>CM022300.1:326196512-326881685 GCA_011799875.1 Thinopyrum elongatum | reverse complement strand
AGTCGTTGCCGCGGCGATAGGCGGTGCCATGCATAGACGCGGAGGAGCTTGTGCAGGTGTGAATGGGGACCGGAGGGGATGGCAGGCGGGGTGAGGGTTTTTGTGATGCGGGGATGGTGAGGGTTTTCTTTTTTGCTTTTTTGAATTGGGAAGTGAGGGTTTTCTGTCCCACAAAGAGTTTCGGAGGCAACCGTTTGCTAGGGCCAACCGTGTGTGATTGACGTAACAGGGAAAATGTAAGTCATTGCACACGATTCCAATTTTGGGAACCGTGTGTGATTGACGTACTACCTCCGTCCTGGTTTATTGGTCCCCTTTGTAATTTGTGCCAAATTATGACCAAAGATTTAACTAACAAATGTTTATGCATGTCACCAAAAATTATATCATTGAACACTATGTTCAAATACGCATCCAATGATATAATTTTTACTGACCTGCACTAACATTTTGTCAGTTAAATCTTTGGTCAAAATTTAACACAAATTACAAAGGAGACCAATAAACCAGGACGGAGGTAGATTCCATCAACCGAACTGATTGCATCCATATCCCACATTTAGACATAAGTAAACAAAGATTAAACATACTCAGACATAGATAATAAGCGTACACAAGCATAGTTCAACCATAAGTACATAGTTCAACCGTCATTAAGCATACTCAAGCGTACATAGTTCAATCCCACATCTCATCTCATATGCCGGCATGATCCTGAAGCTTCTCCAGGTACTCGGCGTACGCGGCGTGCGCCACCCTGCGAGAATACTTCAGCCTGAAGGAGCCAACGGCTCGTCCTCTTGCATGCGCCAGAACACTTTGATACGCGTCATGAAGCTTTTGGTTGCAAAATGGGCATCGATAGCCCCCGTCCCAGGTCCTAATATGCCTGTTATGCATTCCCGCATAAAGCTCCCTGAGGATTTGCCTCTTGTACCTCCTCTGGCCATCTTCATCCTCGCTGTCAACATCGTCAGACAGCAACTATACATATAGTAAAAAAATGTGGCGTCAAATTAATGTTTACAAACTAATCTCTAGCGAACATTTGGCAGTTGCCAAAATTTGGCATCAAATCAATGTTTACATGCCGTAAAGTAGGATTAGGAATTTATGGAATTTATGGCTGTTTTTTAGATATATCCAAAGATTACGGTTCGATTTTTAAGGACAATCATCTATGTACAGACCAATCTTGAAAAAAATAGCACAAACTTATATTTAGGTCATTCAAAAATCAATTGTCAAGCCCTGGCTAGGAATTATTAGCACGAACACTAACCCTAGTCGGATTATTAGCAAAAATCATTTGTACAGATGAAACAACTAATCACTTATCATTTCGACCATTCAAAATATCAATACACTACACGGATCTAACTAAACTTACTCAGATTTCATGGATTGAGAGAACATAACCATAGGATTTCTATTTCAAAAAGGGGGAGGCAGGAGTAACCAGAGAAACCCTAGGATGTATTTGACACATAAATGGGTATAGATGACTAACCGGTTGTCCGTCGTCGTCGGAGTCATCGCCGGAGTGGTCGTCGGAGTCGTCGGCGGAGTCGTCACCGGGGTCGTTGCCGGAGTCGGTGTGGACCTCCGGCTCCAGCTATGGAAACACGACACCGTCGACGACGTCAGGGTGCAACGAGACCTTGACGGCGGCGACGACCACCTCTATCTCCATCTTCACGCCGTGCTCATGTGCTTCCGCAGCGCCGGCGTCGGCACTCCCTCCGACGGGGCGCTTCGGCGGCATCCTCATACACAGACGGCGGTGAGGACTGAGAGCGGCATCAAGGATGCAGGCGGAGAGAGAGAGGATTGTGTGTGCGGCGAAGATGGGGGGTGTGGCCGCTCGGGCGTGCGATTAATATGGAGTAGTGGGTTAGAGGCGGGCGGCGGTCAAACCGCTGGCCCGCCTCCCGGTGAGCCTGCGCACCGGACTGCTGGCATGCCTACCATCATTTCACACAGCTACTCGCACGCCTCCCGATGACACTGCGCAGCAAGCACGCCTCCCGTCAATTCACACACCTGCACGCACGCCTCCCGGTCTGCCTGCGCAGCGGACTGGTCGCATGCATCCCATCAACTCACGCCTGCTCGCACGGCACAGGGGTCGTGTGGTGGCACGTATATTGTTTTTTCTATTTTGATGATTAATGTGGCCGCTTTATTGCTTAACCGAAGCATGACACGTATCCATTGTTGGTCTAATGCCCACGGTTCGAATAAATAATCCGTTTGCGAGATTGGTTCCCAATTATTAATAATCTCCCGTTTGTAAGAAGATAAAGATTACATCAAAACTGGTCTCAAATTTGACAAAAAAAAGTACAATGCCACTTTGTATTGGTGTCCATATGACAACACGATAAGTTTCATGAATTTCAAATAAGTTTTGGATGTACTAGAATTTAAAAATCAAGATTCTCAATGTTTGAAATTTCTTGCACGGGGAGTAAACATGCACCCAGTGAGACACATGTGTTTTTCCAATCCATTTAGGTGCACTGTCACGTGTGCATGTAGCTCAAATTTGATTTTTGCACATTATACCCCTAGAAAATCAATCAATGTACTAAAACGTCTTAATGATCTCTGTTTTTTTTTTCTAAATTAAAACGTCCCTCCTTTGGTAACATATGTTCGCCGCGGGAAAATTTAACATGCATCGTAGTTGCGGTGGATGCGCGGTGTGTGTGTGTGTGTGTGTGTGTGTGTGTGTGTGTGTGTGTGTGTGTGTGTGTGTGTGTGTGTGCGTCTGGTGGTGGGGGGTGGCTGGCCGTACACTACGAGTCGTGAGCCACCGTGTGGCCATTTTGTGAGGTAGGTGCCACAACAGAGTCGTGAATTCGTTATTTAAAACATTACACAACCCTTTCATACATACATGTTTTGGCCACATGCAGTCGGTGGTTGTCCTACACGACACTCACTCGCGTGTGACGCTTTCTGTGGGCCCGCGAGGTCGTCATCCATCACTTTGACCAACAGCCGGCAAAGAGGTTAATTTGACCAGCAAGGTAGAATATTTTTTGTTTGTGTTATGGTGGGAGTATATAGTATGCGTCGAAGAGGTGGGAGGGGACTAGCATATATACTATACGTACGCGTCCGTGAACAAGTACTCCTCACTCAGTGTCGGGACTTTTCAGTTTCTGAGGCACGTGCCACATCAAAGTTGTGAATTGGCTATTCAAACATCACACAACACCTCTTTGGGCCACATGCATGCAGGCGGTGGTTATCCTAGGACACTCACGTGTGTCGCTTCCAGCTGTGGACCTGCGAGGTCATCATCGATGCATGCATCACTTTGACCTACATCGGGAGAGGTTAATTAATTTCACCATCAAGGAGGATTCTTTTTGGGTTGTATTACGGTAGGATCATATAGTATGTGTCGAAGAGGGGGAAGGGGACCATCAAATGTAGTACGCTTCATGAGCCTCACTCTGTGTGGGGACTTTACGATTTTCGAGGCATGTGCCACATCAAAGTTGTGCATTTTGGATATTCAACATATGTTTGGCCCACATGCAAAACGATGGTGGTTGTCCTCTCGCACCCACTCACGCGGTTATCAGCGATATCGATGCTTTCTATCTATGGGCCCGCTTGGTCCATCACTACTTTGCCTGACAACGAGAGAGGTTAATTTGACTTAGGAGGGGATTATTTTTTTGTTTGTAATACGGTATATATATAGGTCATGCTCTGGGATGACATGATACAGTTTGAGCACACACATGCATGTGTATGCATGAATCCGGCCTTCCCATCGAGTCAAAGTGGCTAGTACCACGACACGTCATGAACCGATCTTGCTCTGTGTGGGGACTGTACGATTTTTGATGCACGCGCCACATCAATGTTGTGAATGGTATTCAAACATGCATGCACGCATCACCTCCATACATATGCATGTAGTGGTTTTCTTCGAACGGTACACTCCCTCGCGTGGTTATCGGCGACAAGCCTATATATTCGTGGGCCCCCGTGGACATCCATGATCACTTTGACTGACAACAAGATAGGTTACCATGGCAGATTCTTCCTTTGGTTCGTGTTATTGTAGTATAGGTCATGGTGAGATTCAGACCTAATTAAGTTTGAGCTCATACTATGCACGCATGCATGCATGAATCCCCGTCATCGGCTCAAAGTGTGGCATGACATACATATGCATCGTCAACTAACCCTTGCTCCGTGTGGGGATTTCTGGTTCGAAAGCACGGTGCCACATCAAAGTTGTTCCATTGTGTATTCAAACATCAACACCTCTCCATACATATGTTTGGGCCACGTGCAGGCAGTGGTTGTCTTCAGGGACTAGCTACTTGCGTGATTATTGGCGAGCTAGCCCATCTTTGGGGTCGCGTGGACGGCCATCAGTTTGACCAACAACAAGAGAGAGGTTGTACGACCAAGGTGGATTATTCTTGGTTCGTTTTACAATACATCTTGGTGAGATGCCCTCTCCGGCCCGCCGACTGAAAGTGTGTGTGTGCGTGCACGCGCGTGTGTGTGTTTGTGTGTGTGTGTGATGGGGGGGCTGCTACTTCGCACTTTGCTAGGTGAACATCCGTGGGGGGGGCATGCGTTCATAGCTTAGGATTCCCCTCCTGCCGACACGAGGGGGGGCAAGCAATACCGTGCGCTTTGCGAGATAGGTGCCACATCGAAGTTGCATTTGGTATTTGAACATCAAACCACCCTTTTCATACATATATTTGGTCCACATGCAAGTGTGTTCGTGTTCTGACCCTTTCCCGTGTCATTTTTGCCAAATTTATGAACATTAAACAAGTCGGATGATGCAACAGACACGGTTCACTCACACTAACCATGTGCCACGCCGGTGCCCCTGTCACGCACATCCGCACAGTACATTGGGCTTCACGAGGCTTCCCCTCTCAAAAATATCTACCCGCCTGCAGTTTTTTCTGTTTGATAACCCACGGTTATTATGTTTCGACCGTGTGTGATGTTTGTTGTTCCCGCTCCCACCTGCATCCCTCGAAAATATCTGCCCGCCTCGAGGGTTTTTCTGTTTCATAACACACGGTTGTTATTTCCGGACCGTGTGCGATGCACCATCATCCAAATTTTCAATAGCCCCAACATTTCACTCCCGCGTAGTAAAATTTTCAGTAGCCGTGTCATTTCCTCAAACACACCCCCCGCCCCCCTCCACACACACACACACCAAAACCTCCTCGGGTGCGCGCACGCGCGCGCACACACACACACCCCACCACAACCCCTCCCTCGCTCGAAACCCTAGCAAGGTCGCCACCGCCGCAAGGCCTCCATAGTCAACATCTGCCGGTTTGCCCGTGCAGCTTACCCACCGATCTCCATACCCAGGCCACCCTGAGTTTCTTAGATGACACCTGCCACATGCCCCCTTTCCCACAGATCCCCATCCCCCACTCCAGAGCGTCGCAGCCTAAGCCCGGCTACGCTTCCCGTGGAGCTCGAGGAGCGACTGGCCCAAAATAGGTGTATCGCGGTCTCTTCGCCCGACGTCGCCGAGGTGGCCGCCGAGGAAGCTGACGACCATTACTGGCCGCAGGCACTCAATCAGCGGGCTAGAGTATGCGGGTATGTCGCGGACGCCGGCTATGATATCGAGGTCATCGACAGCGACGGCCTGACACGGGTTATGTCACAGGTTAAGTGGCCCACCCCAACCCCTCGGGTTCAACCGCCATCGATCTCATCCATGGCCCCGCCACAGATCTCCGCTGGCTCGTTGTCAAGAATTTTCCATCCTACATCGCCATCGAGCCCCTTTTGTCATTTCTGAAGGACATGTTCAGCGACGCTGGCTTGGGATCCACAGCTTCCAAGTCAGACCTCATTGAGAGCGACCACGGGGAGGGCACCCTCTTTGACTCTTCCAAGGGGAAAGAGCGCATCTGCTCTTCCAAGGGGAAAGATCCTGTCTACGACATCAAGGAGGGCACCCTACAGCCGTGCTCTTCCAAGGGGAAGGAGCCCATCTGCGATAACATGGAGCACATCCAGGGTCCGTGCTCTTCCCACGGGAACGAGCCCATCTGTGACAAGTGAGGAAACCCATGATTTGTTTTGCCGTACCTCTTCACAAGGGGGAACCCATGATTTGTTTTTGTCGAGTCCCTTTTGTAGTGTAGTGAGAATATGTCCAGTTTTAATTGCTATATTTGGTTGTTTGTAGTATGCCTTGTTTATTTCAGTTGTTTACAATGTGATGCTCTATATGTGCAAGTATTTACTGTGCAGTACATTTTCATCAATCCAGTTTTAAACATACCGATAGGAATGCATATATTTGCTTGCTGTTAAGCCTGTTATAGCTAGCATATGCCTCTTTTAAACTTTTTTGATTGTTTGGTTGTTTGTAGTTAGCATATGTCTTGTTTCAAATGCTACCTTTGGTTGTTCGTAGTATACCTTGTTTGTTCCAGTTATTCACAACGTGATGTTCTATATGTGCAAGTATGAACTGTGTAGTTCAATTTCATCAATACCAGTTACAACAATACCACTATGAATGACTACATTTGGTTGCTGCATCTTGTAGTTAACACGCCTTTCCATTTTTATTTAACAATAACCAGTGTACTTAGACCATCACAATACCAGTTTGAATGACTATGTTTGCTTGTTGTTAAATGTTATGCCTGTTGTAGTTAACACACCTTTCCACTTGTTTTGCTTTACTAGCATGCTTAAACCTGCACACTGAAGCTATCTTTTGGAGATTATTTTGCCTGCCATAGATATATTTGGTTGATGTTTAGCCTGTTGTGCTTAACATGCCTCTCGATGTACTTACATAGGACAATTTTGGGAACGACTGCTGTTTTCCATCGAGGTTAGTTTCATCCCATGGCTTATATATACTCACTATTCAGGATATCGGTAGCTGGTACCATATAGGCCGGGGGCTGATAAGGGACTAATCGGTGAATCGGACTTTTAACTGAATATATCTGTAACCCATTTATCGTTAGGTTAACTAGGGCCATATGTAATATATCTGAGGCTACATAGCAACATGCACTGTACTTAATGTCTAAATATGCAATCCTAGGCTACATAGCAACAAGGAAGAGTGTTACCTTAATGTTCTGATGATGTCTAGATATACGTAGAAGAGCAGCAGCAGCAGCAACAACAACACAACCCTATTTGGATACTCAACTTAGCTAGAGGTTAGAGTTAGTTTTTAGCTCATGACTAACCCTGAACTAACTCTAGCCAAAGAGGTGTTTGGATGATAGGGTTAGATTGGCAATAAATGCACTAGGAGAACTAGCTCCAATTAGCACCTCTTGGGTGGGATAGTTTTTTTGGGTGGGTTAGATGCAACTAGCTCAAACTGGCCCTCATGTTTGGATATACTTTAGGGCTATTTGAGCCCAAACTAGCTCAAACTAACTCTAACCCATGGATATAGTAGCAGTTAATTAGCCGATAATTTGTAAAAATGCAATAAACTCCCTTCGGCCCATAATATAAGATGTTAATTCATCTAATATGTGAGCATATTGGATGTTATAAGATATTATAAAAGAGTGTTGTACTACATCATTGTGCAATTACTGTTTAGCTTCTAATATTAAATTGGTGATTTTAGGTACATATGTCATTGGTAAAGATCCGCGCTTTGACCCTTTCTGCGTATGGGGCAATAAGATATCGATGAACCAGCATCAAGTGAGGAAGCTGATAAAGTTTGTTAGTAAAATGGGTCAAAATTTGTTTACACTTTATCCAAGACAACAGCGAACTGCAGGATGGTAAGTAAGAACTCTGCAACCTTCTTTTTACTGCCCATAATGAGTTGTGTTAGACGACAATGTCTGAATCTTTTTTCCTTTGCAGTGGTTCCCAAAGCAGTTTACTCAAGATTACCTCTCAAACTACATGATTGGTGGGCATGCAAAGGTTAAAGTATTTCTACTAGAACATGATGATTATTTAGATGTTTTCATGAAGACCATGAAGGATGGGCGGTCGGCCATCACAAGGGGTTGGACTAGAGTCGTGCGTGCCTTCTGCATGGAGGAGGGCACAATATGGGCATTCCGCTTCACCTTGTTCAGCAACCAGAATGTATTTCGCCTCTTTCTTTACCGTCTTTAATAGTACAAGTATACAACTATGGTTCATCATTCTTTATTTGGTGCTTATGTAATTCTTGAACATATGTACCTATGAATCAAATAATGCATTGGTTGTTTGAACCTGATGGATATGAATAAAGCTATAGCATACTTTCAAATTCAAATCTGGTACAATTTGAAATAGCAAAAATTAAATTACGGTGAAATTACGCTCTGCAGGTCGTTACGGCGTACACAGTCGGTAAAACACAATCATTTGTGATATACACCATCCGACACGGTTCCCAGAGAGGAAACGTGTGCAAGCATGCACACAGTTGCCGTTTGCAAAGCGTGTGTGATGTTAGAAAATATCACAAATGGTGCGGGCAAACTAAACATTTGTGATAGTTGCCTTATCATACACGATTTGCACCCATGAATTGTTTCTGATGTGGTACGCATCATAAACGTTGCACCACAGACTAGCGTGTGCAATAGTTGTCATGTACGACGATGTTACGACGGTCCGATGTTTTGCAATCCTATCCGACACTCGTACGATGATTAGCTAATCTTCTTAATTAGTTATCACATACGGTTTGGGAAAAGTGAATGTGTGTGATTGTCTGCTTATCGTACACGTTCTCTAATCGTGAACCGTTTGTGATGGGCCGCGCATTGTAAACGTAGCACCACAGAATACCGACTGCGATGGCAATGCGAGCACAAATGAGTTGCAAGGATGAAGCCCCTATCCCCGACGGTTTTTGGGTCATGTGGGAAGGACCCTCCTATCGCAGTCACTCACTTGGCGACGGTTCCAAATGCCGTCGCGGAAAGGGGTTAAAAACCGTTTGTATAGCACCTCGCTGTACCAGTGTTGCATATCATTAGCATCATGGATATTCAAAGAATTCATACCAATAATAGTGCAATCATGCTCATCATTCAAAGATTTTATGCCAAACATTTTGTTGAATTCTTCTTCAATCAATTGAGCACAATTTTCCTTTCCATCATTTTCAGGAAACACATTATAAAGATGAATAATATGTGGCAACCTCAATTCCATTTTTTGTAGTTTTCTTTTATATACTAAACTAGTGATAAAACAAGAAAGTAAAAGATTCAATTGCAAGATCTAAAGATATACCTTCAAGCACTCACCTCCCCGGCAAGGGTGTCGGAAAAGAGCTTGATGTCTACTACACAACCTTTCTTTTTGTAGACTTGTGTTGGGCCTCCAAGCGCAGAGTTCTGTAGGACAGTAGCAAATTTCCCTCAAGTGGATGACCTAAGGTTTATCAATCCGTGGGAGGCGTAGGATGAAGATGGTCTCTCTCAAACAACCCTGCAACCAAATAACAAGGAGTCTCTTGTTGAAAGTGCGTTATATCGACTAGAGGGGGGTGAATAGGCGATTTTTACAAATTCGTCACTGAGGAATTTCAAGGTGAGGAAATTCCTAAGCGACGAACTACTTAGCAGCGGAATGAGTACTCAGATGCAAGCATAACAGAGCAGTAGCACAGTCATCATGATGAAATGAAAACAAGCACAGAGTACGAGTAGCGTAAACACAGGATAAGCAGGCTGAAGACAAACTGACTGAAGAATTTGAACTCGGGAAATTGAGAAAGTCTTCAGACAAAGTCTTCAAACAGTAATGATCAAATACATAGCAAGTATGCGAGGAAATGAAAGGGGTTGAGGAAATAGAACCAGTAGCTCGGTGAAGACACTGATTTGGTAGACCAGTTCCAACTGTTGTGACAGTTGTACGTCTGGTTGGAGCGGCTAGGTATTTAAACCTGAGGACACACAGTCCCGGACACCCAGTCCTGAACACACAGTCCAGGACACCTAGTCCTCACCGTATTCTCCTTGAGCTAAGGTCACACAGACCTCGCCCAACCACTCGTGGTAAGTCTTCAGGTGACTTCCAAACCTTCACATACTTGGTCACTCGGCAATCCACAATTTCCTCTTGGATGCTCTAGACCATGACGCCTAACCGTCTGGAGGATGCATAGTCCTCAAAGGTAACAAGCGTTGGTTCCACACAGGAACAATCTCTTCAGTGATGCTCAATCACTTTGGGTTTGTAGGTGTTTGGGTTTTTGGGTTTTTCCTCACTTGATGATTTTCGCTCAAAGTCCTCGGAGGATGGGATGCTCTAAATGACAAGTGTCAATCTATTTCTTGGAGCAGCCGACCAGCTAGTGGTTGTAGAGGGCGGCTATTTATAGCCTAGGGAGCAGCCTGACATGATAAGACATAAATGCCCTTCAATGATATGACCGTTAGGTGGGTAGATATTTTGGGACAGCTGGCACGTAGCACAGCAACGGTCGGAAATTTGAGTATCAAATTCCTCAGGGCTATCATAATCCTCACTTGTAGGCAATCCGCACTGGCGAATTCCTAACTCCTCAGTCAGAACAAATTCCTCAGAGAACAGAAGAACTTCGTCTCTGTCACTGAAGAACTTGACTAAACTGTATGAGATTTCCAATGGCTTCACTCGAAAGGATTGGGTAGGTGTAGGATTTTGAGTTGAGCATCACTTGGAAATTTTTCCTTAGTTTTACCTCGACCCCCTTTAACAGTACGGTGTTTCCTATGACTCAAGAAGAAGAAAATGAAACTACGAAAACAAAAGTCTTCACGCTTCATAATCCTCACATGAATATCAAGTCTTCAGGGTCACACCAATTTCTTCACTTTCAAAGTCTTCAAGAAAACCAAAGTCTTCAGTTGAAGACATTCATTTTTAGGGGTCGACATTCATCGTAAATAACAAACTCCTCATAGACTTATAGACCTGTGTACACTCACAAACGCATTAGTCCCTTAACCTATAAGTCTTCAATACACCAAAATCACTAAGGGGCACTAGATGCACTTACAATCTCCCCCTTTTTGGTGATTGATGACAATATAGGTTAAGTTTTCAACGGGGATAAACATATGAAGTGTAAATACTGATATTGAGGAATTTGATTGCAAGATATAGAAGAACTCCCCCTGAAGATGTGCATATTTGAAGAATTTGCTTTGAAATAGCAAATGCACATTGTTGAGTAATATCATGGAGATCTCCTCCTATATCTTGAAATTCATACACGCATTTATCATATGATATGAAGAATTTGAAATGCATGATGAAATATGGTGTCTGACGGAATTCAGCATGCGTGCATTAAGGTACTTGAGGAAATAAGCATGCAGAAAGCAGTTCAAAAGTATCAGACCACCATAGGACTTAAGTTTACAACTCATCAGAGCAAACACCTTAGAAGAGCAAGAGTTGAAACTTAACAGAAATATAGCCCATATATAAGACCCGCTTGAAGACTAAACTCAAATTTCTCCCCCTTTGTCATCGAATGACCAAAAGGGACGAAAAATGAGGACTAACGCCCCTGAAGAATATCATCATCATGTCGATGGAGGAGCGCCAGCATTGTTGGGGTCGACTGTTGAGGTAGGGCCTGCCGCAGTGTCATTCAAGTCTTCACCTTCATCCGTCTCGCGCGATGAAGAATATGAACTGGCAACAAGCTGAGGAACTTTGACTTTCTTGAATTTCTTCGAAGGTGGCTGGGACCAGTCAAAGTCCTGTTGGAAGCCCATCTCCTTGAGTTCTTCAGCACTATGAAGATTAGACAGAATCGCCCAAGTGCGGTCAAAGACTTCATGCAAGTAGTAGTGATTCTTCTTCACAGTATTTTGAGTGACTGTCATGTTCTGAAGAATTGCACCAAACTGACGCTTGACCCACTTGTGATTTCGATCAACTTTCTGATGAAGACTAAGGAGAAGTTCACGATCAGTCATCACACGCGGAGCTGTGGCTTGAGGATGATGTTCTGAAGCTTTGGCGGCAGAATCTTGAGTTGCAGAGTCATCATTGGTGGAATAGGAAGTAGCTTTGCGAAACTGTCCATCCAATGGACGAGTACCTTCATCAATAACAGCAGCTTTGCCCTTCTCATCAGCTGAGGAAATAGTCCGTTTGAGGACTTCAATAGGGGGCAAATAGCTGAGATGATTTTGAAAGTCAGCAATGTAATGAATTGAAGACCTTGATCTGATGAATCTCATGATCCAGGGAGCATAAGGCTTCAACTCAAAAGGTGACAGTGCAGCATTGGCCAAAGTCCTCATGAAGAAATCGTGGTAGTTGATAGGAATACCGTGAATGATATTGAACAGCAGATTCTTCATAATGCCAACAACTTCTTCATCATCAGAGTTGTGGCCCTTGATTGGACTGAGGGTTTTGGTCAATATGCGATAGACTGTCCTTGGCACATAGAGCAATTCCTTGACGAGGAATTTGGTCCTTGGAGCTTGGCCTGGCTTCAAAGGCTTCATCAGCACTTGCATCAGATGATCAGACAGTTCAGGTTCAACATAGAGAAGCCTAGCACCTTCAGTGGGAGGACTGACTGGGACGGCATGAAGCAATTCAGAGGCCGGAGCTTTGAAATGAGTATTATCGGTCATCCAGTCCAATACCCATGAATTGACATCATCAACATTTCCAGTAATGTGCAGCGTGGCGAAGAATTGAAGAATGAGTTCTTCATTCCAATCGCAGATGTCGGTGCAGAAATGGAGTAACCCAGCGTCATGAAGAACACTGAGGACTGGTGTGAAGCAGGGCAGCGATTCCATATCTACATGAGGAATTTGCTCATGTTCAAAGATCTTATCCTTATCAACCAACAATGAGGAGTAGAAGTTCATCTGGCTTGCAGTCCAGAAACGCTTGCGACGAAGACGAGCAGAGTCATAGGGATTGTAGTCAGTGAAGAATATGTGCTCGTTGAAGAAATCCTCAGCATTAAACTTCTGCTTCTTGGAGTGAGGGTTCTGTGGCTTGGGCTGAAGATTAACAGTTGAAGAATTTACAGCCTCTTGAGGTGTAGCCACTGGAGCCACTGGCTGAGGAATTTCAGCAGCAGCCTTGGCCTTCATTTCTTCAGACATATGTACATCAACACTAGTGACTGGAACTTCTTCAGGTATAGAGTGAAGTGAAGCTTGACATTCATCAGAGCCCGTATGAATTTCTTCAGTTTGCACAGGAGACTAAGGAACATGATGTAGAGGGGTTGTCAGAGGTGAATTGGGGTGATGACTTTCCCAAAAGTCATCATTCAGAATAGGTGTTGTAGACCCAATATCCACATCCTCATCTTCTTCAGTTCCTTCGACGCCTGCCTCTTCAGCTGTGAACTGAGGCATGGGCGATGATACCAGTGGGGTTGAAGGGAAAGTATCCACTTCAATTTCTTCATCCATCTGCTCTGTCGAAGCAGCAGAAGGAATTTCTTCATCAGATTTACTTGGAATTTCATATTCCTCACCAAAGGGAATGATCTCCTTTGATGGCATGCTTGATATTGGAATAGCATCAATTGGGTTTTTAGATGAACTCCTCAAAGTCTTCAATTTCTTGGGGGCTGAAGACTCTGAAGATGCAGATGCTTTCCTTTTCTTCACAGCTGCTCGCTCCGCAGCCTTGGTTTTCTTCGCTTCTGATGCAGAAGGAAGGTTGATGCTTGTCATCGGTGCAGGAGGAGCAGAGGAAATTGGTTGAATTTCTTCAGGCACAACTGATGCAATTGCCCTGGCTTGTTCAGATTCCTCAGGCACAGTAGCAGATGCTTCAACTGGCCTGGATTGCTCTTCAGGCGCAATATTGGAGGTTGCCCTGGCATTTTCTTCAGAGACTGGAATTTCTTCATCAGCTCTGGCGCTTTCATTTTCTTCAGCAGACTGAACAGATGTTCCAGTCTGAGGAAATTTGGGTTGCGATGAAGCTGCAACACTTGGAGTAAATCATTTTGCCATTCTGACGAATCTGACTTTGGCACCTAGCCAATCTGCATGGAATGCATGAAATTCATCACTGAGTGCTTTGATCTCAGCCTGCATAGTCACAAGTTCTTCAGGAGACATTTTCACAACATTGTTCTTCAGAAAACGCTCCTTCTTGTACTGAGCCTTCTTCACCTGCCTGGCCTTTTCAAATTTCCATTTTTCTTCATTTATGAAGGCCGTCAACATGTGACTTTGACCAGGAGTGAGGTTTAATTCAGGCAAAGGTGTGTTAGGGTTCTTGTGCCATAGATCAATAAAATCAAGGATCTTCCTTGGATCCAGCATGAGGGGCACAGCACTGCCTTTGGCTCTAGCGGCCCTTTGTTGTCGATCTCTGATGAGCTCAGCTAATTCTTCATCATCAGCTTCGTCTTCGCTTGACGGAACCTGAAAGGCGACTTGCTTCTTGTGAGGACTTGGCCTTATGCCTCGTCCAGCAGTGGCCTTTTTCTTCAGCAAGGTCGGAGTTGTTGAAGACTGAGGTGGAGCTGAAGAACTTGCAGAGACTCCTGATGCAATTGAGATTCCAGTAGTCCTTTGGCATGTGGCAAGATACACAGGTGCTGAGGACTTTGCAGGAGCAGCTGAGGATTTTGCAACCGAGGGAGTTGGAGCTGCTTTTGAGGAATTTGCTTGAGGAACAGGCCGTGAGGGCATTGCAGCTGAGGAACTTGTCTTAACAGCTAATTTCTTCAGCATAGCCTTCCTAGGCTTGATAGCAGAGGCCTCAGCGGCGGCAGCAACAGAATCTTCATTGAATTTCTTTACTGCCTCTTTAGCCACTTTGGCCAGCTTGGCTTGACGCTTAGCCCACTCCTGAGGAAATTCCTCACCTCTTCTGATGCTAGTGGGATCAGCTTCTTGGCCAGGAGCCAATGGAGGTCTTGGACATGGAGGGTTAACAGCAAATTTCTTCATGTACTTGGGAGTGACATAGCGATATTCCCTCCATTCTCTTGCCCATCTCCTCTCAATCTTCTGAATGCGCACTTTGCGCTGATTTTTGTTCTCCTTGCCATGAGTTGCTTCATCAGGAGTACAATATTCATCATAGATGTCATCAGGGATCTCAAAAGCAGTATTTGTTTCTGGCCTCTTTCCTCCCTTCTGAGGTCTTTTACCATCAGCCATTTTCTTCACTTGAGGGTTTTGAACAATCGAATTTTCAGATGAGGTGTGCAATTTTTCTTCAAGGAACGCTGCAAATGAGTTAAGTTGATGAGAACCTAGAGATTCAGCAGCGGACATGTGTACCTGTGAACAGAATATAGGTGCGAAGAGTTTTGGAGAGGTCATATGCGTTCTCAGAAGATTTTCAAAAGTATCAAGTTTGAGGAAGATGACCAGGGGTGTCTTGAGGAATTTCACTAAGCATTTTTGACTTAGGTTCCAGAGTTGTGTAGATTGAAAATCCACACAATTGAGGAATCTTGAAGAAAAACGTTGCTTAGAAAAACTGATCAAGGACAGAAGCAAGTTGGTGTTCAAGAACATGAAAGTTGAAGAATAAACACCTTTTGAAGATTTTGTGGAAATCATCAGAATCAACAAGGGCAGTAAAAATAAATTTTATTTACCCTTGACGAAGAACACGACGAACTGAGAGTGGCAGTGGAGATGTTCGTCCGTTCAGATCTTCCACGCCCTAACTTGGCGATGGAAAACAGCTACGGCGGCGGCGGAGTGAGGATTTCCGCGGCCGGCGTGAGTACGACGGCGACGAGGTCGAGGCAGTGAAGCTCTTCCTCACCGGCGACGATGGAGTGTAGCGGCGGCGCTAGGTCTGAGAGCTCGAGCGAGGGAGTAAGATCGAGCGGGGTAAATGAGCTCTGAGGAGGGTGAGGGGTATTTATAGCAGAGGTGAAAAACCGCTCGTTCGAAGAAAATGGACAAACGTGCCCCTGACCCTTCTCATCCTAGCGACATGTGTCACCCACGAACTGTGAAGTGGAGATCGTGTTAGATCGAGGGTGAATAGATAAATCTTATCGAGGGATAAGGAACGGTTTGAACGGCAAAAGCCGAAAATTCAGATAAGAATATTTTAATGTTTCGTTCGCAAATTCTTCAGCTGTCAAGGACACAGTGAAGACTTTGAACGGGTTTCAAATAGAACGCACATGAAGAATTTGTGGACGGACTGGATTGAGTTTAGCATTGAGGGGGAACGGGTCCGATCACATTCACTTAGAAGAAACACAACTTGAAGAATTAGCAATAAGTGAATGCTGTAGAGGACAGAAAACTCAAATATATATATAGTCAATGAAGAACATAGACGGAAAGAGTGAAGATTTTGCAAAGTTGAAGAATTTGCACAATGATGAAAAACTCAAATTTTGAAGATTTTCAACTTTTTGTGGTGGCGTGACCCACCGTGTAAGAATGATGATTTCAGACACCGCGTACAATTGTCGTAGGGCTCTGAGAATCAAATTCTTCATTAATTTCTTCACACTTAGAGGGTTAGTCTTCATTGATTGAAGAAAAACGTTTCTTCGTGTGTTGCACATCTAAGTCATCAATTTGCATAAGTGTTAGGATGTGTGTCCTTTTCAAAGGACATTCGAAGATTCTAAGATATTTAGCTCACACCGCAACTTGCTAAATCTCTTCTCATCCAAGGGCTTTGTGAAGATATCCGCTAGCTGTTCTTCAGACTTCACGGGATCAATAGAGATGTCACCCTTCAACACATGATCTCGAAGAAAATGATGACGAATCTCGATGTGCTTTGTCTTCGAGTGCTGAACTGGGTCATGAGCAATTTTGATGGCACTCTCGTTGTCGCAGTAGAGTGGCACATTCTTCACATTGATGCCGTAGTCCTTGAGGGTTTGCTTCATCCATAGCAATTGAGCACAGCAAGAACCAGCAGCAATATACTCAGCTTCAGCAGTAGAGAGTGATACGCAGTTCTGCTTCTTCGAGGACAAACATACTAAGGATCGTCCAAGGAAATCGCATGTGCCTGAAGTTGACTTGCGGTCCACACGATCACCGGCATAGTCAGAGTCAGAATATCCAATGAGATCAAAAACCGAGCCCTTGGGATACCATAATCCAAGTGTTGGAGTGTGAGCTAGATATCGAAGAATATGTTTCACAGCCTTATAGTGTGATTCCTTCGGTGTAGCTTGAAAACGGGCACACATGCAAACACTAAGCATAATATCCGGCCTAGATGCACATAGGTACAATAAAGAACCAATCATGGAGCGGTATACCTTTTGATCGAAGTCTATTCCATTTTCATCAGTGCATAGATGGCCATTTGTGGGCATAGGGATTTTGACGCCTCTGCATTCTTGCATACCGAATTTTCTCAGAACGTCCTTGAGGTATTTCTCTTGAGAAATGAAAATGCCATTATGTTGTTGACGAATTTGAAGACCTAAGAATAATTTCAATTCTCCCATCATGGACATTTGATATTCCTCACTCATCATGTAAGCAAATTCGTCACTGTAATGTTGGTTAGTACAGCCAAAGATAATATCATCAACATATATTTGGCACACGAATAATTCAACATCATAGGTTTTGGTGAAAAGAGTTGGGTCGAGTGAACCGGGTTTGAAGCCTTTCTTCATGAGGAATTCCTTCAGAGTATCATACCACGCCCGAGGGGCCTGCTTGAGGCCATAGAGGGCCTTATTGAGTCTGAAGACTTTGTCAGGATGTTTAGGGTCTTCATAACCTGGGGGTTGAGCAACATATACTTCTTCCTCAAGCTTACCATTGAGGAATGCACTTTTCACATCCATTTGATATAAGATGATATTATGATGGTTAGCATAAGCAAGCAATATGCGAATAGCCTCAAGTCTAGCAACAGGTGCAAAAGTCTCATCGAAATCAATTCCTTCAACCTGTGTGTAGCCTTGAGCTACAAGACGAGCCTTGTTCCTCACCACTAGGCCATTTTCATCTTGCTTGTTGCGGTAGATCCATTTGGTACCGATGATATTGTGCTTGCATGGGTTCGGTCGCTTGACAAGCTCCCACACATTGTTCAGCTTGAATTGATGTAATTCCTCTTGCATTGCTTGAATCCATTCAGGCTCCAGAAATGCCTCATTAACTTTGGTGGGCTCTGTGATAGAGACGAAAGCAAAATGCCCACAAAAGTTAGATAAATGTGAAGCTTTTGAGCGAGTCAGAGGACCTGGTGCGTTGATGTCGTTGATGATTCTCTCAATCTGTACTTCATTTGCAACGCGGGGATGAGCAGGTTGACGACTTTGATTTGGCTCAGCATTTTCTTCAGAGCCATTTTCTTCAGATGCGCCAGCATGCTGTTCTTCATGTTCTGAATGATTTCTTCAGCAGATTCTTCGGTAGGAATGACATCCTCAGTAGCTTTGAACTTGATGGTTTCCTCAGGCGTCTTTTCATCTAGCACAGGAGGTAGGTGCTCTCTTTGCGAGCCGTTAGTTTCATCGAACCGCACATCTACAGTTTCAACAACCATGTTGTGATAGGCATTGAAGACCCTGTAGGTGTGCGAGTCCTTTCCGTAACCAAGCATAAAACCTTCATGTGCTTTCGGTGCAAATTTAGAATTGTGATGTGGATCTCTAATCCAGCATTTAGCACCGAAGACTTTGAAATAACTCACATTGGGTTTCTTGTCAGTGAGGAGTTCATATGAGGTCTTCTTGAAGAATTTGTGAAGATATACCCTGTTGATGATGTGGCATGCAGTATCAATTGCCTCAGGCCAGAAGTGACGAGGTGTATTGTATTCATCAAGCATGGTGCGAGCCATCTCAACAAGAGTCCTGTTCTTGCGCTCCACAACGCCATTCTGCTGAGGAGTGTATGGGGCAGAGAGCTCATGAGTAATACCAAGTTCATCGAGATAGTCATCAAGACCAGTATTCTTGAACTCAGTCCCATTGTCACTACGTATATGCTTGATCTTCACGCCGAAATTCGTCGAAGCCCTTGAGGAAAATCGTCTGAAGACTTCCTGCACTTCAGTCTTGTAAGTAATGACATGCACCCATGTGTAACGAGAATAGTCATCAACAATGACAAAGCCATATAGAGATGCTGCATTTGTTAGTGTGGCATAATGAGTAGGGCCAAAGAGATCCATATGAAGCAATTCAAAAGGACGAGAAGTAGTCATGATAGTCTTCGAGGGGTGCTTGGCTCTGGTCATCTTTCCAGCCTCACAAGCCGCACACAGATGATCTTTGAGGAATTTGACACCCTCGATGCCAATGACGTGCTTTTTCTTCACGAGCGTGTGTAAGTTCCTCATGCCAGCATGACCCAGTCGTCGATGCCATAGCCAGCCTTCTGAAGCTTTAGCAAGTAGACAAGTGGTAGGCTGTGGTCCTGCAGAGAAATCAACAATATACAAGTCTCCTCTCCTAAAGCCTTCGAAGACTTTGGAATTGTCAGATTCCATGAGCACTAAGCAACGATATTTGCCAAAGACAACAACCATATCAAGATCACAAAGCATTGAGACAGACATGAGGTTGAATCCGAGGGACTCGACAAGCATGACTTTATCCATGTGTCGATCCTTTGAGATTGCAACCCTACCTAGACCCAATACCTTGCTTTTGCCTTTGTCAGCGTAGGTGATATGCTTCAAGTGTGATGGAGATAAAGGAGTGTTCATCAGTAAGCTCTTGTCACCGGTCATGTGATTTGTACATCCACTATCGAGTACCCACTCAGTAGCTTTGGGTAAATCATCCTGCAGATGAATTAGTGCATCTTACGAACTCATATACTTCAGAGTGAAGAATATGACATCAAATTCATCAGACATATTTCATCAATTAAAGCAACATATGTATATATAGCAATGTGAGGACGTGAGAAATGAATAAATCATTTCTTCATGATTAGCTTGCGTCCTTTCAAGCATTTCAGGTCTCCAGCAAATTCTTCAGACGATTTAGTTTGTCTGGAGACCTGACCCTGCATAAGAGATTAGTTCCTTTTCTTCACCACCCACATCTGGAGGGGTGGCAAAGAGTTCATCATTCTGCGAGCTCCATAAGAGAAAGGTGGCATAGACGCCAGACCACTTCGTTTCACATAAGAGGGGTTAGGGTAAGCATATGAATAAGCAGAGAAATTCTTCGAGGACTTATGAACATAATGATTTGAAGAATAATGCATATATTCATAGCCCTTAGGCTTTCCCTGAAGACTTTCAAGGCACTTTTTGGGAACCCAGATTTTCTTCATAGGGGGACCATTCCTGCAGTTAGATCCAACATATCTAGCAAATACCTCACCATTCTGATTTTTGAACAGTTTATAGTTGGAGTCAAGTGACTCATCAGATGAATATGAGGATTCACAAGTAAAGCCAGATAAAGTGGATGGATCTACGGGAGGTCCCTTCGCAGCAACCCATGAGGTTTTGGGATACTGCTCCGGTTTCCAGTAGGTTCCATCAGCATTGAGTTTCCTCTCAAAGGCAATACCCTCTTTCCTAGGGTTCCTGTTCAAGATCTGCTTTTTGAGCACATCACAAAGAGTCTGATGCCCTTTGAGGCTTTTGTACATGCCTGTCACATACAATTCCTTCAACCCTGCATTTTCGTCAGTGATACTAGTGGTATCCTCAGATGAGGAATTTGTGACCACAGAGATAGTTGAAGAATTTGCAGCAATGGAAGCATTTGAACATTCAGGTGAAGAATTAGCAGTTTCACGTTCAATGCATTTCAAGCATGGTGGAATAAATTCTTCCTGAGCGGAACTGATCTGTTGAGAAAGCAAAGAATCATTTTCCTTCTGAAGATCTTCATGACTCACCCTTAGCTTCTCAAGATCTTGCTTTCTTTGAAGAAATTCATAAGAAAGCTTCTCATGATCGGCTAGGAGAGTTTCATGACGACCTTGAAGGTTGTCAAACTTAGACTGTAGTTGCTGAAGATTATCAGTCAGTGTTTGAGTTCGATCCATTTCCTCACCTAACAGATCATCGCTTTTGTCTAGCATATTTTGAACCTTTTCCAAAGCCTTTTGTTGTTTAACAGCAATATTAGCAAGTTTGGAATAGCTGGGTTTGAGGTTATCATCAGATTCATCCTCACTTGATTCAGAGGAGGGATATTTGAGTACCTTGGCACCTTTTGCCATGAAGCAATAGGTGGGAGCATAGTCATCGTTGCCGTCATCAGCAGTGTTGGGGAAGCCATTTTCCTCAGTGTTTAAGATGGACTTGCTAACGTAAGCAGTAGCGAGGGCTAGGCTTGCCACACCAGAGTCTGACTCCTCAGATGCCTCCTCTTCCTCATGTTCCTCAGATTCAGCTTCAGAGTCCATTTCCTTGCCAATGAATGCCCGAGCTTTCTTGGAGCTGCTCTTCTTGTGAGATGAAGACTTTGAAGATCTTGACGATGAAGACTTTGAAGATTTCTTCTTCTTCTTAGAGCCATCACCTCTTGAGGATTTTCCAAATCGGCCACGTCTAGAGAACTTCTGGAATTTCCTCACGAGCATTGCTAGCTCCTGACTCAGTTCTTCAGGATCACCAAGGCTGCTACTAGAATCTTCATCTTCAGATTCAGAGACTGCCTTGGCTTTCAGTGCACGAGATCTACCATAGCTCGGTCCGTAGAGATCTCTCTTCTCAGCTAGTTGGAATTCATGAGTATTTAGCCTCTCGAGGATATCAGCAGGATCAAGTGACTTGTAGTCTCCACGTTCTTGAATCATCAGTGCCAGTGTATCGAATGAAGAATCGAGTGACCGCAGCAATTTCTTCACCACCTCATGGTCGGTGATGTCAGTGGCACCTAGTGCTTGAAGCTCGTTTGAAATGTCAGTGAGGCGATCAAAGGTTTGCTGAACATTTTCGTTGTCGAGTCTTTTGAAGCGGTTGAAGAGATTGCGAAGAACGTCAACTTGAGAGTCACGTTGAGTTGAGACTCCTTCGTTGACCTTGGACAGCCTATCCCAGATAAGCTTAGCTGTCTCCAAAGCACTCACTCTGCCATACTGCCCTTTGCTCAGATGGCCACATATGATATTCTTCGCTTGAGAGTCGAGTTGCTTGAATCTCTTCACATCAGCAGCGTTTACGGAAGGAGTGACAGAGGGAACACCCTTTTCCACAACATACCAGAGGTCGTTGTCAATTGCCTCAAGATGCATGCACATCTTGTTCTTCCAGTAGGGGTAGTCCGTCCCATCGAAGGTAGGACACCCAGCTGAGACCTTGATCATGCCTGCAGTCGACATAACTAAAACTCCAGGTGGTTAAACCAAAATCACACAGAACAAGGGAGTACCTTGCTCTGATACCAATTGAAAGTGCGTTATATCGACTAGAGGGGGGGTGAATAGGCGATTTTTACAAATTTGTCACTGAGGAATTTCAAGGTGAGGAAATTCCTAAGTGACGAACTACTTAGCAGCGGAATGAGTACTCAGATGCAAGCATAACAGAGCAGTAGCACAGTCATCATGATGAAATGAAAACAAGCACAGAGTACGAGTAGCGTAAACACAGGATAAGCAGGCTGAAGACAAACTGACTGAAGAATTTGAACTGAGGAAATTGAGAAAGTCTTCAGACAAAGTCTTCAAACAGTAATGATCAAATACATAGCAAGTATGCGAGGAAATGAAAGGAGTTGAGGAAATAGAACCAGTAGCTCGGTGAAGACACTGATTTGGTAGACCAGTTCCAACTGCTGTGACAGTTGTACGTCTGGTTGGAGCGGCTAGGTATTTAAACCTGAGGACACACAGTCCCGGACACCCAGTCCTGAACACACAGTCCAGGACACCTAGTCCTCACCGTATTCTCCTTGAGCTAAGGTCACACAGACATCGCCCAGCCACTCGTGGTAAGTCTTCAGGTGACTTCCAAACCTTCACATACTCGGTCACTCGGCAATCCACAATTTCCTCTTGGATGCTCTAGACCATGACGCCTAACCGTCTGGAGGATGCACAGTCCTCAAAGGTAACAAGCGTTGGTTCCACACAGGAACAATCTCTTCAGTGATGCTCAATCACTTTGGGTTTGTAGGTGTTTGGGTTTTTGGGTTTTTCCTCACTTGATGATTTTCGCTCAAAGTCCTCGGAGGATGGGATGCTCTAAATGACAAGTGTCAATCTATTTCTTGGAGCAGCCGACCAGCTAGTGGTTGTAGAGGGCGGCTATTTATAGCCTAGGGAGCAGCCCGACATGATAAGACATAAATGCCCTTCAATGATATGACCGTTAGGTGGGTAGATATTTTGGGACAGCTGGCACGTAGCACAGCAACGGTCGGAAATTTGAGTATCAAATTCCTCAGGGCTATCATAATCCTCACTTGTAGGCAATCCGCACTGGCGAATTCCTAACTCCTCAGTCAGAACAAATTCCTCAGAGAACAGAAGAACTTCGTCTCTGTCACTGAAGAACTTGACTAAACTGTATGAGATTTCCAATGGCTTCACTCGAAAGGATTGGGTAGGTGTAGGATTTTGAGTTGAGCATCACTTGGAAATTTTTCCTTAGTTTTACCTCGACCCCCTTTAACAGTACGGTGTTTCCTATGACTCAAGAAGAAGAAAATGAAACTACGAAAACAAAAGTCTTCACGCTTCATAATCCTCGCATGAATATCAAGTCTTCAGGGTCACACCAATTTCTTCACTTTCAAAGTCTTCAAGAAAACCAAAGTCTTCAGTTGAAGACATTCATTTTTAGGGGTCGACATTCATCGTAAATAACAAACTCCTCATAGACTTATAGACCTGTGTACACTCACAAACACATTAGACCCTTAACCTATAAGTCTTCAATACACCAAAATCACTAAGGGGCACTAGATGCACTTACACTTGTGTCCCCAACACACCCAATACAATGGTAAATTGTATAGGTGCACTAGTTCGGCGAAGAGATGGTGATACAAGTGTAATATGGATAGTAGATATAGGTTTTTGTAATCTGAAAATATAAAAACAACAAGGTAACTAGTAATAAAAATGAGCAAAAACGGTATTGAAATGCTTGAAAACAAGGCCTAGGGTTCATACTTTCACTAGTGCAAAGTCTCTCAACAATGATAACATAATTAAATCATATGGCAATCCCTCAATGTGCGACAAAGAGTCACTCCAAAGTTCCTATCGCGGAGAACATAAGATGAAATTGCTTGTACGGTACGAAACCACCTCAAAGCTATTCTTTCTGATCAATTTTTTGAGCTATTCCTATAAGTGTCACAAACAACCCTAGAGTTCATACTAAAATAACACCATATGATACACATCAATCAACCCTAATGTCACCTAGATACTCCAATGTCACCACAAGTATCCGTGGGTCAATTATACGATATGCATCAAACAACTTCAGATTCATAATATTCAATCCAACAATAAGAACCTCAAAGAGTGCCCCAAGATTTCTACCAGATAAACAATGATGAAAACGTGCATCAACCCCTATGCATAGATTACCCCAATGTCACCTCGGGAATCCATGAGTTGAGCGCCAAAACATACATCAAGTGAATCAATAGAACACCCCATTGTCACCAAGGGTATCCCACGCAAGACATACATCAAGTGGTCTCAAATCCATAAAAGTATCCAATCCGATAATAGTGAAACCTCAAAGGTAAAACTCAATTCATCACAAGAAGATAGAGAGGGAGAAACACCATATGATCCAACTATAGTAACAAATCTCGCGGTACATCAAGATCGTGCCAAATCAAGAACACGAGAGAGAGAGAGATCAAACACATAGCTACTGGTACATACCCTCAGCCCCGAGGGTGAACTACTCCCTTCTCATCATGGAGACCGCCGGGCTGATGAAGATGGCCTCCAGTGATGGTTTCCCCCTCCGACAGGGTGCCGGAACGGGCTCCCGATTGGTTTTTCATGGCTACAGAGGCTTGCGGCGGCGGAACTTCCGATCTAGTGTTCTTTTCTGTGTTTTTGGTATTTATAGGAATTTTTGTCATTGGTCTCACGTCAAGGGGGTGCCCGAGGGGCCCACAAGCCGGGGGGCGCGCCCTAGGGGGGTGGGCGCGCCCCTAGGCTTGTGGCCTCCTCGGTCACTTCCTAGCCTAGCTCCGGTGCTTCGGGGGTCTCTTTTGGTCCATAAAAATCACCGTAAATTTTTAGCCCATTCCGAGAACTTTTATTTCTGCAAAAAAAAAAACGACACCACGGTAGTTCTGCTGAAAACAACATCAGTCCGGGTTAGTTCTAATGAAATCATACCAAAATCATATAAAATTGTTGTAAACATGGCATGAATACTTCATAAATTATAGATACGTTGGAGACGTATCAGGAGCCGATGTTAGTCTATTTAAATAGAAGACTTGATTTGAATAGACTCACACCTACTGAAATATCATTGCAAATGGCTGACAAATTGATGTCTACGACACAACTTGTTCTTGTCGACTTGTGTTGGGCCTCCAAGCGCAGAGTTTTGTAGGACAGTAGCAATTTTCCCTCAAGTGGATGACCTAAGGTTTATCAATCCGTGGGAGGCATAGGATGAAGATGGTCTCTCTCAAACAACCTTGCAACCAAATAACAAAAAGTCTCTTGTGTCCCCAACACTCCAAATACAATGGTAATTTGTATAGGTGCACTAGTTCGGTAAAGAGATGGTGATACAAGTGTAGTAATGATAGTAGATATTGATTTTTGTAATAGGAACAATAAAAAACAGCAAGGTAGCAACTAACAAAAGTGAGCACAAACGGTATTGCAATGCTTGAAAATGAGGCCTAGGGTTCGTACTTTCGCTACTGCAATCTCTCAACAATGCTAATATAATTGGATCATATAACCTTCCCTCAACGTGCGATGAAGAATCACTCCAAAGTTCCTATCTAGCGGAGAACATAAGAAGAAATTGTTTGTAGGGTACGAAACCACCTCAAAGCTATTCTTTCCGATCAATCTATCCTAGAGTTCGTACTAAAATAACACCAAGCTATTCTTTCCAATCGATCTAACCAAGAGTTCGTACTAAAATAACACCATATAATACACATCAACCAACTCTAATGTCACCTAGATACTCCAATGTCTCCTAGAGTATCCGTGAGTTGATTATACGATATGCATCAAACAATTTCAGATTCATAATACTAAATCCAACACAAAGAACCTCAAAGTGTGCCCCAAGATTTCTACCGGAGAAATAAGGGCGAAAACATGCATCAACCCCTATGCATAGATTACCCCAATGTCACCTCGGGAATCCGCGAGTTGAGTGCCAAGACATAGATCAAGTGCTCTCAAATCCAAAAAAGTATTCAATCCGATAAAACGAAATCTCAAAAGGAAAACTCAATTCATCACAACAAGATAGAGAGGGGGAAACACCATATGTTCCAACTATATTAACAAAGCTACATCAAGATTGTGCCATCTCAAGAACACGAGAGAGAGAGAGATTAAACACATAGCTACTGGTACAAACCCTCAACCCCGAGGGTGGACTACTCCCTCCTCATCATGGTGGCCGCCGGGATGATGAAGATGGCCACCGGTGATGATTTCCCCCTCCGACAGGGTGCCAGAACGAGGTCTAGATTGGTTTTTCAAGGCTACAGAGGCTTGCGGCGGCGGAACTTCTGATCTAGGGTTATTTCTGATGGTTTCGCTATTTATAGGATTTTTCAGTGTTGGAATCACGCGAAGATGGGGAATCACGCGAAGATGGGCCTCGAGGTGAGCACAACCCACCGGGGCAAGCCAGGCCCCTCTGGCAAGCCCTGGTGGGTTGTGCCCACCTCGTGGGTCTTCTGGCCCTCCCACGAAGCTTCTAGTGCCTCTTTTGTTCCAAAAAAATCATCAAAAAGTTCCGTTGCATTTGAAGAACTTTTTATTTCTGCACAAAAAACAACACCATGGTAGTTCTGCTGAAAACAACGTCAGTCCGGGTTAGTTCCATCCAAATCATACCAAAACCATATAAAATTGTTGTAAACATGGCATGAATATTTCATAAATTATAGATACGTTGGAGACGTATCAGCATCCCCAAGCTTAATTCCTACTCGTCCTCGAGTAGGTAAATGATAAAAGAAATAATTTATGTAGTGTGAATGCTAGCATAGTGCATAAGTTTTATCAATCATAATTTCAATCACTTTTCCTAGCATCATAACAGCAATTCTTTCTCATAAAACTTCTCATGTTAAAGTAGCAACCAATTCACATGTTAAGGTTCAAACAATGAATTCTGTTGAAACTCAACAACCTATATTCTTAGTCACCAAACAATTGCAATTCAACTTATTTAACAGAGTCTAAGTAAGAGCTCCACATACTCAATCATCATATAGTCTTCTATGATTGCTAGTACTCAAAGCATATTTTTAGAACAAATGGCATCCATCGAACACAGAGAAGATAGGGGCTTAATGTTTCGCCTCCCAACTCATTTATCATAGAGATAATTGTCAATAATAATAAATCATGATCAAGTAATTTGACTGGCCATATGTTCCTTGATCTTTCCCCACCACATGATGCTTGCCAACTAGAGAATAATTGAGGTTGAAATGAGAATGTATACTATTGACTCTTGCATAAAAGTAAATACTGAAAGGTAAAAGATAGGCCCTTCGCAGAGGGAAGTAGAGGTTGTCATGCGCTTTTTATTTTTGGATGCCCAAGCTCTTAATGCAAAGGAACGTCACATTATATTGCCCCTTATGATAGCAACCTTTATTATGCAGTCCGTCGCTTTTATTACTTTGCCATCACAAGTTCGTACAACGGTCAATTTTTCCTTACAATAAAAGATCAAACATATTTAGGAGCAATTTTTTTATTGCTTTATGCACTGATGACAACTTACTTGAGGGATCTTAATCAATCCATAGGTAGGTATGGTGGACACTCATGGCAAGAAACTGAGTTTAAGGGTTTTTGGATGCACAAGTAGTATCTCTACTTAGTGCGAATTTTTGGCTAGCAAAAGATCCTAAGCAAACACCACATGTTGGAGGATCCATAACAATATAACTTCTATGCAAATATACACAACCATAACTCATTATGTTGTCTTCCTTGTACAACTTCAACTAATTTTCTCAAGTTTGAAAATAATTAATGGGTATTCACAATCATAGAAGATGTCCAAGATAATATATTTGCATGTGAAAGTTCTCTTCCTTATACTAATCATTCAGGAATTGCTTGTATGACCAATATTGTGATTGTCAAGCTTCAAAAGATTTGACTTTCTAAACCCAATGTGAAGCTACCACTATGCATGATATGGACATATAATTTCAACTTCATGGTATTCAATTCATTCAACAATTTACTCATAGGATATAAGTGAACCACAAGAGTAAATGACAAGCTACTCCAAAAAGATATAAGTGAAGTTCAAGCGAGTAGTTAAGTAAATGGGTAGTTATTTGAGGACTCTCTCAAATTTAAAAAAATTCAGATCTAAGTATTTTATTATAACAGCAAGAAAAACAAAATAAAATAACATTCCAACAATAGCACACTCATGTGAAGAAGCAAAAACTTAGGCTCAACCGATACGAACCGATAATTTGTTGATGAAGAAAGGTGGGAAGCCTACCGGGGCATCTCCAAGCTTAGATGCTTGAGAATTCTTGTTAACTTGGGATGCCTTGGGCATCCCCAATTTGAGCTCTTGTGCCTTCTTCATTCCTCTCATAACACGGTTTCCCTAAATCTCAAAAACTTCATCCACACAAAACTCAACAAGAACTCGTGAGATAAGTTAGTATAAATCAACTCAATAACCTTGTCATTCTCTATTGTAGCAAATAACTAAAATTATTATTTAACATTGCATACTAAATGCCTCTGCATATTTAATACTCCTATGCTAAAATATAATCATTAAACAAGCAAACATAGGTAAACAATGCAAACATAACAGCAATCTATCTAAACAGAATAGTCTGTAAAGAGTGCAATTACAGTCATACTTCCCTAACTCCAAAAATTCTGAAAATTTTCTAAACTGTAGAAAGTTTACCATAGCTTATGTGCAACAAATTTCAATATTTTATCACATTCTGACTTTTCTGGAGAATTTTTGCAACAACGACAAACTTTGTGTTTTGAAACAGCAACTCATATACTTGCAAAATAAGCATGGTGAAGGCTATCCTTGCCAATTTTATTGAAATAAAAGATGAAAAACATTATCTAAATAATATCAAGCAAATCCTAACAAAATAAAATGACGCTCCAAGCAAAACTCATATCATGTGACGAATGAAAATATAGCTCCAAGTGAGGGTACCGATGATGTTGAGGACGAAAGAGGGGATGCCTTCCGCGGCATCCCCAAGGTTAGTTGCTTGAGTCTTCCTTGAATATTACCTTGGGTATGACTTGGTAATCCCCAATATTAGGGTCTTGTCACCCCTTATTCTCCTCATATCGAGATCTCACCCAAAACTTGAAAACTTCAATCACACAAAACTTAACGGAACTTCGTGAGTGGGTTAGTATGATAAAGACAAATCATTCACTTGGGTATTGCCAAGACAAGATTCATAATTGTTTCCACATAATGCCTACTGTACCCTATCATTTATACAATTTATATTGACCAATATAATCCATAGAAACTAGAAATGAAGCAAACTATGCATTGAAAACAGAATCTGTCAAAAACAGAACAGTTCATAAAAATCTGAATTAAGGCCATACTTATTTAACTCCAAAAATTCTTAAAAATTATTAAAACGTATAAAATTCGTATACCTATCGACTGTAAAAAATTCAGAAATTTTCCATGTTCCAGTAAAATATAGGAATTTCTGTACTTAACGTAAAAGTTTCTGTTTTTGCACAGAATCAAGTCAACTATCATCTACACTATCCCAAAGGCTTTACTTGGCACTTTATTGAAACAAACCTATAACACATGATTACTACAGTAGCCTAATCATGTGAACACACAAAAAAGTATGGGTAAATGTTGGGTTGTCTCCCAACAAGCATTTTTTCTTTAATGCCTTTTTAGCTAGGCATGATGATTTCAATGATGTTCACATAAAATATAAGAATTGAAACACAAAGAGAGCAACATGAAGCATATGACTAGCACATTTAAGTCTAACCCACTTCCTATGCATAGTGATTTTGTGAGAAAACAATTTATGGGAGCAAGAATCAACTAGCATAGGAAGGCAAAACAAGCAAAACTTCAAGATTTTCAACACATAGAGAGGAAACTTGATATTATTGCAATATGTAAAAGCATATGTTCCCCTCTCATAATAATTTTCAGTAGCATCATGAATGAATTCAACAATATAAATATCACATAAAGCATTCTTTTCATGATCCACAAGCATAGAAATTTTATTACTCTCCACATAAGCAAATTTATTCTCATTCATGATAGTGGGAGCAAACTCAACATAATAACTATCATGTGACTGAAAATTAAAATCATAATGACAAGTTTCATGGTTATCATTATTTAATATAGCATACATGTCATCACCATAATCATCATAGATAGCAACTTTTTTTTCATAATCAATTGAAACCTCTTCCAAAATAGTGGATTCATCACTAAATAAATTCATGACCTTTCCAAATCCACTTTCATCAATATAATCATCATAAATAGGAGGCATGCTTTCATCATAATAAATTTTCTCATCAAAGCTTGGGGAAGTAAAAATATCATCTTTATCAAATATAGCATCCCCAAGCTTATGGCTTTGCATATCGTTAGCATCATGGATATTCAAAGAGTTCATACCAACAACATTGCAATCATGCTCATCATTAAAAGATTTTTTGTCAAACATTTTATAGAATTCTTCTTTATCAGTTGAGCACAATTTTCCTTTCCATAATTTTCACGAAAGACATTATAAACATGAACAATATGATGCAATCTCAATTCCATTTTTTGTAATTTTCTTTTATAAACCAAACTAGTGATAAAACAAGAAACTAAAAGATTCAATTGCAAGATATAAAGATATACCTTCAAGCACTCACCTCCCCGGCAACGGCGCCAGAAAAGAGCTTGATGTCTACTACACAACTTGTTCTTGTAGACTTGTGTTGGGCCTCCAAGCACAGAGTTTTGTAGGACAGTAGCAATTTTCCCTCAAGTGGATGACCTAAGGTTTATCAATCCATGGGAGGCATAGGATGAAGATGGTCTCTCTCAAACAACCTTGCAACCAAATAACAAAAAGTCTCTTGTGCCCCCAACACACCAAGTACAATGGTAATTTGTATAGGTGCACTAGTTCGGCGAAGAGATGGTGATACAACTGTAGTAATGATAGTAGATATTAATTTTTGTAATAGGAACAATAAAAAACAGCAAGGTAGCATGTAACAAAAGTGAGCACAAACGGTATTGCAATGCTTGAAAATGAGGCCTAGGGTCCGTACTTTCGCTAGTGTAATCTCTCAACAATGCTAATATAATTGGATCATATAACCTTCCCTCAACGTGCGATGAAGAATCACTCCAAAGTTCCTATCTAGCGGAGAACATAAGAAGAAATTGTTTGTAAGGTACGAAACCACCTCAAAGCTATTCTTTCTGATCAATCTATCCTAGAGTTCGTACTAAAATAACACCAAGCTATTCTTTCCGATTGATCTAACCAAGAGTTCGTACTAAAATAACACCATATGATACACATCAACCAACTCTAATGTCACCTAGATACTCCAATGTCACCGGGAGTATCCGTGAGTTGATTATACGATATGCATCAAACAATTTCAGATTCATAATACTCAATCCAACACAAAGAATCTCAAAGAGTGCCCCAAGATTTCTACCGGAGAAACAAGGACTAAAATGTGCATCAACCCCTATGCATAGATTACCCCAATGTCACCTCGGGAATTCGCGAGTTGAGTGCCAAGACATAGATCAAGTGCTCTCAAATCCATAAAAGTATTCAATCCGATAAAATGAAATCTCAAAGGGAAAACTCAATTCATCACAACAAGATAGAGAGGGGAAAACACCATATGATCCAACTATATTAACAAAGCCGGCGATACATCAAGATCGTGCCATCTCAAGAACACGAGAGAGAGAGAGAGAGAGATTAAACACATACCTACTGGTACAAACCCTCAGTCCCGGGGGTGGACTACTCCCTCCTCATCATGGTGGCCGCTGGGATGATGTAGATGGCCACCGGTGATGATTTGCCCCTCCGGCAGGGTGCCAGAACGGGGTCTAGATTGGTTTTTCGTGGTTACAGAGGCTTGCGGCGGCGGAACTTCTGATCTAGGGTTATTTTTGATGGTTTCTCTATTTATAGGATTTTTCAGCATTGGAATCACGCGAAGATGGGCCTCGAGGTGAGCACAACCCACCGGGGCAAGCCAGGCCCCTCTGGCAAGCCTTGGTGGGTTGTGCCCACCTTGTGGGTCTTCTGGCCCTCCCACGAAGCTTCTAGTGCCTCTTTTGTTCCAAAAAAATCGTCAAAAAGTTTTGTTGCATTTGGAGAACTTTTATTTCTGCACAAAAAACAATACCACGGTAGTTCTACTGAAAACAGCGTCAGTCCGGGTTAGTTCCATCCAAATCATACCAAAACTATATAAAATTATTGTAAACATGGCATGAATACTTCATAAATTATAGATACATTGGAGACGTATCACAAATCCACTGCCATTCGTATCGATTTTTGTGAGGATGTGCCCGTTGTAGTTGCAAATGTTACTATCTTGACAGACTTTGTTATACTTGATATGCCCGAGGATGACAATATGTTGATTATCCTTGGTAGACCCTTTTTGAATATGGACTTTTACATTTATGCCCCTAATTTGCGACCACTCTAACATCAACCCTTAACTTTTTTATTTGCTCAAATTTGCCGCTAAAAAGCATTTTAACTCATAGGAATGCCCTTCCATCTGGTCAAAGTTCTTTGACCAAAACTTTGAAAATTCATAACAAATTCATATGAACTCAGAAGAATGCAAATAAGAAATAAAAATGTTCATAAAAACATCACCTATACGCGTATGTCATTACGTTCATCACCTACATGTGCATTTATTTGCATTCACCCTAAATAGTTTTTTAATGTTATAAACCCTACGAAGCTTTACAGAGTGCTTTTGTTTTGAACATAAATGACATGTGCATATAGGTGATGTTTTTATGAACATTTTGATATCTTATTTTGCATTCTTCTCACTTCATATGAGTTTGTTATGAATTTTCAAAGTTTCAATCAAACAACTGTAACGCCCGGATAATTAAGCTACAATGAACCTCTGCTAATGATGCTACGTCCCCTCGATTACTGTTGTTAATCACGCGTTACTTCAAAACCGATTCGGAATTCAAATTTAAAATAAAGTCAAACTAGAAAAGTTTTCAAATGTCAAAACTAAAAAGTACAAACGGTGACAAATAAATCATAAGTAATTATGGTGGAGAAACCACATTTTTATAAAAGGTTTAAATGCACTTAAGTAATAAAAAAGTAGGTAAAACAATTAAATAGATGCCTTTTGTATTTTATAAAATAACAAACTATTCATTTAGTTGCCCAAAAGTTAATGGGGCAGTAGCATAATTATTAATACTAAATTAGGGCTAGCTTTTATATTTTATAAAACTAGAATAATTAAAATCTAAAATAAAACCAGAGGAGAACAGAAAAATAAGAAAAAGTAAATAAAACAAAAAAGAAAAGGACAAAGAACCCCCCCCCCCCCCGCTGGGCCATGGCCCAGCTGGCCTCTGGACTAACCAAGCCAGCCCAGCCGGCCCACCCCATCCCCCCGTAACCCCACGCCCCCGTAACCCTAGCCACCGACACCCCCACTCCTCCCTCTGCCTCCCCCCGATCTGGATTGGGGCCAGGCAACCGATCACTGCCGCCGCTCACCCCGTCGCCGGACCTCCCCGGCCGGCTCCCTGCTGGACTACATCGCGCCTCGCCGCCCCCTGGTCACCTGCAACGCCGGTGAGGCTGTCAGCCTTCGCGTCCCCTCTGCCCCATCCCCTTTCCTCTCGACCGGTCACCGCCCCTGCCCCTGGCCGCGCCAACCCGCGCCGAAGCACGCGCGCGCTCGCGCGCCCCGCGCCCTATCGCCGCCCCCAACCGCTCCGTCCGGCCGCCCCATGCACGCCGCCCTGCCTCCCCCGCGCTCCAGCACGCGCCGCAGGCCCCCCGTGCTCGACCCCGCTGGCCGCAGTGCCCGCCTTGCGCCCTGCCTCTGCTCCCCGCTGAGGCTGCTGCTGCTCGTCGCCGCGCCCGCGCGGGCAGCCGCCTCCCATGCCACCCGCCCGCCGACGGCGCCGGCGCTCGTCGCCACTGCCGCGCGGCCCCGCTTGCTGCCGTTGCGCCACCCGCGCCATCTCGCTCGCGTGCACCCCGTCCGCCGTGGCTTTACCTCCTAGATCGCTGTTCCCGCCGCACCGCCCGCTCCCGCCCCTGCCTCGCTTCTCGCTCCGCTCCGGCGCCACACACGCGTCGCCCGCAAGCCCCTGCTCGCGCCTGCCGCCGCCTTCCGACGCCCACACACGCGTCAGCCACCCAGCCGCGCCCTGCGGCCTTGCCGCTGGCAAAGCCAGCCGGGACCTCCCGGGTCCGGGTGCCCGCTAATCCGCCCCGTTGCCCCCCTGTGACGATGACGAATGGGGCCCAACCCTAGGAAAGAAAAATAAAAGTAAAAAAAGGAATACAAAATAATACTTAATTAATAAATTAATTAAGTTAATTAATTCTATTTAATTAAACTAATTAAACTTAGTTAACCTAATTAAGTAATTAAACTAATAACTATTTAGTTAATTAATGAGTCTATGATAGTGGCCCCACTGCCCAGTTTGACCAGTCAAATGCACTGTTGACTGCTGACATCATGCCGATGTCATGCTGATGCAGTAAACATATTTTTGATTTAAATTAATTATGTTAATTCCAAAAATTAATTAAAACTTTAAAAAATAATATAAAATAAACCATATCTCGGATGAAAATACTTTGTACATGAAAGTTGCTTAGAAAAACATGAAGAATCAGAATACGCCATCCATTCATCTGTTACATGCCCCTAGCATAGCGAACATGGATCTGTCCCCCTCCGATTCAACTGTCCGAAAATGCCAAACTTCGGGAAAACATTCCCAGATGTTTTCCTCCTTCGCCAGTAAGAACTAGTACTGCGTTAGGACACACGTAGCACCGCTTATTGCCATGTCATGCATTGTCATGCATTTGTTTGCATTGTATTCATTGTTTCTTCCCCCTCTTCTCTCTGGTAGACTTCGAGACTGACGCTGCTACCGCCCCAATCGACTACGGTGTTGACGACCCCTCCTTCTCAGTAGAGCTTCCAGGAAAGCAAACCCCCCTTGATCATCCCGATATCGCCTACTCTTTCCCTCTACTGCTTGCATTAGAGTAGTGTTATTGTTTCATCGATTTGATCCTATACTGCTGCATAGCCTGTCCTTGTTGCTACTATTGTTGATACCTTACCTGCTATCCTAAATGCTTAGTATAGGATGCTAGTTTATCATCAGTGGCCCTACATTCTTGTCCGTCTGCCATGCTATACTATCGGGCCGTGATCACTCGGGAGGTAATCACGGGTATAGACTACATACATACTATACTGGATACATGTGGTGACTAAAGTCGGCTCGGCTCGTAGAGTACCCGCGAGTGATTCACGAAAGTGGGGGCTGAAGGGGTAGGTGGTTCCATCCAGGTTGTGATGGGCCTGGGTTCCCGACAGCCCCCGAGTGATTCTTTGTGGCGAAGCGACAGGGCAGGTTGTGACCACCCATGAGAGAGGTGGGCCTGGTCGCTGGTCATTGTCCGCGGTTGTTTCAAAATAACACGCTTAACGAGATTTGGATATTTGATCTGAGTTGGTCTTTTGGCCTATATGCACTAACCGACTACGCGGGGACAGTTATGGGCACTCGGCGTCGTAGTATCAGCCGAAGCTCTTCAGACGTCAGTGACTAGGTGGCGCGCGCCGGGTTGGACTGGAAGCCTGCGCTTGTATTAAGTGGGCTAGGTCTGCTCACCGGCCACGTTTGCAACGTGTAGGAGTGCAAAGGGCGATGGGCCCAAGACCCCTGCGCGCTTAGGATGTAGACCGGCATGCTGGCCTCTCTGTTGAGCCTAGGTAGGGCTGCGATGTGTTGATATTTCGAGGCTAGGTATGACCCAGGAAAGTGTGCCCGGCCAGAGGGATCGAGCGTGTTGGGCAATGTGGTGCACCCCTGCAGGGAAGTTTATCTATTCGAAAAGCCGTGTCCATGGTAACAGGATGCTTGGAGTTGTATTCCGACCTCATGGCAACTAGAACTGGATACTTAATAAAGCACATCGAGAAAAGTTCCAGAGACAACCCGGAGATCGCTCTCTCACAGGGTAACGAGGAGAGGATCGCCGGGTAGGATTATGCTATATGATGTTACTTGATGATATACGTGCTACTCTCTTCTATATGCTTCAAGATGGAGGCTGCCGGAAGCGTAGTCTTCGATAGGACTAGCTATCCTCCTCTTATTCTGGCATTCTGCAGTTCAGTCCACAGATACTACCCATTTCATTGATACCGATGCATATGTAGTGTAGATCCTTGCTTGCGAGTACTTTGGATGAGTACTCACGGTTGCTTTGCTCCCTCTTTTCCCCCTTTTCCATTCTTCTCAGATGTCGCAACAAGATGGTGGAGCCCAGGAGCCAGACACCATCGTCGACGATGACTGCTACTACCCCGAGGGTGCCTACTACTACATGCAGGCCGCTGATGACCAAGAGTAGTTTAGGAGGATCCCAGGCAGGAGGCCTGCGCCTCTTCAATCCGTATCCATGTTTGTGCTAGCCATCTTATGGCACCTTGTTTAACTTATGTCTGTACTCAGATATTGTTGCTTCCGCTGACTTGTTTAAGTTCGAGCTTTTGTATTCGAGCCCTCGAGGCCCCTGGCTTGTAATATGAAACTTGTATAACTTTATTTGTGTTTAGAGTTGTGTTTTGATATCTTCCCGTGAGTCCCTGATCTTGATCGTACTTGTTTGCGTGTATAATTAGTGTACGATTGAATCGGGAGCGTCACAACAACTTTGACCAGATGGAAGGGTATTCCTGTGACTTAAAATGCTTTTTAGGGGCAAATAAGAGCACATCAAAAAGTTAGGGGTAAATTTGAGTTGTGGGTTTGGGTTTGGGGCAAAAATGTGAATGTCCCTTTTGGATACTGCAGGGGCTATTATTGATCGCAACAAAAGCAAGGTCACTTTTCATATCAATGGTAATGAGGATACGGTGCACTTTCCGAAAAACAATTTCAAGTGAATGGTATTAATGTTATTGAAAAGACTCCGACAATTACTATTGGAAGTTTTCAACTCCCTCTCCCTACTGTCAAAAAGAAATATGAAACTCCTATTATTGGGGAGATGCATATCCCCATTAAGGTAACTTAGTGTTATACAAAGATTCTTCGGGTTCATGTTACTCGGAAATAGTTTGTTAATAAGACTTGATCAACCTTATTAATGGATTTTTTCTAAGGGGCATGTGGTCGATGAATTTAGTAAGCACAACCTTCTGTTCCTACTTTTTGCTCTCTGTTAGTTTTAGTTAAATGCAATAAAATGCCATGATTATCATGTTTTTTGAATTACCCGTGCAATAAAAAATAGCCCAAAAATAGAAGTGCTCAGAATGATGTGAAATTTTAACATGATTTTTCTGGAATATTTAAGAATTTCAGGCACTAAAAACACCTTAGGGGGATGCCCCAGGTGCCTATGAGGCACCAGGGTGCGCCCACCCCCCTGGGCGCACCCTGGTGGCTTGTGAGCCCCATTGGGACCCCCTCACTTATTCCTTTAGCCCACTTCGTCTATTACCTCTAGAAATAATTCCTGGTATCTCTCTCTCTCTCCCTCTCTCTCTCTCTCTCTCTCTCTCTCTCTCTCTCTCGTGTTCTTGCTCCCAAACCTGAGATTTTCTATCTCTTTGCTCAGAGCTCCGTTTCCAAAACTATTTTGGGGGATTGCTACTTGGTATGTGACTCCTCCATTGCTCTAATTAGTTTTTGCTCTAGTGGATTATATTTTACATAATTAGCTGCTCTTGGTGCTACTGAAAATGAGCTTGCATGTTGAATTCTTTGAGTTCCAAGTAGTTTTAATGCTTGATATAGCCTCTAGACATCCATATGAGTAGTTACTATCAATCTTGTGAAGTTTTTATTGACATCATTTTGTGGCTCAAAAATTTCAGAAAATTGTTCATAGGAAAAATGAATCTCTTCCAGAGGAGTTCCTCAAAACGTAATGCCAAGGGAGTCATTGGAGACTCCTCAGATATTGACCTCAACATTCCGTGTAGGACGGAAGTCCGACCTTGCGGATGGCCGCACAATCCTTTCATGAATGAAGCCGGATTCTACCAAGAGTTCGTGCAATTCATTGCAAATGCCGAATTGACCAACTTCATCGTAGATGAGTGTGACCAACACCACATCCTTACAAATTCCTTTGTGCAAAATTTTCATTTCCTGAATAGGCTCGAACCACCCATGGTGCATTTTGATTTATATGCTGAACATCATCAGATACCACTTGCTAAATTTTATGAGATATGTTTGATTCCCTTTGATGGGGAAATAAGAGAGCCTAGACCGGAGGAGTTTGAGGGTTTCCTCCACACTTTAATTGTGGGAGAGGAAAGGGGTGTGTCGAAAGATCGAGCCACTAGCTTGCAATTTCCTGTTGTTCATTACTTTGCTTTATTCATAGGGAAATGCTTGACTGTTAGAGAGCAAGGTGGCGGGCTATGCGCCCCTGAATTCGCCATTTTATGCCGCACACTTCATAATGATAATACTTATAACCTTGGAGCTATCATTGCACGCCGCCTGCGCACTAATAGGACTAAGGGTAAAATTCATGGTGGTATCTATGCTACTCGCTTAGCGCGATTTTTAATGTTAACATACGCCCTCATGATTACTTGTTGCCTAGAGTTTAGCTAGATCACCAGTCGATGCAGGATCACCACTTTATTGATGCTCCTGAGCCTCCTCACCACGTTCGTTATAACTTGGTTTTTAGTGAGGATACTCGTGATATTATTCCGTTGCCTGCACCCGCCTTGTATGACTCTCATGCCAGGAACGGATACACTGTTCTACCACCGGACATCATTGCTTACCGGAACGCGTTGGTAGCGGTAGAGGATGAGGTCCAGGATTGGGACGCTCAGGTGCCGCCGCCTCAACACTTCCACATGGGACCAGATGGCTACTACGGATGGTGATTACCAAGCTAGGCAAAAGCCTAAGCTTGAGGGAGTATGTTTTCCCACCGACATTACATTCATGTTCACACATTTCATTCCAGTTGTCGGTGTTCAACCTCTTTCATTGTATAATCCATGTTAGTTTTATTTTCTTGCTTTCTTTTGTCTGTTTGAAAAAACTTTGAGAAAATCCAAAAATATTTCTCGCTTCTTTTTGGTTTTCCTTTCTAGTTTAAATTAGTTGTAGTATTAAAAGAAAACCCAAAAATATTTCTCGTTTCTTCTTTTGCTTGTTGGGAGCTTTCCCATGTAAATAGTTTTTCTCGTTTTTGTTTTCCTTCGATTGATTTGCTTTCTTCAGAAAAACTAAAAATTCAAAAAATATTTCAGTTTGTTTCTCTAAAATTCTTTTCTTTTGTTGAGACATTGTAAGGAGAAGACCACGATGAAAATGTTGAGTGACTCTCATATGCATTATTGTTGATCTAACAAAGAGCCCATATTACATTGTCTTTTCCTTTGAATAAAATGTTTGCAGATCCCAGCTTAGTCAATGGCACTCTTGCATTATTATTATTTTCATATCATTCGGTCGTGCAAGTGAAAGGCAATAATGACGATATTTGATGAAGTGACTGTGCCAAGGAAAAGCGGGTATGAACTCAACTTGTTTTTTTTGTAAATTTGTTTAACTCAGTATGAATGATTCAACATATTATGATTAAACATGTTTATGATGACAATTAGAGATTATAATTGCTCATGCCATGCTTAAGTAGCTAGGCGTGGATAATGGTTTATCTTGGGTGTTAACATGCATTAAAATGGTTGTGATGTAGTATGATAGTATGGTATCCTCCTCTGAATGTTTCAAGTGGCTTGACTTGGCACATGTTCACGCATGTAGTTGGTTCAAAGCCAACATAGCCTCCACGATATTTATGTTCATGGTGCTTATATCCTAATCATGCTAGTATTCAATGTTAATTATTCACAATGCATGTTTATGACCGTTTCCACTCTCTAGCTGGTCACTTCTCAATCTATTTTCTAGTCTTTGCCTGTACTAAGTGGGAATACTGCTTGTGCATCCAAATCCCTAAACCAAAGTTATTCCAGATGAGTACACTATATCTACCTATATGCGGTATTACTCTGCCGTTCCAAGTAAATTTGCATGTACCACCTCTAAATATTCAAATGAACATCTGTTTTGTGTGCCCATACCGCTCATGGAGCAATAGGGTGCGGTCGGTATCTTCCATGCTAAGCAGGTTATTCTCATGATGAGCGTTTATTCACTTGTCCTTACACGAGAGGGGCGGGTAATCGGGATGCCCAGTCCCATGAACAAATCGCAAAATAATAAAACAAACTCCTCCGAAAAGTTGTTGGTATGGAGGGCACCCGAGGATTTGGCTAGCCATGGCTTGTGTTTGTTGGTGGAGGGGGAGTAAAATTTACTTTACCGCTTGGGAACCACCGCTAATTTGTTTAGCATGGAAGATATTGAAAACTCTTGGTCGTGATGTTGATAGGAAAGGCATACCTCTCAAAATTACAATTATCCCTGATTTAAGCTTTGAGCTCTGGCACCTCTCCAAATCCCTGCTTCCCTCTGTGAAGGGCCTATCCATTTACTTTTATATTATTTTACTTTTATTGTTGAGTCATCACCTTCTCAAACAAGCACTAGTCCTGAGAGCACTATTGTCATTCTTATGCATTGTGCATAGTTAATATTGTGTGCATCATGACTGGATCTCTTCTACCATGAATTACAATGTTTAGTCGCTGCTCGAACTTTGGAGGTGCTCTGCATTTATGTTTTGTGGTCTCAAAAAGGGCTAGCGAGATACCATGTTATCATATTATATCATGATTGTTTTTACAAAGTGTTGGTATTTGAGATATTTTATTATTGCTCGCTAGTTGATTATGCCATTGATATGACTGAATATAATTTCTAAGATTTATCATTTGCATGGTTAGTTATTATGTTTGCTGAAAACCTGGGTATTATTTAAGCATATATATAGATATAAGAACAAAAGAGTTCATAAAAGTTTTTCTTTATCACTTTCAGTTTGTCAACTGAATTGCTTGAGGACAAGCAATGAGTTACACTTGGGGAGTTGATATGTCTCCGTCGTATCTACTTTTCTAAACACTTTTTCTCTTGTTTTGGACTCTAATTTGCATGATTTGAATGAAACTAACCAGGACTGACGCTGTTTTCAGCAGAACTACCATGGTGTTGTTTTTGTGTAGAAATAAAAGTTCTCAGAATTGGATGAAATTTTTTGGAGATTTTTATGGGATAAATAAAAAATACTGGAGCAAAAACCCACTGGAGGGGGGCCACCTACTGCCCACGAGGCACCAGGGTGCGCCCACCACCCTGGGCGCGCCCTGGTGGCTTGTGGGCCACACAAGGCTCCGCTAACCCTAATCTCAGCACTATAAATTTATAATTTCCGAGAAAAAATAAGAGAAGAAGTTTCATCATGTTTTATGATAGGAGCCGCCACCACCTCCTGTTCTTCATCGGGAGGCTAGATCTGGAGTCCGTTCGGGGCTCCGGAGAGGGGGATTCATGGCCATCGTCATCATCAACCATCCTCCATCACCAATTTCATGATGCAAACCGCTGAGAGTGGGTAATTCTTTTGTAGGCTTGCTAGACGGTGATGGGTTAGATGAGATTTATCATGTAATCAAGTTTGTTTTGTGAGGGCTTGATCCCTAGTATCCACTGTGTTCTGAGATTGATGTTGCTATGACTTTGCTATGCTTAATGCTTGTCACTAGGGCCCGAGTGCCATGATTTCAGGTCTGAACCTTTTATGTTTTCATGAATATATTTGTGTTCTTGTTCCTATCTTGCAAGTTATACACACCTATTACGTGTTATGATCCGCATATCCCTAGGTGACAATAATTGGGATTCTTTCCGGTGATTACCGTAGTTTGAGGAGTTCATGTATTCACAATGTGTTAATGCTTTGTTCCGATTCCCTATTAAAAGGAGGCCTTAATATCCCTTACTTTCCTTATGGACCCCGCTGCCATGGGTGGGTAGGACAAAAGATGTCATGCTAGTTCTTATCGCAAGCACGTATGACTATAGACGGAATACATGCCTACATTACATTGATGAATTGGAGTTAGTTCTGTGTCGCCCAAGGTTATAACTGTTACATGATGAATGTCATCCAACATAATTATCCATCATCGATCCAATGCCTACGAGCTTTTCATGTACTGATCCTTTCTAAGTTACTACTGTTGCTGCTGCTACTGCTGCTGTTACAACTGCTACAAAACTATTACTGCTACTGTTACTGCTAATGTTGCTATCTTTGTTACCACTACCAAACTATCACATTATTGTGGTACTGACCACTCTGCTGCAGATATTTAGTTCTCCAGGTGTGGTTGAATTGAAAACTCAACTGCTAATACTTGCAAATATTCTTTGGCTCCCCTTGTGTCGAATCAAATTAATTTGGGTTGAATACTCTACCCTCGAAAACTGTTAAATTTGGGTTGAATACTCTACCCTCAAAAACTGTTGCGATCCCCTATACTTGTGGGTTATCAGACCCTTCATGGGTGGAGCCCTCCATGGACTCATCAGCTGTTACCCTCCATGGGTTGAAGTCTCCATCATCGTGGACGTACGATAGCACCACCTATCAGAACCACGGCAAAAATCACCGTGTCTTCATTGTGTTTGATTTCTTCGATCCCTCCTTTACGCTAATATGCAAAGTATTTACTTTCCGCTGCTCAACTCTTGGACTTGCATGTGTAGGACGTTACTTGACTTGGTAGAATTACTAAAGCTTTCCTACAACTAAAATTGGGAAAAGGATAAGTTTTTATTTGGTCAAGTAGTCTAATCACCCCCTCTAGACATACTTTGGATTCTACATTGCATTCGACTACGGTCATCGCACCCGTTTTATCGAGAATGGAGTGGTAATAACTATGATCAAGTTCTTGCACCAAAATTTTGGCATTACAAAAGTAAGTTACTAACTATTTTCATCTACATTTTGGTAGATGCTACCGCGATTGCGTATGAGGGGTCGCACGAAGGCCTGTCAGATGCAATATGACCGCCGCTTCGAGCTGTACTTCAGGAGAGCGAGGCTGCTGCCTTCTGTGCTTGAGTTCAAGCGCCGCCGCCGCCACCGCTGAACATAGCATTTTTGATGGCTCAAATGTACTACTTTATGACACCGGGGCCGAGGAATCTGACAATGAGCTGAGGGAAGCAATGAAGATAAGTTTGAGCCTCCTAGCCTTATGTTCGAGTAACCACAACATTGATTCATGCCATGGTTTGTCACTCACTTTGAGCCTACTAGTCATAATCACAATCTAGTATAGTATTTGCCACTACTAGATCCATAACCCTAAACTTAATCCATATTATGTTATTGTTTATTTGTTATTGCAGAAGTTCATGAACCTTGTCGCAAGCTAGTGGGCATGCTTGGGTGTGGTCGCTCGGCTGATGTGCATTTTCTCCTGGATAGTCGGCATGTACCCTCACTTCATCGAGCCATGCCAGCGAAGGTTCATCTAGTCGTGCCGCATCGTCGTCTCGCATTATTGAGGAGGACGACAAAGATGAGGAAGAAGAAGATGAGAAGCAAGCCAAGGGAGAAGAGGAAGGGGTGGCGAGGTGGAGTACAATGAGGAAGACAGACCTCCACCGACGCACCCAACCCAGGACAAGAGGGGGAAATAGCCAAAGAAGCCATGGAATAGTCCATCCCTGTCGGTGCAACGAACGTCTACGTTTGTTGACCGAACTCATACACAGGCGTGCTGATAATCATACATCCAGCACGAACGTGTAACACAAGGCCGAGCCAGAGAAACCGCTCTTCGTGAGATCAAGGAGCGCATCAAGAAGACCAAGCCAACATACAAGATGAAGGTTCTAAGGGAAATGTCCTTTGCTGATCAGATGAGGCCGGCAAGGTTGATGCAGTAGATGAGAGCAATATCAAACCGCGCCAGCCGCGTCTCCGGGGCGGGCGGAGACCAAAGCGTGCACCCCTCCAAGAAGGCCCGGCAAGCCCTGCCCCCGGCAGGCACAGACCAGTTACCATCGCTCCACCGCACCACGACGCCAGTCACTTATCGATGTGGTGTCGAGCCCCCCAGGCGATTAAGTGGCTCTCACTAAGCACGTGGCAGCCTGCACTAGAAAAAAAATACACTTCCGTGATGATACGTGTTTGTCACAGTAGGTCACGTTTTCTGTCATGCATGTACATCCATGACGATTTTATGACAGAATCAAGATAGTCATACCCGTGCTGTCATAGAAGTGTTCCATGACATTACCAAAATTATCATCACGGAAGTGTCCACTTCCATGACGATAAATCACGCGTCATAGAAGTGCTTTCGTCAAGGGTGACCGACACGTGGCATCCACCGTAACGGGTCACCGTTAAGCTATCGGGTTCCGGTTTGGATCCGATAACCTGTTAACAGCTGGGACCAATGAGGATTTTCCACATGTAAAATTATCATTGGCTATAGCAACCACGTGTCAGCATCGCGAAAAGGACAGATGTGAACCGCCCAATGGACAGGAGGCGCCTATGATACGTCGACACATGGCAAGGCCCAATAGTAGCCCATTTAGGTTAAAAAGACTGGCCCAGTCAAAATTAGCGGGCTGGCCCATTAACGGCCTGCTTGCAGATGGCCCATTCGCACTTAAGGCCCGTACGGCTAGTGTCAAATTGGACCGTCAACGGCCCGTTCTAAACTTGTCATCATCGCGGCCCATGGTCACTTCTGGCCCGTTAACAGTCTGCTAAGTATTTGGGCCGAATTAGGCCCGGTATGTTTCCGGCCTGTTAAAGGTCCTGCTTCATTTGGGCCATTTATTGGCCATTGAAACTTTCGGCCCATAAACGACCATGAAGGATTTGGGTCATACTCGTCCATGTCTGACATTTGGCCTGTTAGAGGCCCACTGTAGATTTGGGCCACTTCCAGCCTGTTGTAATTTTCAGCTTGTTAACGTCAGACGAAATCCATGGGCCATATGTGGCCCAACGTCACATCGGGCCTATTAACGACCCATATAAAACTGATACTAATCAAGCCCGACCGAACTTCCGGCCTGTTAAGGCCCGTGTAGTAGGTCGGCGCATTTACGGCCCGTCTGAATTTCAGCTTGTGAACGATCCGCATTGTAAATGGGCCACCACGAGCTGAGATACATTTCGGCCTACTAATGACCAGTGGGTTATTTGGCACAATCAGGGCCCAATCTCACTTTCGGCCTATTAAAGGCCCATGTTATTTATTTGATCGAGATATTTACACATGTTAACTGCCTATTATTACTGAGGGCCCAAATTATGTTTAGGCCTGTTAAAGGCCCACTATGGGCACAGGCCTACCAAAAATATGAAAGCTTATGCTGATTTAGGCCTAGATATTTTTAGTGGGCTACATGCAAATTATGGCCCATAATTGTTTTTAGCCCAATTGGAATGGGCCCGACGAATGTTGGCACGTTGGGCACCTACGAAGCTTTCGGCCGAATACATTACTAAGATAAACCTACACTATACAAAAATAGCATCGTAATTTCTACAGCCTTTGGCAGCACGATAAATGCTGTATCACAACAAAATAAATTCCAGCCATACAACAAAAGGCCTGTTGGCATAAAGTTTACAGTCCTTGCAGATAAAAGCACCATCAGATGTATAGAAGCACAGATCATTTGACCCGAGTGCTAATGTTTCAGGCTGTAAAATCTGATGGAGCAGCATGATCTTCCCCTTTTTTCCGCCATTGCACTTGAACAACGAAACAAATGTCTGATAGTCTGGTTTCAAAAACATTCATATCTTGACAACATTTGTCAACCACTATTCTTGTTTCCGAAACGACCTCCATTAGGGATTGGACATGTGCCTGGATCACAGATATATCACTCTATCTAGCCGGAAGATTTTGTTCAGTAGGCGATTTGGACGAGGTTACCTTGACAACCAACCCAGAATTACGCAGGAAGGTGCTTTTTGCACTGTTAGTGGAGAGATACTGACGCACTGCAGCAAGAGGTGACATTGTGCCTGTGGTAGCCTCGTCACCTTCAGGTGGTTGTGGCTGTTCAATCGTTTGTTCCATAGCTTGCTAAAAGTTTGAACTTGTAGATTAGTGTACCTGATAAGTTACTAATGAGACAAAACCAAACAAAGTAGGTTTCACGTTTATACATAACTTATTTTGCTGAACTACTGTAATACATTAGCATGTATTGTAGTGCCAACTACATAATAAAATCACTTTCGGAACATATGTCCATGTAGCATGCCCACTGTATTGTCTATTTCCTCACATTCGTTGACATCTAAGGATAAAGAGACGTGGTTTAAAGTAGGATGAACATAGTATGACATCATTCATATCATGGGCAAATAGATATAAAACAAACAGGCTATTGTATCATTGTGTGGGCACGTGAACATCACAACTAGATTATAGATCAAGACCAAAAGAATATCCTTCATCTCTTTTGAACCGTGTAAGGTGAAATCATACGTTAAGACAACTGTGTATAAAAGTGAACAGAGTAACTGACATTGGCTGCAAAAGCAGTTAAATGAACACGTCACAGTAACAAGCCGTTCAAAGGCAGGAGGAGTAAGGACTTACAACAACGGCTTGAACTGGTGTGCTCATGCCCTTCATCTTGCTGGTGTGGCAATCCTTGAAGATTTGCACTGCATTTGGTTCAGGTTCTTTTTGGTTCGCACGGGCTTTCCTCTATATTTGGAACAAGTCAATATAGATACGATAATATGGCACAGAAAAAAGAAGGAACTAGCAGCTATTTACAAGAGCCTCGCAGTGTGCAATATAGCTACGAGATCATGTTGTCTGTTGAAATTTCACTTTAAAACGGTTGGTCTTGTTCTTCAAACAGTTAGCCTAGAAGAAGATACTCTTGCAAGGCACATACGTAAATACAAGTTCAATATGTGATCTGATCAAATACATATACCCTACTTGATACTTTGGATCAGACCAGTGTTTAACAAGGGCTGTCCAGTCTTCATCTGTAATATATTCAACTTGAGATGTTTGGGCGATTTCATTGTTAGCCTTGCCTTCAAAGTGAGTTTTTCTAAGGTGATACCGATACTGTCGCAGAGCAGACTGAAAAACATGAGTGAATGCTTGTTTAGTTGCATCATCTTTCGGATCCAACTTGAACCTCATCTGTTGAAAAAAGAATGTGAGTCTTATTAGGAGGAAGCTAGAAAGTATGGGACAGAGCAAGACAATATTACAAATTGCGATGGATAACATTACTTACGGATAAATGGTCAAGGAAGGTGTTAAACTGGGTATCGTCTTTCTCATTCCTGTACTGGATCCACGTTGGGAGGATACGTGCATGACACCTAACAGCAACGACTGCCTCTGATACTAACTTGGCTGACTCTGTAGCATCACGTGGCCTTTTTAAACCTGCCTTAAAATGGATCTCCATTCTACCTCCTTTAGATTTTGTTAATCTATCAAGCATTATCCCTGATGTCTGTTTCTGCTTGCGCCGTGGTGCTAGTTTAACAACGAATATGGAAAGTGTTAGTGCACATCAAACTATGAGAGTACATATAAAGGAGCATGCAACTGCAACTTGACTCGGTCAGGTACCGTCTTGGTGTTGATGCTCATGAGGTTCATTTGATCTTGCCAAGTCCTGTTGTGTCAGCAGTGCTACGGAAGTAGTGTTAGGTGTGAAGGCAGCTTGGGAACTGGTCAGTTGCGGAGCAAACGAACGAGTAACTCGTTGAGATACTGGTATAGTTCAAGCGGATGCTGCAGCTGGTGGACCAGGTGATACTGTGTTTGTAGATTTAGCCGGTGGACTTGGACCTTCTACTGCACTATAAGTACCAGCAGAATCTCTAGGGCAGATCCTTTTCCATTGCACCCGACGGGTAACACCATTCCCTACTATATTCTTTTCCTTGCTCTTTTTTGACTTTGCCATGTCAAGCCGTACCCACAACACAAAAGAATAAAATCGCCCTTCAGAACTTATTGATGCATGATACAGACAAGCAATACTTTGATGTAAGACAACTGTATGAGGATGGAATATGTAAGAAAAACAGGATGGCGTGACATATTCACAGCTACGATGTGTAAAATAAGCAGAAGGATTTTCAAGAATTTAGAAGTAATGCAAGCTAGACACCATATGAAAGATGCAACCAATATCACTCTGCCAAGTTAAAACTGTCTTGTCATAAGTGGCATTTCAAAAAATTAGAAGCAGTACAACCTAGAAATCAATGCAAGATGCAACCACTATCAAAATTCCATGTTAAAAGCGTCCAATCATGAGTGACTAATGCGGGAGACACAACAACAGTACTGATGTAAGAACATGGTATGATAGATAGATGAAGTGTATTCTAGACACAGAAAGGCATGTCATATGCACATGTATAACGTATAAACTCAGCAGGTGCAATTTAATCAAAATAGAAGAAATACAGGCTAGACAACATATGTAACATGAAACCAATTATCACACTGTCAACTTAGAGCAAGCACCTGTGATGGTGGAGTAGGGGAGATGAACTCAACATGTAGACTTGGGACTTCAACTGCATTAACAGTAGCAGTGGCAAATCTAGAGAGTCTCTGTTTGCGTCGGTCCAGAGGACCACCAACATCCCCTAACTTACTCTTTTCCTTCCTCTTTTTTGATATTGCCTTCTGAAGTCAAAACCACAAGTAGATGAATAAAATTAGCTCTGCATAACTGGTTGATGCATGATACGGACGAACACTACTTTGATGTAAGGCAAGCGCATGATAGGAGGATGGAATATATACAAAAAAAGACAGCATTGCATATTCACACGCACGATAGGAGGATGGAAATATGTATGAAAAACAATAAGCAGAAGGCATTTCAAAAAAATTAGAAGAAATGAAAGCTAGGCACCACATGAACATGCAACCAATATCACTCTATCAGGTAAAAAGTGTCTCGTCGTAAGTGCCATCTCAAGAAATTAGAAGCAATACAAGCTAGAAGACAATGCAAGATGCAACCTACATCACACTCCCAAGTTAAATGTGTCTTATGGGTAAGTGATTGTTGCAGGTATAAGTTGTAAGCTACGCAGATGCAATTCAACAAAATTAGAAGCAATACAAACTAGACATCATACGGAACATGCAACCACGTATAATCGTTCCAAGTTAGAGCAAGCACCTGTGATGGTGGAGTAGGGGAGATGTGCTCATCATCTACACAGCTACGTTGACTGTCTAGCCTTGTGTTGTCTTGCGAATCTTGTTGGGAGGATGGCGGAGTAGAATCAGTAGAGACCCTCTGTTTGAGTTGCTCCGAAGGACCACCATCATCCACTGCCTTACTAATTTCCTTCAGCTGTATTGATTTTGCATTGTGAAGTCAAACCGATAAGAAAAAGGAATAAAATTCGCTCTTCAGAACTCATTCATGCATGATACTGATGAACACTACTCGGATGAAAGGCAAACACATGATACGAGGATGGAATATGTATGAAAAACAGGACAGTGTGACATATTCACACCTATGATGTGGTAACTAAGCAGAAGGCATTTTAACAAATTAGAAGCACTGCAAGCTAGACACCATATGAAAGATGCAACCAATATCACTCTGCCAAGTTCAAACTGTTTGGCGTTTCAATAAATTAGAAGCAGTACATGCTAGAAATCATATGCAAGACGCAACCAATATCACAGTGGCGACTTAAAGATGCCTCATCATAAGTGACTGATGCGGGATATGCAAGAACATAGTCTGATGTAAGAACATGGTGTGATCAGATATAGTATGTTCTAGAAACAGGAACACATGTCATATTCACAGGCATGATGTGTAAAGTAAGCAGATGCAATTCAACAAAGTTGGAAGCAATACAAGCTAGACATCATACGCAACATGCAACCACATATAATAGTGCCAAGTTAGAGCAAACACCTGTGATGGTGGAGTAGGGGAGATGTGCTCATCATCTACATAGCTACGTTGACTGTCAGCCTTGCATTGTCTTGCGAATCTTGTTGGGAGGATGGCGGAGTAGAATCTGTAGAGATCCTCCGTTTCAGTTGCTCGGAAGGACCACCATTATCCAATGCCTTACCAATTTCCTTCCGCTTTATTGATTTTGCATTGTGAGGTCAAACCGACAAGAAAAAGGAATAAAATTCGCTCTTCAGAACTCATTCATGCATGATACTGACGAACACTACTCTGATGAAAGGCAAAGTCATGATACGAGGATGGAATATGTACAAAAAACTAGACGGCTTGACATATTCACACCTATGATGTGGTAACTAAGCAGAAGGCACTTCAACAAATTAGAAGCACTACAAGCTAGACACCATATGGAAGGTGCAATCAATATCACTCTACAAAGTTAAAACTGCCTCGTCATAGGTGGCGTTCATAAAATTAGAAGCACTACATGCTAGAAATCATATTCAAGACACAAACCAATATCACACTGCCAACTTAAAGGTGTCCCATCATAAGTGACTGATGCAGGATACACAAGAAGAGTAGTTTCATGTAAGAACATGGTGTGATAGACAGATATAGTATGTACCAAAAATAGGAAAGCGTGTCATATTCACATGTATCATGTGTAAGCTAAGCAGATGCAGTTTACACTAATTAGAAGCAATACAAGCTAGACACCATATGCAACATGCAACCAGATATCACACTGCCAAGTTAGAGCAAGCACCTGGGATGGTGGAGTAGGGGAGCGGAGACTTGGAACTTGTAATGCACTAGCAGTACGAGGAGAATCCGTATAGATGCTCCATTTACGTTGCTGCAGAGGACCACCATCATCGCCTTCCTTACCCTTTTCCTTCCTCTTTTTTTGATTTTGCCTTGTCAAGTCAAACCCACAAGAAAAAGGAATAAAATTCGCTCTTCAGAACTCATTGATGCATGATACTGACGAACACTACTTTCATGTAAGGCAGCCGCATGATAGGAGGATGGAATATGTATGAAAAATAGGACATCATGACATATTGACATGTATGATGTGTAAAGTGTAAACTAATCACAAGGCGTTTGAACTAGTTAGAAGCAATGCAAGCTAGAAACCATATGAAAGATGAAACCAATATCACTCTGCCAAATTAAAAGGGTGGCCTCATAAATGTATTTGACCAAATTAGAAGCAATACATGGCAACATGCTAGAAATAATATGCAATATGCAATGAATAAAGGTGTCTCATCGTAAGTGATTGATGCAGGATACAGAAGAGAGGTAGTTTCATGTAAGAACATGGTTAACAGATAGATGTAGTATGTACCAAAAATAGGAAGGCATGTCATATTCATAGGTATAATGTGTAAACTAAGCAGATGCAATTTACCCTAATTAGAAGCATTACAAGCTAGATACCGTATGCAACATGCAACCACATATCACACTGCGAAGTTAGAGCAAGCACCTGCGATGGTGGTGTACGGGAAATGCGGTCTTCAAGTACAGAGCTACATTCAATATCTTCATTTAGACTTGCTGTTTCTTGAGAATCATGTGGGGAGGATGAAACTGCACTCTTTATAAGAGTAGCGCGTCTCATACTAACCCACGGGCGTGACTGTCTCATCATAAGTCATAGATTCAGGATACACAAGAACAGTAGCTTGATGTAAGAACATGGTGTGATAGGCAGATGTAGTATGTACCAAAAACAGGAAGGCGTTTCATATTCACATGTATAATGTGTAAGCTAAGGAGATGCAATTTAACAAATTAGGAGCAATACAAGCTAGGCGCCATATGCAACATGCAACCAGATATCACACTGCGATGTTAGAGCAAGCACCTGGGTTGTGGAGTAGGGGAGATGAGATTTGGAACTTGCACTGCAGTAGGAGTAGCAGGAGAATCTGCAGAGATCATCTGTTTCGGTTGCTCCAGAGGACCATCATCATTCCGTGCGTTCGTCCTTTTAGATTTTGCCTTGTCAAGTAAACACACAATAAAAAGGAATGAAATTCGCTCTTCCAAATTCGTTGATGCATGATACCGACGAACACAACTTTTATGTAAGGAAACCACATTGTAGGAGGATGGAATATGTATGAAAAATGCTAAGCAGAAGGCATTTCAACAAATTGGAAGCAATGCAAGCTAGACACCATATGAAAGATCCAACCAAAATCACTCTACCAAGCTAGAAGTGTCTCATTATAAGTGGCATTTCAACAAATTAGAGGCAATACATGTTTGAAATGATATGCAAGATGCAACCAATATTACACTATCAATTTGAAGGTGTCTCATCAGAAGTGATTGATGAGGGATACACAAGAAAAGTAGTTTGATGTAAGAACATGGTTAATAGAAAGACGTAGTATGTACCAAAAACAGGAAGGCATGTCATATTCACAGGTATAATGTGTTAACTAACCAGATGCAATTTACCTTAATTAGAAGCATTACAAGGTAGACACCATATGCAACATGCAACCACATATCACATTGCCAAGTAAGAGCAAGAACCTGCGATGGTGGTGTAGGGGAATTGCGGTCATCAACTAGAGAGCTACGTTGACTATCTTCATTTAGCCTTGCTGTTTCTTGAGAATCATGTGGGGAGGATGACACTGCACTCTTTAAACAAGTAGCGCGTCTCACAGTAACCCACTAGGGTGACTGTCTTATCATAAGTGATTGATGAGGGATAGAAAAGAGCATTAGTTTGATGTAAGAACATGGTTAATAGACATATGTAGTATGTATTAAAAACAGGAAGGCATGTCATTATCAAAGGTATAATGTGTAAAGTAAGCAGATGCAATTTAACCAAATTGGAAGCAATACAAGCTAGACACCATATGCAACATGCAACCACATTTGATAGCACGAAGTTAAAGCAAGCACCTGGGATGGTTGTGTGTGGCAATTGAGATCATCAACTGCAGAGCTACGTTTACTGTCTCCATCTGCTGACACTACACCCTTTAGAGCGCTGAAACACTTAGTGCTTATCTTCGAATTACACTGGAGTGTCTTCTGTCTTTTCTTTTGTGTATTCATCAACACTGCGTCAGAGTCTGAAATACCCATGCATAAAAAAAGAATAGTGTGAGTATGGGTGAAGTGTGTGCACAAGTAGTACAGTGTAAAAGTAGCAGATAGCAGGTGGGTGAGAAATAAATGACGGGAGACATATGATAGCTCTACAACACGCATGGCACACGAAATTACTAGATTCTACTCGCTCCGTTCCTAAATATTTGTCTTTTTAAAGATTTCAAATGGACTATCACATATGAATGTATATAGACATATTTTAGAGTGTAGATTCACTCATTTTGCTTCGTATGTAGTCACTTGTTGAAATCTGCAGAAAGACAAATATTTAGGAATGGAGGGATTAGGATTTTGAAATATGAGCACAGGGATGACTGGGAAATGTAGATGCTCCTCCAGCACACCACAAGGTGTGGTCCTATGAAAATAACAGTCGACTAAAAACAAATAGGTCAGTCCATTTTTCTGCATCGTCCGATGTACAAAGAATGGGCACATCGCCTTCATCTACCTCCAACCAGTCAGTGTTGATGATCTTCCTCGAAACGCCAGTGACCACCGGCCCAGTCCCCTGCCTCCGCCCTCCCTTTGACCTCACCGCATCGCCATGCTTGGCACCCCCCCGGCCATCCCTTCAAGCCCCGCCGACCACCAGATCAGGCGCAAGCAGCTCCTGCGCCCCACACCCCTATGATAGACACCGATGCGCCGCTTCCCCGGCGAATAGGCGGACTAGGTGCTCCGCGCGCCTAAGCGGGTGCTGCTTCTTTTAATTGCGAATCAATTGACCCTGAATTGAAATCCAGGCGGGCGACTGACCTCTAGCTAAGGTAAAATAGTAAATGGGAGGAAACCTTATGCATTTAGTATCATGAAGAAGGTGCAGTAAGAAGCGCTCAACTAGTTTCTCTTGTGGGATGAATACGGTGTAAGCAGAGAAGTAAGATTTGCACGAATAAGGGAAGAGGAGTACCTCTTTCTGATGGCAGTGCTGTGTCCTCCTTCTGTTTTTCCAACGATCTTCTTGTGGTTCGCTGGAAACAAGAAGTTGTGGAGGACGATGGAGCCTTGGACGAACCCATGGCCAAGTTGTTGAGTGTGGTGCGGTGGCCGTCTGCCAGCGGCGGGGAACCAGATCCAAGACGGCGAACGACAGCGTAGCGGGAACAGCTCCGGTGCGGTGGACGATTGCGACAGTGGAGCGGCAGCGGTGAGGCGCAGGACGGTGTGGTCGATGTGGTTCTGGTATGGCACACGTCGGTGTCGGCATCGGCGTCGTGGAGGCAGCTCTGCCTCGGCTTTAGTTGCTAAGTCCTTGAGGGCGTTGCGGTTGCAGCTGCGTTGGACGACGACGTCGGGGTATCGGATCCGACATGATGGAGGAGGGCGGTGGTGGATTGGGCGTGATGGGGTGGAGGACGGAGGAGGCTGGGGTTTTGCGGCTGGTGGAGAGGGCGTTTTGGCGCCCACGGAGTATGAATGGGGAAACGGAGGGAGGGGGAACTAAGGGGGAACAATGTTTCGGTTTGGGACACACTTGTTTGAAATTTGGGGAAAGTTACAAACTTTGCCCCCATCTAAAATTTCGGACATATTGCGGGTCGGGGGTAGGACAGTAATCTCAAGTGTCCCAAATGGTGGGCGGGATAGATTTCGGCCGAGCGCATGGGTATTTAGGCGCTCACGGCGTATGAATGCTTCTCGGAGGCGGTTGAGACTGGCGTCTTGGTGAAGTTACAAACCTACCCCGGTTTAGACCTTTGGACATCGGGCCGATAGGCTACACGGGTCAGAGTCAGGACAGTAATTTCCTACCCAAACATTAGTCTCGCGCGGTTTCGGGTGACCAGAGGCTTATTTGGCGCTTCATTCAATATTTGGGAGCATAAGCATTAATGTTTACAGTTCTCTTGAATTGAACTTTCAGGATTTGTCAAACTTCACAAATCTTGACTCTTGAAAATCCTAAAACTACGATTATTTTGGAATGGATGGGGTACATTTGAATATACATTGTACACGAGTATATATTAAAAAATATGCAACTTACCTCAATTCATGCATGGTTCCAGATATAATCTCCTTGGTTGCAAAAAAATAGTTAGACATGCATATGAATATATAGCATGTTCAAACACACAACAAAGATTGATGCCCCCTTTTAGATCTGATTTACAAATGCCATTACCTCGGATTCAAATAGATGAATGCACTTCCTATGAATTCGAATCTTCGAAACCCCCTTTATGTTGAATTCAACATGTATTCTACTTCGTAGCTAGCAATTTGGAATGTATCCATGTAAGTGACAAATGTATAAAGTGCTTGACACTAACAACATGGAGTGCACTAATTAATGTTTATATATGAATTGCAAAAGCAATGCATTGTCTGGATTTCAAACCACTCTCACTCTATGGATCGATAATATGAAATAAACCCATGCTCATGCTCGAATTCAATAGAGTATGGGTGTCTGCTAGACCGATGTTCGTTCATACGCAAATTGCAAAATTCATGATCTCATCCAAAAATAATAATGCCATTTATATTTTAATTTAATGAGTAGAACCGCCTTTTACACGTAGATGCACTATGCCTTGGCCCGTTCTCACACACGTACTATGTATCTCTCTATCTGACGCATAAGTGCACACACTTTATATACATCGGCATTTCTCTCTCACACATGCTCACACTCTCTCCCGGGGTGTCTCACGCACACACTCTCTATATATCTCCCTCTCTCTTTCTTACTACTATGTACCACTCTTTTCACTAATCTCAGTTGGAAAACACTATTTCTCTCACATGCATATACACACACGCACGGTCTCTACTAGCCCTCTATAGGCACATATATGTGCCTACGTGTCTCCCGCACACACATTATCTTTAGGCCTCTCTCGCACACATTGCCCCCCCCCCCACACCTCTCTCTTAGTAGTTGGCAGATATGATTCCACAAAATCATTCTGTAGGATATCCCTGACTGTTACGCTGGATGGTAATATGAGGCAAAGTTTTACCCAAGTCCGGGCCCTTGCAGTTGAGGAAAAAGCCTACTTCTGGTACTGTATATTTGTGATAGGGGTGTGTACAAAGTACACGTGAATACCAGGCATTGTGTGTGTGTGTATACTATCGACGAACTAGCCCTCGGGCTTATATAACATACTCGGGGCCTAGGGTTACAAATCATATATAGTCGGCTTATCATTAGTGGGCATAGAGTCCTCCACGACTCTGGTAGCTTCGTCTTGTACACCGAGTCCTCCACATGGGTCTTCGTATAACACGTCTCGGTCCAACCTATGTGGCACAGGATGGAACCGACCCATGAGTCCTCACATTGACCCACCACAACTAGAAATGATGTGCCCACCACACCCCACACACAATCGGCCACTAAGAAAAAAAGCATATACAATAGTACAAAGTTATACATGAAAGTTAATTGCATGGTGCATCCAATAATATTTGTTCTGCATTATGAATGTTTATCTTTTCTCCTAAAATATTAGTCACGAGAAAGAGAAACGAAGGGCATATCTCTCTTTGTCTCCACCGGACATCCCCTCCTCTACACCACTTTCACGTACGCACATAAACTATCTCTCAGCCCTCTAAAAGTATGCTCCTGACACATTCACGCGTGACGGTCACTGTATTTCAAGCGAAAGCACTATACGATCACTGGACTTCAGAATATGCTCATTACGGTCACCGTATACATTCTCGTGGTGATCATACGGTATCTAGCTCACGATATGTCTCCATATTTTGTTAATGACACTGATGGACATTGTATTTGATGCGTGCTCCATATTTTGTTGACGATACTTACGGTCATTGTATTTGAAGCGAAAGCACGATATGGTCACTTGACTTCAGAATAAGCTCATCACGGTCACCATATGCATTTTGTGGTGCTAAGCAACCTGTGGTTGGATGGTTAGGAGGACAGTGGTTTCCCCAGTCCACCAGGGTTAAAGTCTTGGTGCTCGCATTTATCCTGGATTAATTTCAGTATTTTCCGGCGATGTGCGTTTAGTGGGAGGAGACGTTCCCCTCGACTACGAGGCACCTATGGTGACTTCGTAAAATATCAAGATCATATGCTGGCTCACTCTCTCGAAGGTGCTCATAGGGGTAGGGTGTGCGTGTGTGCGCTTATAGCGGTGAGTGTTTGCGTGTATATATGAGCGCTTGCGTCTGTACTGTGTTAAAAAATACATGTCGTGATTATACGGTCACTGACCCACCCGTACAACTCCGTAATTTGTTGATGACACGATCAATTGACCAGTCAAACGTTCCATGTGGCGCAACTAGTGTTGCACCATCAGCGCACGTAACCATGGGGCCCACCTGTCAGTGCGTATATGAAAGAAAGAAATGGTAGCTTGAGTCTGTACTGTGTTAATAAAATACATTTTATGGTGATCATACGGTCACTGGCTCACCATACAGCTCCGTAATTTGTTGATGACACAATCAATTGACCAGTCAAACGGTCCACATTCACCAGCGCACATTACTGTAGGGCCCACCCGTCAGTGTGTATACAAAAGACAGAAATGGTAATAAATTAGTGGTCGGTGGGGATTCGAAGTCATGAGACCTCTGGTTGGCAGCCCGCGCGCCCTAACCACAGCAGACAAGGTCGCCTTGTGATGATATGCTGAGCCGGCCATTTTAATTGCACGCACACACGAGCCACTGTGGTGAATACAAACACATCACACATCCGTACAAACACGCCCGCAACGCCCGCCCGCATGCATGCATGCATGCAATACTCACACGTACACATGCACGTACACAACACTCGCATGAACACACGCACGCATGCAGGTGTGCAACACTGACACGTAGACATGCACTCACGAACACACGCACGCCCACATACATGCATGCAACACTGAAACATACACATGCACGCACGCAACACTTGCACGCCAGCATGCACACAGCACACGACGCAAGACACACACTCAACCTATACGTGCATGCACCCTTTGTTAAGGACATGGATTGTTACGGGTATTAATCAATCTTATCTGTGATAAGCAGAACATTGATGTTTGCAGCGGTCTTTATGAATCACAACGTATCGAACGGGCTATCAACGTATATATGAAAATTTTAAAATTCTCTTGCATTATATAGTAGGCTTATCAACCTACATGAATTAGATGACGTCACACTCAATGAACAATCATCAGTTTATGAAATGCCCGCTTCTCACCTCTCTGGCCCACCAAAAGCTCCTCTGCCGTGTGCTACCTGCGTTGGGTCACTGACATGCAGGACAGATACCCAACGAGGCCACACGTCAGTGGAAGAACAGCACAGTGTCGTACGTCAGAGTCGAGGGCGCCGCTCGCTGCACGCCCGGCTAAACACGCCTCCTTGCCGCATTCAAACGCCTCCATGAAACCCGTGTGGAAGCTGAGAAACCCACTCCGGACACACGTCCGTTCATGACCGGGCCGGCATTAAATGCAACGCCGGCCGAGCTCCTCTCATCCGCCGTCTATTTAATCTCCTATTTCAACGAGGCCAGACACCGGGCAAGAATCGCACACCTCCGCGGCTCCCCTATCTCCTCCTTCACCATTTTCTCCACTCTTACAATGGCTTACAAAGATTAGTTATCCGGCATCCAAGCCGGCTGGGTGGCCCACCGAGCCCGCCGGATATGAGCTATGCAGCTCGCTGATCCACGTCCCTCCCCTCGCCTGATGGAGCCAGTTGCCGCCCCAAGCCGGCGCGTGGTTCAGCAACTCGCCGCTCCAGGCCAGCTCGACGAGGAGCGGTGAGCTGCTCCACGCCGACACGGCGGGGAGCACAGGCGTCGTCGCTGCCGTCCACGCCGCCGCCTCGTACCGCACCTCCCGTGTTTGCGACCTCGTCTCCCGTGTCTGTGGCCGAGACTCCCATGCCTGCGGCCGCGCCATGCAAGCAGAGACAGAAGTCGGGTGCGCGGAGAGCGACGAGTCGGTGGCCAGCGCCTCCGCATCCGCCGCCATCATCGAGGAGAAATAGAACACGGGAGGCCGCCGCCGCTTGGGTCCCATCAAGGCCACCGCCAAGGCGACGCCGGCGTACACAGCAGGTGTCTTGCAGGATCCTTCTGTTGCGAGGACCTTTGTCGACCCCTCATGGGATCCACGGAAGCAGAGAAGCCCCCTTCAGACTCCATCTTGGGCATTAGCCAACGATGTCAGTTGAGCGGTGGGGAAGCAAGCTGTCTTTTGTGCTGAAGCATATACCTCCGGGGCTCCCGGCAGTCTGGTGATCGTGCTGCCGGACATGAGGAAGATAAATGGATCCACGGGCGACTATTTAGGCTAGGTATTATTATACCTGTGCTGTTCAGGAGTAGCACCGCTTAGTTGATTTGAATGTAATGAAATCTGTCATGTTTATATGAAAATCCGGTATTTTATATGAATTCCGTCATTGTTTATATGAAATATCGCCGTGTTTGCATGAATTTCGTCCGTTTGGTTGAGTTGCTGTTAGAATGTGTGCGGCTAAGGTTGGATGGCGTAATTTGCAGGTCGCCGGTCGGTCTGCGGGCGCCGAGGTGGGACAAAAAAGGAATAGCTCGTGCGAGCTCGTCGCCAACACGCGCGCTGGAGGATGCATGAGCACCCGAGCTCTTCCTCGCTCATCGGTGGCAAAGGCACGGGTGGACAAAAGTATCGCCAATATTTTGGCTACCCCGGTCAAGATCCAAACAGCCCCTTCCAGCCCCACCCCTCCCAGCACATTCAAATCCCTCGTTCGCCGTGAAATTTTGCCATGTGTTGTTTTCATGGATATTTTGCTATGTGAAAACAAATTTAAATATGAACGAATAATCGGTGTCCGCGGTCTTCTGCCGGGACACAGTTGGATGGCCTCATAGTAGTAGTAGTGTAGAGTACTAGTACTACTAGATAGTGAGTGTTTACTACTGTATCATGTACTCCCTCCGTTCCCAAATATTTGTCTTTCTAGACATTTCAAATGGACTGCAACATACTGATGTATGTAGACATATTTTAGAGTGTAGATTCACTCACTTTGCTTTGTATGTAGTCACTTGTTGAAATCTCTAGAAAGACAAATATTTAGGAATGAAGGGAGTACGTACTAATTGCAACGCATACATGTGTTAGCAGTATAATGACCACGTACCAATTTGATGGTAAGGTTTGTGTAAGTTGGATGTCATATTATTGCTCTAACATTTGGTCAAAGTTAGCCTCCAAAACGCATTTTAGACCCTATATGGATTGAGGGAGTACATGCATTGCTGAGGTTTCTCTTAATCCTTGCATCCAACGTTTTTATTGAAGCTTGAAATGTGAACATGTGAATGGGAGGGACTACTACAACCCTTCCAAAAGAATTGTAGTACTAATGGTATCGTACTCTCTCCGTTCACCATCTCACATGCTCAGTACTTTTGCGAACTATGGAAGTAAATTTATTCCACCACTCAACATCTATTATGGATACATTGTGGATTTCAAATTGAGTCATATAGACCAGAAAGTAGGCACTTAGGGCATCCACAATGTATGCTTTTTGTTTCCTCTAAGCCCTCTCTCTCCTCTTAGAGGCAGGCCTCTATACATTGCATGAACTGCCTCTAACAAAAAATTGGCTAGCATCGCGTCTAACCTTAGAGGCTGCCTCTAACAATGTAACAATCCATCTGGTCCCACTTGTCAGCCTTAGGAAGCATAAGAAAGTACAAGAGAAATAGTACTGATTGGACAAATGTGGTGCTAATCAATACTTTTTAAATTTCTGCTAGGGCCCACCTTAGAGGCTGGTTAGAGTCTCTATACGTTGTGGTTTTTTCATTTGATAAGAGGCAAACCATGTGGGGCCTACCTTAGAGGCAAGGCTCTATACACTGGAGATGCTCTGTAGTACTACTTTTGATGTGTCCCGTCAACTCGTAGAACAAGGAGAAGCTTGCTTAGTACGCCCTCTCCCCCGCCCACGGGTGCGGTGGCTCGCAGAGTCACAGGACAAGGAGAAGCTTGCTTACTATGCCTACGCCCGCTTCCTCGCCCACGCACGCGGTGGCTCGCAGGACGAGTAAAAATTTTTACTACTCCCTCCATTAGACATATACTCCCTTACCTTGGTTAGAGAGATTATCATATTGTTTGAAATATATGTCTTTTATTAGTAGGATTAGTACAGAGGTAGGAGTAGTACTACAACAATTTTTTTGGAGTCCGTGGTGCAGCAAGCTACCCTAGGCTGCCCGTAATGAGAGTATCATAAGTAGTATCATGCATGCCAACTAAGCAATGTTGATGAGGTGGCATAGAATTAAATGAAGAAAGAGATGGTTGAGTATCATATCATGATACCGTATCATATTAAATGATGTGCTACTTTGTGTCATGCATGGTAATAAATGTAGTCATCTATGATACCAATATATGATACTAGGCATTACAGATGTAGTATCATACACTAGTATCATATGCATGATACTAGTACATGATACTCTCCATTACAACCAACCTAAGGCTCAATTTCAAAATCTCTCCAACCAAGGTAGACGGTGAGTGGTGGAGTTAATTTCGTAGTTTGCACAAGTACTTAATTAGTACGCTCGTTTTTCTCAAAACGTTATGTTTACCGATGCATTAATTACAACGAATGCATGCATGACCACTAAATTTCCATGAACTTCTACATGCATTGGTGAGTTTTCTCTTGATACTGCTTGCATCGGGTGATTTAATGCACCTCGAAATCCAAACATGTGATGGTAAGTACTAGTAGAATTGAGACTTATAAAATGGAAAAACAATTTTTTTTAGATGAGCCCTATAAACCGGAAAGGAGGGAGTAGTAAGTAGTACTACCTCCATAGTGGGTACGTACTCCGTAAAATCAGATTTTCCCAAAACTAAGTCGCTCAACCTTTATTTGCTTGTTTCCCTTCCTGCCTCATTGCCTCGGACAGACTATGCCAAACTCCCCTGCCTGCCGCGTGGGAAAAGACCCGCCCTCGCCTTTTTTAGTCCGGGTTTGTATCGATGGATCGCGCGAAGCAGCAAAAACCAAGCCGTGTCTTGTACTCCTCCGTCGTACTAAAAGAGTGGAGACACTCGCTTTCATGAATTCTATACTTCCTCTCGCCGACATGTGGGACATATAGGAACTGGGTCGATGTGTCATGCACCAAATAACAGTGCAGAACAGCAGGGGGGATGCACCCCAGTCGAAGCGCCCCAGTAGTAGTAATGAGCAATGAGACGTCAAATCACAATGCCGCACCTTTCCCCCAGACGAACGAAGCAACCATTATTATTTCACACTTCGCTGAATCTGCTTCTCCATCATCTCCTTCAAGAAAACCACGTATTTCTTCTGCCCTTGTTCTGCCTCAAGAGGGACGTGCATCGCCTTGGTACATCATGACACGTGGGACCGCATGACAGGCCGTGCTCCCCCGCCCACCGCTCGGTAAAATCACCTCATTTTTACTACTTCCTCTGTCTCGGTTTACAGGACATGCACATTGTTCTAGGTTGAGAATTTAACTAGCTATATATGTATTATATGTGATGAAAAATATATGTTTAGAAACTACATCCGCTTAAGAATCCAATGATATACTTTTTGTGACATATAACTCATATTTAGTTAATCAAATGGATGACCTAGAACTACGTGCATGCCCTATAAACCGAGACAGAGGGAGTAATCTAGATACTACTAGTATCTTTTTAGATCAATATAGTCGGGATTCACCAAGGAGCAAAACCAAGTGGTAGGCTGCTCCTGTCGCGTTGGCGTAGCAACTCAGCAGGGCCAGCCCGCACACGAAATGGCGACACACTTACAGGACCCCTTTGGCTGACATGTGGCTCATCCACCATCTTGTTCCACGTGCGATGCACCAAATTACGGTTCGGAGCAGTGGTTGGACTTGGAGGCACCCCGGTCATAGTGCCGCAGTAGTAGTAAATGAGCGATGAGGGGTCAAATCACAAAGCCCCACCTTTCCCGCATTAAGATGGACGGACAAAGCAACCATCATTTCACTCTAGGGCGCAAGAGCATAAAGAAAAAAGAAAACCAATGATGCATGTGGCAGCTACCTAGGGCGCCCTAGGGTAGGAGCCTCCACTACAAATCTGCTTCTCCCTCATCCTCTTGAAGAAAACCGATGATGCGTGCGGCGGGTAGGGTTTGTAGGAGAACTACGGCATGCGGGGCCACACCGTAGTAAATGGGAGAGGGATTGAGTTCAAGTCGACGCCTTAATACGGGTGGGCCGCTCGGTTTTACGGGAACGAGGTAGCATTTTGGGTTCGGGGAGCAGTGGAGATATACGTACAATAAATTGTGGACGTAGGTTCGACCGAAAGGCAATGATGCATGGGCCCCGCATTTTGATATACCCGTGGCCACGTGAAATTTGTTACTCAAAATAATGCATAAAAGTTCCTCCAAAAACATCTATAACTAAAGGGAAGTGAATGTATGCTTAAAATGAAAATGTAATACAAAGAGAAAAAAATGAATTGCAGTTAAAAGAATGACATTTCTAACAAAAATGTGAATGTGAACTACATATGCGTGCACGTGACCAACACATACATTGTCAATACAAAATCTAATGCAAGAAATAACTTATGAGTAACATGCACGAATTGATGATGTGGTGCTTGCATGCATAGAGTACAAAAACAATGTGATTTATGATTTGCATGCATGACGTGTTCATGTGCCATAGTTGCATGTCCAGGAAAAAAGCTACTAGTGGGTTGTACTAGCTATTTAAGAATAGAAGATGTATATATGGAAGTTGTAGGGAAAGAGATGACATGTATCTCAATTCCTATGAGTAGGGATTGGAAAAGAGATGTCATTTGGTTCACATCATAGGAACTTTTCTATTGAATCTAGAGATGACATGCATCTCAATTCCTATGAGGAGGGATTAGAAAAGAGATGTCATTTGGTTCACATCATAGGAACTTTTCTATTGAATATAGGCTAATGTTTATTTTCCTTTGAAATTGTGGGAGTATAGGAATCCATTCATATGAACCAAGTGGCTCTAAAGCTATAAAAATGATATCATGTTTATTTTCCTTTGAAATGTGGAGTATATAAATCTATTCCTATGAACCAGTTGGCTCTAAAGGAAAAAAATCCTATAAATATCATATCATATAGAGTTCCTATGATATTCCTCCACACCAAAGGATGGTTGAAATTGCTGCAGGTGATACGACGGTCTTTCTTTGTACACTCCTCCCCCATCTTTATAGTTACCTCTTGAAGATGAATGAAATGATATATACTGGGTATTCTATATGTGCATTTTGGTATACAAAAACTTGGTAAAAGTTTGCGAGGTTCGAATTTTCAATAAAGCTATATGCACTACATTTTGGAATGGAGGGAGGAGCATACGGCAGTTGCTAACACTCACGTGGAAGATTTGTTTGTCGGAGGAGTGGCTGTTCTGCTAAATGCCATGGCAAAACTGACACTGTCGGATGCCGATTTAATGGTTCTTACCGCGTTTGTCAGGAAACGGCTTGTGGCGAATGTTTGTCAGATATGATTTACGGACACATGCATTGCATTGATACGTGCCCCCTCTCTCTCATGCACACATGCACCCTCACGAGTCACGACTCTCCCGAGTCCTCTCGCACCCACCGTCTATCTTTAGGTAGATGTCACACACATATGTGCTCTTCACACCCTACCCTCAGAACTTCTAAAAAATAAAAGACGTGGCGCACCTTTTATTTTAACTCACACGTCACACACTTATACTATTACTCTTGCGGCGAACGTTCTTTGGGCGTAGTATATTGTACTCCCACAAAGAGAAGCAGTGCATGCACGCACTAGTTCTCTCACACCCACTCACGGGTACACGTAGGAGCGCATTTGTTTACAAAGAGGCATTCCAATTGACATTTTGACTAGTCTAGTTTTCAACTTGATGGAGGGTCGGGGACCGCACATGAATGATACAGTACATAGTGTGTCCTGGACACAGTGATTTGATAGTACGACCTGGAAGCAGTGGCACGTTATTGATCGAGTTTTATTTTTACTTGAACTTTAAATGAAAATAGTGGTTCGCGCGTATTCAATTTAATAACGGTTGCTACAACAAAATCACTCCACTATATATATAAGCAGGAGCCTCGGTGCTTGCTTTACTAGGGTTCCTCTCTTTCACTCTCTCATGCTCTCCAGTTCTAAGCAAGACATAGGTGGCCACACTCTCTCTCTGCTCACGGCTGGTCACAAATCTGGCCAGACCACCTCGGCCGGGGCAGGGGTGTAGGTGCATTATTCACGCGGTCGTCGGCAGCGAGGGAGGAGACCAACAGCTGCCCCGCGTGTCTCGATCGGCGGCCGTGCCGTCCTCTCCGACACATCACCGGCTCGGGAGGGCCTCCGACCCCTTCTTCCTCCCTGCGGTATTGTGGCCAAGATGCGGCCTCCCGACGCCGTCTTTGCCACATCCCAATGACCCTCAGGTATATATTCCTTCGAAACCTGCCTTGCTCTACTGCCCCAGCTCCCCACATGGCTGCGTGTGGACCTTTTTCTACTTCCGTCGGCTGTTCCAAAGCCACCTAGACTTTTACTATTATTAGAGGTAAAGCTAGTTCATACAGTCGAATCTAAGAGTTGGTTCAAACAGGGAAGAAAGTGGGAAAGCTGTAGCATGAATCTAGGACTTGGTTCTAAGAGGAAACGGGGGAAAGTAGTAGATACTGGCTACCCAACCGGTCTCTTGGTTGAAAAGGTGAAGAAAGCGGGGTGGATGGCGAAGGGTGGGGGGAAGTGGACCTGTCTCTTGGTCGAAAAAGGAAAGAAAGTGATGGGTGTTGGGGGACAACGCAAATGAGAACGAGCAGGTCTAGATTTTCTGTGCTCACATAGGAAAATGTCACCGAGGAGATAAAAAATGGGACAAATGCAGACATGTTGCCCTGAATGTTTGCCACTCTCGGCAACCACATCTGCCTCACCACTTTATGCCCTTGCTGTCCCTACACCCATATCTCTACCGTAAATGTAAAATCACATGAAGCATTAAGCAATGCCACCTAATGTCACTATTAAGTAATGGTCTAGTGCCGTCGATAAATTGAAGCAATGCCACCTAATGTCACTATTAAGTAATGGTCTAGTGCCGTCGATAAATTGAAGCAATGACACCACCATTTTATGAAGTGCTTCCGTCTTGCTTTATTTCCCATGAATTGTGTTTTTGTAGGTACACTTAAATCTCACACCGCTAACATTGCTTCATCCCAGTGGAACTGCACAAATTTGATTGCACATTTACTGACCATGTGCTACTCTCATGACAGTAATACTAATGCTATTGTTCTGCATGTTAATCTAGTGGCAGTGTTGATGTGATATGATGCTACTTCTTACTTAATGGCACTTTTTTATACTGTCAATGTAGTGGCAGTTATAACACAATAGATGATGTTGTTAATCATATGCCACTGGAAATAACCATCACTGCTTAAATAACCATATTTCATATTTACGCAAGCAGGGATGTCTGTCTCCATATCGTTTCTATTTGTGCAATCAGAAGTACACACCTCAATTTTAGCAGAACTGCACAAAATCAGATGGCTATTCCTAGCTGCTGTCCTCTAACCACCAGTGTTCCAGGTATTCCTACATTGGTAGTAACTAGGTAGAATGACCAACGCAATCTAAAAGAAGCGGATTCGTACATTTTACTTCCTGATTGCAGTGCAGGGATGAGCGAAAACAACTGCATCCAAGTCGGGAATGCACTTTCTCCCAATTCACGGATGGACAGAGGACTAGCTGGCACGACTGCACGGAGGTTTTTGGGACAGGTGCACAGACAAGAGGCATTGTGGTCTTCTTATTTCCACAAATAGCGGTGCTTAAATTTAGTGGAACTGCACAAGAAGTTCAGATGGTCAGCACACTACATGGTTCAGGTCAGCATTCCAACTGAGAACACAATTATAATTGGTTATTCTGGAATGAGAGAACCTAACCCTGGATGGTGGCCATAAGAAAAACCAAAGTGAACTCCAGGAAATTAAAGCCTGCCTAGGGAGTCCCTTTGCTCAGAGAAGCCTTGCTTGATTTTTCCTGATTTGTAAACCTTCTCACAACTTTGTCTTTTGCTGTGAACTAGTAAATGTTTGTTATGTTCTATGAATCATGGAGATGTATAAAATTTCTTAACTTATGCTTTTCAAGTATTTTATGAAGCCGAGTTTAATGTGAATGTTCCACATGAACACTCGACTAGCGTGTGAATGTTTGGAATTTACATTGTGGCCTCAATTAACTGCATGAACCACTGTAACAAGATACGTAGTTGCTTATATGTGAGACAGCAGATTATTGATTGTTTGTTGGTCGATAGCCGACTTTTCTAGGGTTGAAGCGAGCTGAGCCAATGTGCCATGTTTTGCACAACTACTTACAAGTGGGGTAGCACCAACAGTGTTTACAAGTCCTTAACCAGCCTTACGTACCCTATGTATATGTCGGCGCACAGTTCTCGAACAAGTACTCTATTTCATCAAACACACACCGCTCGTATGATAAACCGTGACAACTTATGTCTTACCATGCCATATTACATGAAAAAACTAGTGAGGACGCATCTGTTTCGACAACAATTAGGATGGTTCTCACATGATTCATGGGCACACAAAAGTAGCAGTAGTTCCCATAGACGGATTCAAACAGAGTACTAGCCCCAGAGGGCTCGATAATAGGCAAGGTTCGGATAATTAGACACAATCCAAACTACTTTTAAACACTAGCTGGGGCAACTATTTCATGCCTCGATCTAATTTGGGATGGACACAAGACATACCTTGCCATGAACATCATCGAGGACGTCCGGCAGCAGCTCAATCCTGTGAACCTTCCCGAAGATAACCTTGTGGCCTTGCCACTCATAAACTTGTCTGTGGAGGCATGCCACGTCATCTTCCTGCGTAAGCTTGACAAGAACAGTATGCCTCACAAACGAAGGAGTAGCTTTGAACTTCTTGTGCTTCAGTACACCCCGGACAACACGCTTGACAACAGTGAGACTGGATTACATCTCGACTTTGGTATAAGTGCAAATGGCTTCCAGGATCCAATAGCCTAAGAACTTTGTTTTCCCAGTGCGTATATTCAGGTCATCCGCCTCATAGTGAGTGACATGCACAACCACACAATCCTTGTCTGCATCAGGGCTCTAATTGAAACAGAAAAGAATTCCGAATTACTTTCCAATATAAAAAACACAAGTTATTTAAACCACTATGTAGAGTCAAAAGTATGCATGACAGGGAAGGTAGCATGGCATCGAAGCTAATAAAATTTTGCATTATTTATCACCACATACCTAGATGAAAAACCACAATCGAGATTGGCAAAGAAGAAAATCACCTTGGGCAGCTCAGCGGGGGGGGGGGGGGGCACATCCTCGAAGGGGGAAAACTGCTCCTGCAGGGCCACGGGGGTTGTAACCTCAAACGGGGCATTGACCATCTCAGTAGTGGCCGTGAGCGTATCTAGGGTCGGCTCGGTGGCGGCCTCCATCTTCTTGGAGCTCTCTGTCTCGTGGGGATCAGCCTCCCGTGTCTTCTCCAACATCGGAAGATCTTTGCCTGGTTCTGCTTGGTCCATCATGAAACTGATGAATAGGAGACAACTGAAAGTAAAACACAATCGCAATAATAATGAAACAAAAAAGAGAGTGAGGATCGCTTACTGCTTTGCAAAAGTTCTTTTTTTCTAAAAGAAAATATACCAACATCACGGATCCGCTTAAGTTCCCTTCGTTGGGAGAGAAGAACAATGGCAGATGCGAGTGTTGGCTTTCTTGAAGATGGTGAGGGAGAAGGGGATTCAGCAAATAGTGAAATGATGGTTGCTTCGTCCGTCAAACTTAGATTGCGGGGAGGTGGGGTTTTATGATATGACGGCTCATTACTGCCGCGCTACGATCGGGGTGACTCTCCGCCTACATATCGCCTTCTAATTTGGTGGATGGCATTTGGGCCCGCGCGCTGCATGGCCTGCATGTCGGTGAACCAAAGTAAAATGGCATTCAGTAGAGGGAGACGTTTCGATGACCTCGGAGGAGCCAGAAGCGGTAGTGTATCCACTGTACTAGTAGTAATTGTTTTTCTGGGTAGCTGTAGAGTGTCTCCACTGTACTAGTAGTAATTATTTCTCTGGGCCCAAGGCAAAACAGCCCATCCACCCTAGTAAATAAGAAAATCAATTCAAAAGCCCATATATTTACTTAATGGGAGGCACTACCCAGCACACCGCCCCCCAAAAAAACCTGGGTGCTCTTCTTCCTCCTCACTCCCACCCACCTCACGTCAGCTCGCTCCACTCGTACCCCCAAATTCCTCACCTCACTCCTACAGAAAACCCCAGCTCCCCTTCTTCCTCACTACTACAGAAAACCCTAGCTCCCCTTCTTATTCACTCGCACTACTACTAGGCTCGTCATTCGTTACTCTGCTCAAATCCGTGAGCTCGACGCGACGCCCTCGAGGAAAATGGAGTCAGTTGACCCCAGCGCCAAGAAGATGAGGCTCCCGCCAGCGGTGATGCCTATTGTAGACCCCGCACCCGGCAGCGCGGGAGAAGTGGTGAGCCCGCCCCCGTCGGATCCCAGGAACCTGTAGAATCTCGGGTGGACCGCATTAGCGATCTCCCAGACGCCATCCTTGGGGAGATCATCTCGCTTCTCACCACCAAGGATTGCTGCCGCACCCAAGTCCTCTCAACTTGGTGGTGCCCTCTGTGGTGCGCAGTGCCCCTTAATCTCGACTGTCGTCAGCTATATCTCTTTAATGATTTTGAACTCCCCAGAGCCATCATCTCCTCCCACCAGGGCTCCGTTCAAAGCCTCTGCATCCCGTCATGCTACCTGAGCAAGCATAGCATGCCCTACACGGTGGACACTGGTTGAAATCCCCTGAATTCACAGAACTACAGCAGCTTGAGTTCTACTATTCCCCAGGAAATCACCTACCAGATACCGAATGCCTTGTACTTGTGCCCTCAGCACTGATGTCCATCTCGCGGTTTTCCTCCTCTCTTCACACCGCCACCTTTGCATTGTGCTACCTACCAGACAATCTGGTACTAAACCTTTGACTCCCATTTCTCAAAAAACTTTCACTTGTGCGGGTTCGTATATCGGAGGCCTCATTGCATAGCATCATCCACTCCAGTTGCCCTGCCCTGGAGTGCTTGGTGCTTGTTTTCACAGTTAGAATCGGTTGTCTCCAAATAAAGTCGCCTAACCATGTAAGAATTGGAATTTCTTTTGACGGAAGGCAGCTCATCATCGAAGAAGCCCCTTCACTTCAAAGGTCGATCCTTGATTCTAGTTATTCACCGTCGCAAATAATTGCCGTCTCTGTGCCTAAACTAGAGACCTTGGGTGTAATACATGATCTCTGTCCTCATTTCAAGATGGTGTTTGGCTCCACAGTTCTTCACGTACTGTATATTATCATCTACACTTGTAATCATAAGCTGCATTTTAAGTTTCCGCGCATAAGTTCTATATCATCTTGGAGTACACATTTTGTACTTATATCATGTTCTATGCTCAATGAAGAGTTTGTCCATGGATAGCCTATCAATGGTGCTGGATTCTGTCAAGATCTTATATATCCAAATGAATAGTTTTGATCTGAACAAGATTATTGGCTTGCTGCAATGCTTTCCATGTCTGGAGAAGTTGTATATAAAGGTGATAATTTCACGCACATTGGAAGCCCGCATATAGTGTAGTAGAATTAACCGTTAAGATGTTGCTCTTTCGACACTCTTTTTTTAGACCTTAACTGTTTTCAATCTTCATGTCTATTTAGGCAACATGACGGGGTAAGAAAGTTATAACCAATCAGTGGATTCGTAAGCACCGTGATTTTTTCACTTCTCATGACATTCGATTGAAGACAATAACGCTGGAACGATATGTAGCCAACCATGCAAACACTAGATTTGTCACATTCTTCCTGCTGAATGCGAGGTTACTATTATCCATCAGGCTTAGGTTTATCAGCAGCATGGTTTTGACGGATGAGTATGTCGAAGAGCAAAAAAAGGAGTTTCAGGTGGACAAAAGGGCTTCTGAACGTGCCGGGCTTCTATTTACAACATCTTGTGGTCATAATCCAGTAAATTTTACGACCCAGGATGTTCATTCTATGGACCTGACCAATCCATTTGATTGTGACTGCTGAAAACAGTGCTGGAGTTAGATGTTGTTGCCTTTTTCAATCTGGGTTTTTTCTAAACCTGATGAACAATTAACCCTCGTGCTTTTGTATAGTTTGTAAGCTAGAGTTAGATGTTGTTGCCCTTTTCAACTCGGCTGTGACTATCATATTTTCTTTGAAACAAGGCAAATGGCTTGCCATTTGTTTAATTAAGAGAGAAATATTGTAACAAATCCCAACCAAGGGAAATAACATCACTCTCGCCGGCTGCTTGTGCTCACTGTGCATTACAGAACCCAAGTGATTAGCCCCCACCAGCACCCACAAACTTATTTGGAACTAGCACACCAAATGGGCTGTAAATTTTCATAAGAAAGGCTGCATGACCGTGACATTTGGGACCCACGAGGAAAAGGCCTATCCAAGGTGGTGTCGACTTAATTACTAGTCAACAAATGATTTTGCCTACTAGCCGTTGGATTGACATCCAACATATGTCGTGTATCTTCTATCTCTTGTCTTCTTCCTCCAGTCGCCCAAACCAAACCACCCAGTCGGTTCCGCCTGCTCCCACCTCCCACGGCTGGCTGCACCTCCGCCACCCTACCGTACCCTCAAACGTTATCCAATCCCTCCCTCTATTCCCCCACACGTCCTGTTATTCTCCGGCCACGTCAGCCCCAACACGCACCCAAACCAGTCAACCCTCGTACTCCCCTCCGCCTGCGACTAGACTATCGCATCTTCCACGGCTCTTGTTTGTTTCGTCCGAGGCCTCACTGTCGTCCTCCGCCTTGGTTCGCTCTCCGTGCATGGTGCGCCGCCGTCTGGCATTGTCCACGTGGTCAACAACCAAGAGGAATAAGGAGATGACTGTACATGGAGAGGATGACAGTAGAGACCCAACAGGGTCATGGCAGTACGCAAGCAAGTGCCTTGTTATTACAAGCCCCAAAAAATGATTCCTCCTAATGGTTGGACATCTGGGCCCACGCCATTGTCAACGTAGTCAATAAACAAGAGAATTGCACAACGAGTAGCTGACACCAGGGACCCAACAGGTCGAGCAGTTGTTATTTACTTTTTTTTAGGAACAAGCAGTTGTTATTTACTAGTTTTAGAGACAGATCAGGGTAACAATGGGGCTGTGCGGGGGCTGTGGCCCGTCTAGCCGGGGTTTTATTTTATGTTTACCACATCATGAGCCCAGTTGTGTATTTTTCTTTCTGAAAATGGCTAGCCCAGTTCTACCTTTTTTTAAAGAAATACCCAACGGAGGCCTACTTGCTTTCTTAGCCCTGCTGGGCTGCAAATCTTTCAAGGCGAGATCGATGTATTCGCTTACCCAGAAAATGAAGTAGTAAGAAATGGGATGTAAATTTTAAAAACGCAGCAAACCGGCAATTAGTTTCAAATATCTTTTTTTAAGATTTCGAGATTTTGAATTTAATTGTTTTTTTGCCGGGAAAATTATGTTGGATTTTAAATTGATATAAAATTATTATATTTAAATTAGTTTGAACGTGATTCGAAATTTTGGGATTAAAAATAGTTCGGACCGCACCGAAATATGAAAATTTGGTTAAATTTTTAACCATGGCCAGAATATGGGCTGTAATGGTAACAAAAAGAATATGGGCTTAAAAAAATCCTTAAGAATTAGCCAATGGGCTGTAAATTTATTAGCAATAATGGCAGATGGGTTGTATGCTGTTTTCCACATATTTGAGGCTGACTTGTGGGCCTACTAGGTTGACGCGTACGCTTTCCTAAAAAAAAGGTTGACGCGCAGGCAAGGCCTTGTCAACTTAGTCAACACACGAGAGCAGTTACTGTTGATTGTCCATCCAACGACTGTCATGCTTCTTCAATCTCTGCTCTTCCTCCTTCAGCCGCTCAAACCAGCGCTGGCGGGACTGCCTGCTCCCTCCTCCCGTGGCCGGCTGTGCTGCCACGCAGGCCTCACCGCCCCACCCTACTCCCATCGCTGGCCTGGCCATCCCTCTACTCACCCACACCTGCTATTATTCTCCGGCGACGACAGACGAACCGGTAAACCCTCGTACTCCCCTTCGCGTGGGAAACAACTGCTGAGTCTTCCCTGGCTCTAGTTGTTTCCACCGCCCTGGTGCTCTCGGCGCGGCGTGGTCAACGTGGTCAATGAATGACATCCATCGGAAGAGGACTATACGTGGAGAGGCTGACAGCTGGGTCCACAGCCGCACGCAAGGAAGTGCCTCCTTATTACGCGCAAAATAATGATTCCTCCACCTAACAGCGGGGACCTACCGGAAGGGCCTCTGTATTTCGTGAAAAAAAGTTCCTCCCGCTGACAGCTCGGACCCACCAGCTATATCTTCGCACGCAAGGAAGTGCCTCCTTATTACACACATAAAAATGAATACTCCCCCTGCTAGCTGGGACCCACCATAGTTGGAGGCTGACTTGTGGGCCTACTAAGTTGACGCGGACGGAGGGCTTTGTCAACTTAGTCAATATGAACGATTCTAGCTCCAGTGACCGTATGATGTCCATCCAACAGCCGTAGTGCTTCTTCAACCTCTGGTGTTCTTGCTCCAGCCGCCCAAACCAGCGACGGTCGTGCCGCCTGCTCCTGCCTCCCATGGCCGGCTCTGCTGCCGTGCAGGCCTCACCGCCCCACCCTACTCCCATCGCTGGCCTGGCCATCCCTGTACTCACCCAGACCTCCTGTTACTCTCCGGCAACGGCAGCCTCACACCGCAGCCCAACCAGTAAACCCTCTACTCCCCTCCACGTGGGAAACAACTACCGAGTCTTCCTCGACTCTGGGTCATTCCCTTCCTAGGCCTCGCCGTCGTCCACCGCCTTGGTGCTCTCGCCGCGGCGTGGTCAACATGGTGAAGGAATGACTTACATCGGAAGAGCACTGTACGTGGAGAGGCTGACAGCTGGGTCCACGGCCGCAGCAAGGAAGTGCCTCCTTATTACGCGCAAAATAATGATTCCTCCACCTGACAGCAGGGACCTACCGGAAGGGCCGTATTTTGCAAAAAAAATGTTTCCCCATGACAGCTGGGACCCACCAGCTATATCTTCGGACGCAAGGAAGTGCCTCCATATTAGGCGCGAAAAAAATGAATCCTCCCCCTGACAGCTCAGACCCACCATCAATAACTTCGCACGCAAGGAAGTGCCTCCTTATCCTCCCTGACAGCCGGGCCCCACCTGGTCGAAGCGTACGTAGCGTTGTCATTCTGATCGCGAACGTGTATGTACATACTGGTCGATCGGTCTCTCTGCAACGATGAACCGTGGCCGAGCAAGCAGCGGCACGTGTAGTAGTAGAGCCCCCGACGTAGCAGTTCAGGCAGTCCCTTCTAAACCGTGTACACGTACGTATAGCCACATGCCAAAAAATACGGCCACATACGTACATACGGGCGGGGTCTCGAACGCCTACTCGTGCATACGTACGGCCAGGGCTCGTGTACATGGAGAGGCAACGGACGGCAGCAACGGCATCCTATTCATCGGGCAGCCAACCGACTGGGTCGGAACGGAGAAACAATGTCCTGTTCATCGGGAGGCAATAGACTGGGTTGGAATGCATCCTGTTCAACGGGAGCCAACCGGCTTGGACGGAACAGCCGAAACGGGTTCTGGTGTATCGCAGTACGGAGGAAACAGCCTTCTGTTCGACCGGCTACGGTCGAAATGGGGTGCTGTTGATCGGGAGGGGTGTGGCGTACCGCAAAACGGAGGAAATAGACTTGTGTTGAAGCACTACGGTCGAAACGGGGGTCCTGTTCATAGGGAGGGGTGTGGCGTACCACAAAACGGGACTCCATGGGCTACTATTCATCCACCATCGACCTCCTCCAACCTCCACCTGCTACTGTCCATCCACCGTCGACTTCCTCCTGCCTCCACCAGCTACTGTTCATCGACGGGGTCCTGTTCATCCAGCATCCACCGGCTACTGTTTAACGAGCCCTCCACGGGGTCCTGTTCATCCAGCCTCCACCGGCTACTGTTCAACCAGCCCTCCACGGGGTCCTGTTCAACCAGCCCTCCACGGGGTCCCTCCACCGGCTATTGTTCATCCACCCCCACCTCCTCGATCGGGGTCCTTTTCATCCAGCGGCAACGACCTCTACTACCATGGGGTCCTATTCATCCAACCCCCATCGGGAACTGTTCATCCAACCCGAACAACACTCACTGTTCATCAAGAGGCAGCAGATCGGCTTCAGTTAGCAGCAGTAGTGAAGGAATCGCTCGATCAGGTTCAGTTAATAGCAAGGGATCGATCGCTCGGGTTCAGTAACGCGTAGCTAGTGCAATCGCTCGGGTTCAGTAAGCGAACGCCTCGCTCAGGTTCAGTTAGAGCCCAATGCCTTGCACACACGCGCATACGTGTACGAGAGAAACGCGCAATCCCTCCGTGCATTGCTCGGCCCCGACCACCCACCGTAACCGGGAACTCCCCGAAATTTTCCTCGCCCTCGCTTCTACCATGATTTTTTCCGTCATGGACGGCCCAAAGAATGTCATGCAGGTGCGTCCCCGGCCCGCCCAGGACAAAAAGCCCATTTTCTGTCATGATTTTTTGTCATAGAAGTAGGAGCCCACCACATCTATGAAGATACCGGGTTTTGTCACAATTATCGTCATAGAAGTGTCATAAGCATGACAGAAAAAAAAATTCGTTCGGGCCAAAATGTCACGGATGTGTCTTTTTTTTGTATTGCTGCTAGAAGACAGATCACACCCATTTGACACCCGTCCAGAGGCGTGTCAAGATGATAAGCAGAAGATGGCTAAGCGGCGACGTAAGGTTGCCGGGGACGCACCCCCGCACGCCACCTAAGGTAGCATTTATGGCATTTTGTCCTAAGTGCCAGAGTTAGGTATGATAGCACTGTTGGCTATCTAATCACTAGATAATGTCCGTTTTGCCACTTTGGTTACCCCTTGAGCTATAAAAGGAGGTCCAAGGCAACCTAGAGAGGGATTCAGACCCTCAGACACTTGTACACGCATAGCAGCTCTCCCCGAGGCAACCTTGCCGGGTTTGAGTGCTACGTGTCATCGTGTTCCTCCATCCAATCCACCAAAGCAGGAGTAGGTTTTTACGCTTCTAAGCGGCCCGAACCTGGGTAAAAACCACCAGAGTCTCATCGTCATACTGCCTCATGGCCTCCGCTCTTTGTGCAATGTGATCACCCCCCTGCCGAACCACAAAGGGGCCCGTGGCCCCATAGGTGATCGTGTCCATGCACGACATCTTTGGTGCGCCAGGTAGGGGGAAAGCGCTTGCGCGAACCGGAAGTTGTGAACAATGCATCGATCTTCGTCATCACCTTCTTCATCCATGGCTTCGAAGAAGAGGAGCAATGCTGCTCCCTGGCCCCCTCCTTCCGAGACTCCATCGCACGCCTCCGCCACAGCAATGGTGGTGGCGAGAGCGGGGGACGTCGGTGCTACGGTTGGCGCGGCTGGCACAGATAGCATGGCCGCCGTGCCGTTCGCGGTCATAAGGTTGAACGGGCTGAACGGCAGCGCCGTCCTTCTCGCGATCCTCGATCGAGCACACTAGATCCCAAGGGGTACCGCTCGGTCTGACGAACAGGAGAATGGTGCATACTTGGCCTCCTTTTCCCTCCTTCCTCGCCGATGATCGGGATGCATAGCGGCGATGCCGCCAGTGTCGATAAGCCCGCTCGAAGCTCGATCCTGCATTTATCCCGCCAAGAGTAAATCCTGAGCTGAATGCCAGAGCGAATCCATCGGTTGGCACCCTCGGCAAGCAAACCACGGCAAGGCCCTGCACACCAACGTGTCTATCATGCTGGTCGCTGAGGGGCCATTAGAAGTTAGGAAAAGGAGAGTGGGACCAATTTTTCCCTTTTTCCGCGATGTTTCATTAGTTACGAACGTTTACATTTACTCCTCGGCCCGTGCCAGGGGTGAGCACATGACTAACGAACCGCCAAGTTCCTCCATTTTGTCTCTTCCCGTTTTGCCCTCCTTTGAGGGTGAAAATGGATATACGCACGTAATTTCGCCGGGAGACACAAAGAGGAGGGACGACCACGCATCAAGGAGGGGATGATATGCATAAGCAGACATGCACCCTGGCAGGAGGGAAGCGTGAACAAAAGCTAAGTTGGCATGCTTGTAAACTTTCTTCAGAGCTCGCACTCGCACATCCCTCGAACAACCAAGGTTTCATATGGCGAGCCCTCTGCGCGATGGAACCTTACCGTATTTGTTTGCGCCCTTGCTTTATTTTGATTCCGCTCAATGAAGCAGGTGGCTGTATCAAAGACTATTAAGGAAAAACCTGCCGGCAGCGTGTCTGTGCCAGCAGAATGCTAAGGACCCTTTCCTCAAAAGCAATCACGGCGACATGCTGTTGGCAGGCAACCAAAGTATGCGAGGAAGATAACCATATGCATACCGATGGAGAAACAAAAGGGATGGCATGCGCTCGCATATAAATACCAGTTCCACGAGCATTAAAACAAAAATAGTATGGACCCTAATACGGGATACATATTGTGTCTTAGTACAGGGCAGCACGGTAGCAAGGGTGGCTTAAGGCTGGGTCCGATGGCCTCCCTGAACCCTTGGGACTGAGAGGACCCTGTCAGCAAGGGGGCTGGCCTTCTCCGCAGCGGCAGAGACATCGGCACCTGGCAGCAGCTTCTTGAAGCCATCGGAGAGTTCAAGGTTTGGGTGAAAGAAGGTGAGGTTGCTCAAGACCAGGAAGAGAGCGTCGCTAGCAAGCTTCCGGGATTCGTCGGTGAAGCAGGCGGCCCTATCGTCTTCGTACATCTTCAACCCTTCGATCAAGCCTTCAAAGAAGAGCGTCAGCTTGACACTTGGAACTTCATGCTTGCCGACGAAGAAGGACTAGCTCTTCATGTCCATGTTTGCGATCCGGGCAGTGAGGCGTTCGGCGATATCAACCATGCTCTTGATCCTGAGGTCGCACTGCTGAATCTGGTTCTCCAACTTGTCTTCTGTGTCTTTATGGAGATTTCTGGCTTTGGTCAAATCCGTCATCAGCAGCTTCTCGCGGCAACCGGTAGATTCAAGCTCCTTCTCCAGAGAGGCAAGCCTGGCTTTCATATCAGAGATGGTGCCATTGGCATAGTCGAGGTCTTGGCTTTTGGAGGAAAGCTTGGATTGCGCTCCCTTCAGGATGGCCTCTGCTTTCCGCGCTTCCTCTTTGAGGGCCACAATCTCCTTGCTACTCCCAGAAAGGTCCTCAGTCAGCTTGCTCAATTGATTTTCAAGATCAGTCTTGGCAGCAGATGCGGCAGCTAGCTCATCGGCAACCTTCTTTAATTAGGCAGAGGATTCAAGGGTGAGTGTGTTGAGGGTGGCTTTGTGGCCATCCGCCAAATCCTTGGTGCGCTGCTGAACAAGGGCCTCCAGCTCCTCGTCCTTGCCACGGAGAGTAGCTTCGAGAGCCCCTTCCCGGGCGGAAATGTCCTTCTCCTTGGTGTTTAGAAGCACTTCGCAGTCCGCCAACCGGACCCCCCAGGGTAGCAATGTCCTCCTTGGCCATGGTCAGCACCTCCTCTTGTTGCATGATAGAGTGGGACTGCTTCTTGTACCACTCGCGTAGTTCATTGCCGAGGAAATCAAGAAACTTGAAGCAGCTATTTTGGTGAAAGGAGTGCTGCATCCAACTTGGTTAGCAAAACCAGTGGTAGTGCGCAAGGCAAACGGGAAATTTAGGCTCTTCATTGATTTCACTGACTTGAACAAAGCATGTCCAGAAGACCCTTTCCCCCTGCCGCGCATTGATCAAATTGTTGATTCCACTTTCACGTGTGATTTGCTTTCCTTTTTGGATGCGTACTCCGGGTACCATTAGATATTCATGGCCAAGGAAGATGAAGAGAAAACCATGTTCATAACTCCGTGTGGCACATACTGCTTTGCGCGTATGCCTTTCGGGTTAAAGAGCGCCGGATCCACTTTTGCAAGGGCAGTACAGATTGGTTTTGAACCCCAGCTACACAGAAACGTGGAAGCTTATATGGATGATATAGTGGTCAAAACCAATGATAGATCAACACTGATTCAAGACTTGGAAGAAACCTTTGCAAACTTGCGCAAGATCAATTTGAAACTGAACCCCGAGAAATGTGTGTTTGGTGTCCCATCCGGCAAGCTCCTTGGTTTATTTGTGTCAAAACAGGGAATAGAGGCTAATCCCGACAAGATCAAAGCAATCAAGCAAATACAAGCACCCAAGACTATCAAGGATGTAAGGCGTTTGGCTGGGTGCATTGCCGCACTGAGTAGGTTCATCTCCAAGTCTGCTGAGCGTGCCTTACCTTTTTTCAAAATCTCAAAAAAGGCTGGCCTGGTGAAGTGGACCCCAGAGGCAGAAGCAGCGCTATAAGACCTAAAAACTTACCTTTCCTTTGCTCCCACCTTAGTCGCGCCTAAACCACAAGAACCATTGTTGCTATACTTAGCGGCAACGAATCAATTGGTTAGTGCAGCGCTGGTGGCACAGCGAGAAGTGGATGAGGAAGCAGCCGCAACAACTGACCCCTCCGGAGATGGAACCGAAGCACCCACGGCAGGACGTGACACAAACTAGGGGGAGGCGAGGCAAGCCGTCGAAGGCGATCCCAAGGCCGCGGCAAGGAAGAAAGTGGTACAACAACCCGTTTACTTTGTCAGCTCCCTGTTACAGGGGGCTAGGTAGAGGTACTCTGGAGTGCAAAAGCTGATCTTTGGCCTTATCATGGCCTCGAGGAAGCTGCGCCACTACTTCCAAGCCCATGAGATCACAGTTGTCACCCGTTTCCCACTACAACGCATATTAAGGAACCCCAAAGCCACCGGCAGAATAGCCGAGTGGGCACTAGAGCTGTCAAGCTTTGGCTTGAAATATGAGAGCACCTCAACTATTTAGAGCAGGGCATTGGCGGAGTTCATTGCAGAATGGACGCCCACTCTGGACGAAGAAGTATCAGAGACAGTTCTCCCCGGCAAAGAGGCGCCTCAGGAGTGGATCATGTATTTTGATGGTGCTTTTTCGCTGTCGGGCGCTAGAGCAGGCATGCTTCTTGTCGCACCCACCGGAGAGCATCTCAAGTATGTGGTTCAAATGCACTTTCCCCGGGAGAAGGCCACCAACAACACTGCTGAGTATGAGGGGCTCCTTGCCGGACGCAGAATTGCGGTGGAGTTGGGAATCAAGAAACTGATTATCCGTGGGGACTCTCAACTCATGGTGAGGCAAGTTAATAAAGATTATCAGAGCCCGTTGATGGAGGCATATGTGGAGGAGGTGAGAAAGCTGGAAGAACACTTTGATGGATTACAACCAGAGCACGTGCCACATGCGGAAAATAATGTCGTTGATCACCTGTCAAAGTGCGCCGCGCAAAAGCTCCCTGTGGAACTAGGGACTTTTGTCCTCCATCTGACTTGACCATCAGTATCCCCTTCAACAATGACCAGAAAAAGGAGAAAGTTGGACTCCGGCAAGTATTTCCCAGAAGGACTTCCCAAAGTTGCTGGTAGAGAGGCTGCCGGGGACAACCCCGCTTCGGTTGGTGAGCAGCACCCTCCTGCGGAACCACGAGTTCTTGCGGTCGATGTGAGCACTCCCACGAATGAGGAGGTGCCTTTAGTCCTTGTGGTCGAGCCACAGGCTCTGACTTGGGCGCAACACATAGTCCATTTCCTTCAAATAGGAGAGCTTCCCGAAGAGCAAGAAGCTAAAAAGGTAGCCCAGCGGTCAAGTATGTACTAGTTTGTCGACGACACACTATACAGAAAAAGGCTAAATAGCATGAAATTGAAGTGCATTTGCCGGGAAGATGGGCTGAAGCTATCGGCAGAGATACACAAGGGTGTGTGTGGCTCTCACATTGGATCGAGAGCCCTGGTCGGAAAAGCCTTCCAGCAGTGTTTCTATTGGCCCATAGCCCTCCAGGATGCAACTGAGCTAGTCACCAAGTGTGAAGCCTGCCAGTTCCATTTCAAAAACATTCATCAACCAGCTCAAGCTCTCCAGATGATCCCTTTGTCCTGTCCATTCTTAGCCTGGGGGCTCAATATCTTGGGCCCCTTCCCCCGTGCTGCCAAGGGCTTTGAATTCTTGTATGTAGCAATCGACAAGTTCACAAAGTGGCCTGAGGTGGAGCCAGTGAGGAAGGTGACCGCACATTCAGCTGTCAAGTTCTTGAAAGGATTGGTGTGTCGCTTTGGAGTACGTCCAAAGCCTTGGAAGCAAGGTCTCCTTCGCCTCTGGTGCTCATCCACGGAGCAATGGACAGGCTGAGAGGATGAATGCTGAAGTGCTGCGCGGGCTCAAGACGAGAACTTTTGATAAGTTGCAAAAATGCAGCAAGCGTTGGATTGATGAACTGCCGGTGGTTCTTTGGTCTCTTCGGACAACACCAAATCGAGCTACCGGCCAGACTCCCTTCTCCCTAGTGTATGGGGCAGAAGCAGTACTCCCCACGGAACTCATATATGGGTCACCTCGAGTACTTGCCTACGACGAAGTAGGGCAAGAGCAGCTACGGCATGACGATGCCGTGCTCCTCGAGGAAGATCGTCTCCGGGCCGCTGTGCGTGCTGCACGCTACCAGCGAGCCCAGTGCTGCTATCATAGCCGCAGGATTCATGCCCGGAGCCTTGAGGAAGGCGACCTTGTCCTTATGCATGTTCAGTCCGCCAAGGGTACCAACAAGTTGACACCAAAGTGGGAAGGCCCTTACCGGGTAGTACAAGTCACCAGACCTGGCGCAGTCCGTCTGGAGACCAAAGATGGCATCCAAATGCAAAGCTCATGGAATATTGAGCAGCTTCGAAAATTCTACCCGTAAGGCGCTGCTGCTGGGCTCAGCCCCCGGCAACCACCTTTTGTACAAGCCTTGCCGCTAGGCATGTAACACTTTGTACAAAGATAGGCGCAGACCCTATGCAAAGATAATAAAACGAAGCGCTGGCACCTAAACTTGCATGCATGTTTTATTAAGCATGATTTTGCTATGATAACCAATCCATTTGTGGAGGATCATATGCTGTTGTTTTCTCCCTTGTACTGTCAATAGGGCCCCTGCCGCGAATGAAATCCCCAAGGGAAGAAGTGAGAGCGACCTAGCATAACGGTCCCCGGCAGCTCCTTCTTGTCGGAGCGATAAGAAGGGTAGCAAACACAGATAAGTTTTCCTCTCCATCCACAAGTACGTCTCTGTATGAAAGGCTTATGCGTAGAAAAACCTTTTCGCCCTCAACATATGTGCTCCCAGCCTTTGATTCGAAGGATTTACTTCAGTCAGGATGGTTGTAGTGGCATTTGGAGGGGAGTTGGCGAGGGGCCGGTTTCCTTCCACACTCCTAATCCGTTTGGCTGGGTCCAGCAGCAGCAACGGAAGGGACCGGCGAGGTGTCTCACCGGGGAACCTTGTTTACTTGGAAGTATTGAGGGGCTATCCCTCAGCATGGAGATGATACATGCACAAAGTACCCGGCATGCATTTCTTTTTTCATTAATACACGGATAAACAAGTACAAACCATACAGGGTACAAACATGGATGGAATAATACATAATTTAAGATAAAATTTGGCAGATGCCTACATCTTTCAAAGTGAAAAAATATAAGTGCCCCATAATGCCTTTCTTGTCCCTCTCCTCCTAGGAGTTGCATCGAGGCGGAGAGAGGGCAAAAGGAGTGCCTGGGCAGAAGCCCAGCTCAACCCTATCAGGGCCCGTGGGACGCAGCCTGACAAGATCGGGAGGGCGAGGACGAAGCCGGAAGGGCGGAAGGAGCGGCTAGGTAATGCCCTGGTCACCACCGCCAGGACCAGAGGAACGCGGTAGGAGGGGCACCGGCAGGGAAGACGAAGCCGGAGACCACGAGGAAGCCTGCCGGGGTCTAGCTGAAGGATGCGAAGTCATCCACACCCAACACCCCGGCAAATCGCTCTGCCGAGGAGAAGGCCAGGTGCAGATGATGGTGTCGTCGGCGCCTAGCTGACGGTGACGGTGTGTCCGATGCTCAGCTGGAGTCCGAGCCGCCGTCCTCACACTCGGCGCCGTCGTCTTTGCCGTTAGTGTCCTCTTCGTCATTGTCGCTCGAGGAGGAGCTTTCATCGTCGGTCGAGCTCTCCACGCAGCACCCTAAGCGACACCCGAGCGCTTGAAGACCTTGATGGAGAGCAGGTCGGCCTCCATTAATTTAAAATGGAGAACGTGCCCCTCCGCCAAGCTATGGGCACGAGCAAAGGTTTTCCAGCCATGCTGGAGAAGCATGACATGAGGTGCGGGGAACTCCACGTCCACCCGCATGTTGCCATTATAGCAACCCCTCATGTGTAACTTCAACCCGTGCGGCTGTTCAACCTCCATTACCCTTGCAAAAGGGGTAGGAAGTCGAAGACGGCTGCGCGGGGGCTCACGCAGCCTAACAAGGAACTCCAACGCCGTGTCTCCGACATGGCCCTCCAGTAGAGTCGAAGCGGCTGGAGGGGGAGTGGCAGAGCAACCGCCGCATCCTCCCCGGCCAGGAGCACCGCACCGGCCGCGACCATGTCCTGCGGCTCCGCCTTGTGCACTGGATCCTACCCCTGCGTCCCCAGCAGGGGCAGGGATACGGTGCCGAGAGGAAGCCCTTGTCGCCGCTGCTGGAGCTCGACCGCGCCCTCTTCCCCTCACCATGGTGGAAGAAAGGCACAAGAAGAAAGAGGAGAGGATGCATGGGTGAGCCCCTCCCGTCACTACCGCGCCTCCTTTTATAGCGGAGCGTGGCCGGGGGCTGGCTCCTTGCCACCCAGGGGGCAACTGCTCCGCTTCACCTATCTGGTTTGCCTGCATCACTGACGGCACCCAGATTCGCCAACCACCCTCCTGCGCCAATCCGTGGCGCCCTACTTTCTGCCATGGCACTCATTCCTACGCCCTATGCATCCGTTACCTACCCTGCACCATGCATGGAGCGTACGTGGTAGAAACGGCAGGCACGTTGGGGAGAGTAAAATGGCAGTTACCTCCTCCTCCCCCGGGGTCGTGCACGAGCGCTTCAATTAACTTCCACTAAACGTGGGCAACCCCAGGCCCTGTACGTGGGTAACCTCACGGCGCTTGACATCGCATGACTCACGGGGAAACTGGGAATTAATTCAATTCCATGTTAATGAAGAAGCAAAAGAAAGAGAGAAGATATCAAGGAAGACATGGATCCCGCTGTGGCATGGTCGAAGTGTCCGCCTATGTATTTGTTGGGGCCTCCCCCAAAGATGCCCAGTGGCACGTATGGGCCAGGCCCGGGGGCTCCTGTCGGTGCAACGAACATCTGCGTTTGTTGATTGAACTCATACACAGGCGTGCTGACGATCATACATCCAGCACCAACGTGTAATGCAAGGCCGAGCCAGAGAAGCCGCTCTTCGTGAGATCAAGGAGCGCATCAAGAAGACCAAGACAACATGCAAGACGAAGGTTCTAAGGGAAATGTCCTTTGCTGATTAGACGAGGCCGGCAAGGTTGATGCAGTAGATGAGAGCAATATCAAACCGCGCTAGCCGCGTCTCCGGGGCAGCCGGAGACCGAAGCGTGCACACCTCCAAGAAGGCCCGGCAAGCCCTGCCCGCGGTAGGCACATGCCAATTACCACCGCACCACGACGCCAGTCACTTATCGATGCGGTGTCGAGCCCCCCAGGCAATTAAGTGGCTCTTACTAAGCACATGGCAGCTTGCTGGAAGACAGATCACACCCATTTGATACCCGTCCAGAGGCGTGTCAAGATGACAAGCTGAAGATGGCTAAGCGGCAACGTAAGCTTGCCGGGGACGCACCCCCACATGCCACCTAAGGTAGCATTTATGGCATTTTATCCTAAGTGCCAGAGTTAGGTATGATAGCATGGTTGGCTATCTAATCATGAGATAATGTCTGTTTTGCCACTGTGGTTACCCCTTGAGCTATAAAAGGAGGTCCAAGGCAACCTAGAGAGGGATTCGGACCCTCAGACACTTGTACTCGCATAGCAGCTCTCCCCGAGGAAACCTTGCCGGGTTTGAGCACTGCGTGTCATCGTGTTCCTCCATCCAATCAACCAAAGTAGGAGTAGGGTTTTATGATTCTCAGTGGCCTGAACCTGGGTAAAAACCACCAGAGTCTCATCGTCGTACTGCCTCATGGCCTCCGCTCTTTGTGTAACGTGATCACCCCCCTGCCGAACCACAAAGGGGCCCGTGGCCCCATAGGTGATCGTGTCCACACACGACAATCCCCGTTTCTAAGGGATCGTACTTCTCATGGCACAACAAAAGAAATGCAAGAGACTCGGTCGAAGAGGAATGAGGAGCGCACCGCCAAGAGTGGGAGGAAGAGCAAGTGATATGGTCATGTTGAACTACTCAGTTTGTGTTGAGCTAAACAAGAACTTGTTGGCTATGTTCAAGTACTTGTTATCATGGTTTTGTTGAACTATTTTCTATGTTAGACATCTAAATCAATTTGCAATGTTGGATATGTTGAACTATTTTGATGTGTGATATACTAATTTTTATTTCCAAACTATATTATGATGTGTGAGATTATGCTATTTATATTGAATGCTCAAGTTTTGCAATGATGGATATGAAGTTTAAAGGGGACATTGCCTACCGCCAGAGTCTATTGATGAGTGATATTTTTACACTCATTTCAAGCTTGTTTAAACCGAGATATTTCACTAAAAGAGAGATATTCGCTCCGATATTGCCTCTAATGACTAATGAATGCAAAGCATTCCACAACTCCTCTCTTTAACATTTTTTCAGCAGGAAATGGGATTAAAGGGAAGTTATCACATGAGAGAAAGGAAAGGAAGGACAATGAGAAGAAACAAATCATCAGGATGTTTTAGAAGTACTCCAGAGCAAAAGACCGTGTTCCATGCGTCCCTGAGCGCTCGCATGAGCGATTGTTTGGCATGGAAACCGAGGCAGCTCGTCCACCTGAACAAGTTTTATTAAGGGGACCTCATCGAAATGTTAACAGACGGAGCATAGGAGGAGCATCAAGCACAACCACAACCACAACCAATTCATTTTCATCATCATCCAGAAACCCTAGCCGCCGCCATTTTCACCTCCATAGCCATCTCCACCACATTATCACTCTCTCATCTAGTTCATACTTGTAATCGTGCATCGCACAAGGCATTTATTGTAAGACATATTGCAATCAATCAATCTCAAGATGTGTTCTTCAATGATTTTTTCTCGCGATCCGATCTCCATGTGTGAGTAGTTGATACGTCTGCAACGTATCTATAATTTCTGATTGTTCCATGCTATTATAGTATCAATCTTGGATGTTTATTATGCAATTATATATCATTTTCTGGGACTAACCTATTAACTTCGTGCCAAGTGCCAGTTGTTGTTTTTTGCCGGTTTTTTAGTTTTCTAGGAAATCAGTACCAAACAAAGTCCAAATGCCATAAAACTTTTTCATGATTTTTTCTAGACAAAAGAGACCCTAGAAGCTTTGGGAGGAGACCACACGTGCAACGAGTAGGCGGCAAGGCACTTGGGTGCGCTCAGGGGGGTAGGCGCGCCCACGGGGTAGGCATGCCCAAGTACCTTGTGGGCCCCATGTGGCTCCGTTTGATCTAATTCCACTTCTATAAATTCTCTAAAAATCGGGAAACCAACAGAGAGCCACCCAAAAAACTTTTTCCACCTCCGCAAGTTTCTGTTCTTTGGAGATCCCATCTGGAGGCCTTTTCCGGTACTCTACTGGAGGGGGAATCAATTATGGAGGGCCTCTACATCAACCTTGCTGCCCTTCCGATGATGTGTGAGTAGTTTACCACAGACCCATGGGTCCATAGCTAGTAGCTAGATGGCTTCTTCTCTCTCTCTTTGATCTTTAATACAATGTTCTCCTTGATGTTCTTGGAGATCTATTTGATGTAATATTCTTTTGCAGTGTGTGTGTTGGGATCCAATGAATTGCGGGTTTTTGATCAGATTATCTATGAATATTATTTGAATCTTCTCTGAACTCTTTTATGCATGACTATTATTATAGCTTTATATTTCTCTCTGATCTATCTGTTTGATTTGGCTAACTAGATTGATTTATCTTGCAATGGGTAGGTGCTTTGCAATGGGTTCAATCTTGAGGTGATCTATATCCTAGTGACAGAAAGGGACAAGGCACGTATTTTTATTGTTGCCATTAAGGATAAAACGATGGGGTTTATTCATATTGATTGAGTTTACTTTGTCTACATCATGTCATCTTGCTTAAGGCATTACTCCATTCTTTATGAACTTAATACTCTACATGCATGCTGGATAGCGGTCGATGTTTGGAGTAATAATAGTAGATGCAGGCAGGAGTCGGTCTACTTGTTTCGGACGTGATGCCTATATACATGATCATTGCCTTGGATATCTTCATAACTATGCGCTTTTCTATCAACTGCCCAATAGTAATTTGTCTACCCACCGTATGCTTTTTGTTCCAGAGAGAAGCCTCTAGTGAAAACTATGGCCCCCGGGTCAATCTTTATCATATATTAAAATCCAAGAAAACCTTGATGCAATTTATTTACCGTTATTTTATTCAATGTTTTTGTCTATCTATCTACCATTATCAGACTTGACCCTTGGAATTAACCACCGAGGGGATTGACAACCCCCTTGAATTCGTTGGGTGCAAGTATTTGTTCTTTTGTGTGTAGGTGCTGTTCACGAGGTCTTGCGTGTTTCCCCTACTGGATTGATAACCTTGGTTCTTAACTGAGGGAAATACTTATCTCTACTATACTGCATCATCCTCTCCTCTTCGAGGAAATCCCAACGCAGCTCACAAGTACAGTAGTCCGGTAAGGTATTGGGTGAGGCATGAGCCTTGCAGCCCCAGGTATTTGGTGAAGGGATCAATGGAAGCCTTTGACACAATGTCTTGTATGTGTATAATAATATTGCATCGTGAAGTTTCTCTTGTCTTGTCCGTGATCTTCATCCCTGCAGGTACCCATGATCATGGAGATTAAGCATCGGTGAGGCTAGGAGCAAGGGGACCGTGAAGTGTTATACCGAACACCGGTGACTGTAAGGTTCAGTAGGTTAACATGGATCATATCCTTGGGGATACATAAGGTGTAGTCATTGAACGCCCAACACATTTGTCCGATATTATTATCATAATTATTTGGGCAACCCCGCGAGACGGATAGGGCCTTCAGTAGGACAACTGATTCTTGACGTAGGACTCGTGCCAGTCAGGATGTTATTTGGACACCCCCCATTCCAAACGAAGCAAGCACCTCTTGATGGGTGGCTTCCCGAGCACAAACTAATATCATTTTTGATCCCAACACCAATACATGGTTGTAAGCATTAAGACCTCAACCTTGTACCTTCTTTTTATAATAAGTGTTTGAATCACTATTTGCTTGCTGATCCATTCAGAAGCTGGATATGACACTTTAACGAAAGCTTGCTAGAGACCATCGCTAGAAAGGAATCTGCCTATCATGGGTTCGATAACCCAGGGTCACCTTTGGGGAAATAGGTGCGGGATAATCTTTTTAGTTCCAATACCAGGTCAACAAAAAGGAGATATAAAGCCCTTTTTCTGGCGCCGTTGCCGGGGAGGAGTTTAGTATTCCTAGTATTTGTGTTTAGAGTTTTTGTTAAAGTTAATTTTGAGTTTTTGTATTTACTTTTTCAGTTTTAGTTTTAGTTTTATTTTGTTACAAGTCTTGTCAGTTAAAAAATCTTAAAGGTTACTATGGCTCATAATCTTGGGAGTTTTGCTACTCCTAGCAACAATTTCATGTGTGAAACTATAGCACAACCTGATGTTGCAGCTGCAGAATATGAGATCAAACCGAACATAGTTTCCATGGTTCAACATGACCAATTTGGAGGCTCTGCTTCTTAAGATGCAGGTATGCATTTACATAATTTTACTGAATTGTGCAACATGACACGCATAAAGGATTATGATCTAGATGCTGTGAAACTTTGCTTATTACCTTTCTGTTTGAGAGGAAAAGCTAAAAAAGGCTTTTAGTTTTGCCTAAAGGCAGTATTACTTAAAGTTTAAGATGGCTATGGATCCACTTAAATTTTCTACTTGGATCATGTCGGCGTTCTGGGAACCAGGGTACCCAGACTTGCCTGCCTGCGGCCCACGGCGTGGCTCCCTCGACGGCCTGGTATGACCCATCTCCAAGACCACCAAGACAAGACCCTCTCGAGGGGCCAGGCCTCGTGAGGAGAACCACACCAAGACCTCCCAAGGGAGCGGCCTCCCCAGGCGGCCTCCCGAGGAGCGGAAATTTCTATGCAGGTACCCAGCCTCATGAGGCTGCGATGACGTGAGCCATGACGACCAAGGCCAGGCGGGCGCCAGCGGGCGCAGAGGAGGCAATTTCCTCTTTGGTGCTAAGGAGGCAAGGACAGGCATGGGTTCTCGAGGAATCTCCCAAAGGTTTCCATTCCGGTGCTACAAGACCAAGGCCAGATGCTCGGCAAGGTGGAGGTCATCACCGAGCCCACCGCTGCGTCACGACCAGAAGCTTTGCAGGCAAAGACCACCTTTTGTCAGGATTAGACGTACTACTTGTCCCCTTTCAAATTGGCCGTTGTGGTATCCCTTCCCGCCTAAGTTTCGAGGGAAGGGGACCAAGGCCACTATAAATATAGGTTAGCCACCACCATAGAGGGGGTCGACTCATTCTCACCCCCGAGCTCTCGCGAGGTTGTTCATCCTCTGTACCAGTTCATCCTCCACCCCTCGTGAGGCCAATCCACCACAAAGCAGGAGTAGGGTTTTACACCGGAAGGTGGCCCGAACCTGGGTAAACTGCCGTGTTCATCTTCTTCCTTGCTCACGCGAATCCGGCTAGGCTAGACTATGGGGCGACGGGCTCTAGGCTTGAGAGGTTGAGATCATCGCACACGCCCCAGAGTTCGAACCTTCTTCGGTCTACGGAGCCCTGAATCCGACATTTGGCGTGCCAGGTAGGGGCGTGTCGAAGCCCCGTCTCCTCGCCAGCCATGCTCCATCCTCACCTTGCCACACCCATGACAAAGACCAGCCAAACCCACGCCGAGCGGTGGGCCGCATGCTCCTATCAGACGGCGCCCTACGGCCGCAGCGTCTCTCGCCGGGCCCCGCCTTCCTCATCACATCATCGCCAACGGCAGGATTTGTCGCCATCACCCCCTGCGCGGCGTAGCGGGTGTGCTACCGCGCCTTCCGCAGGCATCGCCGCGCCATCGTCCCTCCATGCTATGCGAGGGCTAACGGGCGCGCAAGCCGTGCTCCTCGTGGTGCGGGAATTACTGCGCTATCACCCCGGCAACGGCGACCACGCCGCTTTGCTCGACCAGGTCGCTGAGCTGCTGGACGTCGCCTGCCAGGGTACGGGGCCCTTGTGCCCCCCGCCCGTGCCGCGACCCTCGCCACGGGCCCGAGCGTGCCCTTTCTGCATTTGCTCACCCCTCTCGGGAGGATCTGGTGGGCCGAGTGGCGGAAAGAAGCCCGGCGGGACCTTCCTCCCAGCCCAAGAAGCGCTCCCCGAGCTTCGGGCAGGGTAGACGGCCCCCCAGGGGATGCACCGTGACGGGCCACCTCGTGGCAAACGGGACCCACCGGCAGGGGTGGCGGCCGTCGAAGCCAAATAGTGATGCCCCGGATGCCGCGAGTAGGCCCACACCGGGGCCCCGACCACGCCGTTAAACGCCCTTCCCCCGCTGCAACAAGTATTTTCACAGCGTGTGTGCTAACTTTTGGATGAAGGTGAACTACACTTCCGCAGCGCACCGGGGAAGCAGTGGCCGGACTAGGCGTGCCAAGACATGCCGGGCGCATGGCGCACCCCGAGTACGGACAGGGTCCCAGGGGGGCCCAAGGCCCTAAGAGGACCATGAGGCTAGGGCGCCTCATGAGGGCCCAGGGTCTCCTGAGCCGCAACCTCTCGACGCCGGGACCCCAGAGACCCAAAGGCTCGGGAGGAGTCCGCAGCCTGCACCGCAAGCCGCTCAGGCGGCCCGCGGGTAGCGAGAAGGCGCATCGCGCTGCCCGCTGGTGATTGCCAGGTCGGCGACCCCGCCTGGGGCCGCCCGCGCCTCGGACTCGCCGGCGCGTGATCCAAGGGCCAGGGGTTGGGGTCCCCACCGGGGAGGAAGGCGGCCACCTTGTACTCCTCCAGTCTCCGCCCGTGACACTCTCACGTAATAATGAGTGGGGCTGTACATGCCCCAGAGTCTCTTGAGCGCTGCCCTCGAGCCTCATGGGGGCTCCCACCCACGCACAAGTGGAAGCCCCATGCTTCGCGCTGGCGGACGACAAGAAAAGTAAAGGAAAGGCGACATCAGGGAGTGCAATATTACTTAATACATCATTGAGAAGGTTCTTCCAAAAAATGCTTTCGCATCCCCGCGGGGTCACATCCAAAGTCTTGACAGGAAAACAGGAGAAAACAAGTCTAGGGAGATGCCCTGTCACTATTGCTGCTGCCATCATCATCGTCGTCAGCCCCGCGTTCCTCAACCACGGGCGCACCCACATCCTCGACAGGGGCAAGCTCCGCGATCAGGTCATCCACATGGTCCTCCACCCAGCCCACCAGGGCGCCTTGGATTGCCCCAAGCACGGGGGCTATCGCGGCCTCGAAGTCAAAGTCAGGATCGGAGCAGAGAAGGTGGCTGAAGACGCGCGAGAACGCACGCGCAAGAAGGTCACATCTCCTCTCCTTGACGAGCCGGCGCGCCTTCCCGGCCCCACCTTTGAGGCGCACCACGACCTTGGTGAAGAAGCTGAGGTAGCCGGCATCATCAGCAACAAGCGGGCTAGAGACGTTCTCATCGCAAATGCTGCTCAGGGCCTGGTTGGCCCTGCGCCCGAGGGCCTCGAACATCTGGGAGCGCTCACGCTGCAGCTCTCGGGCTCGGCTCGCCTCGTCTGAAGCTTTCTCTACGAGGGTGGAAACGCCTTCCACCTGCTTGAAAAGTAGGATAGCTCGGCCTCAGTAGCGGCCTGAGCGTCAGCCGCGGCTTTCTTGCGTCGCTCCGCCGCGGCTAACTTCTCCTTTAGGTCGTCAGCCTCGCCCTTTAGCTCGTCACGCCGTGTGCAGAAGCGAGCCTCCTGAAGCTCCAGCTTCCTGCGATATTCTTCGTCAAGGGCCATGCGGACCCCCGCTACCTTCTCGCCAGCCTCCTTTTGAATCATCGCCTCCCGAGAGCCGAGAGCGTCCTCAGTGGTGGCCACCTGGCGCTCCATCACCTCTAGTGGCTCGCGATCTAGGCTCTGCTCCAGCACCTCCAGCGTCAGCATGTCCTCGAGCGTGCGGAGCCTCGCTTCGTCTGTGGGCTGCCCGCCCGCCGGGGTGGCAAGCGCCGCCTTGCGCGCCAGGACCTGTCGCTCAAGGGCGGCGTTCGAAGCTTGAAGCTCCCTCTCGCGCTTCTCGGCCGCCTCGCGCCGGCAGTCCGCGGCCCGGGCCTCCTCCAGGGCGCGATCGTGGGCCTCCTTTGCTGCAGCAAGGGACTCCACCACCTCCGCGCGAGCGTGCTCATGCTGCAGGCGACCGAAGTTGACGGCGACCTTGAGCTGGCGTCACTCGCGCGCCAGGCGCAGGCGCTCTGCCTCAAGGCGCGCATCGATGTTGCCAAGCTCCACCCCGAGGCGGCCCAGCACACTAGCCACCTCCTAAAGAAGGCCGTGCCGGACGGCGCTGCGCCCATGTGCGAGCTCCAACGCCTGGCCCGGGCCTCCCTCCGCCCCCCCCGGTCGGCAGGGGAGGCGCGTGAGGACTTGCCCGTCTCCGGTAGGGGCCCAGGGGCTGGAACTCCTTCGCCCGCTCCTCTGGCCCGGGGCAGGGCCCGACACGGATTCACCCTGCTGCTTGGGGATGGCGCTGTCCCACAAGCCGCCCAGCTACCGGTGAGAATCAGTGGGAGAGCCCTTGGCATGACCCCCGCAACCTGGAGATCACCCTGAAAGAAGGATGCCAGGAATGCAGGCCCGAGGCCCCTAGGGCCGGCCTCGATTCGGGCACGGGCGCCACCTTGGGCACCACCACGCGGCTCATGAGGCATGAGGTTGTGACAGGACTGGTGCCCTCCGGATGCAGTGCTCGGGGCACGCTTGCCCCCTCGTCGGAAGGGACCCTAAGGAACAAGAGTCAGGAAGTGATGCGGTATGCAAGTCAAGAAGGAGGCAAGGCGCTTACTCGTCCACAGCGATCCACTTCCTCTTCTTCAGGGCCCCCGAGGCAAGTCCGCGGCGGCTCCCGAGCTCCTTCCTCTTCCGGGCTACTCCAGGGTCCGGAGGGGACGCGCTGGGGCCTGGCGCATAGCCCTCCATGATGAGGGAGGCAGCTGCATCTACAGGCAGGGTGCCTCCCCCGCCACTCGCGGGGCTGAAGGCGAATGCCTGTGGAGCACATGGCGGGGTGCGCTCCCTCGTGGCTGCCAGAGGAGCATGCACCTCGGGGCCCTCGCGCGCTGGGGTCACCAGGAGGGGGTTGTTGCGAGGCCCCGTGTGGCCCTCGGGGAGCAGCCCCCACTCATCAAAGCATGGCATCTTCTTGGCGAAGGCTCCCCTGTTTGGGTGATCATAGAGGGGGAACCCATTTGGAGGGAGCTCGGCAGGTTCCTCACCAGTCAGGAGGCAGAGCACTCCGCGCAACATGCTGGAAGGAAGGGGAGGCTCCTGAAGCCTCATGCTATCTGCAGGGCTGATGAATGCCCACATCGGACGAGGGTGGCGCTGGAGCAGAGCGATGCGCCGCCGATCGAAATCCCTCACCACCATCGCCATCGTCACCCCTACCTTCCTCAGGTTGGCCAGCCTGGTCAAGAACCGAGCGAGGCGCGGATCGACCAGCTCTGCATACTCCCATCTAGAGCTCGGCTCCGCGGGGGCGGACGGGATCAGAAGCAGGGGGATGTACACGATGGCGTCTACGTACACCCTCTGCATCCGGAATCCCACCGCGTTCGGGTGGAGTGAGGCGTCAATGCCAGAGCCTGCAGTCGCCGCCACTGCCTGAACCGACACGCACCCCGAGCGTTGCTCGCCGTCAACCAACTGGAGGGAGAAGAAGTGACGGAGCAGGGCCACAGACGGGGCAATTCCCATGAAGGCCTCGCACAAGAACGCAAAGGCGGAGAGAAGAATGACAGACCCGGGATCCAAATGGAGCGCGTGGATTTGATAGTGCATGAGCACGACATTGAAGAAATCGGAGAACGGCGGTAGCAGGCCGGTGAAAAGGCCGTGAAGGTGAAGAGGGATCTTGGTGGCCTCCATGTCGGCTTGGAGCCAGGAGGCCGGCCAAATCTTTGTCGCCTTCCACTCGTTGGAGTCGGCGGCAATCGCTCGCCGAACCTTGTCCAGCCCCTCGCAGTTGATCATGGTGGACCGGCCCAACGCGGGCTCTGACCCCGCCAAGGGCTCCGCCATAGTCGGGTCCTTGCCCCTCTTCTTCTTGGGGGCCATGGCAGCGAGGTGGATTTGAGCTGGCGCAGAATCTGGCGAAGAAGGCACAAGCTTGGAAGGAGGAGGAGGGGCAGAAGGCAAGCGCGCAGCGGGGCAATGATGGCTCCGCGGGCTTCCGCCGGCCTTTTGACTGTGGGCGGTTGCCCACGCGACGTGGGGAAGCGGAGGCATCCGCGTCCTGCCGAGCGCCACGCGTCAACCTGGCCCGCAGGCGATTGGGGCCCGCGGCGCTTCACCCTTGCCCCTTGGCTTTGCCTCAAAGCCAGCCCGAGCGCGCCTTGGGCCCGGGGGCTATTGTCGGCGTTCTGGGAACCAGGGTACCCAAACTTGCCTGCGTGCAGCCCACGGCATGGCTCCCTTGATGGCCTGGTACGGCCCATCTCCAAGACCACCAAGACCAGACCCTCGTGAGGGGCCAGGACTCGTGAGGAGGACGACACCAAGACCTCCCGAGGGAGCGGCCTCCCCAGGCGGCCTCCCGAGGAGCGGAGATTTCTATCCAGGTACCCAGCCTCACGAGGCTGTGATGACGTGAGCCATGAGGACCAAGGTCAGGCGGGCACGAGCGGGCGCAGAGGAGGCAGTTTCCTCTTTGGTGCAAAGGAGGCAAGGACAGGCGTGGGTTCCTAAGGAATCTCCCAAAGGTTTCCATTCCGGTGCTACAAGACCAAGACCACAGGCTCGGCAAGGCAAAGGTCATCACCGAGCCCACTGCTGCATCACGATCAGAAGCTTTGCAGGCGAAGACCACCTTTCGTCAGGATTAGACGTACTACTTGTCCCCTTTCAAATTGGCCGTTGTGGTATCCCTTCCCACCTAAGTTTCGAGGGAAGGGGACCAAGGCCACTATAAATATTGGTTAGCCACCACCATAGAGGGGGTCGACTCATTCTCACCCCCGAGCTCTCGCCGAGGTTGTTCATCCTCTGTAACAGTTCATCCTCCGCCCCTCGTGAGGCCAATCCACCACAAAGCAGGAGTAGGGGTTTACACCGCAAGGTGGCCCGAACCTGAGTAAACTGCCGTGTTCATCTTCTTCCTTGCTCACGCGAATCCGACTAGGCTAGGCTATGGGGCGACGGGCTCTAAGCTTGAGAGGTTGAGATCTTCGCACACGCCCCAGAGTTCGAACCTTCTTGGGTCTGCGGAGCCCTGAATCCGACAGATCATCTTCGATCCATTTGTGCTCGTGCTGAAACCCGAACTAGTCTTGTTGAGGGAAAATCATTAAATGAGCATGCTTATTTTGTGCGTCGCCGCTTGTCTCAAATGGGGAAACTCTTAAGTTATCAAATTAATTGTTTGCAATGCTATGCATGAAATTTATGCAAAATATATTATTTTACTTGCTGTTCTGAAGACCCTAAAAACACTTCCCTTACCAATGTGAGTTTAATGATAATGGAATTTTATCTTCGTATGCCAAAAGTGTTTATAGTTACTATGATATTGAACAAATTGAAGATTTTTTTTCCTTTAAGGGTCCCTATGAAACTACTTCTTTGATTGAAAAGTATGATGCTACTCTTTATGAATCTGAAAATTTTGCCATACTTAAATATTGCTATGAAAACTATGCTTCTAAGGCTTATGTCAAAGAATATATTGTGGATGCCTCTGCTGTCCAAGAAGAGAATAATGATTTGCAGGAATCCATAGATAATCATGATCCCGTTGATTCGCTTCAATTATCCCTTTTTGATGAATTTGACGCTTACTATGTTTGTGGCCATGATGCCAATATTAATGATGCTTATGGAGATGACTTGCTATAGTTCCTTATGTTAAGAATGAAATTATTGCTATTGCTCCCACACTTGATAGCCCCTTGAATGAAAAGCATCATTGCAATGATGTTATCACAAATTCTACTAATGTCAATTGTGCTAATGATATGCAAAGCTACAAGCTTGGGGATGATAATTTTGGTATGTCTACTACTTATTGCAATGATCATGATTTGGGTGATAATGATTCTTATGATCTTGAAAATTTATTTAAGCCCCATGATGAATATGTTTGCGATAATATTGAAAGCGGGTTTGGAAGAGTGTCACCTTAGGTAAAATTAATCCCACATTGTCACAACCCTAGATTAATTGTTTATAATTAGTTGCATAAGTGAGCATGATGCATCATATTTAAATCCAAGAAATTTGAATTGAGGGAATTTCAAAGCCTCAAAATCAATAAAGGGCAAAACCCTTAAATCTTATTCAGTGATTCCAAAATGTTATGATTAAATGTTTGAGATTTTTGGCAAGAACTATTAGTCCATCCAAAAATTGTGAACATTTTAAGAATTAGTTTTTGGCATTGAATTTAAATCAATACCATATTTGAATTTGAACTTATATTCAAATATATATGGGATATATGTTCAAATAACCTAAAATATTTTATGTGCTTTTGGAGAAGTCCATGAAGCAACATAAAAATGGTCCGAGAATATTTGGCATTGTTTGAATTCATTTGAATTTGCGAAATAGTGGCAGGTATTAAATAAAAACAAAACTGAAATAAAAGAAACAAAGAAAGGACTTACCTGGCCCAACTCCTCTGCCGGCCCAGCCCACCAGCGCAGCCCCCTCTGTCATCTTCCTCCTCAGGCCAGTAGACGGATCGCGTGGCCGACGCACGCACACACGCGCTCCTGGCCACCTTCTGCTTCCGCCGACCGTGTGGAGATGGCTAAGGGCGCCACGTAACCCCCTCGCCCCTCTCTCACTCTCCCTCGTCCCCATCGCCTCCCCTGACTCTCTCCCTCACCCGCACCGAGCGCACTCGCCGCCGTCGTTTGCTGCCACCGCGGCCACCGTGCTCCCCTCGCCCTCTGTCGGGGACGAATCCACGATCACCTATGGGACCCAGGGAAGGACCCCTTTACGTTCGGCAGGGAGAGACGGTCGCACGAAGAGCAGATCTAGCGAAGAACACGACAGCGCACGGGAGAGATTTACCCAGGTTCGGGCCGCACGGATGCGTAAAACCCTACTCCTGCTTTTTGGTGTATTATCTGGATGATTGTTCGAGCTCCAGGAGCGCTACAGTACAGAGTAGCTGCGTACAATACTGGAGTTCTCAATCTCTAAGTTCCTCTCCCCACTCCACGTTGCCTATGGGCCTCCTTTTATACGCACAAAGGGGTCACCAACAGGTGGCAAACAGTAAAGGTAGAGGTGGAAAGTTGCTACAGTAAGGCCATTATTACTAGGATGACATGTCCTACCTACCACTGACGGCAGGGGACAAGGGCATTAAATGCCCATGCCTTAGTTGTCCAGATACATGTCTCTGGACGTCTTGGACGTGGGAAAAGCCTATCCCACCTGCTCCTGCACCGCTAGATACAGAGCACCGCCGTCTACACAGTGCCCCGCCAGGCACGCTTGGAAGGACCCAGAGCGCCACGCTGGCAGAGGCACTGGAGCAGCAGCACAGTAGCACAGTGGTATAGTAACGCTTGCCGCGGCAAGGCCTTGCCGCACTTGATAGCTTGCCGCAACCAATAGCTTGCCGCGCAAGGTAACTTGCCGGGGCAAGTACCTTGCCGCAGCTGCTATCTTGCCGCAGCCAATACCTTGCCGCAGCCAATGACTTGCCGGGGCAAGTACCTTGCCGCGGCAAGTACTCTGCTACAGCATTTACATGCTTATCACTGACGGGTCAGGACAAGCGCATTAAATGCTCTGTCTAGGTGTCCCTTAGCGTCTTGGGGATGGGAAAAGGGGCCATCCCATCAGCACCACTTGGCACAGTGCTCTGCCACGCATGCCTGGAGAAGGGTCCAGAGTGCCATGCTGGCGGCCGCACTGGAGCAGTAGCATAGTGGCATAACCTTGCCGGGCAGGAACCTTGCCGGGCTCAGCTGGTCATCCCGGCAAGAACCTTGCCGGGGCCTTGTCTCTAGTCTAGCTGTCCCCCGGCAAGCCTTGCCGGGTTCAGCTGGTCATCCCGGCAAGAACCTTGCCGGGGCCTTGTCTCCAGTCTAGCTGTCCCCTGGCAAGCCTTGCCGGGTTCAGCTGGTCATCCCGGCAAGAACCTTGCCGGGGCCTTATCTTTAGTCTTGTCGAGTCCTGAGCTTGCCGGCCCTGATCTCGCCGGCAGTAGTAGACTTGATCTTCTGGTCGACCCGCCTGGAGTCTTGTCTTGCCAGCTCTGCCTTGCCGGCGTTGCGTGGACCCATTCCCGGCAAGTAGACCTTGCCGGGAACCGGGCTTCGAATGTACTCTTCGGTGGATTCCTCCTCTGCCATGTCCTTCCTGCCTGGAGGCTGCGACTTGCCGGTGCGTGTCCAGGGGTAGTGAACACCCCCCTGTTTACTACACCGACAGGAGCCCCCGGGCCTGGGCCGGACAGGCGTGCACAGTGGTTGTCCGGGCTAGGCCCAACGACGCGCACCGGCAACATGTAGATCTGTTCCCTGCCGTTCCTCTCGCCTGGAGGTCGCAACCCTGTTGCTGCAATGGCACGCATAAAGAAACAATTTACCTTAATTAGGCCAAGCTTTATGGCACAAGAGATATTCCTTCATGCTAAATGAATGCATGCTTCCCCCTTGATTGATTCCGTCCTTGCACATATCTTGTACCCTACGCTGTCTGGAAACCCTACCGGTGAGCACGCTTGCCGCGAGCGCTAGGTGCGGGTCTTTAGCAGCCTGCTGGAAACGCCGCCGCCGGCAAGGCGACTTGCTGGGCCAGAACGCAGCTGCTAAGTTTGCTGAGCGGACTCGAGGCGAAACCAGAGCGCGGACTAACCACGGCAAGGTCCTTTCGCGTGCAGGTCGATATACGAGAACGAGGAATCAATCAAGACGACCCACGCTTGCTGGAAAGCTTTCCGGTGCGCACGCTCCAGGTAGCGGCGCTTGGGGATCGGGTCCTTAGCAGCTCGCCGGGAACGCCGCCTCCCGGAAAGGTTTACCTTCCTGGTTCTGGTGCAGCTGCTCACATCGCCGAGCGGACTCGAGGCGACTAGGAGCGCAACTAGCCCCGGGAAGGCTCCTTCGCGTGTAGGTGTAAGAAGCGAGTGAGGACAGTAAAATGAATGCAATTGCCGAAAAATCTGTGCAACTTAGCTTTTTCTGCTAGGGTGCCGCTAGCCCCCGAGCTTGTTTCTTGCTCAAAGAGTGGTTGTCGGAGCCCCCGGCAAGGGAGGCTCTTAACTCTGGTGGAGAACTTTGATGTTCTCGATGCCAGCTTCCGGCAAGGGGTTGCCGGGAAGGCTCTTGACTCTGGCGGAGAACCTTGACGTTCTCAACGCCAGCTTCCGGCAAGCTTGTTGCCGGGAAGGTTCTTGACTCTGACGGAGAACTTTGACGTTCTCGACGCCAGCTTCCGCAAGCTTGTTGCCGGGAAGGCTCTTAACTCTGGCGGAGAACTTTGATGTTCTCAACGCCAGCTTCCGGCAAGCTTGTTGCCGAGAAGGCTCTTCAGAGGGTTACTCTCTGGGGCGCTGCCAGCCCCCGAGCTCGCCTTCCATGCGTGTTCCTGCAACACTGACCGGGCATGAAATGCCACAACAGCGTTTGAGCACAACAAGTTGATTAGCTTCTGGTTAATGTCTAATTCGCTGCAATCTTGACTCCTGCTGAATATTCCCTTGCTTGCCGGAACACTTTCCGGTGCGCACGATCTAGTCAGCAGCGCTTTGAGGAACCAATCCTTAGCAGCTTGCCGGGAACGCCGCCTCCTGAAAAGGTTTACCTTCCCGGCTCTGGCGCAGCTGCCCAGGTTGCCGAGCGGACTCGAGGCAACTAGGAGCATGACTAGCCCCGGGAAAGTTCCTCAGCATACGGGTCTACGCAGGAACCTTAGAATAAAACTCGCTAAGTCCTTCTCCTTAAATGACTGCATTTTTGCACAGTGAGCCCCCCACGCTTACCGGAATACTCCCCGAATGCGCACGTTCTGATCGATGGCGCTTAGGATCGGGTTCTGTCCAGCAGCCTATCGAGAACGCCGCCTCTTCAGGAGCTTAACGCCTTAGAAACAATCGCAGCTGCGTCTGTATTGTTGGGCGGACCCAAAACAACCAGGAGCGCAGAATGTTTCAGGAGCGCTCCTTCGCGCACAGGTTATGCAAAAAAATATGGTCCAGGATAAGACTTAACAGCAGAAAGTAATTAAAGCTTTAAAACTTAGCTTTTTGCGAAGGTTCAGGCCCTTCTTCTTGGACGCTATGGCGGTGAAGATGATGAAGAAACTGCCGCGCTGATCGCCAGATCAGGTTCGCGCAGCCCCTCACCCCCTACCTGGCGCGCCAAAGATTTCGGGGACGAATCCACGATCACCTATGGGACCCAGGGAAGGACCCCTTTACGTTCGGCAGGGAGAGACGGTCGCACGAAGAGCAGATCTAGCGAAGAACACGACAGCGCACGGGAGAGATTTACCCAGGTTCGGGCCGCACGGATGCGTAAAACCCTACTCCTGCTTTTTGGTGTATTATCTGGATGATTGTTCTAGCTCCCGGAGCGCTACAGTACAGAGTAGCTGCGTACAATACTGGAGTTCTCAATCTCTGAGTTCCTCTCCCCACTCCATGTTGCCTATGGGCCACCTTTTATACGCACAAAGGGGTCACCAACAGGTGGCAAACAGTAAAGGTAGAGGTGGAAAGTTGCTACAGTAAGGCCATTATTACTAGGATGACATGTCCTACCTACCACTGACGGCAGGGGACAAGGGCATTAAATGCCCATGCCTTAGCTGTCCAGATACATGTATCTGGACGTCTTGGACGTGGGAAAAGCCTATCCCACCTGCTCCTGCACCGCTAGCTACAGAGCACCGCCGTCTACACAGTGCCCTGCCACGCACGCTTGGAAGGACCCAGAGCGCCACGCTGGCAGAGGCACTGGAGCAGCAGCACAGTAGCACAGTGGTACAGTAACTCTTGCCGCGGCAAGGCCTTGCCGCACTTGATAGCTTGCCGCAACCAATAGCTTGCCGCGCAAGGTAACTTGCCGGGGCAAGTACCTTGCCGCAGCTGCTATCTTGCCACAACCAATACCTTGCCGCAGCCAATGACTTGTCGGGGTAAGTACCTTGCCGCGACAAGTACTCTGCTACAGCATTTACATGCTTATCACTGACGTGTCAGGACAAGCGCATTTAATGCTCTGTCTAGGTGTCCCTTAGTGTCTTGGGGATGGGAAAAGGGGCCATCCCATCAGCACCGCTTGGCACCGTGCTCTGCCACGCATGCCTGGAGAAGGGTCCAGAGTGCCATGCTGGCGGCCGCACTGGAGCAGTAGCATAGTGGCATAACCTTGCCGGGCTCAGCTGGTCATCCCGGCAAGAACCTTGCCGGGGCCTTGTCTCCAGTCTAGCAGTCCCCCGGCAAGCCTTGCCTGGTTCAGCTGGTCATCCCGGCAAGAACCTTGCCGGGGCCTTATCTTTAGTCTTGTCGAGTCCTGAGCTTGCCAGCCCTGATCTCGCCGGCAGTAGTAGACTTGATCTTCTGGTCGACCCGCCTGGAGTCTTGTCTTGCCAGCTCTGCCTTGCCGGCGTTGCGTGGACCCATTCCCGGCAAGTAGACCTTGCCGGGAACCGGGCTTCGAATGTACTCTTGGGTGGATTCCTCCTCTGCCATGTCCTTCCCGCCTGGAGGCTGCGACTTGCCGGTGCGTGTCTAGGGGTAGTGAATACCCCCCTGTTTACTACACCGACACCCTCCTCTGTGTCCACGAGCTCCGTGAAGACAGGGCGCACCTCCACACCGAAGCACACGACACTGGTATAGCGAGCTGCTATACAAACAGTTTTTAACCCCTTTCCGTGATGACATTTTAAACCGTCGCCTTGCCAGTGTGGGCGATAGGGGGGGGGGTCCGTCCCACACGACCCAGAAACCATCGGGGATAGGGAGTAGGAATGCATACGTGCTCCAGAACAAAGCGTATGCGATGCCCGCATCTATCCCAAATGCGATTCGTCACACAACTGTTTGTGATATATCGAATATCCCAAATGCTCCATCCTTGCTACTCATGTGTGCTGTCATTACCATTGCACACACTATTATGTGGTGGAACGTTTATGATGTGCACCCCATCACAAACAGTTCATGATTGCCAAGCGTGTGTGATAAGGAGACTATCACACACATTCACTTCTCCCGAACCATATGCGATCTGTAATTAAGAAGATTACCTAATCATCATACGAGTGTCGGATAGGATTATGAAACATCAGAATGTCGTACCAGTGTCGTACAGGATAACTATTGCACATGCTATTATGTGGTGCAATGTTTACGATGCCTACGACATCCAAAACAGTTCATGATTGTAAACCGTGTACGATAAGGCGACTATCACAATTATTTGGTTTGCTCGCACTGTTTGTGATATTGTCTGACATCACACATGCTTCGCAAACGGCAACTGTGTGCATGGTTGCACACGTTTCCTCTCTTCAAATCGTGTCAGATTATGATGTATATCGCACATATTTGTGCTTTACAGACCGTATGCGCCGTAACGACCTATAGAGCATATTTTGACCCTAATTTAATCGCTGCTATTTAAATTTCTACCGAATTTGAATTTCAAAGTTGGCTATAACTTTATTCATATCCATCAGGTTCAACAACCAGTGCATTATTCGATTTGTACATACATATGTTCAAGAATTACGTAAGCACCAAATAAGGAATGATGAACCAGGGTTGTATACTTGTACTATTAAACACGGTAAAGAAAGATGCGAAAGACATTCTGGTTGCTGAACAAGGTGAAATGGAATGCCCATATTATGCTCTCCTCCATGTACAAGGCACGCACGACTCTAGTCCAACCCGTTGTGATGGCCGACCGCCTATCATTCACTGTCTTCATGACTCATGAGGACATATAGATAGTGACTGTGTTCTGGTAGAAATACTTTAACCTTTGCATGCCCACCAATCATGTAGTTTGAGAGGTAATCTTGAATAAACTGCTTCGAGAACCACCGCAAAGATAAAAGATTCAGACATTGTCATCTAACTCAACTCATTGTGGGCGGTAAAAAGAAGGCTGCAGAGTTCTTACTTACCATGCTGTAGTTCACTGTTGTCTTGGATAAAGTGTAAACAAATAGTTTAATTGCCATCTTTTGACCCATTTTACTAACAACCTTTATCAATTTCCTCACTTGATGTTGGTTCATCAATATCTCATTGCCCATAGGCAGAAAGGGTAGAAGCATGGATCTTTACCAATGACATGTACCTAAAAGCACCAAGTTAATATTAGAAGCTAAACAACAATTGCACAATAATGTAGTACAACACTCCCTCCGTCCCATTATATAAGATCTTATAACATCCAATATAATCACAGCGTGGATGAATAAACATCTTATACTATGGGGCAGAGGGAGTTTATTACATTTTGACAAATATCAGCCGATTAACTGCAGTTAACAGCTGCTGTGTTGTTATTTTTTTTTTGCTGCTCTTCTATGTATATCTAGACATCATTAGAACATTAAGGTAACACTCCTGGTTTGAGACTACGTTTGCCAAAGGTTGCCACACCTAAGGTTAGGCAAGTTTGACCAACTTAGGTGTGTGTTTGGTTCGAGCCGCATCTTAGGCAAGCCACACTATGGTCCCACATCACATACACTCAAAATGTGTGGCAAGATTCTCTTAGGCATGCCAACTTGTGGCTGTCATGTTGAAGAACTAACCTTTGGCAAGTTTGGCAACATTGTATGGCAAAGTGTGGCACTCCTAGGCCTAGAACCAAACAACCCTCCTTGTCGCTATGTGGCCTAGGATAGCATATTTAGTCATTCAGTACAATGCATGTTGCTATGTAGCCTCAGATATGTTAGATATGGCCCTAGTTAACCTACCAATAAATGGGTTACAGATATATTCAGTTAAATGTCCGATTCGACGATTAATCCCTTATCAGCCCCCGGCCTATATGGTACCAGCTACCGATATCCTGAACAGTGAGTATATATAAGCCATGGGATGAAACTAGCCTCAATGGTAAACAACAATTGTTCCCAATATTGTCCTGTGTAAGTACATCTAAAGGCATGTTAAGCACAACAGGCTAAACATCAACGAAATATATCCATGGTAGACAACATAATCTCCAAATGATAGCTTCATGGCGAAGGTTTAAGCACATTAGTCAAGAAAAACAAGAAGTGGAAAGGTGTGTTAACTGCAACATGCCTAAAATTTAAAAACAAGCAAACATAGTCATTCAAACTGGTATTGTGCAGGTCTAAGTACACTAGTTATTGTTAAATCAAATGGAATGGCATGTTAAATACAACATGCTTAACTTCAACCAAATATAGTCATTCATAGAGCTATTGTTGAAACTCGTATTGATGAAATTGAACTGCACAGTTCATACTTGCACATATAGAACATCACATTGTTAATAACTAAAATAAACAATGCATACTATGAACAACCAAAGATAGCAATTGAAACTGGACATATGTTAACTACAAACAACCGAACAACCAAAAACCGTTGAAATAAACAAGGCATAATGCAAACAACCAAATTAGCAGTAAATACTGGACAGATTCTCACTACAAAAGGGGATTGAGAAAACAAATCATGGGATTCCCCTGGTGAAGAGGCACGACAAAACAAATCATGGATTTCCTCACTTGTCACAGATGGGCTCCTCCTCGTGGTCGCTGTCGATGAGGTCTGGCTTGGCAGCTGAGGATCCGAAGCCAGCGTCGCGGAACGTGTCCTTCAGAAATGACAAAAGGGGCTCCATGGCGATGAAGGGTGGCAAATTGTTCATAACGAGCCACAGGAGATCAGTGGCAGGGCCATCGATGAGATTGACGGCTGTTGAACTCGAGGGGTTGGGGGTGGGCAACTTAACCTGTGACATAGCCCACGTCAAGCCATCATAGTCGACGACCCCGATGTTGTAGCCGGCGTCTGCAACATACCAGAATACTCTAGCCCGCTGATTGAAAGGCTGGGACCAGTCATTGGTGCGGCTTGAAACTGCATTGGTATTTCCCCAAAGAGGAAGGGATGGTGCAGTATAGCTACGGTAGGTATTTCCCTCAGTTATGAAACCAAGATATCAATCTAGTAGGAGAACCAAGCAACACTATGTAAACGGTACCTGCACACACACAACACAAATCCTCTCAACCCAACGCGTAAGAGGGGTTGTCAATCCCTCCTCGGTAAAAAGATAGATTGTTTTGTATGTGTTTGGATAAATAGATCTGAATAAAAAGTGAAATAAAAGATGCAAATAAAAAGTGCAGCAAAGTATTTTTGGGTTTTTGGAATAATAGATCTGAAAACAAATGCGATGAAAAATAGATCGGAAAGCAATATGGTAAAAGATAGACCTGGGGGCCGTAGATTTCACTAGTGGCTTCTCTCGAGAAAATAGCACACGGTGGGTAAACAAAATATTGTTGGGCAATTGATAGAAGATAGAATAATTATGATGATGTCCAAGGCAATGATCAATATATAGGCCCGACGTACAAGATTAGTAGACCGACTCCTGCCTGCATCTACTACTATTACTCCACACATCGACCGCTATCCAGCATGCATCTAGTGTATTAAGTTCATGAAGAAACAGAGTAATGCAATAAGAACGATGACATGATGTAGACAAGATCTATTCGTGTAGGAATAGACCCCATCTTGTTATCCTTAATAGCAATGATACATGCATGCCTTGTTGCCCCTTCTGTCACTGGGAGAGGACACCGCAAGATCGAACCCATCACAAAGCACCTCTTCCCATGGCAAGAAAAATCGATCTAGTTGGCCTAACTAAACCAAAGAGTCAAAGAACAAATACGAGGCTATAAATAATCATGCATATAAGATACGTTTGGATCAAGGGATTGAAGCATAAAATGATATAGTGCCCAATTGGGGGGGCTACCGAACATTTGGATCAAGGGATTGAAGCAGAGAGGGGCGGGAGTAACAAATATCACACATGGTTAAAACATAATAATCGTGTGCTATCAAACAGAAAAACCCTCTAGCCGAGCAGATATTTTTGAGATTGGGAGGGATGCAGGCGGGAGTAAAATGCCGGGGATACTGAAAATTTGGATCAATGGATTGAAGCAGAGCGGGAGTAACAGACATCGCAAATGGTCCACACATACTAATCGTGTGCTATCAAACAGAAAAAACCCTCTAGCCAGGTAGATATTTTTGAGATTGCGAGGGAGTAGATATTTTCGAGAGCTGGAGGGAAGCCTCGTGGAGCCCAATCTACTGTGATGATGTGGGTGACAGAGGTACGGGCGCGGCACACGGGTAGTTCGAGGGGACCGTGTGTGTTGCGTACACAATCGCAGACGGTTGCTGCATTCGACTCGTCTGCTGTTTCTAAATTTGGCAAAAAAAACGTGGGAAAGGGTGAGAACACGAACACACTTGCATGTGGACCAAATATATGTATGAAAAGGGTGGTTTGATGTTCAAATACCCAATGCACAACTTTGATGTGGCACCTGTCTCACAGAGTGCACGTTGTTATTGCTAGCCCCCCCCCCACACACACACTTCATGTTGGCGGGAGGGGAATCCTAGCTATGAACGCATGCCCCCAAATAGCTAGGTCTGAAATCTCACCCTACCGTAACATAAAACTGAAAGGAGTCCATCATGGTCACCACCACCCCCACCCCTTTTGCTTCCGGTCAAATGTGGACCGTGTGCGGCCCCACGAATGTGTGCTTGTGGCGCGAGATGGGTGGGACCACATACGAACCACACCTGCGGGTGGCCCAATATATATATATATGTATATATATAGGACAAAATTTATCTACCACCAGTGGTAGTTACCACCACTTGAGTTTTGTATATTGTATGTAGTATTTATCAAATAGGAGAGTATGTACGCGTAGTATGTACTATATAAGAATGTTTAGGTAGTATGCATCGTATTTTGAGTATGCTCTTTTTCACGTACAAATATATACGTATTTCACAAATATAATAAAAACCATGGGACAACTTGCATTTTTTATGTAACTCACTTTGGAATATGTTCATATAATATATGAAAATATTTATAATGATAAAGTAGTATATATAATACCATAAAGTAGTATATGAGACATGTGGGGTAACTACCCCTGGGTGGTAGGATGGATTTTCCCTATATATAATATATATATATATGTGTGTGTGTGTGTGTGTGTGAAAACGGTGTGGTGCGATATTTAAATGCCCAATTCACAAATTTGATGTGGCACATGTGCCTCGCAAATTAACCAGACATCCCCGACCCAGCAGAGGTTCAACAAGTGCGAAGTAGTGCCCCCCCAACACACACACACACACACACACTTTGAGTCGGTGGGAGGGGCATCTCACCAAGATGTATTGTAACACTGACCAAGAAGAATCACCACCTTGGTCGTATAACCTCTCTCGTTGTTGGGTCAAAGTGATGGACGTCCACACGCGGCCCCACAAATGGGCTAGCTTGTCGCTGATAACCACACAAGGGAGTGCTTGAAGACAACCACTACATGCATGTGGTCTAAACCTATGTATGGAAGTGTTATGTGGTGTTTGAATACAATGCACAACTTTGATGTGGCACCGTGCTTTTGGAACCGGAAAGTCCCCACAGGGAGCGAGGGTTCTCTGATCTCACTGCGTGTGACAACCACCGTCTACACGTGGCCCAAACAGGTGTTGGTGATGTTTGAATACCTAATATGCACAACTTCAATGTGGCACCTGCCCCGGAAAACCAAAAAGTCCCCATACGGAGTGAGATCGTTCATGACATGTGTGTAGTATGTGTTGGCCTTGTCCTCCCCTCTTCGACGCGTACTATATACTCCTACCGTAACACAAACCAAAAATAAACCTCCTTGTTGGTCAAATTAACTTCTCTCATTGGGTCAAAGTGACAGAGGACGACCTCGTGGGCCCATGGATGGAAGCATCACACGCGAGTGACTGTCCTATATGACGCGTAGTATATGTTGCCCCCACCCTCTTCGACACATACTATATATATACACTCCTACCGTACGTAACAACCAAAAAATGACCATCCTTGTTGGTCAAATTAACCTCTCTCGCGGTAGGTCATAGTGATGGACGGCGACCTCACGGGCCCACAGAGAGCGTCACACGCGAGTGAGTGTCCTAGGACCACCGCGTGCATGTGGCCCAAAGATGCATGTCAAACTTTTTCTATAGCGAACATGCGACCAAAGGAGTTTAGTGTTAAAAACTAAAAAACAGAGATCATTCGTCCGTTTTTATACATTGATTGATTTCCTAAGGATTTAATGCGCAAAAATCAAATTTGAGCTACATGAGACCCGTGATAGTGCACCAAAATGGATTGGAAAATCATGTGTACGTGTCCCTGGGTGCATGTTTAGTCCCCATGCAAGAAATTTCAAACATCAAGAATCTTGATTTTAAAATCCAGTAAATCCAAAACTAAGTTGAAATTCATGATACTTATTGTGGTGTCATATGGACACCAGTAGACAGTGATATTATTTTTTTTGTCAAATTTGAGACAAGTTTTGATATAATCTTCCTACAGATAGGAAATTATCAATAATTGGCAACCAATATCGCAAACGGACTATTTATTCGAACCGTGTGCATTAGACCAACAATGTACATGCCGTGCTTCGGTTAAGCAATAAAGCGGCAGAATTAATCATCAAAAAGGAAATTCAATATAATACGTGCCGTCACGCGTCCTGTGTGCCGTACGAGCATGCATGAGTTCATGAGACGCATGCGAGCAGTCCGCCGCGCAGGCAGACCGAGAGGCATGCACGTGTTCGCTACGCAGTGTCACCGGGGGCGTGCTAGTAGCTGTGTGAAATGACGGTAGGCATGCTAGCAGTCCGCTGTGCGGGCTCACCAGGAGGCGAGCCAGTCCTTTGACCGCTGCCCAGCTTGCTCCCACTGCTCCATATTAATGGCGCGTCCGATCCGCTGGTCATAATAGGTGGCCACACCCCCCGTCCACAGTTGTCACCACCGCCTGGAGTGTATGAGGATGCCGCTGAAGCACACCATTGGAGGGAGTGGAGACGCCGGGGCTGGTGAAGCACCTGGGCAATGCATGAAGCTGGTCACAGAGGTTGCGGTCACCGCCGACGAGGTCTCGCACGGGAGCAGCGCGACCTTGACTTCGTCGCTGCCACCGTGCCTCCCCAGCCGGAGCTGGAGGTCCACAGCTACTCCGGCAACGACTCCGACTCCAACGAAAAACAGGTTAGCCCACCCCCCTTCTTTTTTTGGAATAAAAATCCTATGGTTATGTTCTCCTAGTCCATGAAATCAGAGTAAGATTCATCATATCCATGTAGTGTATTGATTGTTTAAATGGTATCTATGGTTAGTGATTAATTGTTTGTTATGTACAAATATTTTTTTTGCTAATAATCCGACTAGGGTGAGCGTTCGTGCTAATAATTCATAGCCGGATCTTGAGAATTTGATTTGGATTGTCGTACATATATTTGTGCCATTTTTTCTTCGAGATCTTTAGAATTGATTTTGAATGTCCTACATATATGTTTTTGCCAAATTTTTTCTTACCGATCTTGGGATGATTTTCAATGTCCTACATATATGTTTGTGCCAATTTCCCCCCAGATCGGTATGTACACTGATGAGGCTCCGGCCAGTGGCACCGCCGGTTGTAGATCCTGCACCTCACAGCGCGGGCAGAAGCGGCCATGCCCCTGGATCCGAGGAACCCATAGAATCTCGGGCGGACCGCATCAGCGATCTCCCGGATGCCATCCTTGGGGAGATCATCTCCCTTCTCCCCACCAAGGATGGCTGCCGCACATAGGTCCTCGCATCTCGATGACGCACTCTGTGGCGCGCCGCGCCTCTTAATCTCGACTGTCGCCAGCTATCTATCGTTCATGATTTTGAACTCCACAGAGCCATCATCTCCTCCCACCAGGGCTCCATTCAATGCCTCTGCATCCCAGCATGCTGCCTGCTGCACATACCCTACATGGTGGACGCCTGGCTGACATCCCGTCAATTCAAAAAACTCCAACATCTTGAGTTCTACCATTACTACGAAAATAGCTTCCACCAAGCATTGTAGCTGTGCCCTCACCACCGATGTCCATCTCATGGTTTTCCTCCTTTCTTCACACCACCACATTGGCCCGGTGCCATCTAGCAGACAATCTGGTACAAATGCTTCAACTCCCACTACTAAAAAAACTCACGCTTATGGTGATCGATCTGTCGGAGGCCTCACTGCACAGCATTATCCACTCCTGCTGCCCTGCCCTGGAGCGCTTGCTGCTTGTTTTTGGAAAAGAAATCTGTATCCGTTGTATCCAAATAAAGTCGCCTCACCTTGTAAGCATTGGAATTTGCTTTAAAGGAGGCGCTCATCATCAAAGATGCCCCTTCACTCCAAAGGTTGCTCCTTGATTACCGTGATGCACCTTCTCAAATAACTGTGGTCTCTGCCCCTAAACTGGGGACCTTGGGTGTAATTCCTAATCCATTTAAAGGTTACAAGATGGTGGTTGGCTCCACACTTATTCAAGTACTGTATATTATCATCAACACTTTTGTAATCATAAGCTGCATTTTTCACTTGTGTGCATAAGTTTTATATCATCAACATTTTTGTAATCATAAGCTACATTTCTTATTTGTGCGCATAAGCTTTATATCATCTTTGAGTACACTTTTGGTACTAATATTATGTTCTATGCTCAATGAAGAGTTTGTCCATGGATACCCTATCAATGGTGCTGGATTCTGTGAAGACCTTACATATCAGTATGTGGTGTTTTGATCTAAACACGATTATTGGCTTGTTGCGATGCTTTCCATATCTGGAGAATTTGTATATAGAGGTTATGATTTCAAGCACATTGAAAATCCGATATATAATTTACTAGAATTAACCGTTCAGCTGTCGCTCTTTCGACATACTATTTTTTTAGACATTAACTGTTTTCGGTCTTCATGTCTAGTTAGGCAAAAGCACATGGAAAAAAAGGTATAACCAATCGGTGGCATAAGAAGCACCAGGATTTTCTCAGTTCTCATGACATTCGTTTTAGGACAATAACGCTGGAAAGATATGCATCCAACCATGTAAACACCAGCTTTGTCACAATCTTCCTATTGAATGCGAGGGTACTATTATCCGTGAGGATTAAGGTTTTTAAGAAAAACTTTCTCATGGATGGATACATTGAACAACATAAAAAGAAGTTTCAGGTGGACAAAAGGGCTTCTGAACGTGCTCAGCTTCTATTTACAACAACTTGTCTTCATGTACCAGGAGATTTTCTGGCCCAGGATCTTGATTTATGGATCAGACCGATCCATTTGATTGTGACTGCCAAAAACTTTGGTTGAGTTAGATGTTATTGTCCTGTTCAATCTGGATTTTGTGTAAACCTGATGAATAATTAATCCTCGTGCTTTTGTACCTTTTGTAAGCTGGAGTTAGATATTGTTGCCCTTTTCAACTAGGCTTTGACCCATATTTTCTTTCATACAAACTGGAGCTTCTCTCAAGAAGCCTCATGGTTCCGAGAGGAAACTTGGTCACCTTTGTGTGCGAAACGACATACGCTGTTTCTTCCCGCCTTGATTTATTTTACAGAGGCAACATGCAACTATAGGAGTGTCATGCTAAAAATATGAAATTATTTAGGGTTCATTTTGCCTTTTTATACATTGATTTCCTAGCCATTTATTAACAAATAGCCGCCACGTTATTATCGCAAACTGTCGGTGTACTAAAGCTTGGGTCCTTTAGTACCCCATACTTGTGCACGGACAGTTGTAGCCATACCAGCGGCAAGGCCTACCGGGGGATAGCTGGAAGCAAGTGCAAGACTTTCAAGAAGGCATTCAAACTAGTGACCAGAAGACAGAAGCCCAAAGGCCGGATCCCCAGCAAGATCCTTGCCGGGATGGTTTGCAAAAACCCGGCAAGACTTGCACCCAGCAAGACCCCGCCACCCTGCCACCGCTCCAACGTAGCGACCAGCCTATCATTTGGGTTTTGTCCTCCTGGATGCGTGTCATGGCACTAGTGGTGGACGGGCTTAAGCGGTGCTGATGGGATGGGCCCTTTTTCCGTCCCCAAGAAAGTAAGGGACACCTAAACGGAGCGTTAAATGCGTTTGTCCTAAGTCATCAGTGATAAGCATGTAAATACTATAGGAACTTTACAACTCTTGTATGTACTGTACGCCACTGTTGGTGACCCCTTGGACGTATAAAAGGAGGCCCAAGGCGTAGCTACAGGGGGAGGACACTCTAGTCTATTCTGCATGCGTAGCTGCTGCTTGAACACACTGTTCATTGCGAGCGCTCCTGAAGCTTGGGCTTAATCACCCACAATAAACCAAAGGAGGAGTAGGGTATTACGCTTCTCAGCGGCCCGAACCTGGGTAAAAATCCCCTCGCATTGATCATTGGATCTGCTCTTTGTGCATATCTCTCTCCCTACCGAACCATAAAAGGGATCCACGCGATCCCATAGGTGTCGTACGCCGACATCTTTGGCGCGCCAGGTAGAGGGAGTAGGTTGTGCGAACCTGATCTAGCAATCAACGCGTTAGTCTCTTGATCATTTTCGTCACCATGGCTCCCAAGAAGAAGGGTTTCGCGACGGTTGGTCCATCCGCGTCCGGTTTGCTCGTGCCTTCACGGACGGGCGACGGTGTGGACGCAGGTGGAGGAGGTGGAGTTCTTGAGCTTCCACGCCGTTCTGGCAATCAAAGCCAGGAAAGCGGCATTGTTCGCAGCGGCGACAACAACCCGCACATCACCAGGTCGAAGGACGGAGCCGTGCTGCCTACGGGTGGTGCAGCAAACTCCAAGGACGGGATGGCGCCTTCCAAGACACCCACGCCGGCGCATGCGCTGTGGCCTTCTCAGGTCATGCGCGACGAGCAGCGCCATGACGTTGGTGGTTCTAGGCATCCCCAAGGAAAGACTCCTGTGCATCATTCCCGAGATGTGTAGGGCTAGCATGCATGCCAAGATGCTGGTGGAAGCACGGTGCGGTCTCGGGACCGTGGTGGAGCTCCTTCTAACACGGTTAGGAGTCAGAGCACCTCATGTTCCTCGCACCTTTCGCCGCCGCCTACACCAGCAGAAGCGTTGGTGCGAGTGTAGCTGCTCCTGGATTTCCCTCCCTCTTCGGAGAAGCTTGAAGAATGGAGAGCTGCTATTCAGAGCCTCATCGGCTTCACTAACGAAGATGGGCCGCAGCATGCGGAGCCTTCGCAGCGGCGGTCCATCGAGCCGACACGCGCCGATGGCGAAAGGACTGGAGGTGGTACAACTACGATGCACTCTCCTCCACGATGAAAACAGCGGTCGTTAACTCGGTGAATCGATGGATGTGATGACGATTCCACGGTGTCGTCCGATCCGTGAACGCGCCGCGATCAACATCAAGTTCTTTGGGAGTGAAGCAAAGAAGACGCTTGAACTACCATCGAGCGGCGACGGGAAGCGCGCTATCAATTTGATAGACGCGCGGGGCCAATTGTAGACATTCCTGCGCCGGGGTACACCAGCGACTTACCTTATGAGGTGGGTTGTCCAGCGTTTACCCTTGAGCTGCGGCGAGTCCAGTGGCCCAATTCTCGAACATTCAAACCGGAGGTCCCAGAGAAATACGACGGCAAGACTCACCCGTCGGAGTTCCTGAGCATCTACACCATTACGGTGCAGGCTGCCGGGTCTCGAGACGACAAGGTACTCACCAACTACTTCCCGTTGGTGCTCAAGCCCAACGTTAGGTCGTGGTTGATGCACCTGCCAGAGAATTCCATTTCTTCCTGGGCAGACCTGTGTCACCAGTTTGTTGGCGCCTTTACTGGAGGCCACCAAGCTCCTGGCCAGGAAAGCGATTTGCATCTCACCCTCCAGAAAGAGGGCGAGCCCTTGCGCAAGTACATACAGAGATTCAGCCGTATACAGCAGAATATCCCAGACGTTCATCATGCCACTGTTATTAGCGCGTTTCATCAGAACATGCGCAACTGCTAGATGCGAGAAGAGCTAGCGATGAACAAAGTCAGGGATATTGCCGAGCTCTATGCTCTGGCAGACAATTGTGCTCGGGCTGAAGAGGGAAGGAGACTCCCCGGCGAGGATGCTGGATCAGGAATCGACTCTGAAGGTGAAGATGCCACCGCCCCGACAAGGAAAGGTCGACGGCGTAACAAGAAGCGCAAGGGCAAGGTTGTGCTTACCGTCGAGGAATCCGGCAACCCCGGCACCGCCAAGAAGATCAAGGTTGATGGCCCCGGCAAGGAGGTTGCCGATTGTGCCTCCTGCCAGGCCTTGGCGGCTGCCGACAAGCCTAAAGGCTCCGACAAGCAGTACTGCAAGATCCATCGCACTAAGGGCCATGATCTCCAAAACTGCCGACAAGTTGAGCAGCTTGTCAAGAGGCAGAAAGCTGAGTATGAAAGGCGAGACAAGGAGAGAGCCCAGGATGGTGCTGAGGGGTCTGGCAAGAAGCATGGTAGCCGAGGACGTCGCCGCGGCAAGGCGAAGCAACAGAAGGAGAGGCCCGCTCGAGGCCGCAACAAGGAAGACGGGGGTGATGATGACAATGAAGAGGACGACAAGTCCAGCGAGCACGAGTTCCAAAAAGCTACAGAAGCTATGTGCGTTGACGGAGGCGCCTCATTGCATTCTTCTCACCGCCAACTTAAACAGTGGGTGTGCGAGATTAGTGCGACAGAGCCGTCAGCCGATGCCCGGAAGCCTCTGAAATGGTCCAACACGCCTATCATTTTTTACGTTGAGGATCACCCTGATCGCACAACCGCGGTCGGGTGTTTTCCATTGTTGGTTTCACCAACGATTCGCAACCTCAAGGTGACAAAAATGTTAGTTGATGGTGGGGCCAGTTTGAACTTGATCTCGCCTAGTGTAATCGAGAGGTTGCAAATTCCTGATGAAGATCTCGAGGAAACGGGCACGTTTCAAGGAATCAATCCAGGAAGGAGCCAGCCGAAGGGCAAGATCACACTGCCGGTGACATTTGGTAGTGAGCTGAACTATAGAATAGAAAAGATCGTTTTCGACATCGCCAAGATCCCGCTGCCATATAACGGGATTCTTGGCCATCCGACACTGGCCAAATTCATGGCGGCATCGCACTACGCTTATAATGTATTGAAGATGCCCGGGCCGATGAGCGTCATCACTGTCAACTCCGACAAGAAGGATGCACTTATCTGTGCCGACCAACTCTATCGGGAGGCAGTTGTAGCATCTGCCGCCAAGGCACTTGCTCCTAACGCTGAAGCTCCCAGGGGGAACAAGTCCGGCAAGACCTCTAGCACACACTCCGGCGAGCGCACCTCCTCGGAGTGTTGCGCTCCCGTCGAGGATATGCTGGAGAGCTCCACCGACAAGAGAAAGAAATCCAAGGCAGCTCCACCAGAAACTAAGAAGGTGCCCGTCAAGGAGGATGTACGGGAGGAACTTTCACCATAAGTTCCACCCTCGATGACAAATAGGAAAGCGCGCTCATTGCTTTCCTGCGGGCGAATATCGATGTGTTTGCATGGCAACCATCTGATATCCCCAGTGTTCCCAGGGAAGTAATTGAGCACCATCTTGCTGTCTGTCCTCATGCACGGCCCGTCAAGTAGAAAGTTAGGAAGCATTCTTTGGAACGGCAAGAATTTATTGCTGAAGAGATCAAGAAGTTGGAAGCGGCAGGTTTGGTCAGAGGAGTGCTCCATCCGACGTGGTTGGCCAATCCAGTTGTAGTGCGCAAGGCGAATGGAAAATGGAAGCTGTGTATTGATTATACAGATATCAATAAAGCCTGTCCAAAAGATCCTTTCCCCTTGCCGTGCATCGACCAGATTGTGGACTCCACTGCCGGCTGCGATCTTTTGTTGTTTCTCGACGCCTATTCGGGGTACCATCAAATTTTCATGGCAAAGGAAGACGAAGAGAAAACCTCATTTATCACCCCGTGTGGTACGTATTGTTTCTTACGTATGCCTTTCGGGTTGAAAAGTGCTGGTTTAACATTTGCGAGAGCGGTCCAGATTGGTTTTGAGCCTTAGCTACATAGAAATATGGAAGCCTATATGGGTGACATAGTGGTTAAAACCTAGGACAAAGCAACGCTCATACAAGACTTAGAAGAGACATTTGCAAATCTATGCAAGATCAATCTGAAGCTCAATCCCGAGAAGTGTGTGTTTGCCGTTCCATCCGGCAAGCTTCTCAGGTTCTTTGTATCTCAGCGAGGGATCGAAGCAAATCCCGACAAGATCAAGGCAATTGAGCAGATTGAAGCACCAAGACGCGTCAAAGATGTGCGTCAGCTTGCCGGTTGCATCGCTGCTCTGAGCAGGTTCATCTCCAAATCTGCTGAGCGCGCCCTGCCCTTTTTCAAAATCGTAAAGAAGGCGGGTTCGATGAAATGGACTCCGGAAGCGGAGGCAGCGCTGCAAGATTTGAAGAGGTACCTCTCTTCTCCGCCGATACTAGTCGCGCCTAAACCACAAGAGCCGTTGCTGCTATATTTAGCGGTGACAAATCAAGTGGTTAGTGCTGCGTTAGTAGCGTAGAGAGAAGTTAACGAAGAAGCAGCGGCGGCGGCAAGATCTTCAAATGATGAGCTGGGATCTGCCCCGGCAGGGTCTGGTGTCAACAAGGCAGAATCTGCAAGGTCAAATGAAGCAACACAGAGGAAGAAGATGGTGCAACGCCCAGCTTATTTTGTCAGCTCCCTTTTGCAGGGGGCTAGGTCGAGATATTCTGGTGTGCAGAAGTTGCTCTTCGGCCTCCTTATGGTTTTGAGGAAGCTGCGCCATTATTTCCAAGCACACAAAATCACCGTCGTCACTCACTTCCCGTTGCAGCGGATTTTACGAAATCCAGATGCGACCGGCAGGATTGTGGAGTGGGCGTTGGAACTGTCAAGCTTTGATCCTCAAGTTTGAAAGCACTTCAACAATTCAGAGCAGAGCCTTGGCAGAGTTCATTGCATAATGGACCCCAACGCCAGATGAAGAAAGTCAAGAGACAACTCTCCCCGGCAAGGAAACGGATCGAGAGCGGATTATGTATTTTGACGGGGCTTTCTCGCTGCAAGGCGCCGGTGCTGGCGTGCTGCTTGTCGCACCCACCGGAGAGCACCTCAAATATGTAATTCAGATGCACTTTCCCCGGGAGAGATCAACAAACAACACTGCAGAATATGAAGGGCTGCTTGCCGGTCTCAGGATCGCGGTGGACCTTGGAATTAAGAAGCTCATCGTCAGAGGTGATTCACAGCTTGTCGTCAAGCAAGTGAACAAAGACTATCAGAGCCCGTTGATGGAAGCATACGTAGATGAAGTGAGGGAATTGGAGGAGCGCTTTGACGGTCTGCAGACAGAGCATGTTCCTCGAGCAGAGAACAACATTGTTGACGACCTGTCAAAGCGTGCTGCCCTCAAGTTACCTGTGGAACCAGGTACTTTTGTGCTCCGATTGTCTCAGCCATCCGTAACACCATCAGCGAGGCAAGATAAACGAAGGAGGTTGAATTCCGGCCAGTACTTTCCCGCAGAGCTCCCAGAGGCCACCGGCAACGAAGTTGCCGGGAACAACGCCAAGCTTGTCGGGGAGCAACAGGCTTCGGCAAGGCCTCAAGCCCTTGTCGTAGAGACAAACGCACCCGCGACAGAAGATATGCCTTTAGTCCTTGCTGTCGAGCCTTAGGCTCCAGGATGGGCACATCACATCGTCCAGTTCCTCCAAACAGGGGAACTCCCCGAAGAACAGGAAGAAGCGGAGAAAGTAGCCCGTCGGTCTAGTATGTACCATTTCGTGGACAATGTCTTGTACAGATAAAAGACCGAACGGTGTGAAATTGAAGTGCATTCCTCAGGAAGATGGATTGGAGCTGTTGGCAGAGATACATGAAGGCATATGTGTCTCCCACATAGGCTCAAGGGCTCTTGTCGGTAAGGCATTCCAGCAAGGTTTCTTTTGGCCCACTGCCCTTCAGGATGCAATTGCACTAGTAACCAAGTGTGAAGCGTGCCAGTTCCATTCAAATAAATTGCATCAGCCAGCTCAGGCTCTTCAGACAATCCCTCTTTCCTGGCCATTTTCGGTCTGGGGGCTCGACATATTGGGCCCTTTTCCCCGTGCTACCGGGGGCTTTGAGTACTTGTACGTCACAATCGACAAGTTCACAATGTGGCCGGAAGTGGAAGCAGTGAGAAAGGTGACAGCACAATCAGCCGTCAAGTTCTTCAAAGGACTAGTTTGCCGTTTTGGTGTGCCAAACAGGATCATCACCGACAATGGCACACAGTTCACAAGCCACACCTTCATGCAATACGTCCAAGACCTTGGCAGCAAAATCTGTTTTGCTTTTGTTGCTCATCCGAGAAGCAACGGCCAAGCGAAAAAGTCAAATGCTGAAGTGTTGCGAGGTCTCAAGACAAGGAATTTTGACAAACTGAAAAAGTGCGGAAGACGCTGGATTGATGAGCTACCGGCGGTTCTTTGGTCAATCAGAGCGACACCAAATCGAGCCACTGGCCAGACACCCTTCTCCCTAGTGTACGGGGCAGAAGCAGTTCTCCCCACGGAACTCATATACGGGTCACCTCGAGTGCTCGCTTATGACGAGCTTGAGCAAGAGCAGCTGCGGCAAGATGACGCTACGCTCCTTGAGGAAGATTGTCTTCAGGCTGCTGTGCGAGCTGCACACTACCAGCAAGCCTTGCGCCCTACCATAGCCGCAAGGTTCATGCCCGAAGTCTTGAGGAAGGCGACCTTGTTCTTCGGCGCATTCAGTCGGCCAAGAATTCCAACAAGTTGGTGCCAAAGTGTTAAGTCCCTTATCGGGTAGTACGAGTCACCAGGCCTGGCGCTGTCCGCTTGGAGACTGAGGATGGCATTCCAGTGAGCAATTCCTGGAATATCGATCATCTTCGTAAGTTCTACCCATAAGGCGCGGTTGCCAGGTCCCCCGGCAACCACCTTTTGTACGAGTTTTGCCGGAAAGGCATATGATCCTTTGTACAAAGCCAGGCGCAGACCCTGTGCATAGTTGAATAAGCTTAAGTGTTTTACAATTCCTGTTGATTTTCATGTTAATCTATATGCATGCTTGTCTGAGATATTGTATTACACTTGCTTCCGGTAAGTGTTAACGAACCGGCAAGGTTCCATATCCTTGTTTTCTCTTCTTTCTTTTTCTCAAAGGATAGAAGGCTCCCTCGCGTGCATGTTTGCCGGGGGGAGTGATGGTATGGATACCGACAGGCAACGTTCAAGGTTGACATCTTGCAGGAAGGAGTTGAGCAACAAAAAGCTAAGTTGCAGAACTTTAAGTGAATTTCTTTTTACTTAAGGGGTATTTTCCTTGAACGATTTTGACTTTTGTATGGAAAACCTGCACGCGAAGGAACCTTGTCGTGATCGGTTGCGCCCTTACTCTGTTTCGAGTCCGCTCAATAGTTTGGGTGGCTGCACTGAAAATGTCAAGGTATCTTGCCAGTAGCGGCACCTCCAGTAGGCCACTGAGGATCCGTTCCTCAAAGCGCTCGCGGCAAGGGTGCGCGCGCCGGCAAGTTTTCCACTAAGCGTAGGGCATGCACCATACAGAAAGAAATCTGACAAGAGAAATAGCATGCATTCATCCAAAACATAGCAAGTTATATTACATTGATAGTTGCCGCGATTCTAACTTAAGATGAAATTGTCTTTGGCATGGAATGGTGGCGGCAAAGATGAAGCGAAGTGGCTAGTCCCTGTGCTGGCCTTCGACCCTCTTGACTTGGCTCACTTTGTCGATGATGGGCACGACAAGCTCTTTGAGTGCCTCAAGGTCGACATTCTCCGGCAGGCTATCGAGAACATTGGTGAGGTTGATGCCAGGGTTCTTGTGCACCACTTTGACGAGCACCTTGAGGAGGACAGCCCGGCAGAGTTTGCAGGATTCGTTGGCCAGATGGGTTGCTCGTTCAGAATGGAGCCGCTTCAGGGCATCAATGACGCTCTCGAAGAACATGGTCAGCTTGGCGCTCGAGGACACCCTGTTGTCAGAAGAATAGTTGAAGTTCTGCAGGCCTATGGTGGACAGCTCTACTGCAATCCTTTCTGCGATGTCAACCAGGCGCTCGGTCCAGATCTTCACACCTTTCTCAAAGTCATTATAAGAGGCGGCAACGCTCTTGAGCAGGTCCTTCTCATTCCAGAGGTCTTTGATCAAAGCCTTCTCTCGAGCCTTGCCATCCTCCAGGGACTTCTCCAGCGCGGTCAGCTTCAATTTCAGATCAGCGATGGACTCACTGGCTGAGGTGAGCTTTTTGATCTTGTCGGACATGGAGGTTTGCATATCTGCCAAGCTATAGAGAGTCTTCTCTCTGTCGGCTTTGAGCATCAAGAGCTCCTTGCCGTGGTCCTTGAGATCTACCTCTGTCGGTGCAACAGACCCTGGGTCCATTGCACGGACTATGCACAGACCAGAGACAAGATTACAAGACCAAGATCAGACCAAACAAGGAGGTTCAATTCCTTTGAAGGATCCAGGTGCAAGTCGAGAAGGCCAAGGTGAGCCAGAGGAGCAAGGCATCGCTGAGGGAAGTACCTACCTTGCCGGGCAGGCGAGCCTGGCAGGGTTGGATTTTGCCCCGAAAGCAAGCTCCAGATCGTCCCAGCAGGCCTGCCAGGACTGGCGGAGGCAAGCCACTCCACTGCTCCACCTCACAAGCAATGCAAGTCTTTAATCAAAGCGGTGTCGAGCTCCAAGGTGACTAAGTGGCTGCTTTCTGCCACATGGCAGCCACTTCCTACAGCAAACACCTCCATATGACACCCGTCCTGAGACGTGTCAAGCGAGCAGGCGCGAAGCTGGCAAAACAGCCCGGCAGGGCCTGCCGGGCGAGCTGTGATGTGACACTGAGCGGCGCATTTAATGCGCTCTATCAACCTGCAGAGTTAGATATGATAGCACTGTTAGCTATCTAATCAGTACGCAAAGACTGTTTTGCCACTGTGGTGACCCCTTACTCTACAAAAGGAGGCCCGTAGCAACGGTAGAAAGGGTTGGACCCTCGCATATCCATACGCGCGTAGCCACTCTCGCTCCCAGAGCGACCTTGCCGGGCGATTGTGCTACGTTCACCACCATTATCCACCATCAATCCACCAAAGCAGGAGTAGGGTTTTACGCCTCACGAAGGCCCGAACCTGGGTAAAGACTGCCCATGTGATCTCTGCCGTGCTGCGCGATGCTTCTCCGCTCTTTGTGCAACATGCCCATCCCCCCGCTGAACCAAAAGGGGCTCATGGCCCCATAGGTGGCCGTGGTTTCCCACGACATCTTTGGCGCGCCAGGTAGGGGGATCACTTGCGTGAAACCGAGAGCGTACACTGCACGTCATCTTCATCGACATTTTCGTCGTCAACGGCGTCATCGACTATGGCGCCCAAGAGGAAGCCCGGAGCTGCAAATCACCCGTCCACCTCGAAGGCTCCGCCGCCCGCGACCGCCGACATCGTGGGGAATACGGGGGCTCGCGAGGGTGTGGATGCTGCGGGGGACGTGGTCGGCGCGGGCGGCGCCGTCACCACCTTCCCCATGGCCGAAGCAGGAATGGGAGGTATCGGGGAAGGACAGCATCAGCAACATTCCGACGGCCATGCTCCACGAGGTACGGATGGAGGGATCATTCCGCCTGAACCCCTTCTCCTCGCCAACGGGCACAGCCGCAGTTATGATGCTCGCTCTGGGCCGAATCGCAACCCTCCGGCCGCCCCCGCTGCGGGCGCGACCGCAGGGCACGCACGATCCCCAGGGTGGGCTGACCCAGCTACTGTGCCCAACGGAGCCGCTGTCCCTCAGGCGCCTCCGCCGCATCACAATGCCGTCCAAACGGCTGGTTCACAGCAGCAAGGGCGCGGCGCAGTCGCCACCGGCAACATCAGGAGCCGAGCAACACTACAATCTACATTGTCATCACCTATGCCAAGCACTGCCTCAGAGGCCATGGCGCGAGCCCAACTGCTGTTGAGATTTCCACCGGCGGCAGACCAGATGGATGAGTGGCGAGCCACCATCCAAAGTTTGATTGGTTTTGCCGAGACGGAAGGATCACAACGGGCCAGACCGCCACGGCCTTCCCAGGCGGCAACGACGGCTCGTGCGGCTGGTTGTGCGGGTGGGGCCACCCTCATGGTGCAATCCCCACCACGGCAAGCCGCCCGGGAGCCGCAAAACCAAGTACCCGATGACGTCTCGATGGCCTCGTCAGACCCTCGAGTGCATCAAGGCCGACAGCATGCCCCGGAGGGCAGGTGAAGGGAAGGCGCACGCGTCATCGACGAGCGGCACCGCGACAACCCCTGCCGGTCCAATGGGTGTGATGGCCCCGACGACGACGAGCCCGCGCTCGGAGATAGCGGGTGCCTGCCTTTTGAGGTTGGGTGCCCTGCCTTCACCCGTGAGCTGCGGTAAGTCCGTTGGCTGTCCACTCACACGTTCAAGCCAGAGATACCCGAGAAGTATGATGGGAGACTAAACCCAGCAGAGTTCTTGAGCATCTACACCATCGCTGTTCAAGCTGCCAGGGGAAGAGATGAGAAGGTGTTCGCCAACTACTTCCCTTTGGCCCTCAAGTCAAATGTGAGGCCTTGGCTAATGCACCTGTCGGAGAACTCCATTTTGACCTGGGCTGACCTGTGCCACGAGTTCATTGGTGCCTTCACGGGCGGCCACCAAGAACCAGGGCAGCCCAGCGACTTGCAGCTTCTCCAACAGAAAGAAGGAGAAACTCTATGGAAGTACTTGCAGAGATTCAGTCGAGTCCACAGAAATATCCCAGATATCCACCCAGCTACCGTGATAGCTGCCTTCCAATCCAACGTGCGCAACCACAGGATATGTTCCAACATGAACGTTCGGTTGCCCAAGACTATGAAGGAGCTCTACACTTTGGTGGACAAATGTGCTCGGGTGGAGGAGGAGAGAAAACTTCCTGGAGAGGAAGATTGCGTCGACATCGACTCAGGAGATGATGACGAAACCATCAGTAAGAAGAAGAAGAACAAGAAGCACAACAAGAAGCGTAAGGATAAGACGGTGATGGCTGTTGAGGGGTCAGGCACGCCTAGCACTGGCAAGATGGCCAAGGTTGAAGCCCCCAGCAAGGAGGCTGCCGCATGCGCTAACTACCGGGAGGCGGCGGCTGCCGAGAAAGCTGGGAGAAGTGATGGGCTATACTGTAAGATTCATCGGACCAAGGGCCATGATCTCCAGGAGTGTCATCAGGTTGAGCAGCTCGTGAAGAGACAGAAGGCTGAGTATGAGAAGCGCGATAAGGAAAAAGGTCAGAATGGCGCTGGTGGGAAGGGCCAGGGTGGTGAAGCAAATCGCCTCGGCAAGGCTCCTCGGAACCAAGGGAAACCCGCCAAGGGCCGAGAGAAGGAGGATTGCAGTAATGAGAGTGATGGAGGGAATGAAGAGGGAACCAGCGAGCAAGAGTTCCAGAAAGCCACTGACGCCCTGTGCATTGACGGGGGTGCATCTTTGCACTCCTCTCACCGCCAACTTAAACAGTGGGCGCGTGAAGTCAATGCCGTGGAGCCAGCGGCAGATTCTCGGAAGCCACTCAAGTGGTCATGAACGCCCATCATCTTTGATGAAGATGACCACCCCGACCGCATTACTGCGATAGGGTACTTGCCGTTGTTGGTCTCACCAACAATTCGCAACCTCAAGGTCACAAAGATGCTGGTTGACGGCGAGGCCGGGTTGAATCTGATTTCCCCAAAGGTTATCAGCAAACTCCAGATAGCAAAGGAAGAAATTAAGGCCACATGCATGTTTCAAGGAGTCAATCCCGGTAGGAGCCATCCTAAGGGAAAGGTTACGTTACCCGTGACATTTGGAGGAGAGTTGAACTACAGGACTGAGAAAGTTGTGTTTGATGTGGTTGACCTCCCCCTGCCGTACAATGGGATCCTTGGGCACCCGGCCCTGGCCAAATTCATAGCAGCATCCCAATATGCCTACAACACCTTGAAGATGCCAGGGCTGATGGGCGTCATTTCCATTCCGTCGGACAAAAAAAAATACGCAATTATTTGCGTGGATAAGATGTACCGGGATGCGGTCGTGGCAGAGGTCGCGGAAGCCACAATTCCCGCCAAGGAAAAGCATAGCAGAGGCACTGGCAAGGAATCCGGGAAGCGTACCTCTGTGGAATGTGCCGCGCCCGTTGATGACATGCCAGAGAGTTCCAACAGCAAGACATCCAAGGCTGCTCCACCCCAAGTGAAAAAGGTCACGGCAGGGCTGGCTGGCGCTGACGATATTTTCACTATCAGTGCCACCCTTGATGACAAATAGGAAAGCGCGCTCGTTGCCTTCCTGCGGGCGAATATCGATGTGTTTGCCTGGCAACCATCTGATATCCCCGGTGTTCCCATGGAGGTAATCGAGCACCACCTTGTTGTCTGCCCACATGCCTGGCCCGTCAAGCAGAAGGTTCGGAAGCAGGCCTTGGAGCGGCAGCAGTTTATTGCCGAGGAAATCAAGAAACTTGAAGCAGCTGGTTTGGTCAGAGGAGTACTGCATCCAACATGGTTAGCAAACCCAGTGGTTGTGCGCAAGGCTAATGGAAAATGGAGGCTTTGCATAGATTTCACGGATCAGAACAAGGCATGCCCAAAGGACCCTTTTCCCTTGCCGTGCATCGACCAGATCGTGGATTCTACTTCAGGATGTGAGTTGCTCTCTTTTCTGGATGCATACTCTGGATACCATCAGATTTTTATGTCCAAGGAAGACAAAGAAAAGACCTCATTCATCACCCCATGCGGCACGTACTGCTTTGTGCACATGCCTTTCGGGTTGAAGAGTGCCGGGTCCACTTTTGCAAGAGCAGTCCATATTGGCTTTGAACCACAGTTGCACAGGAACATTGAAGCCTATATGGATGATATTGTGGTCAAGACCAAAGATAGATCAACCCTCATCCAGGATTTAGAAGAGACATTTGCTAATCTGTGCAAGATCAACTTGAAACTGAATCGGGAGAAGTGCGTGTTTGGCGTTCCCTCCGGCAAGCTAGTTGGTTTCTTTGTGTCCCACCGTGGGATAGAGGCCAACCCTGATAAGATCAAGGCTATTGAGCAGATACAGGAACCCAAGACTATTAAGGATGTGAGGCGTTTGATAGGATGTGTTGCCGCGCTTAGCAGATTCATCTCCAAGTCTGCCGAGCGCGCCTTGCCGTTCTGCAAGATTTTGAAGAAGGCAGGACCCATGAAGTGGACCCCGGAAGCAGACGCAGCACTGCAGGATTTGAAGGCCTACTTGTCTTCTATGCTACTTTGGTCGCACCCAAACCACAAGAGCCGTTGCTGCTATATCTGGCAGCAACTAATCAAGTGGTTAGTGCGGCCCTAGTAGCGCAGCGGGAAGTGGAAGAAGCAGCCACCTCAGTAAGTGTCCCGCTTGGGGAAGCGGAAGAGAGCGGCCCGGCAAGGCCAGATACGGATCAGGAGGAAGAAGAGCACGACAGAGGAAACAACCCCAAGGACAAGGCATGGAAGAAGGTGGTGCAGCGCCCAGTATACTTCGTCAGCTCCCTGTTGTAGGGGGCTAGATCCAGGTATTCTGGCATGCAAAAGTTGATCTTTGGCCTTGTCATGGCCTCAAGGAAACTACACCACTACTTCCAAGCCCATGAGATCACGGTTGTCACCCGCTTCCCGTTGCAAAGCATACTTCGAAACCCAGAGGCCACCGGTAGGATAGTGGAGTGGGCATTGGAGTTATCCAGCTTTGGCCTGAAGTTTGAAAGCACATCAACAATCCAGAGCAGGGCGGGCAGAGTTTATTGCAGAATGGACGCCAACCCCTAATCCCCGGCAAGGAAGCGCCCCAAGAATGGATCATGTATTTTGATGGTGTCTTCTCCCTACAAGGTGTAGGGGCTGGCATGCTTCTCGTGGCTCCCACTGGAGAGCACCTGAGGTACGTCGTCCAGATGCACTTTCCCCGGGAGGAGGCGACCAACAATACAGCAGAATATGAAGGGCTTCTTGCCGGGCTCAGTATTGCTACAGAGTTGGGAATCAAGAAGCTGATCATTCGAGGAGATTCACAACTGGTGGTGAGACAAGTCAACAAGGATTACCAAAGCCCATTGATGGAGGCATACATCGAGGAAGTGAGAAGATTGGAGGAGCGCTTTGACGGGTTGCAAACAGAGCACGTACCCCGTGTGGAAAACAACATTGCTGATCACCTGTCAAAGTGCGCTGCACAGAAGCTTCCAGTGGAACCAGGGACTTTTGTTCTCCATCTTACTTAGCCCTCCGTATCCCCGACAACAATGGCCCAAAAAGAGGAGGAAATTGGACTCCGGTAAGCCTCTCTCGGTAGAGCCTTTCGGGGCTCCTGGCAGGGACCCTGCCGGGAACAACTCCCCTTCGATTGCCGGGCTGCACCCTCCTACCGGGCCACTGGTCCCCGTAGTCAAAGGATGCGCCCCCATGAATGAGAAGGTGCCGCTAGTCCTCATTGCCGAGCCTCAGGCTCCAACTTGGGCAAGGCACATAGTCCATTTCCTCCAAACCGGAGAACTTCCCGAAGAGCAAGAAGAAGCTGAAAGAGTAGCCCGGAGGGCTAGTATGTATCGGCTTGTCGATGACACACTATACAGAAGAAGGCCCAATGATGTGAAATTGAAGTGCATTTGCCGGGAAGGAGGAAAGGAACTGCTGGCAGAGATACACAAAGGCATGTGTGGCTCCCACATTGGATCAAGGGCTTTGGTTGGGAAAGCATTCCGGCAAGGATTCTATTGGCCCACAGCCCTCCAAGATGCGGTTGAGCTCGTCACCAAGTGTGAAGCCTGTTAGTTCCATTCCAAAAATATCCATTTGCCTGCCCAAGCACTCCAGACAATCCCTTTGTCATGGCTATTTTCGGTCTGGGGGCTCAATAACCTCGGCCCTTTCCCCCAAGCTGCCGGGGGCTTTGAATTCTTGTTCATTGCAATCGACAAGTTTACAAAGTGGCCGGAAGTAGATGCCGTGAGAAAGGTGACTGTTCAGTTAGCTATCAAGTTCTTGAAAGGGTTGGTGTGCAACTTCGGGGTCCCTGCCCGGATCATCACTGACAACGGCACCCAGTTCACAAGCCGCGCCTTCATGCAATATGTTCATGCCCTCGAAAGCAAGATCTCATTTGCCTCTGTCGCACATCCCAGAAGCAATGGACAAGCTGAGAGGGCGAACGCTGAAGTGCTACGGGGACTCAAGACAAGAACGTTTGATAAGCTACGGAAGCATGGCAGGCTATGGATCAATGAGCTGCCGGTGGTTCTTTGGTCCCTCAGAACGACACCAAACCGAGATACCGGGCAGACTCCCTTCTCCCTAGTCTATGGGGCAGAAGCAGTTATCCCCACAGAACTCATTTACGGGTCACCTCGAGTGCTTGCCTACGATGAAGTAGCGCAGGAACAACACATGCGTGACGACGCCGTGCTTCTCGAGGAGAACCGTCTCCGGGCTGCTATGCGTGCTGCATGCTATCAGCAAGCCATGCATCACTATCATAGCCGCAGGGTTCATGCTCGGTGTTTTGAGGAAGGCGACCTTGTCCTTAGACACGTTCAGTCCGCCAAGGGTACAAACAAGCTATCGCCGAAGTGGAAAGGCCCTTACCGGGTAGTACGAGTCACCAGACCTGGTGCAGTCCGTCTGGAGACTGGAGATGGAATTCAATTGCAAAACTCATGGAATATTGAGCATCTCCGCAAGTTCAACCCATAAGGCAAGGCTGTCGGGCCCTGCCCGACAGCCACCCTTTTGTACAGGCCTTGCCTCAGATGCATGTAACCCCTTGTACAAAGCCAGGCGCTGACCCTGAGCAACAGAGAAATAAATGAAGCGCTGGGGGCCCCTGACAAGTTGCATGCATGCATAAGCATTTCATAAGCATTGCATGATTCATGTAGATAGGCTGCATAATCATGTAGATAGATTGCATCTGGCATCATCTTCATTTGCATAAACTACAGGCTCCTGCCGTGGACTTTGTCCTAGGAAGAGGATGCAAAGACGAGCCAGCACTACGGTCTCCGGCAAGCCAAACAGATAAGTTCCATCTCTTATCCATACTTGTTCCGTGAGTAGGACTTGTGCATATGAAAACCTCACCTCCTCGGAAACAAATGTGCTCCCATCTACTGACATGAACGCTGCTTCGGTCAGGATGGTCGTAGTGGCCTTTGGCTGAAAGGGGTTGGCGGGGGGCTGGTCTCTCCCAATGGGTTCTGCGCCCGGCAGGCTCAGCCTCACGGCAGCAGTCCTATGGGGTACCGACAAGGTAGCTTACCGGGATCCACTTGTTTACATGAAAGTATGGAGGCGTTTCACCTCTGCATGGATATTGTACATGCACAAGTATCCGGCAAAGCTTATCTTTTTCATTAATATGCTGATCAACAAGTACAAATCTCACGGAACATAAACATGGATACAAGAGATTACATTATTTGAACTAAAATTTGGCAAGTGCCTACAGGTTTAAGATTAAAAAAAAGATAAGTGCCCCGTGATTTCCTCTTTTCGTTTTCCCTCCACCAGGTATTGCGGTGGGAAGAGAAGACGGCTGAAAGAGCACCCAAGCAGGAGCCCACCCCCGATCCCGTCATGACCTGCCGAGCGCGGCCTGACAAGATCGGGAGTGGCAAGGCTGCGAAGGAGGGGCACAAAGAGCAGCTCGGCGGTGCCTCGGTCACCACCTCCAGGACCAGCAAGAAGCCCCAGCTCGAGCACCGGAGGGTCAACCACCGACGCCCAGCTGGAAGACTACTGGAGGAGGGGAAGGCACCAAGGGAACATCCCTCCCCGGCTATCACCCGAAGAGACTGGTGATGATGGTGCCGGCGAGGGAGGGGAAGAGCGGAAAGATGAGGCAGTAGGGCGCCAATACGAGATGAAGGCGTCGGTGCCATCGTACTCCGACTTGACGCCCTGCCTCCCGCCTCCCCCGCCTTCCCTCGATTTCTCTCCATCACTGCCGCTCCAGGAAGACGCCGGGCGCCCAGCCTGGCACCTCCCCCGAAGAGACGGCGAGCGACTGTGACGAGCAGGACACTCGAGGCGCGCCGCTCCCCACCTTGGCGGGCAGGAAGACGCCGCCGTCCTTAGCAAGAATGCGAGATCCGCCAGAAGGAGCAGTGCTGGGATTACCAAGGACCCGATATACAGCATCCCAGGTGAGCATCAATAGCCCTGGACACCTCGCCAACAGGGTGGCGACCCCCGGCGACGCACGGCACCAAACCAGACTCACTCCCCAAGCATCAGCACGAGCATTTGACATCGTCAGCAACTCCAAGCTAGGACCCGGGGCCTAACCCCGGGCTCTTCCTTTCAGCATACCCAGAAGAAGCAGAAGGCGGAGGAGGAGAGGAACGTGGATGAATGCCTCCGCTCCTCCCCCGCTCCTCTTTTTATAGGCGAGCTGGGGGTGGGGGCTGATTCCCCGGCGAGTACCTGTCGTCCTCCTCCGCCAATCCAAGAGGATCAGGCCCCTGCCTTGATGCTCTCCCGCACCACGCGCCTCCATTACCTACCCCACTCAATGCATGCGGCATACGTGGCTAAGGATAAGGGCGCTGTGGGAAGAGTGAGTTGGCAGTTACCCGCCCGTGCGTTAAAGTCATTCACGGGTCATTACAAGAATGGCCCCACCACAATTGGCATTGCACAATGCGCGGGAAAATTGGAAACTGACCCAAGCTCAGGTTATTGAAGAAGCAAAGAAGATCTCAAAGGGCGGAGCCATCCTTACATTTCTGCATGTGCACTAGTTAGGGCCTACCCCGACGACGCCCAGTAGCGCGTCCGTGCCAGGCCCGGGGGCTCCTGTCGGTGCAACATACCCTGGGTCCATTGCATGTACTGTGCACAGGCCAGAGACAAGATTACAAGACAAAGATCAGACCAAACAAGGAGGTTCAATTCCTTTGAAGGATCCAAGTGCAAGTCGAGAAGGCCAAGGTGAGTCAGAGGAGCAAGGCATCGCTAAGGGAAGGATCTACCTTGCCGGGCAGGCGAGCCTGGCAGGGTTGGGTTTTGCCTCGAAAGCAAGCTCCAGATCGTCCCGGCAGGCCTGCCGGGACTGGCGGAGGCAAGCCACTCCACCGCTCCACCTCACAAGCAACGCAAGTCATTAATCAAAGCGGTGTCGAGCTCTAAGGTGACTAAGTGGCTGCTTTCTGCCACATGGCAGCCACTTCCTACAACAAACACCTCCATATGACACCCGTGCTGAGACGTGTCAAGCGAGCAGGCGCGAAGCTGGTAAAACAGCCCGGCAGGGCCTGCCGGGCGAGCTGTGATGTGACACTGAGTGGCGCATTTAATGCGCTCTATCAACCTGCAGAGTTAGCTATGATAGCATTGTTAGCTATCTAATCAATACGCAAAGACTGATTTGCCACTGTGGTGACCCTTACTCTCTAAAAGGAGGCCTGTGGCAATGGTAGAAAGGGTTGGACCCTCGCATATCCATACGCGCGTAGCCACTCTTGCCCCCAGAGCGACCTTGCCGGGCGAGTGTGCTACGTTCACCACCATTATCCACCATCAATCCACCAAAGCAGGAGTAGGGTTTTATGCCTCACGGTGGCCCGAACCTGGGTAAAGACTGCCCATGTGATCTCTGCCATGCTGCGCGACGCTTCTCCGCTCTTTGTGCAACATGCCCATCCCCCCGCCGAACCAAAAGGGGTTCATGGCCCCATAGGTGGCCGTGCTTTCCCACGACAGCCTCCGGCCTCTTTACTCTATCACCCAGCTCATTCTTGGTGGCCTCTACGGTTTCGGCGGCATCAATGGCCTCCTTCAACTTGCCGGCATGATCTATGGCAAGAGCTTTGAGCGTCTCCTTGTGTTTCTGCTCCAGCTCCTGGGTTCACTGTGCGACGAGCTTTTCTATCTCCTCATCCTTGCTGTGGAGCTTGGCGACAAGCGCCTCCTCGCGAGCGGCAAGGTCCTCTTCATGAGCATCGAGCCCGATGCGGAGTTCCGTCAAGCGAGCTTCCTCTGTAGTGGCCTGCTGCGCGGCCTCTTCCTATGCCTTCTCGGCGTCGGACTACTTTAAGAGGAACTCTCTCCAACTTTGACTCAGTTGTTCCCGGCTAGCCATCAGCTCCTGGAAGGCCTCAGCGTACCAGACTTGCATTTCCTCGACGCGATTCTGGAAATCTGCCTCTGCTGCTTCAACAACTGCTGCCCTGGAGTCCAATTTTTTCCTTTTGGGAGCGGTGAAGCGCCTGGAGCTTCTGCAAGTTGCTGCTCATGGCTTGGAGGAGCTGTTCTTCCTTTGACCCACTGCTGCTGGTGCATGGATCGTAAACGATCTTGAGTCCAGTAGTGGCGATGACGTCTTCATCAAGAATTTCCTCTTCGGTTGGCACCCCAGTGCTTGCCGTCCCTGGTATGCTGACGAACAGGTTGTCGCCAACATTAAGGTATCTGCTTGACGTAGGGGCTTTGGATGTAGACGGTTGGTCTTCGACAACCGCCTCGCCGGCAACTAGGGGCTCCGTGACCGGTGCAGCGCCAGGCGCTCCTGTGGTAGGAATGCCATCAGTATGGTCACCGGTCTCCTTGCCGGCCCTCTCAGCAGACCCCTTGGCGGTTTCTTCCTATGCGACCTTGGTGGCCTCATCAGCAGCGATCTTGTCGGCCTCGGCGATAGCATCCTTGGCGATCTCCTCGATGACGATATCAACATCCATTTGTTCCATCGAAAGAAGATCTGAAGACCAGGGAAGGAGACAAGATGAGACCAAGGTTGAAGTTCAAGAAAACAAAAATAAAGAAATAATGACAAGTACTCAGAGGCAAGTGGTTTACCTGTGTCGAGCTGTTGAGAGGTGGTTTCTCCTTTCCCGGCAAGATTGGTTGCCGATGTAGGACTGCCAGTGCCCGTGCTTGCTGGTTCCTCTTCAACACGAATGGGCTCGCCAGTGGAAGCCCTTGCCGGAGATTCATCTCTGGGCGGCGTGGTTGACGGAGGCGGCGCATCAGGGACGGCCTCCGATGGCTCTCCTTGTTGCCGTTCTTCTCCTGCAAGCCCGGTGATGTTAGTAGCAAAGATAAACACCTCAACGCCCGCCAGCGGAGAATGGGTAGTGGACTCACGCTGGGGGCTGAGTTGGGGGCTGTGTTGAGGACTGAGCTCCGGGCTGACAACGATGAGCTCTGGGGCACCTACGGTGCTTGCCGGGGGTTCGTCACCCGTCAAAGTATTTGCCTTCTTCGCCATCCTTTGCGCCAATGTTTCCGTATCACTACGGAGACAAGTCAAAGCAAGACAGATGAGTTAAGCAAAATCAGAAACTCAGAAGTTAAAAGACCCGGCAGGACCCTTACTCTTCTCTTTCCGGGCTAAAAGCGGAGATGTCGAAGCTGACCTCCACTACAGTGTCCGTGTGAGGGGGCGGAGAAGGGGTCCTGGGTCGTTTGGCTACGGCAGAAGCGGCGGGTCGATGTGACCCTGTTGCTCCGGCTGTTGGTGCTGTCGTATGAGACGCCCCTGCCGCTCCAGTTGTTGTCGCGGCCGTGCGTCTCGTACGTCGCTCGGGTTGCTATTGAGCTTCTTGTCGCTGCGTAGCCTTGCCGGCCGCCTTCTTGCCGGGAACCTCACCACTCGAGGCGGCTTTCCGCAGCACGCGCTTCTTCTTCTCTGGAGCTGGGGGCTCCTTGTGCAGCTGCTCCTCGATTGTGTCTTCAACAGAAGGGCTCCCAGTAGCTGTGCCACTCTGCTCCCCAGCAGTCTCACCCTGCCCGACAAGATTTTCCTCTGACATCACTTCTTCTTCGCTGGCCTCCTCTTCCACGAAGCCAGCGCTGCCGGCCTCCACGGCAAGATTCGCCTCTTCCACCCTGCTGACGATATACGCCACTTCCTCGTCAGTAGTGGGGCGGATGAGGTTTGTCTCTTCCCGGATGGCTCTCTCCGACAGATTGTCAAAGAACCCTTGTGCTTGCTCTGTGGATGGCTCGACCCAAGTTCCATCAAGGCCGTGAGCATTACATGCCGGCATCATGGCGATGATTGAGGTCAGTGCGGAGTTGTTGCACAGAGGAATTACGCTCGCCGGCAACTTATATTTCCCGCCGGGCTGAATAGTTAGTGGCAGAGAGTTGTGTGATGTATGATTGTCAAGTTGTTGTTCAGCCCAGGACGCAGCCTCATGATATCTGCCGCATTCCGAAACTCCCAGGCTGGTCTCCCTTTGTTATGCAGAGGGGCGATGCGGCGGCGAAGGAAATCAGTGCCAACCATTTCTATTGTGAGCCCGGCAACCCTAAGACGGTGGATCCTGGTAATCGCGATTGTGAGCTTCTCATCTTGGGGACCGAGAGCGCTCCAGTTGTTGCCACGGACCACTTTCATTTGTCGGGGAAAACAGAAAGGCTGGGGATCTTTCTCCTTAATCCAGCACCATTCGCCCCGCCATTCTTCCCACTTCGTATGGTAAAGCCTCTCTGGATATATCTCTTTATTCCATGCCCTTGGAATCGAGGTGATAGAACCGGAAAGGGCATCTCCTTTTTCGATACAAGCAATGAAATAGTGGCGAAAGAGGGCTGTGCTGGGGATTACTCCGGCGAAATTTTCACAGAGATGGGCGAAGACTGACATGCATGTCACGGCATTCAGCATGAAATCCAAGAGACGGAAGCCGTATGTGTACATGATGTCGATGAAGAAATCAGAAAACGGAGGGCAGAGCCCGCAATAAAAGTATGCGACAAAGAAAGGGAATTTATCTGGGCCACCCTCGAAGGAAGCTGGATTTACACGAGTAGCGGGATGAGCCTTTGTCTCCCTCCCCCACATGCACAGATATCGATCCTTCAGGGCGCTCGCGTCGAGCGTCGGGGCGAAGACGACGTGCTCCTTCCGCATCTTCACCATCTCGCTCTCCTACGCCCGCGCACCCGAGCCGACAACTTTCACCTCTTTGCCCTTGCTCGCTTTGGGCGGCATGGCGACTGAGGAAGCAGGGGCCGAGGGTGATATGAGAGTGGAGGCCGTGAATGGATGGGAAAGGCTCTGCTTTGAGTTCGAGGAAGAAGGCGACGGCGGTTTCCAGATTGGAAAGCATGAAAGGTAAATGAACGGCGCCTCTGCGGATTCCTTTTTATGGGGAAGGCACGGAACTGCCTCCTTTCTAATCAATGTGAATGCGCTTTCACGAGCGCGCTGCTACAACGGTTGTTCCACGCACATATCCTGCATCGTGCATTCAATATGCGCCGTGGGGAAGCATGGTAAACGAGACAATTACGACAGCTAACTCCTGCCACGCGTGCCCGTGCACTGTTTGGGCCTAGCCAAACAACGCCTCGCACCCGTGTATGGCCTAGGCCCGGGGGCTCCTGTCGGTGTACTAAATCTTGGGTCCTTTAGTACCCCATACTTGTGCACGGACAGTTGTAGCCATACCAGCGGCAAGGCCTGCCGGGGGATAGCTGGAAGCAAGTGCAAGACTTTCAAGAAGGCATTCAAACCAGTGACCAGAAGACAGAAGCCCAAAGGCCGGATCCCCGGCAAGATCCTTGCCGGGATGGTTTGCAAAGACCCGGCAAGACTTGCACCCAGCAAGATCCCGCCACCCTGCCACCGCTCCAGCGTAGAGACCAGCCTGTCATTTGGGTTTTGTCCTCCTGGATTCATGTCATGGCACTAGTGGTGGACGGGCTTAAGCGGTGCTCATGGGACAGGCCCTTTCTCCGTCCCCAAGAAAGTAAGGGACACCTAAACGGACACCTAAACGGAGCATTAAATGTGTTTGTCCTAAGTCGTCAGTGATAAGCATGTAAACATTGTAGCAACTTTACACCTCTTGTATGTACTGTACGCCACTGTTGGTGACCCCTTGGACGTATAAAAGGAGGCCCAAGGCGTAGCTACAGTGGGAGGACACTCTAGCCTATTCTGCATGCGTAGCTACTGCTTGAACACACTGTTCACTGCGAGGGCTCCTGAAGCTTGGGCTTAATCACCCACAATAAACCAAAGCAGGAGTAGGGTATTACGCTTCTCAGCGGCCCGAACCTGGGTAAAAATCCCCTCACATTGATCGCTGGATCTGCTCTTTGTGCATACCTCTCTCCCTGCGGAACCGTAAAAGGGATCCACGCGATCCCATAGGTGTTATACGCGGACACAAACGGTTGTATTATTCCAACCGTGGGCATTCAACTAACCATTTACTACCACGGGCAGCTATTTGATTAGATAGGACAACTGCAAGCAGTCCGCCGCGCACGCTCACCATACCGGGAAGCGATCCGCGAGTGCTACCAATTTATTGCTGGTTTTGGACTATTGGTTTCGGCCGCCTGAGGAAGGTACGTAGAATAGTCCTCAGTTCTCATCTACAAGCACAGCCACCAAGGATCACCTCCTGCTGCGTGATGGAGGACGAGCCGGCCAACAAGCGGGGGCGGGTCGAGCCAGAACCGCAAGAGCATCCGGCGAGCATGGACTTCATCAGCGGCCTCCTCGACAAGATGTTAGTAACCATCATATCCCTGCTCCCCATCAAATCTGGTGTGCAGACCACTGTCCTCTTGCGGCGGTGGCGCCCCCTTTGGCACTCCATCCCCTGGACCTCATCGACGATGATGAGCTCTGCAGCGGGGGGCGCAAACGCTTGGACGCATTGTCCCACATCCTCCCATGCACCCTGGGCCAGTCAGATGCCTTGCTATTGGCAAGTTCAGTTCCAACTGCAAGGCCGAACCCAGGTTTCACTACTGGTTCCTACCCCCAGCCCTAGATTGGCTCAAGGAGCTCAACTTTCATGCCTGACATCCGCGCTCATTGCCACCGTCCGCGCTCCGCCTCGCGCCCATGCTGCGCTGCGCTATGTTCAAGCAGTGCCTTTTCCCTCGGATTGATGCCGTGCGTGCTCTTCATATCCATAAACTTAAGCACCTCGAGCTCATGGCCATCTGCATCTCGATGGAGGATTTGGAGTGCCTGCTCGTCGGCTATAGAGTGCTCGAGTACCTTCGTCTTTAGGCGATGGATGGGTTCAGTAGCCTCCACATCACCTCGACGAATGCCCGTACGCTTTATGTGCATTGCTGGTGCCGCCCAAGGCTGTCAATTGAGGTGTTTCACGATGTGGTAATTGAGAATGCGCCTTTCCTCGAGAGATTGTATGTACTTGATAAATTAGGTCCAACAAGAATCAGGGTCATTCATGCACCAAAATTGACAGTGTTGGGCTATTCGTGTGCTGAATTCAATGAACTTGTTACTGGATCATTATCCGTTCAGGTACAACAGTCTTCTTCTCCTTATATATTATTGGACAACGCATTTTATGTAATATTTGTTGATCTATGTTCACCTGTCATCCAGAAAATGATTCCCACAAGCTTGACCCGGCCTCTGCGCACAGTGAAGATCTTGGCACTACAATCAGTTGGCCCCGATCTGGATGAAGTTGTAAGATTCCTTAGATGCTTTCCTTGCACAGAGAAGCTATACATCAAGGTGATGCTCCTTTCCTGTTAATTGTTAACCATGACGAAGCTCAATTTGTTGTTACTTTTACCCATGATTACAATGACAAATGTAGAATGATTTCTAAAGGAAATTTGGAGGATTTCAATACATATATTTTTTGAGATGTTAATCATGAAAGATTGAAGGTGGCATGTCACTCTTTTCGTGTATTTTAGAAATCCTACAAATCAAAGAGGCCTAAAGTGTTCAAATCTGCAGCTAGGCACTAATATGTTGTCTTCCTTTGCAGATATTAGCAGGCCCGGAAGTAGAAAATGTTGGGTAATATAACAATCCCATTGAATGCCTTGATCTTCATCTCACAGAAATCACTTTTAATGAGTACCAAGGCACCACACTAGAAATTAAATTCTCTAGATTCTTTTGTTGAGAAAGCAAGGTTGCTCAAGGTAATGAGGTTTGCCCTATGTTTAAAGCAAAGAAGTGAATGGTTTGCTAAAGAGCGCAGGCATCTACAGCTGAATGGAAAAGGCTGTGCAGAAGCTGAATTTCAGTTTGTAACTTCATATGACAGATTACTCAGAAGTCACTGTATCAAGCCGCTATATGACTTCTCGGTGGCTGATCATTTCGCAGAAATAATGCATGAAAAAGATTCTGAAGAAGATGAATTTGATTTGTCAGAATAGTTTGAACCTTGTAATCTTTGAATTTGGGCCTTGTAATGCTGGAATTTGAACCTTGCAATATTTATGGTATTTGTTATATAACGTCATTGGATGTTTAATTTGGTTTTGCAATCATGTCCTGTTATAAGTATATATGTTGTTCTTCTATAGACAGAGCATAGATGTTGTGCAGACAGAGCATATCACATCGCACACGGACCACACTAGGGAACCTGTCGGTGATGAATTCATCGATCGCTGACAATTGTATACCAGGAAGCGTTTTCCCACAACACACACAGCCAATTCCATCACAAATAGCTTGGATGGATCAACTGTACGCCACATATTGCACACGCAACTCTAATCTGAATCGTGCTTGAGGTCTCCACCATAGCTCGCACAGTTCGGCTTATTTGCCACGTATCAGTGTGCCGGCCTCTGCTCGCGTCCCTCGGCACGCTCTACTCGCCGTTAGGCGCCGCGGCGCGCTCTGGTTGCATCCCTCTGCACGCTCGGTTGTGGATGGCTTTTCCCTGCGTGTTCAACTGCTATATGCATATGCTTCCTCGCCATTGAGGCAGCCGCAGAGAGCTCTGCTCGCATCCCTACGCACACTCTGCCAGTGGTTGGTGCTGGCGCACGACCATGTTGGGGCCCCCATATGCATGCCGTTGCGCCGCGCGCATCGCCATGATGTAGTTACATGCTGCACGATGGAGTTACGTGCTGCAAATTAAAACTGCCATCTGGGCATGCCGATATCCAGGCAGTCCGGCTTCCCCATTAATTCACGCGGCCATTATAACCTTAGTCTCTTCAACCTTTTGATCGCGCCCCACAACACAACAAGCACACCCACGACGACACATACAGAGAGGATATCTAGCGGTGCTCCAATGGAGTTCGGCGAGCATAAATTGGAGACCCACTCAAGGGAGACGGATCTCTCAGTGGTGAACACCATCGACCCGGCCGTGGTGGAGGACTACATCAACACCGTGGAGAAGTTGCTTGCTCGAGACAAGTACAAGGTGGTCGGTATCGACCTCCAGTACACCGGCGGTCATCTCGGCATAGATTAGAAGGTTGCCATCGTCCAGTTGTGCATGCGCCATCATGTCCTCATCTACCACTATTGCATGGCCACAGAGCCTTGCGAACGTTTCGCCAGGTTTGTCAATAGCACTGACTACAAGTTCGCTACAGTGGAAACCTCTGATGATGTAAAAGCGCTCATGGTTACGGGCTTGGCCTGCAAGAACCTTGTTGAAATCCATGGCGACTACAAGGTCTGAGGCAGCACGAAGAAGGACTCCCTGGTTGAACTTGCCTCGGCCATCATCGACCCCTACTATGAAAAGATGAAGCAGGATGCCAAGAGAATAAATCCCGTATCTTGGCAAGGGTCCTGGATGCGGAAACTGGATGAAGCTCACCTCAAGTTCACGGCCAAGAACATGTACACATGCTACGAAATGCACAGGCGGATCGTTGACATGAGGGAGTGCCTCCTTCACATAATCGATGAGGCCAGATCGAGGCACTAGCAGAGCAGTGGCAGTAAGTGTCACAACAAGAAGTAGATGATGATTAGATGATCGTTTATCCTACTTAATTTTGCATGTAATAGTTTACTTTGGTGTGTGCAAATGTCATGTGTGTGCTAGCCACCTATGTAATTGGATGTTTAATTTGGTTATGTAATCATGTCCTTATAATCAAGTATATATGTTCTTGTTTTGTATGCAATCACATTGCGCATAGACTAAACTAGGGAACCCATCGGTGATGATTTCATCAATCACTGACAGTTGTATACCAGGAAGCGTTTGCCCACAACACACACTGCTTATTAGAGGCAATCGTTTGTCTTATTATTGGTCTTCGCACACATTTCTGATTACGGTCCTGTTTGCCACGTATCACACACATCTTGTTAAGTTGAAACATTTCTGTTCTCTTGGCTAAACGCAAACTGTTCATCCGAGTGAACTGTATGCCCTCTATCGCACACACATTGATCTGGCTAACTGTTTCTGTTCTGTTGCCTAATCACAAACAGCTCATCCGAGTGAACTGTATGCCGTATATCGCACACACCTACATCTGGCTTCCCATTTCTGTTGTTCTGGCTCATTGCAAACGGTTCATTGGAGTGAACCGTATGCCACGCATCACACGCGCAACTATAATCTGAATCGTGTTTGATGTGCCCGACATCACAAAAAGTTTGTATCATTTTTTACTGTTTTCATACAGCATCGTTTGCGATTAATGCATCGCACACAGTTTCGTCGAAGGGTCTCTGATTGTACTGTCGCATTTGGACCATCCTGCAATAGTGCGAGCTAGGGGCCACCACAACACCGCCATCAACGTCGCCTTCTTCCTCGGGTGTTGAGGATCACCACTGCTAATTCGTCGTTTGCAAGCCGTCCCCGAGCCCACTGAGCTGCTCTGCCTGCCCCTTGTGAGCCCCTGCGTCGTTTCCCCCTTCTCCCTTAGTTGTGCTCATAATCTAACCAATCTCCTAGCCGTGGCCAAAGCTCACCGCCGCCTGTTTTGTCACCGTCGTGGCTAGCGCTTGTAAATGTTGCAAATGAGCACACCATCTTACTCAGAAGGTTACCAGGAGGCCACCGAAGCCCTTAGCCCGCCTTCTGCTTCACCGTAGCATTGTCCCCAATGAACCCGTGTATGCACCTCCACACTAGGTCATCGCCGGCCTCATTTCCGGCCGCCCTAGCGCATGCCACCATCACCCTTGGACGCGTGCGAGCGAGGGCTACTCGCTGGTGCCCTCCTCCAACGCTCCCGTGGCCCTCCGGTGCACCTTCGTCGTGGCCAGAGGTCGCCGGCGGCTAACCCCGGTGACTGCTGATGTGGCGCCATCATTAGCGACTAACAACCCACTAATCACCACCCCAAGTCCCTCACAGGTCGACCCCACACTCTAATTAGTCCATGGCTAATTTTAGTTTAGGTTTAATTAAGTTCAGTTAACAATGTGCTTATGACATGTGGGACCCACTAGTAAGATTTAACCGTGTTGACCTGCTGACGTGGTGCTGACGTCATTACTACTTTTCTGGATTTTAAATAAATCAGAAATGATTTATTATTTCAAAAAATGTTTAACACTTTGAAAATTCATAGAAAATCAACCGTAACTCTAATGAAAATAATTTATATATGAAAAATGATCAAAAAAATCCAAAGAATATGTTTATGCCATCTTCATGCGTGTTTAAGCAAGTTAACATCACCAAGTAGGACAATTCATGATTATGTAATATATGGTATTTAGTTTTGGAGTTGGAATTTGCTATATGTTTGAATTCCACTTCAATTAATATGACTAACTATTGCATTATGTTAATTCAGTACCTTAATATGACATACCATGCATTTGGTTGTGCATTGCATTGAATATGTTCCTTTTCTTGTTTGTCGGTGTTTGTTCCCTCTCGATCGAAGGCGGTTCCGATGTTGTGATCATTGACATTGATGAAGTGCAGTTTCTTCTTCAGAAGTGCCAGGCAAGAAAACCCCCTTTGAGCATTCCGATACAATCCCACTCTCTCGCTCCTGCTCTCTTTTACTGTATCAGGACAACAATGATTCAATTGTTACATGTTGCGGTAGTTGAACCCATTCCTCTGCATGACCTGTCTTTGCCACAGTAATTAGTAAAACCCACTAACATGAGTAGGAGTTGTTTGAGCCATGATGTGCCTACTCATTCATGCTTGCTTGTTATGCCTGCTATGCTTAGAGTTGTGTTATCTCTGATTCATCTCGGATGGATTGGAATGGTGGTGAACATGTCCTACTATTGAGAGTGAAGTGTGTGAACATGATTTGGTAAAGGTAGTGATGAGAGGCCATGTAGAAGTACATGGTAGGTTGTCTCATTGAGACCGTCCTTAAGAACTGAGTTCTGTGTATGTTATCCAAGAACAGTTACTACCACACATTTGGCTCCGAGTACTCCAAGCTCTCTCGACTTATTAATCGCCTTGATCTATGTCCAGGAGTTGCAACTAGTTTTTGGTTTTGTAGGAAGTGCTATTCGTCTACCAAGTGGCGCCCGGTATAGGTGGGCTTGGGAAAGACTAGGCACGGTGTACCAAGTGGAACCTAGATGGTGGGCTTGGTAACCCTGCTCACAGTGTTTGGGGCCGTGATGGAAACTTCGGTCGGACTTCCTTTGTGGGTTTAGCCTCAGATAGGCGATAAACCTAGACTAGAGTCTTGCGTGGTTAGTCAGGTTGTGGCCGACACCCTCTCCAGGCTTCCACTTGAAGGTTGCTGAGATATATGACGTGTATATGGTGGTGAGTGGTGAGAGCGTGTGTGAAGAAGTACACCCCTGCAGGGTAATATGATCTATTCGAATAGCCGCGTCCTCGGATATGGACTACTTGGAGACTTATATGGTACATAGAAAACTTGAAGTGGATACTCTAAAATGTGCAAGATAAGTGTGAGTGCTATGGATGGCTTCTCGTAGGGAGACGGAAAAGAATCCATAGTGGTGTATTGATATGGTGAATATGTGGACTCATGTGCACTTTCTCACCTCAAAGAAATTACTGGTAGTCGTAGTACAGGATAGCCACTGAGTCAAACTTGGCTTGCTGTAGTTAAACTCCACACCCCCTCCTTTGATACTAATGCATAGGTAGTTAGTTCTGACATAAGTCTTGCTGAGTACATTTGTACTCACGTTTGCTTAATTTATGTTTTTGTAGTGGAGACTTCAGTCTCACTAGTAGTTCCACGTGGGCTTCGACGAGTTGCTTGGGAATCCCGGACTTTGGTTTGGTTCCTATGGAGGGTCTTGTAGATAGACATGCTTTCTAGCCTTCTTTGTTTTTAGGTGTCTGTACTCAGACAAGTTTATGCTTCCGTTGCTTGTATGACTTTGTATGTATGTTGGGTCATGAGACCCACATTTGTAATACAATGCTATGTATGGATCCTCTGAGCCTCTAAAAGAAATACTTTGAGTCACGGAGTTATGTTGTGATGCCATGTTGTACTGATTGCTTGTATCTGCGTTGGTATTTCCCAAAGAGGAGAGGATGATGCAGCACAACAACGGTAAGTATTTCCCTCAGTTGTGAAACCAAGGTTATCAATCCAGTAGGAGAACCAAGCAACACTATGTAAATAGCACCTGCACACAAACAACAAATGCTTGCAACCCAACGCATAAGAGGGGTTGTCAATCCCTCCTCGGTATTGAGATAGATTAAATTGAATGAGATTTGATAAATAGATCTAACTAAAAAACAAAATAAAATAAATAAAGGAAAAATGCAGCAATGTATTTTTAGATTTAATATGATAGGAAATAGACACGGGGGCCGTAGATTTCACTAGAGGCTTCTCTCGAGAAAATAGCATATGGTGGGTAAACAAATTACTGCTGGGCAATTGACAGAAGAGCAAATAATTATGACAATATCCAAGGCAATGATCATGTATATAGGCATCACATCCAAGATTAGTAGACCGACTCCTGCCTGCATCTACTACTATTACTCCACACATCAACCACTATCCAGCATGCATCTAGTGTATTAAGTTCATGGAAAATGGAGTAATGCAATAAGAACGATGACATGGTGTAGACAAGATCTATTCATGTAGGAATAGACCCCATCTTTTTATTCTTAATGGCAATGATACATGCGTGTCATGTATCCTTCTGTCACTGAGATTGAGCACCGCAAGATCGAACCCATCACAAAGCACCTCTTCCCATGACAAGCAAAATCATTCTAGTTGGCCAAACCAAACCAAAGTTTCGGAGAAGAAATACGAGGCTATAACAATCATGCATAAAAGAGTTCAGCAAAGACTCAAATAATATTCATGGATAGATCTGATCATAAACTCACAATTCATTGGATCCCAACAAACACACCACAAAAAGTCATTACATCAAATAGATCTCCAAGAACAGCGAGGAGAACATTGTATTGAAGATCAAAAAGAGAGAAGAAGCCATCTAGCTACTACCTACGGACCCGTAGGTCTGTGGTAAACTACTCACACATCATCGGAGGGGCAACAGGGTTGATGAAGAACCCCTCCGTGATCGTTGGCCCCTCCGGCATAGTGCCGGAAAAGGCCTCTAGATTGGATCTCGTGGTTCTGGAACTTGCTGCGGCTGGAATTGTGTTTCGTCGACTCCCCTAGGGTTTTGGGGATTTTAGAGTATTTATAGAGGTGGATGGGGGTGGAGAAGCTTCCCATGGTGCCCACTACCCACCAGGGCGCGCCTGGGCCTTCTGGCGCGCCCTGGTGCCTAGTGGGCCCCACGGGCCTCCTTCCATGCACTTCTTTGGCTCCCTGGAGGTCTTTTGTCCAGAAAAAATCTCCAAAAAAGGTTCATGGCATTTGGACTTCGTTAGGTATTGATATTCTGCAAAGTAAAAAACAAGAAGAAAACAGCAACTGGCACTAGGCACTATGTCAATAGGTTAGTCCCAAAAAATGATATAAAGTTGCTAGTAAATGAATATAAAACATCCAAGATTGATAATATAACAACATGAAACAATAAAAAATTATAGATACGTTGGAGACGTATCATGTACCAACACATACTTGTATGTTGTGCGTATATAGGATATGTATTGCTATGTGTTGGGCCGTGACACACATATTTGGAGAGTGTTCAGTCCTATGAAATTTTTTATGAAAGTGTCTTTGGAGAGGTCATGACTTTAGTTGATGTTAATCCCACTATCTTGGAAGATTATAAAACTTTTATGCATGTGGATCATGAAGAGAAAATTTCATATGATAGCTATATTGTTGAATTTGATTATGATCTTATATGTTATCATTATAAGAGAGGAAAATGTGGTTGTAGAAATTTTCATGTTACTAAATTACCTCTTGTTATGTTGAGATTGTCGATGTTTTATTCCTCTCCTTTTCATATGCTAGATATTTGTTGTCTTGATAATTTGTTTGCTTATAAAATTCCTATGAATAGGGAGTATGTTAGACTTAAATGTGTTTGTCACATTTTTTATGATGCTCTCTTTGTGTTTCAATTATTACCTTTCATGTGTGCATCGATAAAATCTAAAGCCTATCTTAATGGCTATAAAGAAAGAGCTTGTTGGGAGACAACCCAGTAGTTATCATTTATAGTTTTTTGTGTGCACACAATTAAGCTACTGTTATGGTTGTGTTTTTGTGTTTAAATTAGTGTTTGTGCCAAGTAAAGCCTTTGGGATGATTTGGTTGATAGTTGATTTGATTTTGTGAGAGAATAGAAACATTTGCGCCCAGTAGCAGAATTGTTTAAATTCACTAGAATGCGATAAAATTCTGAATTTTTGAACATGATTTAGATACAAATTTCCCACGCTTCCCTAATTTTCCAGAATTTTTGGGGTTACAGAAGTATTGTGCTTAGCCAGATCATTACAAACTGTTCTATTTTTGAAAGATTCTATTTTCGTTGCATTGTTTGCTTGTTTTAATGAATCTATGGATTGCATCGGGGGGGGGGGTATAAGTCGTGGTGAAGTTAGAATACAGTAGGTATTATGCAATAATAAAATACGAATGGGTTTACAACAGTACCTAAAGATTATGATTTGCTTGTTATACTAACGGATCTCACGAGTTTTCTGTTGAGTTTTGTGCGCTGAAGTTTTCAAGTTTTGAGTGATATCACGATGGATGAAGGAATAAGGAGCGGCAAGACCCTAAGCTTGGGGATGCCCAAGGCACCCCAAGGTAATATTGAAGGACACCCAAGACACTAAGCTTGGGGATGCCCCAGATGGTATCCCCTCTTTCTTCTACCAACCATCGGTAAAATACTTGGAGCTATATTTTTATTCATCACATGATATGAGTTTTGCTTGGAGCGTTGTGTATTATATGAGTCTTTGCTTTGTTTGATTTTCAGTTTGCCACAATCATATTTTCTGAACACACCTTTTTGAGAGGGACACATATTATTCGTGGTTTGTTAGAATACTCTATGATCTTCATTTATATCTTTTGAGCTAGGCAGTTGCTCTAGTACTTCACTTATATCTTTTAGAGCACGGCGGTGGTTATATTTTAAAGAAATATCTGCACTCTCATGCTTCAATTGTATTAGTTTGAGAGTTTGATAATAGTAATGGCAATATGCACAGCTTATGAAATTGGTCGTAATATGGTAGGTCTTCCAGAAGGATATAATAAAAACTTTCATGTAGATCACGGAATATGATAAGTTTGATTCCTTGCAATAGTTTTGTGATATAAAGATGGTGATATGTGTGTCGGTGTACTAAGTATTGGGCCACTAGTACCCCGTACTTGTGCACGGGCAATTATAGCCATCCCCGCGGCAAGGCTTGCCGGGAACAGTTCAAGGTTGATTCAAGCCACCAAAGGAATCATCAAGTCAGAGATCTGAGGATCAGCAGATAAGAAGGGCTGGAATCCGAAGGCCAGCTTCCCCGGCAAGATCTTGCCGGGGTGGCCTGCGAAGCCCGGCAAGGCTTGGCGTCCGGCAAGGCTTGGCGCCCGGCAAGGCTTGGCGTCCGGCAAGGCTTGGCGCCCGGCAAGGCTTGGCGCCCGGCAAGTTTCGGCGCCTGGCGAGATTCTGCCACTGTGCCACCGCTCCAGCACAGCGACAAAGCCTGACATTCTGGGTCCTTCTCTGGATGCGTGGTAACGCACCAGTGGAGGAGAGCTTAAGCGGTGCTGATGGGATGGCCCCTTTTTCCATCCCCAAGAAAGTGAGGACACCTAAACGGACACCTCACGGTGCATTAAATGCGTTTGTCCTAATCCGTCAGGGGTTAGGTATGATACCCTATAGCTACTTTACACCTCAATGTATGTACATTTTGCCACTGTGGAGATCCCTTTGAGCATATAAAAGGAGGCCCAAGGCAACTGCTACAGAGGAGGAGAAGAACTTCTGGCCCATTCTGCATGCGTAGCTGCTCTTTGAACGTACTGTTCATAGCGAGCGCTCCTGAAGGCTGGGCTCAAGAACATTAATAAGAACACAAAGCAAGAGTAGGGTTTTACGCTGATCAGCGGCCCGGACCTGGGTAAAAACTTCCCGCGTCGATCATTTGTTCTGCTCTTTGCGTATACCTCTCCCCCCACCGAATCGTAAAGGGGTCTCTCAGGATCCCATAGGTGTCGCACGCCGACATCTTTGGCGCGCCAGGTAGGGGGATTGAAGGTTGCGTGAACCTGATCTAGTGATCAGCGCCTTAGTTTCTTCATCATCTTCATCATCATGCCACCCAAGAAGAAGAGCGCTGCGACGGCGCAGCCATCCACGTCCGTTTTGCCTACACCTTCGCGTACGGGCGACGGCGTGGGTGCAGAAGGAAGAGGGCAAGAACCCCCACGGCGTTCTGGTGATCCGAGCCAGGCGAGCGGTATCGTTCGCAGTGGCAGTGGTAACCTGCACGCCGCTGGATCTAGAGACGGTGCTGTGCTGCCTACGGGTGGCACAACGAACTCCAGAGATCGGAGGGCGCCTGCTGGAGCTCCCGCGCCGGCGCAAGCCTCACGACCTACCCAGGTCGTGCATGATGAGCGACGTCATGGCGCTGGTGGTTCAGGGCGTCCCCATGAAAAGGTTTCTGCGCATCGATCCCAAGATGCACGGGACCAGCATGCACACCGAGCTGCTGGCGGAGGTGGCGCGCGGTCGCGTGACCGTGGTGGTGCTCCTTCTAATATGGTTAGGAGTCAGAGCACCTCACGTACCTCGCACCTGTCGCCGCCGCCTACGCCAGCGGAAGCCTTGGCACGTGCGCAGCTGCTCCTCGATTTTCCTCCTGCCCCGGAGAAGATGGAGGAGTGGCGAGCTACTATCCAGAGCCTTATCGGCTTCGCCAACAAGGATGGACCGCAAGAGGCAGGGCCCTCGTAGCGGAGGCCCATCGATCCGGCGCGAGCCGATGTAGAGAAAACTGGAGGTGGTGCAACCACAGTGCACTCCCCTCCGTGGCACCAGCGGCGGCCGACAACCCAGCAAGTCGACCGCCACGAAGAAGTTTCCACGGCGTCATCCGATCCACGGATGCGCCGTGATTAGCTTCAAGTTCTCCAGGAACGAGGCAAGGAGGACGCTTGAACTACCATCGAGCGGCGACGGGAAGCGCGCTATCAGTCTGATAAGCGTGCGGGGCCGGCTGTCGACAAGCCTGCGCCAAGGGACGTAGGAGACTTGCCTTATGAGGTAGGGACTTCACCGTTTACCCGTGAGCTGCGGCAAGTCCGGTGGCCCAATTCCCAAACCTTCAAGCCGGAGCTCCCGGAGAAATATGACAGTAAGACCCATCCCTCGGAGTTCCTGAGCATCTACACCATTGCGGTGCAGGCTGCCGGGGGCCGAGATGACAAGATACTTGCCAACTACTTCCCGTTGGTGCTCAAACCCAACGTCAGGTCGTGGTTGATGCATCTGCCGGAGAATTCTATTTCTTCCTGGTCAGATCTGTGCCATCAGTTTGTTGGTGCCTTTTTTGGAGGCCACCAAGCTCCTGGCCAAGAGAGCGATTTACATATCATCCCTCAGAAGGAGGGCGACTCCCTGCGCAAGTTTATCCAGAGATTTAGCCAGGTGCAGTACAATATTCCTGACGTTCACCCTGCCGCTGTCGTTAGCGCGTTCCACCAGAACATGCATAACCGCAAAATGCGGGAAGAGCTGGCAATGAACAAAGTTAGGAGTATTGCCGAGCTTTACGCCTTGGCCAACAAGTGCGCTCGAGCTGAAGAGAGGAGGAAACTCCCTGGCGAGGCTGTTGGCGCGGTGGGCGAGTCCGAAGAAGAAGGTGTCGCGGCCCCGTCAAGGAAAGGCCGGCGGCGAAACAGGAAGCGCGGAGGCAAGGCCGTGCTTGCTGTCGAGGAATCCGACAACCCCAGCGCCGCCAAGAAGGCCAAGGTTGGTGACCCCGGCAAGGATCTTGCCAGGTGTCCTTCCTGTCAGGCCTTGGCGGCTGCCGACAAGTCGGAGAACTCCGGCAAGCAGTATTGCAAGATCCATCGCACCAAGGGCCACGATCTCCAGAACTGCCAGCAAGTTGAGCAGCTTGCCGAGAAGCAGAGGGCCGAATATGAGAGGCGAGATAAGGAGAAGGACCAAGATGGTGCTGACGGATCTGGCAAGAAGCACGGTGGCCGAGGGGGTCGCCGCGGCAAGGCCAAGCAACAGAAAGACAGGCCCGCTCGGGGCCAGGACAAGGAAGAGGATGATGATGAAGAAGATGATGAATCCAGTGAGCAAGAATTCCAGAAGGCTATGGAGGCCATGTGTATCGATGGGGGTGCCTCGCTGCATTCTTCCCACCGCCAACTCAAACAGTGGGTGCGCGAGGTCAATGCGGCAGAGCCATCCCCAGATGCATGTAGGCCCCTGAAGTGGTCCAGCACGCCTATCATTTTCGACGCCGAGGATCACCCTGATCGCACAACTGCGGTCGGGTGCTTGCCATTGTTGGTCTCGCCAACAATTCGCAACCTCAAGGTGATGAAAATGTTAGTTGACGGTGGGGCCGGCCTAAACTTAATCTCACCGGATGTGCTCAAAAAGCTCCAGATTCCCGACGAAGACCTCGAAGAAACGGGTACGTTTCAAGGGGTCAATCCGGGAAGAACCCAGCCTAAGGGCAAGATTACACTGCCGGTGACATTTGGCAGCGAGCTTAACTTCGGGACCGAGAAGGTGGTGTTTGATGTCGCCAAGATCCCCATGTCATATAATGGGATCCTTGGTCGGCCAGCGCTGGATAAGTTCATGGCGGCATCACACTATGCATACAACGTTCTGAAGATGCCTGGGCCGTTGGGCGTCATCACTATCCATTCTGATAAGAAGGATGCGCTCATCTGTGCCGACCAACTTTACCGGGAAGCAGTTGCAGCACCTGCTGTCAAGGCACCTGCTCCTGCCGCTGGAACTCCCGGGGGGAAGAAGAAGACCGGCAAGAACCTTGGCGCGAACTCCGGCAAGCGCACCTCCTCGGAGTGTTGCGCTTTCGTCGAAGACGCACCAGAGAGTTCCCCCGGCAAGAACAAGAAATCCAAGGCTGCTCCGCCGGAGACCAAGAAGGTGCCTGTCAGAGAGGACGGAACGGGGGGAACTTTCACCATAAGTTCCACCCTAGATGACAAATAGGAAAGCGCGCTCGTTGCTTTCCTGCGGGCGAATGTCGACGTGTTTGCATGGCAACCGTCTGACATCCCCGGTGTTCCCAGGAAGGTAATTGAGCACCACCTTGTTGTCTATCCTCATGCGCGGCCCGTCAAGCAAAGGGTCAGGAAGCAAGCCTTGGAGCGGCAAGAATTCATTGCCGAAGAAATCAGAAAGCTGGAGGCGGCAGGACTGGTCAAAGGAGTGCTTCATCCAACCTGGTTGGCCAATCCGGTTGTAGTGCGGAAAGCGAATGGGAAATGGAGGCTTTGTATCGATTATACAGATATTAATAAAGCCTGTCCAAAAGATCCCTTTCCCTTGCCGCGCATCGACCAGATTGTGGATGCCACCGCTTGTTGTGATCTCATGTCCTTCCTTGATGCCTATTCAGGGTATCATTAGATTTTTATGGCAAAAGAAGATGAAGAGAAGACCGCATTTATCACCCCATGTGGTACGTATTGTTTCATACGAATGCCTTTCGGGTTGAAAAGTGCCGGTTCGACATTTGCCAGAGCAATCCAAATTGGTTTTGAGCCTCAACTCCATTGAAATATGGAGGCGTATATGGATGATATAGTGGTCAAAACCAAAGACAAAGCGACACTCATCCAGGATTTAGAAGAAACATTTGCAAATCTGCACAAGATCAACTTGAAGCTCAATCCTGAGAAGTGCATGTTCGGTGTTCCTTCCGGCAAGCTCCTCGGATTTTTTGTATCTTGCCGGGGAATCGAAGCGAACCCCGACAAGATCAAAGCTATTGAGCAAATTGAAGCGCCGAGACACATCAAAGATGTTCGTCGTCTTGCCGGCTGTGTTGCTGCTCTAAGCAGGTTTATTTCCAAATCTGCTGAGCGCGCCTTGCCCTTCTTCAAAATTTTGAAGAAGGCAGGTCCAATGAAATGGACTCCGGAGGCGGAGGCTGCGCTGCAAGATTTGAAGAAATACCTTTCCTCTCCACCGACGCTAGTCGCGCCTAAACCACAAGAGCCGTTGCTGCTGTATCTGGCAGCAACAAATCAAGTGGTTAGTGCTGCGCTAGTGGTGCAGAGAGAAGCTGATGAGGAAGCAACACCAGCGGCAGGACCGCCAGATGACGCAGCAAGATCTTCCTCGGCAAGGGTTGATCCCGGCAAGACAGGATCTGCGCAAACAGAAGAACCCATGCAGAAGAAGAGGATGGTGCAGCGCCCAGTCTATTTTGTTAGCTCTCTTTTACAAGGAGCTAGGTCAAGATATTCTGGTGTGCAGAAATTGCTTTTCGGCCTTCTTATGGCCTCGAGAAAGCTACGCCATTACTTTCAAGCACATGAAATCACCGTCGTCACTCGCTTTCCGTTGCAACGGATTTTGCAAAATCCAGAAGCAACCGACAGGATCGTGGAGTGGGCGTTGGAATTGTCAAGCTTTGGCCTTAAGTTTGAAAGCACTTCAACAATCCAGAGCAGGGCCTTGGCGGAGTTCATTGCGGAATGGACCCCAACGCCAGACGAAGAGGTTCAGGAAACAATTCTCCCCGGCAAGGAAATCGATCAGCAATGGGTTATGTACTTTGATGGGGCTTTCTCGCTGCAAGGCGCCGGTGCTGGTGTGCTGCTTGTCGCACCCACCGGAGAGCACCTCAAGTACGTTGTCCAAATGCATTTTCCCCAGGAGAGTTCGACCAACAACACTGCAGAATACGAGGGTTTGCTTGCCGGTCTCAGGATCGCGGCAGACCTTGGTATCAAAAAGCTCGTCATCAAAGGTGATTCACAACTTGTCATCAGGAAAGTTAACAAGAGTTATCAAAGTCCATTGATGCAAGCCTACGTGGATGAAGTGAGGAAAATGGAAGAGCGCTTTGACAGTCTGCAAATGGAGCACGTTCCCTGTGCCGAGAACAGTGTTGCTGACGACCTGTCAAAGCGTGCCGCCCTCAAGTTGCCTGTGGAACCAGGAACTTTTGTGCTCCAATTGACTCAACCATCTGTGGCGCCATCGATGCGGCAAGAAAAGAGAAGAAAGTTGAACTCTGGCCAGTACTTCCCGGCAGAGCTCCCCGGAGCCGCCGGCAAGGAAGTTGCCGGGATCGACATGCCTGCCGGGGAACAATAGGCTCCGGCAGGGCCTCAGGCCCTTGCTGTCGAGACAAATGTTCCCCCGGCAGAGGAGATGCCTTTAGTCCTAGCTGTCGAGCCTCAGGCTCCAGCATGGGCGCAGCACATTGTCCATTTCCTTCAGACAGGTGAACTCCCTGAGGAACAGGAAGAAGCAGAGAGAGTAGCCTGTCGGACTGTTATGTACAAGTTCGTCGATGACGTCCTGTACAGAAAGAGACCAAACGGTGTGAAATTGAAGTGCATTCCTCAGGAGGATGGACTAGAGCTGTTGGCAGAGATACATGGAGGCATATGTGGCTCTCACATAGGGTCAAGAGCGCTTGCCGGGAAAGCATTCCGGCAAGGTTTCTTTTGGCCCACCGCTCTCCAGGATGCAACTGCACTAGTCACCAAGTGTGAAGCGTGCCAGTTTCATTCGAAGAAATCACATCAGCCAGCTCAAGCTCTTCAGACAATCCCTCTCTCCTGGCCATTTTCGGTCTGGGGGCTCGACATATTGGGCCCTTTCCCCCGTGCTACCGGCGGCTTTGAGTACTTGTACGTTGCTATTGACAAGTTCACAAAGTGGCCGGAGGTGGAAGCAGTGAGGAAGGTGATAGCACAATCAGCCGTCAAGTTCTTTAAGGGAATTGTTTGCCGTTTCGGTGTGCCCAATAAGATCATCACCGACAATGGCACGCAGTTCACAAGTCGCACCTTCATGCAGTACGTCCAAGACCTTGGCGGCAAGATTTGTTTTGCCTCTGTTGCTCACCCAAGAAGCAACGGCCAAGCGGAGAGGGCCAATGCTGAAGTGCTGCGCGGTCTCAGGACCAGAACCTTTGACAGGCTGAAAAAGTGCGGAAGACGCTGGATTGATGATTTGCCGGCAGTTCTTTGGTCAATCAGAATGACACCAAATCGAGCCACCGGCCAGACACCATTCGCTCTGGTCTACGGAGCGGAAGCAGTTCTCCCCACGGAACTCATATACGGATCACCTTGAGTGCTCGCTTATGATGAGCTTGAGCAAGAGCAACTGCGGTAAGATGACGCTGTGCTCCTTGAGGAGAATCATCTTCAGGCTGCTGTGCGAGCTGCACGCTACCAGCAAGCTTTGCGCCACTACCATAGCCGCAAAGTTCATGCCCGAAGCCTTGAGGAAGGCGACCTTGTTCTTCGGCGGATTCAGTCCGCCAAGAATTCAAACAAGTTGACGCTAAAGTGGGAAGGCCCTTATCGGATAGTATGAGTCACCAGGCCCGACGCTGTCCGCTTGGAGACCGAAGTTGGCATTCCAGTGAGCAATTCCTGCAATATCGAACATCTTCGCAAGTTCTACCCATAAGGCGCGGTTGCCGGGGGCTCCCGGCAACCACCATTTTGTACAAGTCTTGCCGGCAAGGCATGTGATCCTTTGTACAAAGCCAGGCGCAGACCCTGAGCGCAGATGAATAAATTTAAGTGTTGTACATTCCCTTATTGATTCCCATGTTCATATTTATATATGCATGTTTGTCTAAGATGTTGTACGACACCTACACCCGGTAAGTTCTAACGAACCACCAAGGTTTCCTGTCCTTATTTTCTCTTCTTTCTTTTTAAAAGATAGAAGGATTCCTCGCGTGCACATTTGCCGGGGGGGCGGGGAAGGGAGATATGAATATCAATTGGCGACGTTCGGAATCGACGCTTGCCGGAGGAAGGACAAAGACAGAAAGCTAAGTCCTAAAAACTCAGAGCAAGTTTTTCTTTTATTACAAAGTTATTTCCTTGGACGATTCCGACTCTTGTATGGAAAATCTGCACGCGAAGGAACCCTTGTTGTAATCGGTTGCGCCCTTATTTTGTTTCGAGCCTGCTCAACGATTTAAGTGGCTGCACTGAGAACACCAAGGAGTCTTGCCGGCCGCTGCGCCTCCAGCAGGCTGCTGAAGTCCCGCACCCAGCGCTCGCGGCAGGTTGCGCGCCGGCAAGTTTTTCAGTAAGCGTAGGGTGAACTCCATACATAAGGGAATCAGACAAGGAAAATAGCAAGCATGAACCTAAACATAGGCGAATTATATTACATCCATGAGTTGCCGCAATTCTAACTTGAGACTTAATTGTCTTTTACATGGAATGACGACGGCAAGAAAAAGGGGAGCACTCAATCCCTGCGCTGGCCTTCGATCCTTTTGATGGAGTCCACCTTCTCAAGGATAGGCGCGATGCACTCTTCAAGCGCCTCAACATTTGCATCCCTTGGCAGATGGCCGAGCGCGTTGGAGAGGTCGATGCCGGAGTTGCTGTGCACCACTTTGATGAGCACCTTGCGGAGGACAGCCCGGCAAAGCCGGCGAGTCTCGTTGGCCAATTGGGTCGCCCGGCTAGACTGGAGCACTCTCAAGGCATTGATGATGCTTTCGAAGAACATCGTCAACCTGGCACTTGGAGATATTCTTTCCTCGGAAGAATACTTGAAGTTCGACAGGCCCATGGTTGACAGTTCTGCCGTAAGCTTCTCCGAGGTGGCGATGAGACGTCCAGTCCAGATCTCCACTCCCCTTTCGTAATCAGCTTGGGCTTCGGCGGCGCTCTTGAGCAGGTTCGTCTCTCCTTGGAGATCCTTGAGTAGAGCCTTCTCACGGGCCCTGCCGGCCTCGAGAGACTTCTGCAGCGTAGTCAGCTTCAGCTCTAGAACCGCAATATTATTAGCCGCAGAGGAGAGCTGCTTGGTTTTGTCGGACAGGGCAACTTGCATCTCCGCCAAGGAATGGAGGGTTTTTTCCCTGTCACCCTTGAGCGTCGAGAGCTCCTTGCTGTGTTCTTCGAGATCTGTTTCCAGCCTCTTCACCTTGTCGCTCAGCTTGTTCTTGGCGGCCTCCGCAGCTTCGGCAGCATTGACGACCTCCTTGAGCTTGCCGGCGTGACTTGCAGTCAGAGCTTCGAGTGCCTCCTTATGTTTTTGTTCCAGCTCCTGGGTCTGCCGCGCGACAAGATTCTCGATATCTTCATCTTTGCTGTGAAGCTTGGTGGCGAGTGCCTGCTCACGTGCGGTGAGATCTTCCTCATGAGCATCAAGAGCAATGCGGCGCCCCGTCAGGAGGGCATCTTCGGCAGCAATCCTTTGAGCAGCTTCATCATGCGCCTTCTCCATATCGGATTGCTTCAGGAGGATCTCAGTCCACTGCTGGCTCACTTGTTCTCGGCCGGCAACCAGCTCTTGGAGGGCCTCAGCGTGCCAGATCTGCATTTGTGCGACGCGCCTTTGAAAATCTGCTTCGGCCGCCTCGACAACTGCCATTCTGGAGTCCGCCTTGTCTTTCCGGGCGCGATGGAGAGCCTGGAGCTTGCGAAAATTCTCGCCCATGGCCTGAAGGAGCTGATCCTCTTCAGATTTGCCGCTGCTAGTGTTGGGGTCGTCAACAACTTCGAGCCCAGCAGCAGCGATGATTTCTTCAAAAACTTCTCCTTCGACTGGTGCCCCAGTGCTTGCCGTCCCCGGCAAGTTGACGAACAGGTTCTCGCCAACCTTGAGGTATTTGCTGGATGAGGGGCCTTCAGATCTTGATGGCTGGTCTTCAGTGGCCGCCTCACCAGTGGCATGGGGCTCTGTGGCCGGTGCAGCGCCTGGCGCTCCTGCGGCAGGAATGCCGTCAGTGTGGTCATCAGCCTCCCTGTCGCCCCCTTCAGTAGGTTCCTTGGCGGGTTCCTCTTGTGCAGTCTTGGCGGCCTCCCCGTCAAGAGCACCACCAGCCTCGACAGTGTCATCCTTGGTGGCCTCGCTGGCAGCGATCCTGTCTGCTTCGGCAGCGGCGTCCCTGGCGGTCTCCTCGATGACAACGTCGACGTCCATGTGTTCCATCACAGGGAACTCTGAAGGACGAAGGAGGAAAATAGAATAAGATCGAGATTGGAGTTTGAAGTGACTAAAGACAGAGAGATAAGGGAAAGAGTAACAAGCACTCTGAGGCAATTGAGTACCTGCCTCGAGATGTTGGGAGGTGGCCTCGCCCCTCCCGTCAACTTCGGTTGCCGGGGGTGGGTTGCCGGGGTCCGTGCTTGCCGGCTCCTCCTCAATTAAGGTAGGCTCGTCGGTAGGATCTCTTGCCGGGGACGTGCTTGTGGGCGGCACGGTCGATGGAGGTGGCACGACGGGGATGTCTTCTGATAACTCTCCTTGTTGCCGTTCTTCTCCTGCAAGCCCAAGAATATCAGCGGCAAGAATGGAAGCCGCAGCACCCGCCAGCGGAAAAAGAACAGTAAACTTACGCTGGGGGCTGTGCTGGGGGCTGCGTTGAGGACTGGGCTCCGGGCTGATGACGGTGGTTTCTGGCACGCTCGTGGAGCCTGCCGGGGGCTCGTCGCCCGTAGAAGTCTTTGACCTCTTCGCCATCCTCTCCAGCAATGTTTCTGTGTCACTGCAGAGACAATACAAGCAAGTTAGTAAGGTCTATCGAAGATTGAAATATAAAAGCTATGGCGAAGTACTCACTCTTCTTCTTCTCGCTCCGGACTAAAGCCAGAGATGTCGAAATTGACCTCCGCTGCAATGTCTGAGTGGGGAGGCGGAGGAGGGGTCCTAGGCCGCTTGGCTGTGGCAGGCGCCGGGGCAGCTTCCGGTGCGGTAGTACGAGACCCCCCTGCCGCCCCAGCAATGGCCGCTGGTGCGGGTCTCGCGCGCCGCGCAGGCTGTTGACGAGCCCCCTGCCGCGGTCCAGTCTTGCCGGCCACTTTCTTGCCGGGAGCCTCGCCACTCAAAGAAGGCTGGCTTGCCGGGATGCCAGATGCAGCCTTCCGAAGAACACGCTTCGTCTTCTTCGGGGGTGGGAGCTCTTCTTGCGTTTCTTCTTCGGTTGTGTCCTCGTCGGACGAGCTCTCAGCGGTTGTGCTACTCTGTTCCCCGGCAACTTTGTCCTCACCGGAAGGTTTTACCTCCACTACTACCTCTGCGTCGCTGGCTTCCCACTCTGTGAAGCCGACACTGCCGGCCTCCGCGGCAAGATTTGCCTCCTCCACCCTAGTAGCAATGTAAGCTACTTCTTGGTCGGTGGTGGCTTGGATGAAATCTGACTCTTGCCGGACAGGTCTCTCCGTCAAGTTGTCAAAAAACTTCTGCGCTTCCTCCTCGGTTGGCTCGGCCCAGGTCGGGTCAAGACCGTGGGCGTTGAACATCGGCAGGAAGGCGATGATTGACCCCAAGGCAGAATTGTTGCACAAGGGGACAATCCTTGCCGGCAGCCGGTGCTTGTCTTCGCGCTGGAATAGTTTTTGACGGAGAGCGCCAAGCTGCATAGTGGTCAGATTGTTGTTCAGCCCGGGGCGCAATCTCATGACATCTGCCACGTTTCTGTATTCCCAAGCTGGCCTTCCCCTGTTCTGCAAAGGGGCGATGCGGCGGCGGAGAAAGTCGAAGCCAATCATCTCCATCGTCAGCCCGGCAGCCTTCAGGCGGAGGATCCTGGTGATGGCGATTGTGAGCCTCTCGTCCTCCGCAACAAGATCGCTCCAATCCTTGCCGCGGACCACCTTCTATTGCCGGGGAAGACAGAACGGATGGGGATCTGCTTCCTGGATCCAGCACCATTCAGCCCGCCACTCGTCCCACTTTTCGCGGTAAACTCCTTCTGGGTATATTTCCTTATTCCAAGCCCTTGGAATCCAAGCGATAGAACCAGAGAGGGCCTCTCCTTTTTGGATGCGAGGGAAGAAGTAATGGCGAAAAAGAGCAGAATTGGGAATCACGCCGACAAAGTTTTCACAGAGATGGGCAAAGATAGACATGCAAAGTACCGCATTCGGCGTGAAATCGAGAAGACGAAAGCCGTATGTGTACATGATATCATTGAAGAAGTCGGAAAAGGGGGGACAGAGCCCGCAATAGAAATACGCAGTGAAGAAAGAGTATCTGTCCGATCCACCTTTGGAACAAGCACCTGGGATTACGCGTGTGGTGGGGTGAGCTTGCATCTCCTTCGCCCACATGCACTGGTACTGCCCCTTCAGAGCTTCAGCATCGAGCGTTGGGGGGAAGACGACAAGCCTCTTCCGCATCTTCGCCAGTTCGCTCTCCGGGACATCAGCTTTCGCTTCCTTGCCCTTGCCTTTGCTGGCCTTGGGCGGCATGGCGGCTGTGAGGGTGGAAGCCGGGGGTGGAGCGAGCGCGGAAGCGGCGTGCGGAAGAGGAAAAAGCTTCGCTCTGAGCTCGAGAAGAGGAAGGCAATGGCGATGGCTAGATTGAGAAGAAGAGGGGGGTAAATAGGCTTGTGCCTCTGCGACTTCTCCTTTTTATGGGGAAGGAGTGGGGCCGCCTCTTTTATTCCCCAATGTGAATGCGCCTCTATTGGCGCGTTGCAGTTGCAGCCTTTGGGGCACGCTTCCCACGTCGCGCGCTCGATGCGTGTAGTGGGGGCACAGTAAAACGAGATATTTACGAGCAGTTAATCCCCTGCCACGCGTGCCCTGCACTGTTTGGGCCTAGCCCAACAACGCCTCGCACTCGTGTATGGCCTAGGCCCGGGGGCTCCTGTCGGTGTACTAAGTATTGGGCCACTAGTACCCCATACTTGTGCATGGGCAGTTGTAGCCATCCCCGTGGCAAGGCTTGCCGGGAACAGTTCAAGGTTGATTCAAGCCACCAAAGGAATCATCAAGTCAGAGATCTGAGGATCAGCAGATAAGAAGGGCTGGAATCCGAAGGCCAGCTTCCCCGGCAAATGCGAACCCCGGCAAGGCTTGGCGTCCGGCAAGGCTTGGCGCCCGGCAAGTTTCGGCGCCTGGCGAGATTCTGCCACTGTGCCACCGCTCCAGCACAGCGACAAAGCCTGACATTCTGGGTCCTTCTCTGGATGCGTGGCAACGCGCCAGTGGAGGAGAGCTTAAGCGGTGCTGATGGGATGGCCCCTTTTTCCATCCCCAAGAAAGTGAGGACACCTAAACGGACACCTCATGGTGCATTAAATGCGTTTGTCCTAATTCGTCAGGGGTTAGGTATGATACCCTGTAGCTACTTTACACCTCAATGTATGTACATTTTGCCACTGTGGAGACCCCTTTGAGCATATAAAAGGAGGCCCAAGGCAACTGCTACAGAGGAGGAGAAGAACTTCTGGCCCATTCTGCATGCGTAGCTGCTCTTTGAACGTACTGTTCATAGCGAGCGCTCCTGAAGGCTGGGCTCAAGAACATTAATAAGAACACAAAGCAGGAGTAGGGTTTTACGCTGATCAGCGGCCCGAACCTGGGTAAAAACTTCCCGCGTCGATCATTGGTTCTGCTCTTTGCGTATACCTCTCCCCCCGCCGAATCGTAAAGGGGTCTCTCGGGATCCCATGGGTGCCTCACGCCGACAATGTGGGAGGTACAAGTGAATGATTGTGGTTTAGTAAGAATATTGGTATAAAGTTTGTGATTCCCGAAGCATGCACGTGTAGTCTCTCATTATGCTAAGAAGTTGGAGCATGATTTGTTATTGAATGTCTTCCTTTGCGTGAAGGTCAGGGGCACACGATGGTTAACTCCTACCAACCTCCCCCCTAGGGGCATGTGTAGTAGTACTTTGCTTTGAAGGCTAATAAACTTCCGCAATAAGTATGTGAGTTCTTTATGACTAATGTGAGTCAATGGTTTATACACACTCTCACCTTTCCGCCATTTGCTAGCCTCTCCAGTACCGTGCATTGCCCTTTCTCACCTAGAGAGTAGGTGCAAGCTTTGCTGGTGCATCCAAACCCCGTGATATGATATGCTCTATCACACATAAGCCTCCTTATATCTTCCTCAAAATAGCCACCATACCTACTACCTATTATGGCATTTCCATAGCCATTCCAATATATATTGCCATGCAACTTCCGCCGTTCGTTTTTGATGACACGGATGATATTGTCATATTGCTTTGCATGATCATATAGCTGACATAGTATTTGTGGCTCAGCCACCGTTCATCATTTTTTTATACATGTTACACTAGTATCATTGCACATCATGGTACACTACCAGACGCATTCATATAGAGTCATATTTTGTTCTAGTATCGAGTTGTAATTTTGAGTTGTAAGTAAATAGAAGTGTGATGATCATTATTATTCATTATTAGAGTATTGTCCCGGTGAGGAAATATATATAAAAAAATAGGCCAAAAAGTGCCCAAGTAAAAAATAAAGAAAAAAAGAAAAGAAAAAAGAGGAAGAAAAAAGAAAAAAAGAAAAGAAAAATGAGAGAAGAAGAGAGAAGGGGCAATGTTACTATCCTTTTCCACACTCGTGCTTCAAATTAGCACCCACAATGTTTTGCATATAGACAGTCTCCAATGCTTTCATTTTCATATACTAGTGGGAATTTTTCATTATAGAACTTGGCTTGTATATTCCGATGATGGGCTTCCTCAAATGCCCAAGGTCTTCATGAGAAAGCAAATTGGATGCACACCCACTTAGTTTTTATTTTGAGCTTTCATACACTTATAACTCTTAGTGCATCCGTTGCATGGCAATCCCTACTCCTTGCATTGACATCAATTGATGGGCATCTCCATAGCCCATTGATTAGCCTTGATGATGTGAGACTATCTTCCTTTTTGACTTCTCCTTATCAATCTCTACCACCGCATTTTATTCCACCCATAGTGCTATATCCATGGCTTGCGCTCATGTATTGCGTGGGGGGTTAAAAAAGCTGAAGCACGTTAAAAAGTATGAACCAATTGCTCGGCTTGTCATCGGGGTTGTGCATGATAAATACTTTGTGTCAATGATGGAGCATGACAAGACCATAAGATTTTGTAGGGATAACTTTCTTTAGCATTTTTATTTTGAAAGGCATGATTGTTTGTTAGTATGCCTGAGTATTGATGTCTTTATATCAAGCTATAGACTATTGCTTTGAATCATTAGGATCTTAATATTCATACCACAAAAGAGATTACATGTTGAATATGATAGGTAGCATTCCACATAAAAAATTCTATTTTTATCATTACCTACTCGAGAACGAGCAGGAATTAAGCTTGGGGATGCTGATACGTCTCCAACGTATCTATAAATTTTTGATTGTTCCATGATATTATACCATCAATCTTGGATGTTTATTATGCAATAATATATCATTTTTGGGACAAACCTATTAACTTAGTGCCAAGTGCGAGTTGCTATTTTTTTTGCCTGTTTTTGGTTTTCCAGGAAATCAGTACCAAACGAAAGAGACCCTAGAAGCTTCGGGAGGAGACCAGATGTGCAACGAGTATGCGACAAGGCACTTGGGCGTGCCCAGGGGGTAGGCGCACCCAAGTACCTTGTGGGCCCCAAGTGGCTCTGTTTGACCTAATTCCACCTCTACAAATTCTAAAAAACGGGAAACCAACAGAGAGCCACCCAAAATACTTTTTCCGTCGCCGCAAGTTTCTGTTCTTGGAAGATCCCATCTGGAGGCCTTTTCTGGTACTCTGTCGAAGGGGGAATTGATCATAGAGGGCCTCTACATCAACCTTGCTGCCCTTCTGATGATGTGTGAGTAGTTTACCACATACCTACGGGTTCATAGCTAGTAGCTAGATGGCTTCTTCTCTCTCTTTGATCTTCAATACAATGTTCTCCTTGATGTTCTTGGAGATCTATTCGATGTAATCTTCTTTTGCGGTGTGTTTGTTGGGATCCGATGAATTGTGGGTTTATTATTAGATTATCTATGAATATTATTTGAGTCTTCTCTGAACTCTTTTATGCATGATTATTATAGATTTGTATTTCTCTCTGATCTATCCGTTTGGTTTGGCAAACTAGATTGATTTATCTTGCAATGGGAAGGTTCTTTGTAATGGGTTCAATCTTGTGGTGATCTGTATCCCAGTGACAGAAAGGGACAAGACACGTATTTATATTCTTGCCATTAAGGATTAAATGATGGGGTTTATTCATATTGATTGAGTTTACTTTGTCTACATCATGTCATCTTGCTTAAGGCGTTACTCCGTTCTTTATGAACTTAATACTCTAGATGCATGTTGGATCGCGGTTGATGTGTGGAGTAATAGTAGTAGATGCAGGCAGGAGTCGGTCTACTTGTTTGGGACGTGATGCCTATTTACATGATCATTGCCTTGGATATCGTCATAACTATGCGCTTTTCTATCAATTGCCCAACAGTAATTTGTCTACCCACCGTATGCTTTTTGTTCCAGAGAGAAGCCTTTAGTGAAAACTATGGCTCCCGGGTCTATCTTTATCATATATTAAAATCCAAAAATACCTTGCTGCAATTTATTTACCATTATTTATTTTGTGTTTTTGTTTATCTGTCTACCATTATCAGACTTGATCCTTGCAATTAATCGCCGAGGAGATTGACAACCCCCTTGATCGCATTGGGTGCAAGTATTTGTTCTTTTGTGTGTAGGTTCTTTTCACAAGGTCTTGTGTGGTTCTCCTACTGGATTGATAACCTTGGTTCTTAACTGAGGGAAATACTTATCTCTATTGTACTACATCATCCTCTCCTCTTTGAGGAAATCCCAACGCAACTCACAAGTAGCAGTAGTCTGATAAGGTATGGGGCGAGGGATGAGCCTTGTAGCCCCAGGTATTTGGCGAAGGGATCAATGGAATCCTTTGACACAACGTCTTGTATGTGTAAAATAAAATTGCATCATGAATTTTATCTTGTCTTGTGCGTGATATTCATCCCTGCAGGTACCCAGGATCATGGAGTTCGAGCATCGGTGAGGATAGGAGCAAGGGGACCATGAATTGTTATACCGAACACCGTTGACAGTAAGGTTCAGTAGGGTAACATGGATCATATTCTTGGGTATACATGAGGTGTAGTCATTGAACACCCAAAGCTTCTGTCTGATATTATTATCTTAATTATTGGAGCAACCCTGCGAGACGGATAGGGCCTTCGGTAGGACAATTGATTCTTGATGCAGGACTCGTGTCGGTCAGGATGTTATTTGGACACATCCCCCATTCCAAACGAAGCAAGCACCTCTTGATGGTGGCTTCCCGAGCACAAACTAATATCATTTTTGATCCCAACACCAATACATGGTTGTAAGCATTAAGACCTCATCCCTGTACCTTCTTTTTATTATAAGCGTTTGAATCAGTATTTGCTTGCTGATCCCGTCAAAAGCTGGATATGACACTTTAGCAAAAGCTTGCTAGAGACCATCGCTTCAATGGAATCTTCCTCTCATGGGTTCGATAACACAGGGTCACCTTTGGAAATAGTTGATGGATACTATTTTTAGTTCCAATACCGGGTCAACAAAAAGGAGATATCAAGCCCTTTTTCTGGCGCCGTTGCTGGAGAGGAGTTTAGTATTCCTAGTCTTTGTAATTAGAGTTTTTGTTAAAGTTAATTTTTAGTTTTTGTCTTTACTTTTTTTGTTTTAGTTTAAGTTTTGTTTTTTTTGGATGTCTTGTCAGTTGAAAAATCCAAAAAGTTACTATGGATCATAATCTTGGGTGTTTTGCTACTCCTAGCAATAATTTCATGCATGAAACTATATCACAACCTGATGTTGCAGCTGCAAAATATGAGATCAAACCGAACTTAGTTTGCATGTTTCAATAGGACCAATTTGGAGGCACTTCTTCTGAAGATGCAAATATGCATTTACATAATTTTACTGAATTGTGCAACATGACACGCATAAAGGATTATGATCCAGATGCTCTGAAACTTTGGTTAATTCCTTTCTCTTTCAGAGGAAAAGTTAAAGAATGGCTTTTAGCTTTGCCTAAAGGCAGTATTACTTCTAGGGGTGCTTGTTGCAGCAATTTTTTATCTAAGTTTTGCCCACCTACAAAAATTATGCAATTACATTCTCAGATTACAGATTTCAAGCAAGATGAACGTGAACCACTAGCGCTTGCGTGGGATAGAATGAGAGAAGCTATAAGAAATTGCCCCAATCATGGAATGGAGGAGTGGTTAATCCTTCATATGTTTTATAATGGCTTGAATCATATGTTAAAGGCTATGCTTGATATAGCTATAGGAGGAACAATCATGGGAAAACCCATACAAGATATAAAGAAGATACTAGATGATATGCAAGAGAACCATGCCCAATGGCATGTTGCAAGAACCACCACCAAGAAGGTGAATGCTATACAAGAAAATAGCTCAGAGTTTACAACCAAGCTAGAAGAACTTATCTCTTTGATGAAAGTTAAAGAGGAGGTAAATGTCAATGCCATCACAGATGAAGATACTAGTGATGTGAATTTTATTGCTCGTAATAGCTATAATCCTAATTGGAAAAACAATAGATATGCTCCTAAACTTCCTTATCCTAATAATGGAGGAGCATAAAATAATTTTGGTGGAGTTAATGGTAGCAATAGAAATACTCTTGAAGAAACTCTTGAAAGTTTTATTGCTAGCCAGACTGAGCAGAATGAAAACTTCAAGAATATCTTGAAGAATCATGATAACTTACTCGGTCAGTTGACCGGTAAGTGTCGTGTGTACGACCATCTATGGGATCATGGCGATCCCTTTGCGGTTTGACTGCAGGGATCGACGAGCACAAAGAGCGGAGCTAGTAGAAAATGCATGGGGTTTACCCAGGTTTGGGCCGCTGTGAAGCATAAAACCCTACTCCTGCTTTGTGTATTGAATATGTATGTGCCCAATTACATGGAGCGCACGTCCGGCAAGGTGCTCGGGGGTGCTGCTACGCGTGCAAATGGACAGGGTTTTGACCTTTGTTAAGGTAGCCATGGGCCTCCTTTTATAGACTAAGGGGTCACCACAATGGCAAAATGCTAATTATACATTGTAAATAGTGGCTACATTGCCACATAGCTAACTCTTATGGGTTAGGACAAATGCATTTAATGCACCATGAGGTGTCTTGTAGATGGAGCTCTCCGGCAAGGTTGGTCTCTCCTTCTGTGCCATTCGCCCATCTACCTGTTATTCCTTTGACACATCATTTTGGACGGGTGTCATTAAAGTTGTATCTTCGGCGGTGAGCTGGCACGTGCCCAGACAAAGCTCACCTAACTGCCTGATCGATGAGGTGGAGCGCTGGCAGCGTAGTGGGATTCTTGCCGGGCCCGAAGCTTGCCAGGCTTGGGACTTGGCGGGCTTCGAGAGCGCTCCCCGGCAATCTAACTGGGTTCCCAAGCTACAACTTTAGCATTTCAGATCTCTGTCTTCTGAGATCTTCTTTGCTTCTTATAATCTGATCTTGAGTTTGGCTTTAGTTATCCTCCTTCAAGCCTTGCTATCAGGAAGGCTGCTACTACTTGTGCATAAGTCTGGGGTAATAAGGACCCCATTCTTAATACACCGACAGGAGCCCTCGGGCTTGTGCCACACACACATGCGAGGCATTGTTGGGCTAGGCCCAAAACAATGCACAGGCACACGTGGCAAAGAATAACTGCCAAATCTGTCATAATCTTATCTTTTACTATGCCCTCCCACCACACACATGACATGCATTGGTGAAGCGGGGCAGTCGCTGGAGTAGTGCACCTGGCAATGCACGATCACTTCAAACAGTAAAGAGCCAGCCCCCGCGCCTTCCCTATAAAAAAGGGAGGCATGGAGAGCGTTGCTCATTTACCACTTCCCATTCCAATCTGCGATCCACCATAATCTTCTACCTCTCGCCTTCCCTTCCCATCTCTGCTCTTCCAAAAAGCACCACCACTATGGGGAGGGGAAAGGGTCGAGCTCGTGCATCCGCCATTGCCGCGAGGGCTTCTCCTCGAGACCGCGCGTGCGTCCTGGCCACAGCCGCGGAGGTTGGCTCCAGCGCTCATGGAAGGACTGTGGCCCGCGGTCACGGAAAGCGTGGTGCCCGGGGCCGGGGTGGCCATGGTGGAGCACTCGCCATTTCATCCAGGCCGTTCCGCCTAGGCCGAGGCTCATACGGATATGACGCACGAGTTCGTTGTGGCACTGCGCCATCAACCACGCAGCTGGCTACGTCTCCCAAACCCCTTCCCAGAGCGATGGAGGGCAGCCGGCGGTCCGGCATGTGGCTGCAGGTGGACGGTTGTTGCAACGACCCCGTCTGGGTGGCTGTAGAAACTTCTACCAATGGTTTTATGTATCTGACACAGGGATGGAAATCCTTCGTCCGTGCTCACAGCCTAGGACAGGGACACCTTCTCCATTTCAGACTGGTTGCACTACAAAAAAAAACACTTATGTGATGATACGTGTTTGTCACAGTAGGTCATGTTTTCTGTCATGCATGTACATCCATGATGATTTTACGACAAAATCAAGATAGTCATACCTGAGCTGTCGTAGAAGTGTTCCATGACAATACCAAAATTATCAGCACGGAAGTGTCAACTTCCATGATGATAAATGGCGCGTCATGGAAGTGCTTTCGTCAAGGGTAACCGACATGTGGCATCCACCATAACAGGTCGCCATTAAGCTATTGGGTTCCGGTTTGGATCCGATAACCCGTTAACAGCCCGGATCAATGGGGATTTTCCACGTGTAAAATTCTCATTGGCCGTAGCAACCACGTGTCAGCTCTGCATTGAGACAGATGTCAACCGCGATACATCGACACGTGGCAAGGCCCAACAGCGGCCCATCAGGTCAAAAGGCCGGCCCGTTTGACTTGGTCAAAAGGAAGCGGGCCGGCCCACGGAAAGCCTGTTAACGGCCTGTTCGCATATAGCCCATTTACAACCCGCTAACTCACAGCCGATTATGGCCTATCCGAATTAGGCCCACTAGCATTATCTGGGCCGTCCAATATGATTCCAGCCCATTGTAACTTCTGGCCCATGTATGGCCCATGATGTCTTTCGGCCCATATGACGCCCTTTGTAACTCTGGGCCCATTAAAGGGCTGTGGTGAAACTCGGAGTATCCACCTGTCTGCTCAGCGTTCGGACAGATGTCGTCCACTCATTGGACGGGAGGCACCTATGATACGTCGACACGTGGCACGGCCCAACAGTGGCCATTTAGGTGAAAAGGCCAGCCTGTTTGACTTGGTCAAAAGGTAGCGGGCCGGCCACCGAAAGCCTGTTAACGGCTTGTTCACATATAGCCCATTTACAGCCCGCTAACTGATGGCCCGTTATGGCCTATCCGAATTAGGCCCAATACCGGCATCTGGGCCGTCCAATATGATTCCATCCCATTGTAACTTCCGGCCCATGTATGGCCCATGACGTCTTTCAGCCCATATGAGGCCCTATGTAACTCTTGGCCCATTAACGGCCCGTGGTGACACTGGCCCATAATGAACAGTGTATCGCTTTATACCCATTAATGGCCCATTATTCCATTGGGTCGTTTCTAGCCCGTGTTATCTTTCGGCCTTGTAAGGGCCCATTTATTCTTGGGCTCATTTTCAGCATTCGGTTACTTACAGTCTGTTACTGGTCTGTTCCGCTTGTGGGCCAAATTCGGCCCATGGTTACAGTCGACCCGTTTGTGGCCCGTTAATCCGTTGGGCTGTTTTCGTAGCATCATCAAATACGGCCCATTAACGACCCGTTATGCCTGTCGATAGAATTAAGCCCGTTATACATATCGGCCTATTAACGACCCGTTCTGGTCGGGCCATAAACAGACGATTTCCACTCTAGCCCGTTTACGGCCCATATTGTGGTTCGTTATTTGTCCATGAATAGTATGGCCCATGTTTGGCCAATCGATCATATGGCCCATAGAAGGCCCATTGATTCTATGGCCCGTAGAAGGCCCATGGATCCTACGGCCCTTAGGAGGCCCATGGTCACTATGGCAGGTAGCAGGACCATGGTTACAATGGTCCGTATGTTGCCCATGGTTATTGTGGCCTTGTTTTAAAAAGTATTTTATTGTGGCCACTAGCAAACCGCGGAAAAAGAACTGCAGTGACTACAACCAAACAAATAAACAAGACAATAAGGAAATAAATAAGCAAGCAACTTACGCTAGGCTATTACGGCTATTACACATAATACATCCACTAGGCATCAAAGTTCGCCACCAGTGCAAATATAGGGAACAAAGCAGCATATTACAAACACTGGGGGTCTAAATTGGCCACCAGTACAAATAAACACGGCAGCAAAACAAGTCCATAACTGAAACAACTTCAGAAGAGCTCAAGAAATGTTATCCTGGGCATCCACCAAGCTGGCAATAAGCTTAGTAAGCTTATTAGCTTTCTCCTGTTTGGCGCTAAAATCCTCCAACGCTTGCTGTTGCACCAGAAAGTATGCATCTGAATTCTCCATGGACTTCCTCAGTCCTTCGGCTTCTTGTCGCAGCACAACTGATCGATGTCTTTCAGCTTGTAGTTGAGACTCAAGAAACCGAACTGATTCAGACAGTGAGTTCGAAGAGCTTGTGCCATCTGTAGTGGCCAGTAACTCGAACGCTACATCAAGACAGGACTTTGGGGTTGTCTCACTGTCTTCAAGATAGTTTTCCTTAGCTGTTTTATTAGCTTTGTTGGAGACCAACAAGGATGTCTCACTATCCTGAACCTTATCTGCATTACTTCCTTTACCATTGCTTAATAATGTACTCTTCCCCAATATTCTATCATCATTCTAAAAGAAGAAATAAGCAGACACATAACAGGTTTAGCATGTAGTATATGAAACTCATTTCGGTGAACCCGTTTAGTAGTAAGGTGGACAAGATTAAACTACCAAGTCTTCTATTGTGATGTAGTACATAATAAAAGCATCAAACAAAAATATATCTATGTAGTAGGGTGGGAAACTACACGGCACAACAAGATTTAAGATGGGTACCACGGGTATACATGTACAACAACACTATTGGCTCTGTTGTGATGCTAGTAATGTGCATGGTACGAGAAGTCAACTGTATACATAATTGAAATTGAAATCAACAGGGCAATTTAGAAGAGCAAACCAATTAAAGAAACATGTTTAAACATACCTGTTGTGCCATTAGAGTTTCGATTGGATCTTTCAATTTAAAAATAAGATTGTATGAGTAAATACAGTGATACAAGAGCAAAGCAGTATGCACCATAGCAATGGAATCTTAAATGAGAACAATTGTTCTTTAGGTTTAAGCACTTGTTCTACATGAACAGAGTACACTAAGACGCAGGCATATAGTACTTCAAAATAAAAAATGATCTCATAGACCTTATCACATTCTTGCCTCGGGACCAGTACAGAACAAGGCGTTCCCAGTCATCGTCCCGTAAATGTGTCTCCGGAGAAAGTAAGGGAATTTGATGAGTTTCCTTGCCAGTGAAGTACGTTTTCTTTAGGTAATTCCGATACTGCCACAAAGCATTCTTGAAGATAGCAGAGGTATTAGCACAGGTTACCTCATCCTGATTTTCCAAATCGGCCCTTCTCTATAGAGAAAAATGGGAACATTTGCTGTATTATAACCAGCATGGAGGTAGAATGTATGGGACAAAGCAAAGTAATTGCCATGAATAACATTACTTACACATAACTCATGGACGAACACCTGCAACTGGCTTTTTCCTTCATCTCAAGTATAATATTTCCATGATGGGAAGATACGCACATAGGATTTAACAACATCAAATGTGATAGATGCTAAACTATGAATGGCTAGTTGTGCTTAGTCCACAGGAACAGGTGTACTAACTAGTGGAGTTGGGGTTCGCCGTGGTAGTCCTGGCGCTTTGGGCACGGGAGCTGCCTTACTAATTGCTCTTGTAGAGCTCTGTGGTGGAGATGGTGATGTGTCAACTGGAACTGGGTTACTATCTGTTGGGATTGGGGTTAGATTGGGTGAAGCTGGTTCTCTATCCATCGGAGTAGGGGAACAATCTGCGAGAATCTGGGTTATGTGTGGTAGGGCTGGTTCTTGTGCATGTACAACCGGGGTGCTATCTCCACCAAGAGGTGGCACTATTTTATTTGAAGACCGTGTTTTTACTCCGCTAGATACTGCCATCACCCCCTCCAATTCAAATGGCTGATAAACAAGAAAAGTAGTTGAATGTACATACCTTGTATGAGAGGCAGATGTAATAGATAGTGTGGAAAAAAGAGGGCATGAAATAGTTCACATATATATTGTTTAACTAAAGAGGATAGCATGACACAATTTCACATATATGATGTGTATATAAACTGGATAGCATAGCATGACATAATTCAAAGATATGATGACTAACTAAATAGGATGGCATGAGATAATTATATGATGTCTTTAGTAAACAGGTTCGCATGACATAATTCACATACATGTTATCTAAGTAATCAGGATCGCATGATATAATTCACATATGTGATTTCTATACTAAGCAGATGGCATTCGCATATATGATATCTGAACTAAGAACATGGCGTTGAATATTGTGTACATGATGTCTAAACTATGCAATGCAAGACACCATATGCATGATATGAGCAGTATAAGCGTGCCATGTTAGGGCATACATCTCGGTGGGGGAATAGGACAGGTCATCTGTCTCTGAATCCATCTCTGAGGAGCTATCTGGACCCAGCAAGAGTTCTGCTTTGACAGGTAGCACTGTCTGCTCTGAAGACCTTGTTTTCACTCTAGATTTTTCCATCACCCACTCAAATGGCTGATTCACAGGAAGAGTAGTTGAATGTACAAACATTGTCGACAAATGGAAATGTAATGAAGAAAAGGAATGGCAAGATATAATTCAAATATTTGATGCATGGCTAAACAGGATGGCATTGCATATTTCACATATATTACGGCTGGCTAAAAAAAGATGAGATTGCATAGTTCACATATATGATATAGAAACTAAACATGTGGCATTACAGAACATGTCTAAACTAAGTAGATGACATATATGATGTCAAAAGTAAGCACTGCAAGGCAACATATGCATGATATGACCAACATCATCATGCCAAGTTAGAGCAAACACCTCGGGGGGTAAATAGGAGTGGTCAGCTCCGTCTGAATCCGCCTCTGAACATATATCTTCCTATGGATTACAATTTGGAGTAGGGGGAGGGTTTTCCATTGCACCCACCATGGAGCGATGTCTGCATGACATTGTATTGCCATGCAAAACTCTTCTCTTTTTCTCTACATGTTCAGCATGACTATGTACAATATCTGACATGCATACAAAAAAATATAGTGAGATTATGTAAGGAGAGCATGCATAAATCTAGAGTGATGGTAACAACCAGTGGATAGATCCAAAAACAATGATAGCAGGCTGATGATAGCTTTAATTTAATAAAAAGACAGATGATGATTGCTTTACTGTTTGTTTCCCACCCAAGATGAACATAGTGTTTGTTTCCCACCCAAGATGAACAACATAGACATACCCTAGGTGAACCAGATAATAGACAGAGATACTATTCATTACTGCCTCAATATGTGCCCCACAAGCATTTTAAAACTCAAGTTTGAACATTAATTTGGACCTGACTTGGAGTCTAAGAGGTGAACAGGACAATGAAGTAGCAGGTAATATTATGCAATGCATAACATAAGTAGAAACAAAAGAGTGCGACCTCTCTTGCGGACACGTGTACTCCTCGGGTTCATTTGCTTAGTTTATGATGGTGATGCAGTTACGGTGGGTGCCGGCGGCAAGGAAGGAGGTCTGAGGCGGCGAAAGATAGTCAGGAGTCGTGATGTCTGGTAGGGTGGATGCTTCTGTCGATGGAGCGGCTCAGGTGAGGTGGACGATGTCACGGAAGGAGCAGGACAAACCACACAAAGTTTTCTTCGACACCTATCTGTAACTAAAGTAATTTTGTAAGGGCTCCTTTGGCTTGGAAGATTCTAAAAACGCAGGGATAGGAAGAACACCGGAATAGGATAGGAATGAACGTGGGAAACATAGCATTTGTAAACACAGGATTTCTGTCAACTTGGGTGTTTGGTTCATAGGAATTGGAAGAACACAGGAATGCAAAGAAACATGGCCAAATTAAAGTGAAACGATATGAAAATGTGTACAGTTAGAATGTTATTCTGCCACTAATGCACTTAGTATTGTTTTCATGCATAGGATTTTGAAAAGTAGGTCCAGGTGGATGTTTTGCTCCATTCCTTTCAACTAAATGCATGAATAATTGAATAGTAGAGTACCATAGAAAAATTTCCTATTGCTATGTTTTTCCTTCACTTTTTCCTTTGAACCAAAATAGCCCTAATGGATCGACATGAATGTAGAGTAATAAGTGATGTGACAAGTGTACAACCTCTTTGGCATAGCCGGGTCGACCTCAGCATCATTGGGTTGGTCACTGAAGATGTTGCGGCAGAGGTGGCTGTCGGAGGTGTGAAGGAAGATCTGAGGCGACTATAGACAGCGTCTAGGGTACTACTCTGTTGTGATGGATGGTTCCGTCGTTGGAGCAGCTCCGGCGAGCTGTAAGACATTGAGGCTAAAGCAGTATGTCGGCGTGGAAGCACGATCACCTATGAGGCAGGGGTGCCCCTTTGTGGTTCGACGAGGGGACGATCACATTGCACAAAGAGCAGAAGTAGCAGGGGGCAATGCGGCGATGGACGACTCTCTTTTACCCAGGTTCGGGCCGCTTTGCAGCATAAAACCCTACTCCTGATGTGGTGGATTGATCTGGAGGAACACAAAGGCACGACGTGCTCTAGCCCGGCAAGGGTGCCTCGGGGGGAGCAGCGTGTGTGTACAAGTGTTGAGGGATCCAGTGTTCGAACCCTTTGCTAGGTTGCCTCGGGCCTCATTTTATAGATAAAGGGGCGACCACAGTGGCAAAAGAGTCATTTCAATGTGATTAGATAGCCAACAGTGCTATCATACCTAACTTTGGCAGTTAGGACAAAGTGCATTAAATGCACTGTTAGGTGTCGTGCTGAGGGTGAAGCCCGGCAAGCCTACCGCGTCGCTTATCCTTCTTCTCCTTATTAGCGTGACACGCCCTCTAGATGGGTGTCAATAAAGGTAATCTCTTCCTTACCATGCTACCACGTGCTTGACAAGATCCACCTAGTTCCTTGATAGCTTGACACCACACTGATTAATGACTTAGGTGTGATGAGGTGGAGCGGTGGCGTCTTGGTGAAAGCCTGCCGGCAAGGAGCCTGGCGGGGTCTGGTCTTGGCGGCCCCGAAAACCTTGCCGGGGTGAACTAGTCTCGTTCCTCAGGCTCTGCCTCGACCCGGCCAGGCTCTCCGGCCCGGCAAGGGAGGCCTCCTTGAGGTGATCTTCTGCTAATTTGCTTTTCTTGGGTTTCGACATGCCCGGCAGGGGCAGTTTGCCCGGGAGGCCTCGCAAGTCTGTGCACTAGTCAGGGGGAAACAAATACCCCTGTTTGTGTACACCGACAGTAGCCCCTGGGCCTGAGCCATACGCTCCGCTGGTGTTGCTGGATTAGGCCCAAATAGTGCACAGACACGCGGCAGAAATCCTCTATCCACGCATTAATGATTTTACTGACCTGTCAATCACACATCCATCCCAGGCAGTTACTGCGGGTCGTGCAATCATGGTTTTGCAGCGGTTACTATGGTAGTGCGCCTGTTAAAGGCGGTTTTGCAAGGGGAATAGTGGAGAGCCAGCCCCCCTCATGTGGTCCCTATAAAATAGGGCAGACATGAAGGAGCGCTGCTCATTCACACCTTTCGCCCCTCCCGCTTCATCCTCTTCCTTGCGACAAAAACTGCTTCCGCCGCCACCATCCTTCCCCACACGACACCAGATCCCTCCCTTCCTTCTGCTTAAGTAAATGGGGTGCAAGAAGAGCGCCGTGAAGGAAAAGCATGCGGCCAAGCCTGAAGATCCGAAAGCGGAGGAAAAGAAGAAAGAGGCGGAGGAGTTGGCTCGACGGTGGCAGGAGAATGTGGTTTTCTCACCGCCAGACTTGGATGGCAATGCTTTGATCCACAGGTATGCATATATGTGGGGGAGGAAAACCAAAGGCCATGGGGAACCAGTTGTCATCCCTGACAGATCCAAGATTCCAGCAGACTCTTATCACTTTTCTGCGCATACTTCTACTGCGGGCTTCCCCCCCCCCCTTCTCCGACTTTTTCAGTGCCATGATGCATGCTTTTGGGTTTCATTTGCTGGATTTCACACCCAACGCGATGACTTGCATGGCGGTCTTTGCCCATCTGTGCGAAGATTTTATCAGAGTCGCCCCAAACATGGATTTATTCCGCCACATCTATATCCCCCGTATTGAGGATAAATCTCCTTCTGGGAATATATCATGGATTTCGCGGGGGAAGAGAGAAGATTGGGATTACCTTGGAGGGCAACTACGCGGCAAGTGGGAGGAGTGGAGGGGTGACTGGTGCTAGATTCAGGATCCAGAAGTGCTCCCGTTTTGCTTGCCGCGGACCACATGCGTAGTGCGCAGCAAGGGCTGGAGCAATTTGGGCATCACTGGCGAGAAGCTCCGCCCAGCTTTGAACAGAATTGCCCGCCTCAAAGTTGTCGGGCTCACCATTGAGCACGTGGGAGCCGACTTCCTCCGGCGCCGCATTGCACAATTGCAGCGAAGGGATCACTTTGCTTGGGAATACAAGAACGCCGCGGACTGGATGCGGCTTTACCCTGGCGTTGCCAACAATCTGACGGTCATGAGCCACGCCTGGCTGTGCGAGCAGCTGTTCCACAAGGCCGGCACCTTCCACTTGCCGGCAAGGATTGTTCCGCTGCGCATCAACTCTGCATTGGACCAGATCCTCAAGTGGATGCCAGACTGCAATGCCAATGGAGTCAAGGCGGAGTGGCCACTGCCCAGCTTGAAGGATGAGATGGATTGGGCCTTTGGCTTAGAGGAGAGGGCCACCAGGAAAGAGGCAGACTTTACCAAGGGCACCACCGAAGAGGAGCAAGACTACATACTCAGCAGGCTTGCAGAAGCCTGAAGGATCAAGGCTGCCGGGGGAGCCGGTGATGATGAGGATGTGAATTCCTCAGATGTGGAGCGTGTTGACAAAGGGATTGCCGAGCTTGAGGCGTTAGGGGCCACGGTTGCCGGGACAAAAGTTGTCTGGGCAGAGGCTGCCGGACGGAGGTTGCTAGGGAGAGGGGGCTGAAGAGCCCGAAGAGGAGGAAGGACTTGAGGTGGGCCCTCAGGCTTCAGAGCAGAAGCGCCGGCTTCGCAAGAGAGGCAGTCGAGAGCCAGTGGTCGCATCTTTGTCATGGGCTGGGCCCAAGGTGAAGAAGACGACCGCCAGGAACACCAAGGAGGACACCACCCGCCGTCATTCAGCTCGCCTCACTAGAGCCCCGATACCGCCTCCCCGGCAGTGAGTTGTGAAGGGTGTTGACCCCATGCCACCATCAAGCCCGGCACCGGCAGGGAGTAGGACCCCACCGCCACTTAAGAGGGCCAGGGAATCACCCCCGCCTCTAATATACGAGATGGATGCCATGCTCGATGACTCAGAGTGAGGAAGAACCTTGCTTTCTCAATTATGATTGCTCTTCTGCTTTTATTTGAATCTCAACTAATCATGTGCTGCTGGCCTTGACAGGGATGAAGAGACTCTTGCTCAACGGGCCAAACGTGCCAAAATGTTAGTGGAGCTGGGCTCGGCATCAGGGGTTGAGCCAGCAAGGATGCCATGGATGATGCCGTACCCAGCCCTCGGGCCAGCCCCCTACATGAAGGCATGGGGCAGACCTCGTTCGCTGGCAGACACACTGAAGCCTCCCTCCTGCCAAGGAGACCAGTGGAGGCCACCAAGGAGAAATCCGGCAGCAAGCGGCGGCCATGCCAGCTCATCCCACATGCGATGCTCAAGGATTGGGCTCGCCGGCAAGGACTTCTACGGCTGAGTCCATTCGCGCCGAGGCCAACCTTGTGAAAGAGCCGGATGCCAGTCGCCTGCCAACAAGCGCTGCCGAGGAAGGAGAAGTTTCTTCTCAACAGCCACCAGCAAGTAAACCATTTACCTTCGAGCCTTTATCTGAAAACTTTTGCTCTCTTGATTCTTTGGATTGAGCTTCTAAATCTTATGCCTCTCTTGCCTCCAATCTTCTTTTGCAGTCCCCGTGTCTGAAGAGAAGGAGCTTTTGGAGGAAGTGGCTGACATAGGGAAGGATGTCGCTGCGGTGGCCCTCAAGATCGCTACTGATGAGGGGCACACAAAAGCCCCTGGGATACCCATGAAGCCTCGGAAGGAACGGAGGGAATCCCCGACAGCATTTCTGTCCCCGTCATGGAAGTTGAAGAGAAAGCACCTCTTCAAAGTGACGCTTCAAATGTGAGGGTGACTTTCCCGGCAAGCAGCTTGGCGATGATTGTTGCTCACCCTACCTCGACAGCCCCCAGCTCGTCAGTTCTTGCCGGGACAAACTTTGATGAAGAGATCAGTTGCATATTGGCTCCCTTGACCCAAAAGGCCAAATAAGCAAGTGATCCTGGCGACAGCTCCAAGTACTTGGTCTTTCTGGAGACGGTGGCTGCCGGGCTCAAAGAAGTGCAAGAGAGGTATGGACGGAGGTGGCAGGTAGTCCAAGAAGAGCACAGGGCCCAGGACGTGGCTACCCAGCAACTGAAGGACAAGGCGGAAGAGCTGCACACTTGGTCTAACAAATGATCCCGCGAGCTCAGGGACCAGGAGGAGAAGATGGCCACTGCAGCAGAGAGAGCAAGAGCTCGCGATGGCAGGCTGGCAGAGCGTGAGCCACAACTCAATGCCAAATCAAAAGATCTTGCTGCTCATAAGCAGGCCCTGGCCGACACTCTTCGCAGCAAGGATGACGAGCCAGAGAGTCTTGCTCTGCAACGGGTCAGGGATCTGGAGGACGGCCACAAGAAATCCATCGACGCACATACCCAGGACGCGGCAGCCAAACTCAAGGAAGTCTCCGATAACCTTGCCACAGCCTCCGAAGCCAAAGCAGAGCTTGAGTCCCTGATGACCCACAAGTATATGGGATCAATTGTAGTCTTTTCGATAAGTAAGAGTGTCGAACCCAACAAGGAGCAGAAGGAAAAGACAAGTGGTTTTCAGCAAGGTAGTGTCTGCAAGTACTGAAATTGTAAGTAGCAGAGTAGTTTGATAGCAAGATAATTTGTAACGAGCAACTAATGGTAGTAGTAATAAAAGTGCAGCAAGGTAGCCCAATCCTTTTGAGGCAAAGGACAGGCCAAAATAGTCTCTTATAATAAGCAAAGCGTTCTTGAGGGTACACGGGAATTTCATCTAGTCACTTTCATCATGTTGGTTCGATTCGTGTTCGCTACTTTGATAATTTGATATGTGGGTGGACCGGTGCTTAGGTGCTGTTCTTACTTGAACAAACCTCCTACTTATGATTAACCCCCTCGCAAGCATCCGCAACTACGAGAAAAGTATTAAGAATAAATTCTAACCATAGCATTAAACTTTTGGATCCAATCGGACCCTTACGGAATAGCGCATAAACTAGGGTTTAAGCTTCTATCACTCTCGCAACCCATCATCTAATAACTACTCCACAATGCATTCCCTTAGGCCCAAATATGGTGAAGTGTCATGTAGTCGACGTTCACATGACACCACTAAGGGAATCACAACACACATACTATCAAAATATCGAACACATATCAAGTTCACATGATTACTTGCAACATGATTTCTCCCGTGACCTCAAGAACAAAAGTAACTACTCACAAATGATTATCATGCTCAAGATCAGAGGGGTATTAAATAGCATATTGGATCTGAACATATAATCTTCCACCAAATAAACCATATAGTAATCAACTACAAGATGTAATCAACACTACTAGTCACCCACAAGCACCAATCTATAGTTCCGGTACAAAGATTGAACACAAGAGATGAACTAGGGTTTGAGAGGAGATGGTGCTGTTGAAGATGTTGATGAAGATTACCCTCCCCAAGATGGGAGAGTTGTTGGTGATGATGATGACGATGATTTCCCCCTTCGGGAGGGAAGTTCCCCCAGCGGAATCGCTCCGCCGGAGGGCAAAAGTGCTCCTGCCCAAGTTCTGCCTCGAGACGGCGGCGCTCCATCCCGAAAGTCCTCTCTTGATTTTTTTCTAGGTCAAAATGACTTATATACCAGAAGATGGGCACCGGAGGTGGGCCGAGGAGAGCACAACCCACCAGGGCGCGCCTGGGCTCCCTGGCGCGCCCAGGTGGGTTGTGCCCACCTGGTGGGCCCCCTCTGGTACTTATTGGCTCCAACATTCCTCATTTATTCCATAAAAAATCTCCGTGAAGTTTCACCTCATTTGGAGTTGTGCAGAATAGGTAGCCTGACATAGCTTTTTCAGGTCCAGATTTCCAGCTGCCGGAATTCTCCCTCTTCGTGTATACCTTACATAATATGAGAGAAAAGGCACTAGAATTACTCCAAAAAGCATTATTATGCATAAAAACATCATAAATAACAGTAGGAAAACATGATGCAAAATGGACGTATCAGTCCCGAATGGGGAAATTACCATCTGCCACATTGAAATTACCATCTGCCACATAACCGCGGGCACGGCTTTCCAAAGATCAAACCCTGCAAGGGTGTCCCAACTTAGTCCATCTGCCACATAGAAATTACCATCTTCCACATAACCATGGGTATCAAGACTAGCAAAGCTTAATGGGTATGGAATGGATAAGTGGTGAGGTTGCAGCAAGCACTAAGCACTGTATGGTGGCTAACTTACGAGTACAAGAGTAAGAAGAGTAACTACACATACGGTCACAAACTAGTAATGATCAATAAGTGATCCTGAACTACTTACGTTCAAACATAACCCCACCATGTTCTCTTCTCGAACTCACTCGAAAAGAGACAGTCACGGTTACGCACGTGGTTGGTGTAGTTTATTTTGGATCTGGTGTCAAGTTCTCTACAACCGGATATTAAAAATTCCCATCTACCACATAACCGCGGGCACGGCTTTCGAAAGATCAAACCCTGCAGGGGTGTCCCAACTTAGTCCATCACAAACTCTCACGATCAACGGAGGAAAATCCTCCTCCCAGAACAACCCGATGAAGCTCGGAATCCCGATTCACAAGACATTTCGACAATGGTAAAACAAGTCTAGCAAGACCTCCCGACGTGCCGACACCCTGATAGTAGCCGCGCGTATCTCATCTCAGGCCACGACGGATGAGCGAAGCTTACGGTTGGCTAAGACCCAAGTTGCCAAGGGGGCGCCGCAAGGTGCTCTGTTTTGGACCAACACTCATGAGGAGCACTGGCCCGAGTTGTTGATTAATTATCCTCGGGGTCCGGAAAATCCCTATGCAAGTTTTAGTTGTTATTAGGCAAATGGTAAAACCAAAGTTGGGCCTTGCTGGAAGAGTTTTATTCAAAGCGAACTGTCAAGGGGGGCCCATAAACCCCGACCGTGTTAGGAACGCAAAATCAAGGAACATAACACCGGTATGACGGAAACTAGGGCGGCATGAGTGGAACAAAACACCAGGCAAAAGGCCGAGCCTTCCACCCTTTACCAAGTATATAGATGCATTAATTAAATAAGAGATATTGTGATATCCCATGATATCCATGTCCCCACATGGAACAACCAACAACTGCACCTGCAACTAGCAACGCTATAAGAGGGGCTGAGCAAAGCGGTAACATAGCCAAACAACGGTTTGCTAGGAAGGTGGAAAAGGTTAGAGGCTAACATGGCAATTTGGGAGGCTTGATAAACAAGTGGTCGGTAGTGCATCATAGCGATAGCATCGAGACAACTAGCAAAGCAAAGATAGTAGTGGTATCCAGAGTAACGGTCATCTTGCCTGAAATCCCGCCAGGAAGAAGACTGAATCCATGAAGTAGACGAACGGATCCTCACAATCGCAACGTAACCGGAACTATCAAGAAGAAGCAACACCGGAAAGAAGCAAACAACATGGTAAAAAAACAAGCATAAACATGGCATGATGCACAACCAAGTATGATGCATGTCCATTTAAATAAGGCATGGCATGGCAAAGTGCAACAAACAATACTACAAGTTAAGTGGAGCTCAATATGCAACGAGTTGCATATTGAAGAAACACCACATTCAATGATTTAGTTCGCTCTTGTTTATGTATAAGACAAGATTAAATGTTGGTTAACATGGCAAGAGGTGAGGCATAAGTAAACTATTTATCTAGGAAAGTTAAATGAGGCCAGAAACAACAAACAACAATTCTGAAAAATCCCCATGTGCATATTTTGGATTTGGTACTGTTCTGCCCTAAACACAATTTTAGAGTTGTTAAACATGCAAAGTAAAGTGCACCAAGTTAATATATGCATTTTTCTACCCCATTTACATATAAAGTTTATTTAATTCGAAGCTACGGTTAGTTAGTTATGAATAAAACCATTCTAACATGTCATTTATGCAAATTAATGCAAACAGCAATTTAAACATTTTAAACATGGTTGAAAGTTGGATATTGTGAAACTACATGAAATTCTAAGCATTTTACATATATAAAGTATTTTAATATGATGCATGGTTTGTTAGTTATTAAATGCATGAAGATGGAGGGTTTTTCTGTAAAACTGTAAACCCTGGATAATTGCTAAAATTGCAACAGAGGAAGAAAAAAATGGAATGGGGAAATTACCATCTGCCACATAGAAATTACCATCTTCCACATAGCAAAATGTTTCAACCGGACACATAGAAAGATAGGGGCTTTCTAGTTTCGCCTCCCAACGTATTCACCTTGAGGGTGATGTCAACAATAATAACTCATGCTACCCATATTCAACTGGACATATGTGCCTAGATCTTTCCTCACCACATGATGCTTTCCAAAGGAGAAAAATAAAAGTAAAATAGAGAAGAACTTTGACTCTTGCATAAAAATAAATACATAAAAGTAAAAGATAGGCCCTTCGTAGAGGGAAGCAGAGGTTGCCATGCGCTTATTTCTTTGTATGCTCAACCCCTTGGTGCAAGAAAACATCACGTTATATTGCCCCTTGTGATGGCAACCTTTATTATGCAGTCTATCGCTTTTATTTCTTCACCATCACAAGTTCGTACAATGCTCAATTTTCTCTTACACTAAATGATCTTACACTTTTAGAAGCAATTTTTATTGCCTTATTGCACCGATGACAACTTACTTGAAGGATCTTACTCAATCCATAGGTAGGTATGGTGGACTCTTGGAAATAAGATTTGGGTTTAAGGATTTTTGGATGCACAAGTAGTATCTCTACTTAGTGCGGAATTTTTTTCTAGCAAAGATGGGGGCAAGCACCACATGTTGAAGGGTCTATGACAATATAACTTCTATGTGAATATGAACAAACATAAATCATTAAGTTGTCTTCCTTGTCCAACGTCAACAATTTTGGCATATAATATTTTGATGGGGGCTCACAATCACAAAAGATTTCTATGATAGTGTATTTATATGTGAATCTTCTCTTCCCTTATTAATTCTTTCATGAGTTGCATCATTGACTAATGCTATGTTTGTCAATCTCTAATAAAATTTTCTACTTATACTTTTCCTTATGTGGTGTTATCACCTACCATAGGATTAGCATATGATCTTTTCATTTATTTCTTTTCTTTTTATTGCAACAAGAAAGTAAAGAAAGCAAAAACTCACACTAAACTTTATTTTATTTCTCGCACTCGGTTACAAGGATAGATCACTAAGCAAGCTCTCAAAAAGAAAGGATCGAACTAAACTTTTATCCATCTAAAGCAAAAGATTGAACTAAGAAAAGTAAAGGCAAAAGGTAGTGGAGGTGATACGATACCGGGGCACCTCCCCCAAGCTTGGCAGAAGCCAAGGGGAGTGCCCATACCCAATACTCAATTTTCTTTTGGTGGTGAAGAAGGAGGTGGTGATGAAGTGGAGGGTTTGTCCTTCTTCTTCAGCTTACGCTTGAGGATGGAATTTTCCTCCTTCAATTCACCGATCTCCTGCTCAAGCTCCGGTATCTTCTTGCATAAATCTTGCTTATTTTCCTGCAAAAGGCGGAAGGGTATAAATTGAACCTTAGGCCTCTTTGCTTTGTTGGGGAGGCTTGACTTCTTGAATTCCACATGCATGTCTCCAGGTTGAGGCAATGGAGCCTCGTCCTCATCCAAGCTTGTCTCCTCCTTCTCTCTGGGAAAATAGTCTTCCTCTTCCTCCGAAGTCCAGCCATAATGCTCCACGTCCCCATAAGACTTTGGATTTGCGATAAAATCAGCAACATAGCTCTGGCCCTCAGAGTCTTCGGATGACATATTTTCAGATCTGTCAGAAAACAGCAAGAAAAGAGCAACCGAAGATTTCTCTGTGATACGGTGGTCAATTGGTTCGGGGGGTATATAAAGATATTTTTATCTTGGGAAACAAGCAAACGGAAGAAAAACGGAGTCCGGAAGGTACCCGAGGTGGGCACAACCCACCTGGGCGCGCTTGGCAAGCCAGGCGTGCCCTGGTGCCTTGTGCCCACCAAGGGTGCCTTCCTGGTTGCTTCTTAGTTTCCTTTTTTTCTAAATATTCCAAAACTGACAAAAAATATTTTTGCGGATTTTTTGGAGTCCGTTTACTTATCGTATCATGTACCTCCTCTTTTTCACGATTCTGGAGTGTTCCGGAAGGACTCTTTTATGTGTTCTTCCGGTGTCATAGTTTGGATAATATTACTTCCAACATTAATGGGCGTACCTGAGATATAATGTTTTATTCGTTGCCCATTAACAACCTTCGGGTTAGTACCTTCGGCATTATTTATTTTGATAGCTCCAGACCGATAAACCTCCTCGATAACATAGGGTCCTTCCCATTTGGAGAGGAGTTTTCCTACAAAGAATCTGAAACGAGAGTTGTACAAAAGAACATATTCTCCAACTTTGAACTCACGCTTTTGGATTCTTTTATCATGCCATCTTTTAACTTTTTCTTTAAACAATTTGGCATTTTCATAAGCTTGGGTTCTCCATTCATCTAATGAGCTAATATCAAATAACCTCTTTTCACCGGCAAGTTTGAAATCATAGTTGAGTTCTTTAATTGCCCAATATGCTTTATGTTCTAACTCAAGAGGCAAATGACAAGCTTTCCCATAAACCATTTTATAAGGAGACATACCCATAGGATTTTTATATGCTGTTCTATAAGCCCAAAGTGCATCATCTAATTTCTTAGACCATATCTTCCGGGACCTATCGACAGTATTTTGCAAAATTAATTTTATTTATCTATTGCTAAGTTCAACTTGACCACTAGACTGAGGATGATATGGTGATGCAATTCTATGGTTAACATCATACTTGGCAAGCATTTTACGGAAAGCACCATGAATAAAGTGTGAACCACCATCAGTCATCAGGTATCTAGGGACTCCAAACCTTGGGAAAATAACTTCCTTAAGAATTTTAATAAAGGTGTTGTGATCAGCACTACTAGTTGGAATAGCTTCTACCCACTTAGTAACATAATCAACAACAACCAAAATATGTGTATACCCATTAGAGGAAGGAAAAGGTCCCATGTAATCAAAACCCCAAACATCAAATGGTTCAACAGCAAGTGAATAATTCATAGGCATTTCTTGATGCTTACCGATATTACCTATTCTTTGGCATTCATCACAAGATGAGACAAACTTATGAGCATCCTTGAAGAGAGTTGGCCAATAAAATCCAGATTGCAATACCTTGTGAGCAATTCTGTCTCCCGCATGATGTCCTCCATAAGCTTCGGAGTGACATTTTCGTAGGATTTGTCCCTGTTCATGCTCAGGTACACAATGTCTAATAATACAATCTACTCCTTCTTTATAAAGATGTGGGTCACCCTAGAAGTAATGTCTTAAATCATAAAAGAATTTTTTCTTTTGTTGGTAGGTAAAGCTAGGTGGTAAATATTTAGCAACAATGTAATTAGCATAATCAGCATACCAAGGAATGCTATTAGAAACATTTATTGCAGCTAATTGCTCATCAGGAAAACTATCATCAATAGGTAGTGGGTCATCAAGGACATTTTCATGCCTAGACAAGTTATCAGCTACGGGGTTCTCAGCTCCCTTTCTATAAATAATATGCAAATCAAATTCTTGTAGCAAGAGAACCCACCTAATGAGTCTAGGTTTAGCATCTTTCTTTTCCATAAGATATTTTATAGCAGCATGATCGGTGTGAACAGTCACTTTAGAATCAACAATGTAGGATCTAAATTTATCACAAGAAAACACAACTACTAAGAATTCTTTTTCAGTAGTAGCATAATTTCGTTGGGCACTGTCTAGAGTTTTACTAGCATAATGGATAACATTTAGTTTCTTATCAACTCTTTGTCCTAGAACAGCACCAACAGCATAATCACTAGCATCACACATAATTTCAAAAGGCAAGTTCCAGTCAGGTGGTTGAACAATAGGTGCAGAAATTAAGGCTTTCTTGAGTGTTTCGAAGGCTTCTAAACAATCATCATAAAAAAAGGAGTATCCTTTTGCAAAAGGTTTGTAAGAGGCCTAGAAATTTTAGAAAAGTCTTTAATAAATCTCCTATAGAAACCAGCATGACCTAAGAAACTATGAATACCTTTGATATCTTTAGGACATTGCATTTTCTCAATTGCATCGACCTTAGCTTTGTCCACTTCAATACCTCTTTCAGAGATTTTATGGCCCAGAACAATATCTTCATTAACCATAAAGTGGCACTTCTCCCAATTCAAGACAAGATTTGTTTGCTCACATCTCTGCAAAACTCAATCAAGATTGCTTAAACAATCATCAAAAGACTTCCCATACACAAAAAAGTCATCCATGAAAACCGTAACAATCTTTTCACAAAAGTCAGAGAATATAGCAGTCATACATCTTTGAAAGGTAGCAGGTGCATTGCATAAACCAAAAGGCATACATCTATAAGCATAAGTTCCAAAGGGACAAGTGAAAGTGGTCTTTTCTTGATCAGGTTGAGAAACAGGTATTTGTGAGAAACCAGAATATCCATCAAGGAAACAAAAATGTGTGTACTTTGACAATCTTTCTAGCATTTGATCAATAAAAGGCAGAGGGTAATGATCTTTTCTAGTTGCTTTGTTTAATTTTCTAAAATCAATTACCATTCTATAGCCTGTAACAATTCTTTGGGGAATAAGTTCATTCTTATCATTTGGAACAACAGTAATACCTCCCTTCTTAGGGACACAATGAACAGGACTTACCCATCTACTATCAGCTATAGGATAGATTATATCTTCTTCCAGAAGTTTTAATACTTCCATCCTTACCACCTCTTTCATCTTCGGATTTAACCGGCGTTGGTGATCAACAACGGGTTTAGCATCAGGTTCCATATTAATTTTGTGCTGACATAGAGTAGGACTAATGCCCTTAAGATCATCAAGAGTATATCCAATAGCAGCTCGGTGCTTCCTTAGAACTTTCAATAGTCTTTCTTCTTCATGTTCTGAAAGGTTAGCACTAATAATAAGAGGATATATCTTTTTCTCATCAAGATAAGCATATTTCAAAGTGTCTGGCAATTGTTTTAATTCAAACACAGGATCACCTTTGGGTGGAGGAGGACCTCCTAGAGTTTCAATAGGCAAATTGTGTTTAAGCAGGGGACGTTGTTCAAAGAAAATATCATCTATTTCATTTCTTTCATGCATATGTAAATCATTTTCATGGTCTAGCAGATATTGTTCTAAAGGATCAGTAGGAGGCACAATAATAGAAGCAAGACCAATTATTTCATCCTTACTAGGCAATTCTTTTTATGAGGTTTTCTACTAAACTTGGAAAAGTTAAACTCATGAGACTTATCACCAAAACTGACACCGACAATTTGTTTCTTACAATCTATCCTAGCATTAACGGTGTTCAAGAAGGGTCTACCAAAGATAATGGGACAAAAATCATCTTGCGGGGAACCAAGAACAAGAAAATTAGTAGGATATTTTATTTTCCCACACAAGACTTCAACATCTCTAACAATCCCGATTGGTGATATGGTATCTCTATTAGCAAGCTTAATAGTAACATCTATGTCTTCTATCTCTGCGGGTGCTATGTCATTCATAATTTCTTGATATAAGGTAAAGGGAATAGCACTCACGCTAGCACCTATGTCACATAAACCATGATAACAGTGATCCCCTATTTTAACTGAGACAACGGGCATACCAACAACGGGTCTATGATTATCTGTTTTATCAGGTTTGACAATTCTAGTAGCTTCATTACTGAAGTAGATAACATGCCCATCTATATTTTCTTCCAGGAGATCTTTAACCATAGCAACACTAGGTTCTACTTTGATTTGTTCATCAGGTTTAGGTGTTCTAATATAACTCTTGTTGACCACAGTTGAAACTTTAGCATGTTCCTTTATCCTAACAGGGAAAGGTGGTTTCTCAATATAAGCAGTAGGAATAACTGGATCAACATTATAAACAATAGTTTCCTTTTTAGCTGATACCGGTTCTTTAACTTCCTTTTTAATAGGTGGGTGATATTTAAACCACTTCTCCTTAGGGAGATCAACATGAGTAGCAAATGATTCACAGAAGGAGGGTACTATCTCAGAGTCAAGTCCATATTTAGTGCTAAACTTTTGAAAAGCATCGGTATCCATAAAAGATTTAACACAATCATACTTAAGCTTAATACCTGACTCTTTACCTTCGTCGAGTTCCCAATCTTTAGAGTTGCATTTAATTCTTTCCAAAAGATCCCACCTGAATTCAATGGTCTTCTTCATAAAGGAACCAGTACAAGAAGTATCAAGCATGGATAGATCATCACGAGAAAGCCGAGCATAAAAATTCTGAATAATGATTTCTCTTGAGAGATCATGATTGGGGCATGAATATAACATTGACTTAAGCCTCCCCCTAGCTAGAGAGATACTTTATCCTTCACGAGGCCAAAAATTATATATATAATTCTGATCACGATGAACTAGATGCATAGGATAATTTTTTTGGTGAAACTCCAATTTCAATCGATTCCAATTCCAAGATCCAATATAATCGCATAGCCTATACCATGCCAATGCATTTCCCTTCAAAGACAAAGGGAAGACCTTCTTCTTAACTTCATCTCCGGGTAAACCTGCAAGCTTAAACAATACACAAATTTCTTCCACATATATCAAGTGCATATTAGGATGTTCGGTTCCATCTCCTGCATAAGGATTAGCTAGCAGTTGTTCTATCATACCTGAAGGAATTTCATATTCAATATTTTCAGTAGGTGCAGTAGGTCGATGGGTAATTAATTGTGGTTCCGGTCGAGGTGAAGATACCCCGAACAAACCCCTCAAAGGATTGTTTTCCATAGTAACAAGTGACAATAAATTTTAGCACGTAGTAATAATTTTTCCTTACCAAGAGCGCTTCACTCCCCGGCAACGGCGCCAGAAAATAGCCTTGATGACCCACAAGTATATGGGATCAATTGTAGCCTTTTCGATAAGAGTGTCGAACCCAACAAGGAGCAGAAGGAAAACACAAGTGGTTTTCAGCAAGGTAATGTCCGCAAGTACTGAAATTGTAAGTAGCAAAGTAGTTTGATAGCAAGATAATTTGTAACGAGCAAGTAACGGTAGTAGTAATAAAAGTGCAGAAAGGTAGCCTAATCCTTTTGAGGCAAAGGACAGGCCAAAACAGTCTCTTATAATAAGCAAAGCGTTCTTGAGGGTACACGGGAATTTCATCTAGTCACTTTCATCATGTTGGTTCGATTCCTGCCAAGGAGACCAGTGGAGGCCACCAAGCAAGCGGCGGCCACGCCAGCTCATCCCACATGCGATGCTCAAGGATTGGGCTCACCGGCAAGGACTTCTACGGCTGAGTCCATTCACGCCGAGGCCAACCTTGTGAAAGAGCCGGACGCCAGTCGCCTGCCAACAAGCGCTGCCGGGGAAGGAGAAGTTTCTTCTCAACAGCCACCAGCAGGTAAACCATTTACCTTCGAGCCTTTATCTGAAAACCTTTTGCTCTCTTGATTCTTTGGATTGAGCTTCTGAATCTTATGCCTCTCTTGCCTCCAATCTTTTTTTGCAGTCCCCGTGTCTGAAAAGAAGGAGCTTTTGGAGGAAGTGGCTGACATAGGGAAGGATGTCGCTGCGGAGGCCCTCAAGATCGCTACTGATGAGGGGCACACAGAAGCCCCTGGGGATACCCATGAAGCCTTGGAAGGAACGGTGGGAATCCCCGACAGCATTTCTGTCCCCATCATGGAAGTTGAAGAGAAAGCACTTCTTCAAAGTGAAGCTTCAAATGTGAGGGTGACTTTCCCGGCAAGCAGCTTGGCGATGATTGTTGCTCACCCTACCTCAACAGCCCCCAGCTTGTCAGTTCTTGCCGGGACAAACTTTGATGAAGAGATCAGTTGCATATTGGCTCCCTTGACCCAAAAGGCCAAATAAGCAAGTGATCCTGGCGACAGCTCCAAGTACTTGGTCTTTCTGGAGACGGTGGCTGCCGGGCTCAAAGAAGTGCAAGAGAGGTATGGACGGAGGTGGCAGGCAGTCCAAGAAGAGCACAGGGCCCAGGACGTGGCTACCCAGCAACTAAAGGACAAGGCGGAAGAGCTGCACACTTGGTCTAACAAACGATCCCGCGAGCTCAGGGACCAGGAGGAGAAGATGGCCACTGCAGCAGAGAGAGCAAGAGCTCGCGATGGCAGGCTGGCAGAGCATGAGCCACAACTCAATGCCAAAGCAAAAGATCTCGCTGCTCGTAAGCAGGCCCTGGCCGACACTCTTCGCAGCAAGGATGACGAGCCGGAGAGTCTTGTTCTGCAACGGGTCAAGGACCTGGAGGACGGCCACAAGAAAGCCATCGACGCACAGACCCAGGACGCGGCAGCCAAACTCAAGGAAGTCTCCGATAACCTTGCCGCAGCCTCCGAAGCCAAAGCAGAGCTTGAGTCCCTGATGACCCACAAGTATATGGGATCAATTGTAGCCTTTTCGATAAGTAAGAGTGTCGAACCCAACAAGGAGCAGAAGGAAAAGACAAGTGGTTTTCAGCAAGGTAATGTCTACAAGTACTGAAATTGTAAGTAGCAGAGTAGTTTGATAGCAAGATAATTTGTAACGAGCAAGTAACGGTAGTAGTAATAAAAGTGCAGCAAGGTAGCCCAATCCTTTTGAGGCAAAGGACAGGCCAAAACAGTCTCTTATAATAAGCAAAGCGTTCTTGAGGGTACACGGGAATTTCATCTAGTCACTTTCATCATGTTGGTTCGATTCGTGTTCGCTACTTTGATAATTTGATATGTGGGTGGACCCGTGCTTAGGTGCTGTTCTTACTTGAACAAACCTCCTACTTATGATTAACCCCCTCGCAAGCATCCGCAACTACGAGAAAAGTATTAAGAATAAATTCTAACCATAGCATTAAACTTTTGGATCCAATCGGACCCTTACGGAATAGCGCATAAACTAGGGTTTAAGCTTCTATCACTCTCGCAACCCATCATCTAATAACTACTCCACAATGCATTCCCTTAGGCCCAAATATGGTGAAGTGTCATGTAGTCGACGTTCACATGACACCACTAAGGGAATCACAACACACATACTATCAAAATATCGAACACATATCAAGTTCACATGATTACTTGCAACATGATTTCTCCCGTGACCTCAAGAACAAAAGTAACTACTCACAAATGATTATCATGCTCAAGATCAGAGGGGTATTAAATAGCATATTGGATCTGAACATATAATCTTCCACCAAATAAACCATATAGTAATCAACTACAAGATGTAACCAACACTACTAGTCACCCACAAGCACCAATCTATAGTTCCGGTACAAAGATTGAACACAAGAGATGAACTAGGGTTTGAGAGGAGATGGTGCTGTTGAAGATGTTGATGGAGATTACCCTCCCCAAGATGGGAGAGTTGTTGGTGATGATGATGACGATGATTTCCCCCTCCGGGAGGGAAGTTCCCCCAGCGGAATCGCTCCGCCGGAGGGCAAAAGTGCTCCTACCCAAGTTCCGCCTCGAGACGGCAGCGCTCCGTCCCGAAAGTCCTCTCTTGATTTTTTCTAGGTCAAAATGACTTATATACCAGAAGATGGGCACCAAAGGTGGGCCGAGGGGAGCACAACCCACCAGGGCGCGCCTGGGCTCCCTGGCGCGCCCAGGTGGGTTGTGCCCACCTGGTGGGCCCCCTCTGGTACTTATTGGCTCCAATATTCCTCATTTATTCCATAAAAAATCTCCGTGAAGTTTTAGCTCATTTGGAGTTGTGCAAAATAGGTAGCCTGACATAGCTTTTTCAGGTCCAGATTTCCAGCTGCCGGAATTCTCCCTCTTTGTGTATACCTTGCATATTATGAGAGAAAAGGCATTAGAATTACTCCAAAAAGCATTATTATGCATAAAAACATCATAAATAACAGTAGAAAAATATGATGCAAAATGGACGTATCAGTCCCGAATGGGGAAATTGGAAGAAGATCTTGCCGGGAACAGGAAAGAGGTGGAGGACCTCCGGAAAGAAGCGCAGAAGGCAGCCACCACGCTAGAGGGGCTGCAATTGCAGCTTGCATCCAAGGACAAGGACCTGAAAACTGCTTCCGGCACCATTGAAGATTTGAATGCCAAGCTTGCCACCTTGGAAAAGGATCTTGAGCACGCCAAGGACAGAGTGTGACGACCCGAGACCGACACTCTAGACGCCTTCCAGTTATTTCGTTGTTGCCTTGTGTTTTATTTGCTTGTTGCATTTCATCATGGCATCATGCGCATTGCATCCGCATGTTTTCCTAAAACTTGCATCCACTCGTAGTTGTCGCTTCTCCCATGTCCTTGTTGACCTTTCTCAGATTAACCGGATTTTTGCTTCCCTCTTGTCTGGCCGCCTAACCTCTCGGCACAACCCATTTTCCCCTCCTCGCAACTTGTACAAAAACTTAACCGAACCCGACCCGCTCAGTGATCACCGATGGGTCCGGATCATCTCCAAACATCCCTAAAATATCTTCGGTTTCTTCTTTGGTCAACCTAACCTATTTATTCCGGGCCGTCCGATTACGATCGGAGGGACCGAATAGTCCCTAAGCTAATCCACCTGCTATATAACAAGACCAACCCTAAAATCTAGGGAGATGTCCCATCCATCCTGTCTCGGCCGCCGCCACTGTCTTCCTTGGGATCTCATCCCGATCCAATCCCGCAGCCAACCACCTCCCTCCTTGTCTTCTCCTCGATGCATTCCATGCCCAACCAACCACTGCCCGAGCTCCTCCTTCCCTGAACATCACCCGTCCCGGCCACCTCACAGCCCGAGCTCCACCTTGTTTTCCCTTCCGGACCAATCCAACTCGGCTATCTCCCGATCGAGCTGCCCGATCTCCTGCGCCTCCCCTCGTCCAGGAGCATGAGCTCCTCTACCCAAGCACCCGCGATGGAGATTCCCAGCGCCCCACCCCAAGAAGCAGCAACGCCCGAGCGCTCCTCCACCTCGCGACCCCGCTGCCACCAGCAAACTTCGCCGCCGGCGAGCACCAGCAGGACCCGCGGCCTCCTCTGCCCTCTCCTCGAGTCGGCCGCAGCAGCAGCCCCAGGCCGACCCTGCGACCTCTCCTCCTCCTGGTTTTCCCTCTCTCTCTCTCTCTCTCTCATGGTGGCCCCCTCTCCCTCCTTCGCAGGAACGAGCAGGAGCTCGCCCAAAATCCATGGCGCCGCCGCCGTCGTCCTATTTCGTCCGGTGACCTCCGGGCAGCACCACCAGCCGGATCCGCACCCCCTCGTCCATCCCCGCCTTCCACGTGTTGCCGGAGGTCGCCTCGTGCGCCAAGTTCGCCATCGCCACTCCCCTGCATCGCCGCTGCCTGCCTACGACCTCCTCTGCTTTGACCCCGCCCCTGCTTCGTGCGAGGAGAACGAGCACCTGCATCGCTCGGTTCAGTCACGCGTTGACCGCGCCTTCGCCAAGGCCCAGCCACTGCTCCGAGCCGGCCCAAGTGTCGTGGTGAGCAAACCAGTTCGATCCAGATTCGGGCCCGATGCGCGTTTTTTTTCTTCATCTGTTGCAATTTTAGCAATTATCCAGGGTTTACAGTTTTACAGAAAAACCCTCCATCTTCATGCATTTAATAACTAACAAACCATGCATCATATTAAAATACTTTATATATGTAAAATGCTTAGAATTTCATGTAGTTTCACAATATCCAACTTTCAACCATGTTTAAAATGTTTAAATTGCTGTTTGCATTAATTTGCATAAATGACATGTTAAAATGGTTTTATTCATAACTAACTAACCGTAGCTTCGAATTAAATAAACTTTATATGTAAATGGGGTAGAAAATGCATATATTAACTTGGTGCACTTTACTTTGCATGTTTAACAACTCTAAAATTGTGTTTAGGGCAGAACAGTACCAAATCCAAAATACGCACATGGGGATTTTCCGAAATTGTTGTTTGTTGTTTCTGGCCTCATTTAACTTTCCTAGATAAATAGTTTACTTATGCCTCACCTCTTGCCATGTTAACCAACATTTAATCTTGTCTTATACATAAACAAGAGCGAACTAAATCATTGAATGTGGTGTTTCTTCAATATGCAACTCATTGCATATTGAGCTCCACTTAACTTGTAGTATTGTTTGTTGCACTTTGCCATGCCATGCCTTATTTAAATGGACATGCATCATACTTCGTTGTGCATCATGCCATGTTTATGCTTGTTTGTTTACCATGTTGTTTGCTTCTTTCCGGTGTTGCTTCTTCTTGATAGTTCCGGTTACGTTGTGATTGTGAGGATCCGTTTATCTACGTTGGTTCGTCTACTTCATGGATTCAGTCTTCTTTCTAGCGGGATTTCAGGCAAGATGACCGTTACTCTGGATACCACTACTATCTTTGCTTTGCTAGTTGTCTCGATGCTATCACTATGACGCGCTACCTACCACTTGTTTATCAAGCCTCCCAAATTGCCATGTTAGCCTCTAACCTTTTCCACCTTTCTAGCAAACCGTTGTTTGGCTATGTTACCGCTTTGCTCAGCCCCTCTTATAGTGTTGCTAGTTGCAGGTGCAGTGGCAGGTTGTTCCATGTGGGCACATGGATATCATGGGATATCACAATATCTCTTATTTAATTAATGCATCTATATACTTGGTAAAGGGTGGAAGGCTCGGCCTTTTGCCTGGTGTTTTGTTCCACTCATGCCGCCCTAGTTTCCGTCATACCGGTGTTATGTTCCTTGATTTTGCGTTCCTAACACGGCCGGGGTTTATGGGCCTTCCTTGACAGTTCACTTTGAATAAAACTCTTCCAGCAAGGCCCAACTTTGGTTTTACCATTTGCCTAATAACAACTAAAACTTGCATAGGGACTTTCCGGACCCCGAGGATAATTAATCAACAACTCGGGCCAGTGCTCCTCATGAGTGTTGGTCCAAAATAGAGCACCTTGCGGCGCCCCCTTGGCAACTTGGGTCTCAGCCAACCGTAAGCTTCGCTCATCCGTCGTGGCCTAAGACGAGATACGCGTGGCTACTATCACGGTGTCGGCACATCGGGAGGTCTTGCTGGACTTGTTTTACCATTGTCAAAATGTCTTGTGAACCAGGATTCCGACCTTGATCGGGTTGTTCCAGGAGGAGGATTTTCCTCCATTGATCATGAGAGTTTGTGATGGACTAAGTTGGGACACACTTGCAGGGTTTGATCTTTCGAAAGTCGTGCCCGCGGTTATGTGGCAGATGGTAATTTTTAATATCCGGTTATAGAGAACTTGACACCAGATCCGAAATAAAATACACCAACTGCGTGCGTAACCGTGACTATCTCTTTTCGAGTGAGTTCGAGAAGAGAACACGGTGAGGTTATGCTTGAACGTAAGTAGTTCAGGATCACTTATTGATCATTACTAGTTTGCGACCGTATGTGTAGTTACTCTTCTTACTCTTGTACTCGTAAGTTAGCCACCATACAGTGCTTAGTGCTTGCTGCAACCTCACCACTTATCCATTCCATACCCATTAAGCTTTGCTAGTCTTGATACCCATGGTAATGGGATTGCTGAGTCCTCGTGGCTCACAGATTACTACAACAACAGTTGCAGGTACAGGTAAAGCGATGCTCTGACGTGAGAGCGATGCTTGATTGCTTTTGGAGTTCTTCTTCTTCTTCGATCAAGGGATAGGTTCCGGGTCGGGAGCCTGGGATTAGCAGGGTGGATGTTGTTCTTCTTTTTCGTTTGATTTCATCTGTAGTCGGATCCTGCTCTTCTGTATGATGATTACTATGTATTGATGAACTGTTGTATTCATGTTGTAGCTTGTGGCGAGTGTAAGCCTTTATCTTGTATTCTCATCTATTCAGTACATGGTATGTTGTAATGATATCCACCTTGCTATGCGCTCGAAATGCGGTTGTGCCCCAATCATGAGTTCATCACATGATTGGGATAGAATCACATCTTGGGCGCTACAAGTTGGTATCAGAGCCTTACTGACCGCAGGAGCCCCCTTGATTGATCGAACCGCTGCCGTTGTTGAGTCTAGAAAAATAAACTTTTTTGAGTCTAGTTATATCGGAGAATAGGAATTCTTTTTACTCCTTATCCCCTTCATCACTCTGGTGAGGAATGTGACGTAGGTGTTTTGAATCCATCACTCTCCTTTTTCACTCAATTTTTTTTTAGGATCACGCGGGTATTGTGGAATTGGTCCGATATCATTGTGACGGGAATTCTGTTCTTGGTGCCTCCTGACATTTAGGGGTTGTGGCAGTGTCCCGGGGAGTTGAGCTCCAAGGTGTTTTCGTCACAGTGCTCATCGTTTCAGTTCCGGAATACCAGAGGACGCCGACATCGAAAACGCTTCTATACTCTTTGTGGTGAGAGTACTTTGACGACACCCAGTACTGGGGAGAGCGATCAGATGTATTGCCACAGCTAGTATATCGAATGTTTTTGAAGGTCTGAGGTACAGGATTTCCGAGGTTTTCTTGGTTATGTGTTGACGGATGGATACAGTTGGAGTGTAGGATTTGTTAGTTGTGTGAGATATTTGTGCCTCCCTGTATCCCCAACAGCAGACTGCATAACCAAAAAGTTTTGGGAGTTCATAGGTGGGAATTCAAGTAGTTACCTAGGATATCTTTCCGACAGATGCATGATATGAGATTGGGGTTCGAAGTCTAGTGGTCCGCATGTCCACGGTCGTTTTTCAGTGGTCTCGTTGTGTCTTAAAGAGTCCTTGGCTATGCTGACTCGGGGACGCTTCGTATGTCATGTGCACTGCCTTGTACATGATGGTGCTGTACGATCGAGCCCGTGTGGGCCCCACCATGAAAATTTCAGACGAAATCTCTATCATATGTTTGTTTCCGGCTTATTCTGGAAGCCAAATCCTTTGTTTTGTTTTGAGTTGTGGTATTCGAGTTGCTTCAAAGTCAAGTGTTGATTCCATACCTTTCCTAAGCGGTGTTCTCATATTTCTATGCGAATGCTAATCCTTCTGGATCATTGAGATTGTCATGTCAATCCTTTTCAATCGGTGCACTTCTCTTCATGTTATTCCATACGGGCGCCGTTGAGAAGCCTGAGGATTTGTCCGTTCCATCCGTTCCAAGTTGCCTTTGTTTTCCCACCATCCCACCCTTTTCCTCAAGAACTCATATTTCTTAATCAAGTATCCATTTTATTCATGAGAAGTCTCTTCATTCCTTTTCTTTCATGTTGTACCCGGTGGTTCTCATGAAGATGCTCTACAAGTTCATCATTCTTCGTCTCTTCTTCTACGGTGGATCCAATTCTAGTTTTCTGGGTTGATCATATTCTTTTCCTTGGCTCAAGTGTTTCCCCTTGCTCGCTGCCTCTTGTCATTTAATCATTCCGGAGTGCTGAAGAGACCTCAGAAGATTTGCGTTAAAATTAATTCGAGTTTGTCACCTCACTCAAGTCTTTCAATTGTTCTGGTGCATCATCTCTTCCTCAATCGTTCCAATGGTGTTTCTTTTGAGTGGGCCCTAACCCACAGGTTTTTTCCCAGGATCTTACCTGACACTTCTAATTTTTCCGGAGCTATTCTCAAATTCTTTTTAAAGTTTGACGTATGAATGAATTATCATCAGTCATATGTCTTTCTCCAAGATCTTTCAAATTCTTTTCACCGTTGGTTCAACCATTCTGTTCTTCATTCAGTAGTGCCTCAACAATTCATGGTGGTGTTTCTCGTCAGCATTCTCAGCTATTGGAGAACGAAGAAGAGTGTTCCTCCAAATCTCACTCCGTTCTCTTGAAGATTCATGGTTCTAGCTACATGCCATTCTCATAATTGTTTTTTATTGTGAGAATTCTTTTCATACCCATCCGAAGCATTTCAAAAGTCATTTCAGTTTGATTCTCCAGAGCCCATCAGTTCAGAATTATTCATTCTCAACTTTCAGCTCTCGTTCTCCAAATCTTACCAGTGCTTTGTTCAAGTATTCCTTAGTCAGCTTGTGATCTCTTCATTCTCTTGCATATAAATTCCCTCAAGTATCTTTGTCGGGGTATTCTCGCGTCAGTCGGCAGGGGGTACCGCGAGTCGACAGATGCCACGGGGTGGCTTGAGGTGAGGGCAAGACTGCAGTGGAATATTCAAGACGGGTGAGCGAATAGCTCGCGCGGGTTTACCCAGGTTCGGGGCTCTCCGGAGAGATAATACCCCTACTCCAGCATGTCTGAATATATATGTGGAATATACGTAGCAGTACAGAGTTACTCCTGGAGCTGTATCTGAGATCAGTGTCGTAGGCATCTGACTTTGTATATGTCTCATATGTGTGTATGAGCTAGCTAGCAAGTGGGAGTGGAGTGCTCCCAGGGAGCCATTGTGGCCGGCCAAGTGTGTGTGGCCGTGAGCATGTATGCATGCGTGAGAGGGAGTGGATGGATGGATGGCTTGGGGCTTGCTTATATAGTGTGGGCTAGCTTAGTATGTAAGCTAGGTGGGCATGGGCATGGTGGGTGGTGGCCCACCCACCAGCTACACTATTCGACGTGACTCGTGACGCAGGCTACAGTGCGCCACTATTGCTCAGCAGTGCACGGGCACTGTCATCTCATCCGTGTCGTGGTCGTCTTGTCGGGGATATGGCCGTCTTGTCGGTGTCGGGTCGGAGCTGCAGTTGACTCCGCGTAGCAGGCCGACTGGAGCAGCCGGATGGGGAGCCGGTCGGGCAGCCGGGTGGCGAGCCGGCCGGGGTAGTCGGATAGGGGGTTGTCTGGAGCGGCCGGAGCAGTCGGACTGAGGGGCGTTGCTAGCCCCGATGTCTTGAAATGTCGTTTCGCCGTCTTCGGGGTACCCGCGGTCCATTACTCTGACAGTAGCCTCCGAGCCTCCGGGCAACTTCGCAAAGTTGGGCGGAGGTTTTTTAGCGGGCGTTGATATAGAAGATGTCGATGACGGCTGGCTGCGGACCACAGCCGGCGCGGCTTGCTTCCGGCGGGGGCGTGCGAGCGCACCCGCTGGGTGTAGCCTCCGAGCCTCCGGGCAACTTGGAAAAGTTGGGCGGAGGGTTTTCGCGGTTGTTGGTGCAGACGATGGGGTCGAGGGGCCAGTTGCAGCCGGCAGCGGGCATGCAACAGGCGCGGCATGTTCCGAGCGGGGGCGCGCAAGCGCACCCGCTTGGTGTAGCCTCCGAGCCTCCGGGCAAGTTGGAAAAGTTGGGCGGACGGTCTTGTTATTGATGATGAAACCGACGGCGACGTCGAGGGTGCTGGGCACGGACACGGAGTCCGCCGGCTGGTGGGCGCGGGCATTGCCGGGCGCGGACACGGAGTCCGCCGGCTGATGCTGTCGGGCGCGGACGCGGGGTCCGCCGACAGATGCTGTCGGGCGCGGACGCGGAGCCTGCCGACAGATGGTGTCGGACGCGGACGCGGAGCCCGCCGACAGATGCTGTCGGGCGCAAACGCGGAGTCCGCCGACTGATGGTGTCGGGCGCGAATGCGGAGTCCAATGACTGATGGTGTCGATGACAGCCGGTTGCGGGTTGCAGCCGGCGCGGCTTGCTTTCAGTGGGGGCGCGCCAGCGCACCCACTGGGTGTAGCCTCCGAGCCTCCGGGCGAGGAGGAAGGTTCCCCACGGAAATGATCATGCAATGTTAGACGGGCGCAGCAATATTAAATGCTTAGTTTTAGCAGTGGAAGTTTTATGCGAAGGGTGCCGACTCGGTTTCGTCCGAGCCCCCTTCAGTCTTTTTCATGTGCCCTCTGGTCTTTGGCTTGTGCTCTCGCTAGCCGGACAGCCGCGCGGCGGTCTGTGGCTGAGAGTGGGCCGCGGAGTGAAGCATACAGTACTCAGACTCTGGGAGCGGATTTAACTGAGCAGATACTCATAAAGCAAACGGCCGGGTCGCCCGAACCGTTTTTCTCCCCGGACATTTTTCGCGTGGGTGGCCTCCAGCGTTTGCTCTTGCTAGTCGGACAGCTGTGCTGCGATCTCTAGTAGAGATGAAGAGTGAGCTTTTGGTACCATGCACGCTACTAAGCCGTTTGTGGGAACGAACGTCTCAGGCCAAGCGGCCAGCCTCCGGGCCAACTCTGGCTGGCACCAGGGCGAACAATAGTGCAACTGTAATAAAATGCGGAGATAGCCCCCCGAGCATCGCTCGGGGTTATCCGTATTTGCGCGGTGCAAAAATATACGGGTGAGGAGCTCACATTGGTTTTCGTATAGGCGAGGCGGAGGTTGATGAAGACAGCCGGCGCGGCTTGGTGCTCGCGGAGCGCGCCGGCGCACCCGCTGGGGGTGGCCTTCGAGCCTCCGGGTGCTCGAAGGGGGTCCAGCCGGTCGAGCCCGACCGGCCAGGCGGCGGGGCGGAATGCGGCCGAGCCTGCTTGGCATAGCCGGCCGTGTGGCGACGCGGACAGGGCGGGTCGCGGCTAGCCGTCCGAGTGGCGAAGCAGGCGGACGGGCCAGCCGGACGTCTTTTTTTTTCTTCTCTTTAGCCGGCTGTGAGCAGTCGGACGCACGTCTCTTTTTTTTCAGCCGGCCCTTGACACCCGGCCTTTGACTCTTTCAGCCGGCCCCAAGCGAGCAGCCGGCCCCTGCTTCTTCTTTGCTTTCTTTTTCCACCTGAAGCAGGCGGACAGTTACAGCGCGGGGCGCGGGATGCGGCAACGGCTGGCTGCTGCGTCCAGCCGGCGCGGGGAGGCGGCGGAGGGCGCGGGCACGCGGCTGCAGCGGCGCAAGCGCAAGCCGGCGGGCGGGCGAGCGCGGAGGCCGCGGGAGCGAGCCGGCAAGCGCGAGGCGGAGGCGGCTCGGGAGACGAGCAGGCGGGCGCGGCGGGTGGTAGGCGGAGGAGCAGGGTGGCGCGAGGCGACCACCTAGAACCGGCGCGGCCGGCCGCGAGCGCGCGCGGAGCGGAGCCAGCGGGGCGCCGCCGGGATGCAGGAGTCGGCCGGTTGAGGCGAGCAGGCGGAGCCGGAGGGACCAGGAACCCGGCGCTGTGCGAGGAGGAGTAGGCCGGGCGCGCGGGACGCGTCCGTGAAGACGTTGCTGGGGTGGAGCAACGAGGGAGCAGAGGAGCCGGTCAGGCCAGCCCGGCCGCCTGCTGGCTTCGTCCGCACCCGGCCACCGGACGGGGCCGGACCCGGCGCGGCAGGCGTAGATGGCGTCGAGCGGCGTGGAGCAGACGCGGCAGGCCAGGAGTGCCGGGACCGAGCGCGGCCGAGGGCGGCCAGTGACCCGACGGAGCAGGCAACGCGGACGGAGCGCGCGAGGACGAGGGAGAGCAGGGGGACGCGCGCGTAGGTGGGCGCGGCTGCAGACGAGAGCCGCAGGGGGCGACGCGCGCGTAGGGGGCCACGCGGACGCGCGGTGCCACGGGAGCCAGGCGCGGCGCCACGCACGCGCGGGCGCGCAGGAAGCCGTAGCCAGGCGCGGGTGCGGACTCGGGCGAGGCGAGCGGAAGCACGGACGCGCAGCGGAACTCCTGCGTGGGCCTCAGCGCTGCTACTGGTGGCGGCGCGAGGCGCTGGCAGAGGTAGCGGTCATGGCGAGGCGAACAGGCAGGCAGCAGCTTGGGCGGTGGTGCTGAGGTAACCACGGCCATGCTGGTGGAGCAGAGCGAAGCAGCGCGTGCGAGGCAGAAGAGGACGGAGCGAGCAGCAGCGCTCGAGCAGCGGGCATGACGCACACGGACATGGCCAAGGCGAGAGCAGCGCTTGGTGGAGCAGCATACGAGCAGTGTACGTCCTGCATCCAGCCAATGTACAGGTGATATATGGGGAATATCCGGGAAGTGTCTGACTTGCATCCGGGAAAAATTATGGCTAGTGTATCGTCTGGCTTGTGTACGGGAGATATCCGATTAGTGCAAGACCACTATCCGGCCATTATCTGGCTAGCGTACAACTATGGCGTGGGATTATTTGGGTGGTGCATGGGGCTCCGACGAGTGGAATGAGGAGAGTTGGCCGATACGGCAGCGAGCAGAGGACGGGCGTGTGCGCGTGCGTCGGAGGAGCGCGCGAAGGAGCCACAACGAGCAGCCAGAATGGCCGGAGTGAGACGTAGCGCGCGGGCGACCGCGATGTCGCGGTGGCGGCGACGAAGAGGGCGACGTCGACGATGAGGACGCGCCGTCCTGCGCGGTCGCTCCGGGGGCGGGTCGATGTCGAGCCCCCGAGCGCTACCGGAGAGACGGCGCGACGCTGCGGCTGTGATGATGGCGAAAGGGGTCCCGCCCAGACCGCGGTTCCAGTGGCAGCTTGCCCCATAGTGGGCGCCAACTGTCGGGGTATTCTCGCGTCAGTCGGCAAGGGGTACCGCGAGTCGACAGGTGCCACGGGGTGGCTTGAGGTGATGGCAAGACTGCAGTGGAATATCCGGGACGGGTGAGCGAATAGCACGCGGGGGTTTACCCAGGTTCGGGGCTCTCCGGAGAGATAATACCCCTACTCCTGCATGTCTGAATATATATGTGGAATATACGTAGCAGTACAGAGTTGCTCCTGGAGGTGTATCTGAGATCTGTGCCATAGGCATCTGACTTTGTATATGTCTCATATGTGTGTATGAGCTAGCTAGCAAGTGGGAGTGGAGTGCTCCCAGGGAGCCATTGTGGCCGGCCAAGTGTGTGTGGCCGTGAGCATGTATGCATGCGTGAGAGGGAGTGGATGGATGGATGGCTTGGGGCTTGCTTATATAGTGTGGGCTAGCTTAGTATGTAAGCTAGGTGGGCATGGGCATGGTGGGTGGTGGCCCACCCACCAGCTACACTATTTGACGTGACTCGTGACGCAGGCTACAGTGCGCCACTATTGCTCAGCAGTGCACGGGTACTGTCATCTCGTCCGTGGCGTGGTCGTCTTGTCGGCGGTATGGCCGTCTTGTTGGTGTCGGGTCGGAGCTGCAGTTGACTCCGCCTAGCAGGCCGGCTGGAGCAGCCGGATGGGGAGCCGGTCGGGCAGCCGGGTGGTGAGCCGGCCGGGGCAGTCGGATGGGGGCCGTCTGGAGTGGCCAGAGCAGTCGGACTGAGGGGCGTTGCTAGCCCTGATGTCTTGAAATGTCGTTTCGCCGTCTTCGGGGTACCCGTGGTCTATTACTCCGACAGTAGCCTCCGAGCCTCCGGGCAACTTGGCAAAGTTGGGCGGAGGTTTTTTAGCGGGCATTGATATAGAAGATGTCGATGACGGCCGGCTGCGGACCGCAGCCGGCGCGGCTTGCTTCCGGCGGGGGCGCGCGAGCGCACCTGCTGGGTGTAGCCTCCGAGCCTCCGGGCAACTTGGAAAAGTTGGGCGGAGGGTTTTCGCGGTTGTTGGTGCAGACGATGGCGTCGAGGGGCCGGTTGCAACCGGCAGCGGGCGTGCAACAGGCGCGGCATGTTCCGAGCGGGGGAGCGCAAGCTCACCCGCTGGGTGTAGCCTCCGAGCCTCCGGGCAAGTTGGAAAAGTTGGGCGGAGGGTCTTGTTGTTGATGATGAAACCGACGGCGACGTCGAGGGTGCCGGGCGCGGACACGGAGTCTGCCGGTTGATGCTGTCGGGCGTGGATGCGGGGTCCACCGACTGATGCTGTCGGGCGCGGATGCGGTGTCCGCCGACAGATGCTGTCGGGCGCGGACGCGGAGCACGCCGACAGATGCTGTCGGGCGCAGACGCGGAGTCCGCCGACTGATGGTGTCGGGAGCGGACGCGGAGTCCGATGACTGATGGTGTCGATGACAGCCGGTTGCGGGTTGCAGCCGGCGCGACTTGCTTCCAGTGGGGGCGCGCCAGCGCACCCACTGGGTGTAGCCTCCGAGCCTCCGGGCGAGGAAGGAGGTTCCCCACGAAAATGATCATGCAAAAAGCAGGGTTAGACAGGCGCAGCAATATTAAATGCTTAGTTTTAGCAGTGCAAGTTTTATGCGAAGGGTGCCGACTCGGTTTCATCCGAGCCCCCTTCAGTCTTTTTCATGTGCCCTCCGCTCTTTGGCTTGTGCTCTCGCTAGCCAGACAGCTGCGCGGCGGTCTGTGGCTGAGAGTGGGCCACGGAGTGAAGCATACAGTACTCAGACTCTGGGAGCGGATTTAACTGAGCAGGTACTCATAAAGCAAACGGCCGGGTCGCCCGAACCGTTTTTCTCCCGGGACATTTTTCGCGTGGGTAGCCTCCAGCGTTTGCTCTTGCTAGCCGGACAGCCGTGCTGCGGTCTGTAGCTGAGACGAAGAGTGAGCTTTTGGTAGCTACTAAGCCGTCTGTGGAACGAACGTCTTAGGCCAAGCGGCCAGCCTCCGGGCTAACTCTGGCTGGCACCGGGGCGAACAATAGTGCAACTGTAATAAAATGCGGAGATAGCCCCCCGAGCATCGCTTGGGGTTATCCGAATTTGCGTGGTGCAAAAATATGCGGGTGAGAAGCTCACATTGGTTTTCGTATAGGCGAGGCGGAGGTTCACGAAGACAGCCGGCGCGGCTTGGTGCTCGCGGAGCGCGCCGGCGCACCCGCTGGGGGTGGCCTTCGAGCCTCCGGATGCTCGAAGGGGGTCCAGCCAGTCGAGCCCGACCGGCCAGGCGGCGGGGCGGAATGCGGCCGAGCCGGCTTGGCACAGCCGGCCGTGTGGCGACGCGGACAGGGCGGGTCGCGGCTAGCCGTCCGAGTGGCGAAGCAGGCAGACGGGCCAGCCGGACGTCTTTTTTTCTTCTTCTCTTTAGCCGGCTGTGAGCAGTCGGACGCACGTCTCTTTTTTTTCAGCCGGCCCTTGACACCGGGCCTTTGACTTTTTCAGCCGGCCCCAAGCGAGCAGCCAGCCCCCGCTTCTTCTTTGCTTTCTTTTTCCGCCTGAAGCAGGCGGACAGTTACAGCGCGGGATGCGGCAGCGGCCGGCTGCAGCGTCCAGCCGGTGCGGGGAGGCGGCGGAGGGCGCGGACGCGCGGCTGCAGCGGCGCGAGCGCAAGCCAGCGGGCGGGCGAGCGCGGAGGCCGCGGGAGCGAGCCGGCACGCGCGAGGCGGAGGTGGCTCGGGAGACGAGCAGGCGGGCACGGCGGGTGGTAGGCGGAGGAGCCGGGTGGCGTGAGGCGACCACCCAGAACCGGCGCGGCCGGCCGCGAGCGCGCGCGGAGCGGAGCCGGCGGGGCACGGCCGGGATGCAGGAGTCGGCCGGTTGAGGCGAGCAGGCGGAGCCGGAGGGACCAGGAACCCGGCGCTGTGCGAGGATCAGTAGGCCGGGCGCGCGGGACGTGTCCGTGAAGACGTTGCTGGGGTGGAGCAGCGACGGAGCAGAGGAGCCGGTCGGCCGGCCCAGCCGCCTGCTGGCTTCGTCCGCACCCGGCCAGTGGACGGGGCCAGACCCGGCGCGGCGGGCGTAGACGGCGTCGAGCGGCGCGGAGCAGACACGGCAGGCCAGGGGCGCCGGGACCAAGCGCGGCCGAGGGGAGGCCAGCGACCCGAAGGAGCAGGCAACACGGACGGAACACGCGAGGACGAGGGAGAGCAGGGGGACGCGTGCGTAGGTGGGCGCGGCCGCAGACGAGAGCCGCAGGGGGCGACGCGCGCGTAGGGGGCCACGCGGACGCACTGTGCCGCGGGAGCCAGGCGCGGCGCCACGCACGTGCGGGCGCGCAGGAAGCCGTAGCCAGGCGCGGGTGCGAACTCGGGTGAGGCGAGCGGAAGCACGGACGCGCAGCGGGACTCCTATGTGGGCCTCAGCGCTGCTGCTGGTGGCGGCGCGAGGCGCTGGCAGAGGTAGCGGTCATGGCGAGGCGAACAGGCAGGCAGCAGCTTGGGCGGTGGTGCTGAGGTAGCCACGGCCATGCTGGTGGAGCAGAGCGAAGCAGCGCGTGCGAGGCAGAAGAGGACGAAGTGAGCAGCAGCGCTCGAGCAGCGGGCACGACGCACACGGACGTGGCCAAGGCGAGAGCAGCGCTTGGTGGAGCAGCATACGAGCAGTGTACGTCCTGCATCCAGCCAATGTACAGGTGATGTATGGGGAATATCCGGGAAGTGTCTAACTTGCATCCGGGAAAAATTATGGCTAGTGTATCGTCTGGCTTGTGTACGGGAGATATCCGATTAGTGCAAGACCACTATCCGGCCATTATCTGGCTAGCGTACAACTATGGTGTGGGATTATTTGGGTGGTGCATCGGGCTCCGATGAGCGAAATGAGGAGAGGTGGCCGATACAGCAGCGAGCAGAGGACAGGCGTGTGCGCATGCATCGGAGGAGCGCGCGAAGGAGCCACAACGAGCAACCGGAATGGCCGGAGTGAGACGTAGCGCGCGGGCGACGGCGATGTTGCGGTGGCGGCGACGAAGAGGGCGACGCCGACGACGAGGACGCGCCGTCCCGCGCGGTCGCTCCGGGGGCGGGTCGATGTCGAGCCCCCGAGCGATACCAGAGAGACGGCGCGACGCCGCGGCAGTGATGATGACGAAAGGGGTCCCGCCCAGACCGCGGTTCCAGTGGCAGCTCGCCCCATGGTGGGCGCCAACTGTCGGGGTATTCTCGCGTCAGTCGGCAGGGGGTACCGCGAGTCGACAGATGCCACGGGGTGGCTTGAGGTGAGGGCAAGACTACAGTGGAATATCCGGGATGGGTGAGCGAATAGCACGCGGGGGTTTACCTAGGTTCGTGGCTCTCCGGAGAGATAATACCCCTACTCCTGCATGTCTGAATATATATGTGGAATATACGTAGCAGTACAGAGTTGCTCCTGGAGCTGTATCTGAGATCAGTGCCGTAGGCATCTGACTTTGTATATGTCTCATATGTGTGTATGAGCTAGCTAGCAAGTGGGAGTGGAGTGCTCCCAGGGAGCCTTTGTGGCCGGCCATGTGTGTGTGGCCGTGAGCATGTATGCATGCGTGAGGGGGAGTGGATGAATGGATGGCTTGGGGCTTTCTTATATAGTGTGGGCTAGCTTAGTATGTAAGCTAGGTGTGCATGGGCATGGTGGGTGGTGGCCCACCCACCAGCTACACTATTCGACGTGACTCGTGACGCAGTCTACAGTGCGTCACTATTGCTCAGCAGTGCACGGGTACTGTCATCTCGTCCGTGTCGTGGTCGTCTTGTCGGCGGTATGGCCGTCTTGTCGGTGTCGGGTCGGAGCTGCAATTGACTCCGCGTAGCAGGCCGGCTGGAGCAGCCGGATGGGGAGCCGGTCGGGCAGCTGGGTGGCGAGCCGGCCGGGGCAGTCGGATAGGGGGCCGTCTGGAGCAGCCGGAGCAGTCGGACTGAGGGGCGTTGCTAGCCCCGATGTCTTGAAATGTCATTTCGCCGTCTTCGGGGTACCCGTGGTCCATTACTCCGACAATCTTCGTTCATTTTTTTCTAATTCTTCCCGGCGATTCATTCCCTTTCTTCGTTCATTTTCAATTCTTATGGTGGTTCGTTCAAGATTTCTCTTACTTCGTTATCATATCAATTCATTCGTTCTTTCCAAAGTCCTACCGGTGCTTCGTTGAAGTCCTTCCCAAGTTTGTTCTATCTCTCTTTAATCATTTTCAATGAGAATAAGTAGCACGCCTACCGTTGCTTGTCATCAATTTAAGTTGATGAAGGGTAAGCATGACATAATTCTTATTCTTGTTTCCTCGAGGTGATTTAATTCCTACTTCCTGAGTTCATCAGGGTATCAAGTTATCGGTGCTAAGTTGTTCATCTTTTGTTTCCGGAGTTCCAAGCTCTCTCAGTTACTCGCCGCGAAGCTCCATCTAAATAATTGCAAGGCTTCATCATGTTCTTTCAACCTTTCTTCCTATCATACTTCTATTACAAGAGTTCTTCATGGAGGCTCTACATGGTGGTTCATCAAAGATTTCATTCCTTCTCAAAGTTTTCATCAAGATTCTTGTTCGAGGAGATCAAGCAATCTTCATCGTGCATTCCGAAATGCAATTCTTTCTACCTTATCTTTTGAGGTGGTGTTATGTCATCCTTGGCAATTTATCTTGGTGTTTCATGATTCACAAGTTATCAGGAATGAGATATTTTAAAACCATCTTTTCCCTTCTTTCATTAGTTCTTTCAACCCAACAATTTCTTTGTTGATGTTATCTTAATACAGATTTCACCTAAAGCCTTCCCTAAGGAATGTTGCTAATTGTGGTGTCTATCGATAATCCAAGTTTCCTCCTATTCTCGCGGTGAAAGAAGTTTTCATATCTTTGTTGCTCTCAAGCAAGCAATTGATTCCGTTAGTGGCAGAATTTCACCTCAAGTTTTGAGATGTTTTCCACAAGCCCACAACAAGCTTATTCCTTTCGTTGTTGATTTTCCAACAACTCCGTTCAATCGTTCTTTGTAAGGATGCTTGCCAAATTCAATTGTGGTAGAAGTTGTCATTTCCTTCTTCGTTCTCTTATTCCGACGATCTACCTTCTATTCTTTCGTTCCGGAGGCATGGTGATGTTGCTCTGTGTGACCCATCGTCTCGTTTTGTGAAGATCATGTTCTTTTCCTTGCTTATCCATTTAACATGAGTGCTGTTCTATTCAAGTTCTTTTCATCTTATCAAGTCTTGCCTCTCTTTTCAACCGGAGTGCTGCCCAAATTCTTTCGTATCCATTGCTTCTCTTCTCTACCAGAGTGTTTTCTACATCGTTCATCTCCGTTGTATTCTTTCTTTCAAGTTGTTCAACCTCTCAACGCTTGTGGTTTCACTCGTTTGTCAAAGAAGCAACTTAGTTTTACCTCTTCTCTTCCTCTTCCATTTGTCATCCCTAGATCTCGGGGCGAGATCTCTTGTAAGTGGGGAAGAGTTGTGACGAGCCGAGACCGACGCTCTAGACACCTTCCAGTTATTTCATTGTTGTCGTGTGTTTTACTTGCTTGTTGCATTTCATCATGGCATCATGCGCATTGCATCCGCATGTTTTCCTAAAACTTGCATCCGCTCGTAGTTGTCGCTTCTCCCTTGTCCTTGTTGACCTTTCTCAGATTAACCGGATTTTTGCTTCCCTCTTGTCTGGCCGCCTAACCTCTCGTCACAACCCATTTTCCCCTCCTCGCAACTTGTACAAAAACTTAACCAAACCCGACCCGCTCAGTGATCACCGATGGGTCCGGATCATCTCCAAACATCCCTAAAATATCTTTGGTCGACCTAACCTATTTATTCCGGGCCGTCCGATTACGATCGGAGAGATCGAATAGTCCCTAAGCTAATCCACCTGCTATATAACAAGACCAACCCTAAAATCTAGGGAGATGTCCCATCCATCCTGTCTCGGCTGCCGCCACTGTCTTCCTCGGGATCTCATCCCGATCCAATCCCGCAGCCAACCACCTCCCTCCTCGTCTTCCCCTCAATCCATTCCATGCCCGACCAACCACTGCCCGAGCTCCTCCTGCCCCGAACAACACCCGTCCCGGCCACCTTGCAACCTGAGCTCCACCTCGTTTTCCCTTTCGGACCAATCCAACCCGGCTGTCTCCCGATCGAGCTGCCCGATCTCCTGCGCCTCCCCTCGTCCAGGAGCATGAGCTCCTCTACCTGAGCACTCACGCTGGAGATGCCCAGCGCCCCACCCCAAGAAGCAGCAGCGCCCGAGCACTCCTCCACCTCGCGACCCCGCCGCCCCCAGCGAACTTCGCCGCCGGCGAGTACCAGTAGGACCCTGTGGCCACCTCTGCCCTCTCCTCAAGCCGGCCGCAGCAGCAGCCCCAGGCCGACCCTGCGACCTCTCCTTCTCCTGGTTTTCCCTCTCCCTCTCATGGTGGCCCCCTCTCTCTCCTTCGCAGGAACGAGCAGGAGCTTGCCCAATCTCCATGGCACCACCGCCGTCGTCCTGTTTCGTTCGGTGACCTCCGGGCAGCGCCACCTGCCGAATCCGCATCCCCTCGTCCATCCCCGCCTTCCACGGATCACCGGAGGTCGCCTCGCACGCCAAGTTTGCCGTCGCCGCTCCCCTGCATCGCCGCTGCCTGCCTGCGACCTCCTCTGCTTTGACCCCGCCCCTGTTTCATGCGAGGAGAACGAGCACCTACATCGCTCGGTTCAGTCACGCGCTGACCGCGCCTTCACCAAGGCCCAGCCACTGCTCCGAGCCGGCCCAAGTGCCATGGTGAGCAACCCAGCTCGATCCAGATTCGGGCCCTATGCGTGTTTTTTTTCTTCCTCTGTTGCAATTTTAGCAATTATCCAGGGTTTACAGTTTTATAGAAAAACCCTCCATCTTCATGCATTTAATAACTAACAAACCATGCATCATATTAAAATACTTTATATATGTAAAATGCTTAGAGTTTCATGTAGTTTCACAATATCCAACTTTCAACCATGTTTAAAATGTTTAAATTGATGTTTGCATTAATTTGCATAAATGACATGTTAAAATGGTTTTATTCATAACTAACTAACTAACCGTAACTTCGAATTAAATAAAATTTATATGTAAATGGGGTAGAAAAATGCATAGATTAACTTGGTGCACTTTACTTTGCATGTTTAACAACTCTAAAATTGTGTTTAGGGCAGAACAGTACCAAATCCAAAATATGCACATGGGGATTTTCCAGAATTGTTGTTTGTTGTTTCCGGCCTCATTTAACTTTCCTAGATAAATAGTTTACTTATGCCTCACCTCTTGCCATGTTATACAACATTTAATCTTGTCTTATACATAAACGAGAGCGAACTAAATCATTGAATGTGGTGTTTCTTCATTGAGCTCCACTTAACTTGTAGTATTGTTTGTTGCACTTTGCCATGCCATGCCTTATTTAAATGGACATGCATCATACTTGGTTGTGCATCATGCCATGTTTATGCTTGTTTGTTTACCATGTTGTTTGCTTCTTTCCGGTGTTGCTTCTTCTTGATAATTCCAGTTATGTTGCGATTGTGAGGATCCGTTCGTCTACGTTGGTTCGTCTACTTCATGGATTCAGCCTTCTTCCTGGCGGGATTTCAGGCAAGATGACCGTTACTCTGGATACCACTACTATCTTTGCTTTGCTAGTTGTCTCGATGCTATCGCTATGACGCGCTACCGACCACTTGTTTATCAAGCCTCCCAAATTGCCATGTTAGCCTCTAACCTTTTTCACCTTCCTAGCAAACCATTGTTTGGCTATGTTACCGCTTTGCTCAGCCCCTCTTATAGCGTTGCTAGTTGCAGGTGCAGTTGTTGGTTGTTCCATGTGGGGACATGGATATCATGGGATATCACAATATCTCTTATTTAATTAATGCATCTATATACTTGGTAAAGGGTGGAAGGCTCGGCCTTTTGCCTGGTGTTTTGTTCCACTCATGCCGCCCTAGTTTCCGTCATACCGGTGTTATGTTCCTTGATTTTGCGTTCCTAACATGGTCGGCGTTTATGGGCCTTCCTTGACAGTTCGCTTTGAATAAAACTCTTCCAGCAAGGCCCAACTTTGGTTTTACCATTTGCCTAATAACAACTAAAACTTGCATAGGGACTTTCCGGACCCCGAGGATAATTAATCAACAACTCGGGCCAGTGCTCCTCATGAGTGTTGGTCCAAAACAGAGCACCTTGCGGCGCCCCCTTGGCAACTTGGGTCTCAGCCAACCATAAGCTTCGCTCATCCGTCGTGGCCTGAGACGAGATACGCGCGGCTACTATCAGGGTGTCGGCACATCGGGAGGTCTTGCTGGACTTGTTTTACCATTGTCGAAATGTCTTGTGAATCGGGATTCCGAGCTTCATCGGGTTGTTCTGGGAGGAGGATTTTCCTCCGTTGATCGTGAGAATTTGTGATGGACTAAGTTGGGTCACCCCTGCAGGGTTTGATCTTTCGAAAGCCGTGCCCACGGTTATGTGGTAGATGGGAATTTTTAATATCCGGTTGTAGAGAACTTGACACCAGATCCGAAATAAACTACACCAACCACGTGCGTAACCATGACTGTCTCTTTTTGAGTGAGTTCGAGAAGAGAACACGGTGGGGTTATGTTTGAACATAAGTAGTTCAGGATCACTTATTGATCATTACTAGTTTGTGACCGTATGTGTAGTTACTCTTCTTACTCTTGTACTCGTAAGTTAGCCACCATACAGTGCTTAGTGCTTGCTGCAACCTCACCACTTATCCATTCCATACCCATTAAGCTTTGCTAGTCTTGATACCCATGGTAATGGGATTGCTGAGTCCTCATGGCTCACAGATTACTACAACAATAGTTGCAGGTATAGGTAAAGCGATGCTCTAACGCGAGAGCGATGCTTGATTGCTTTTGGAGTTCTTCTTCTTCTTCGATCAAGGGATAGGTTCCGGGTCGGGAGCCTAGGATTAGCAGGGTGGATGTCGTTCTTCTTTTTCATTTGATTTCATCCGTAGTCGGATCCTGCTCTTCTGTATGATGATTGCTATGTATTGATGAACTGTTGTATTCATGTTGTAGCTTGTGGCGAGTGTAAGCCTTTATCTTGTATTCTCATCTATTCAGTACATGGTATGTTGTAATGATATCCACCTTGCTATGTGTTCGAAATGTGGTTGTGCCCCAATCATGAGTTCATCATGTGATTGGGATAGAATCGCATCTTGGGCGCTACACAGAGAGAGGGCCTTGATGGAAGAAGTCAATACTGCTGGCACTCTCTGAAAGGACACAGAGCTCGAACTCAAGGACCAGGTCGATCTGTACAACCTCTGGTCGAAGAGCCTGGTGAATATAGCTGAGCGTATCTCCTCTCAGATTGCCAAGATGAACATGAAGAGCTGGACCTTCTCCGTCAACGAGCATGAGGCCCCGAGCGTCAAGCTGACACACTTCTTCGAGGGTCTCATTATGGACTGAAGACGTACAAAGATGACAGTTCAGCTTGCTTCACCAGCGAGTCTTGGAAATTTTCCCGGGACGCCATCTTCACTATCCTTGTAAATTATGCATAGCGCCATCCTGACGTCGACCTCTCCGATGCCTTCAAGAGGTTACCGGCCGGGACGGACACCTCTGCTGCCGCTCAAGTTGTCGGGCCCTTGGCCGACAAAGTTCTTCGAGTGCCCCGGGTCCAAGGAGGCCTCCGGGACTAAATTCTCCTGCTCTGTTTGCTGTAATGCTGTTAGACAAAAAGACATATTTCGGCCTTGTGTTAGGCCTTGCTACTTCCTGGGATGTAATAGCACTCTTAAGTAGTTGTATGAATTAATGCTATCCTTTAAGTTTATATCGCACATTGTTCTTGCATGACCATGAATCATGCGCATGTTGGGAGCTTGTCGGGGCAGACACCAACTGTGCCACTGTGGGGGCGGGCCCCTCGCATTTTGCAAGCATGGGTGCCACCTGCAAGTTTCCCTTCGACGTTCTCGATGCGGCTACCTGGACTATTGAGCGGACTCGAAACAGACGAGGACGCAAGTGATCACAGAAGAGTCCCTTCGTGTTTTGGATATCTCATGCAAGTGCTAGGGTTTAAACCAAAGGAGTTGCAAGGGATATATAAAAGAGTCTCGAAACCAAAGAAGGTTTCGCAACTTATCTTTTCATAATCTTGTAGTTGCTCTGTCGCGGAGGCGCGAATCCTTCTCTCCCTTGGAAGTCTCACACACACACAAGGTAGTGCTCAATCCATACACAACAAGGTTGCAACGCACTGCAACATGTGGTGAGACATGCCGGGATTGGATGGAAACATGCCTTGTCGCGATTCCCTTTCGCAACAACGTGGCTCCATTGGCTGGGGCGGAGGCCCGATGGATTTGCCATGGCTCACGGCTCAACTGAAAGTTCATTCCTTTGGGGAGAATGTTCCCACCGCCAGGCGTGGCTTATCAACAACCGAATCGTCCGCCTCCACATCGCTGTCGGCGCATCCTATGCTCGAAGGAGATGGCAGTAAGAGCGACTGCAGCACTGCCTACGGCAGCCGTGCCGCCCATGGTGCCTAGCCTGTCCGTTGCGGCCGCGGTGCTCGCGGCATGGACAAATGGACCGACAAAGCAGGGAATGGCGCCGCCGCTCCACTCTTCTTCTTGGGAGCCATGGGCGATGCAGAGGGATGACGAAAATCGACGCACTAGCTACTGCTTTAGGTTCGCACAAGCGACGCCCCTACCTGGCGCGCCAAAGCTGTCGGCGTGGAAGCACGATCACCTATGGGGCAGGGGTGCCCCTTTGTGGTTCGGCGAGGGGACGGTCGCATTGCACAAAGAGCAGAAGCAACAGGGGGCAGCGCGGCGATGGATGACTCTTTTACCTAGGTTCGGGCCGCTTTGCAGCGCAAAACCCTACTCCTGATGTGGTGGATTGATCTGGAGGAACACGAAGGCACGACGTGCTCTAGCCCGGCAAGGGTGCCTCGGGGGGAGCAGCGTGTGCGTACAAGTGTTGAGGGATCCAGTGTTTGAACCCTTTGCTAGGTTGCCTCAAGCCTCCTTTAATAGCTAAAGGGGTGACCACAGTGGCAAAACAGACATTTCAATGTGATTAGATAGCCAACAGTGCTATCATACCTAACTTTGGCAGTTAGGACAAAGTGCATTAAATGCACTGCTAGGTGTCGTGCTGAGGTTGAAGCCCGGCAAGCTTGCCGCGCCGCTTATCCTTCTTCTCCTTATTAGCGTGACACGCCCTCTGGACGGGTGTCAATAAAGCTAATCTCTTCCTTACCATGCTGCCACGTGCTTGACATGATCCACCTAGTTGCTTGATAGCTTGACACCGCACTTATTAATGACTTGGGTGTGATGAGGTGGAGTGGTGCCGTCTTGGTGAAAGCCTGCCGGCAAGGAGCTTGGCGGGTTCTGGTCTTGGTGGCCCTGAAAACCTTGCCGGGGCGAACTGGTCTTATTCCTCAGGCTCTTCCTCAACCCGGCCAGGCTCTCTAGCCCAGCAAGGGAGGCTTCCTTCAGGTGATCTTCTGCTAATTTGCTTTTCTTGGGTTTCGACATGCCCGGCAGGGGCAGTTTGCCAGGGAGGCCTCGCAAATCTGTGCACCGGTCAGGGGGAAACAAATACCCCTATTTGTGTACACCGACACAGTACAAGACAGACATCGTTAATCTCAAATGGGATTCTAATAGCATCTCCAATAGATGATGTAAAATACTTTACCAAAAAGTGGTAGATGTAAAATTTATATCACCAAAAAACACCTGACTACAACAGATGAGGCAAAAACTATTGACTCTGAACTTAACTGTCGAAACTAAAATTTACTGTGGAATCTGAATGTTACTGTCGAAACTGAACGCACTAGTAGCAGAGAAGCACTTCACATGTAGTTTAGGACGCTCGAGCACTAGTAGTAGAGAAACAGTTATCTAAATCAGCAGGCGGTCGACAAGGAACACACTAGCAGATAACAGCTGGAGCAGCAGCGTGAACTAGAGCCAGAGCAGCAACTCGTGTAGCTACAGCAGCCCGTGTACTAGCATCAGCAGCGCGAGTGAGAGAAAGAGCAGAGCAGCAGCACGAGCGAGAGGAAAAGCGGAGCAGCAGCACGAGCAAGCGAGAGCCGGAGCAGCAACAGCAAATCCGGCTGGTATGGACGCCACCGTCGAGGGAGCCTCGCACTGGGGGAGAGTCGCCGTGGAGATGTCGCCGGCGGTGCCGATGTTGAGGTAGCCGCCCCATGGGGGTGCGGGATCGAGCACCGGCGGTGTCGGGAGGTCGAGTTAAGGAGAAGGTGCGATGCGATGAGTGTACAACCTCTTTGGTGGCACCGAGTAGGCCTCGGCTTCATCCGAGGAGTCGGTGAGGATGTTGCGGTTCTGGTGGAGCAGGTTAAGGTGGAGCTGTAGGGATGGATCAACCGCGATAGACGAGGCGATCGTCGGAGCAGCTCCTTGGAGGTGGAGGACGGGGCGGCTGAACTGGCGGGACGACGAGATCGACGACGGATCCTCATCCGGGGCGGTGGATGAGGGACGTCGAGCTGTTGTGGTGGACGTTGTTGTCGGGGAAGAGCCTCCGGCTGGGCAGCGGTGAGGTGGTGTACGCTGGAGGGTGGGGTTTCGTGGCTGGAGCAGAGAGGTTATGCGGCCTGGGTTTTCGAATGGCGAAAAGGAGATGTAACACCCCCTGTATTAAGCTACAGAGATCACCCTTTTGATGAGGCCATGTCATCATGATTAATAGTGCACAATCATCATTAGCATCATATTGCATTTCAACTCCTAAGTCAAATTCAAATTTAAATGAAAGTGGAATGTAAAAGTTGTCCAACATAGAAACTAAAATGTCAGATAAATAACAAATATTCCAGAGGCTATTCTAAAATTGAAACCAACATCATTGGAATTGGATAGGTGACTCGAACAACCTCAAACAGTGGATAAAGATAATATTTAATAACCATTTATTAAATCTGAAATAAATATGGAATTATGTTTTGTCCAAACTAATTTTAGGTGTTAAGGAATAATGCACTGGTATTTATGAAATAGGTCACACTTTTTACAAAAACCATTTGAGGCCTAAACATTTAACAGTAGAGAAAAGAGGATAAAGAAAAGGAAAAAAAAGGGAAACAGAAAAGGATAAAGGAACCCCCCCCCCCGACTGGGCCTGGCCCAGCAAGCCCGGGCCGCCAGGCCGGCCCAGCCGGCGCCTACTTAGCCGGCCACCCCCCCGGCCAAACCCTAACCCTACCCCGATCCCCCCCATCCCCTCGTTTTCTCCTCCCCCCCCATCGGATCGGGCGCAGGCCCGATCCGTCCGCCTCGTCGCGAGCCGTTAGCCCCGACGGCCCGACCGCGCCGCCTCGCCCTCGCCGCACGACGCCACGCCCGGAGCTCTCCTCGCCGGTCTGCCTCGTCTACGTCGCCGCCTTGTCCGCCGGGCCTGCCTCCCCATCGCCGTCGTCCCCGTCGACCACCCGACCCCCGCTGCCCCGTCCCTACGGATCCCGGTGAGGCCTCGGGCCTCTCCCCCCTCCTATGCTCGCGCACGCGCCCGCGCGCACAGCCGCCTGCCGCGCTCTGCCGCACGCGCGCGCGCGCGCCCACTGCCCTCGCGACGCGCGCCCGCGTCGCTCTCGCCGCCAACCGCCCGCTCGCCCCCCCCCCCCCCGCTTCGCCTCCGCGCGACCGCCGCCCGCTGCCGCCCAGCCACCGCGCTGCGCCCGCGGCCGCTCCAGCCACCGCGCCGCCGCCCCGCCTCCGGCCTGCCGTGGCCTCGCCGGCGCCCGCGCCCGCCGACCGCCGTGCGTCCCCTTTTGGGACCGGACATGTCCGGTCCCGAAAGGGCACGCCCGGACGTGTCGCCCTGGGCCACTGCCCAGTGGGGCCCGAACCCTGTGACGCTGACGAATGGGGCCCACGGCCCAGAAACAGTTATTGAGAAAATAGAAATAAAAAATAATAATTAAAATAATTAATTAATTAATTAATTAATTAATTAGTTAATTAATCCTGATTAGGTTAATTAATTAACTGATTAGTGGTAATTAAACAGTAATTAGTAATTAACTTAATTAACTGCTGACGTCAGCATGATGTCATGCTGACGTCATCAATTACTGTTTCGGATAATGTTGAATTAAATAATTAATTAAATTTCAGAAATAATAAAACTTTAGAAAATCATATCTTTTAAACAGTAACTCCGATGAAAATATTTTATACATGAAACTTGCTCAGAACGACGATACGAACCCGGATACGCCCTCGGTATCTCCGTCAGACGCCCGCAGCTATGAGAACGTTGAACAATTAGACCGATTTCGATAAATGAATAGTGTCCAACCTTATTAAATAAATCCGAATAAATTCCTAAATAACTAAATCGCTTAGTTAGGCTGTATATCACCCTGGCCCTGCGTTTAGACATGTCATGCATCCCTGTTGCATTATTGACGTGGTTTCAGGTTTCTTCCCCCTCTTCTCTTCGGTAGACTACGAGACCGACGCAGCTGCTGGTGCCCCGACCGACTACGTTGTTGACGACCCCTACTTGCCAGAGCAACCAGGCAAGCCCCCCCCTTGATCACCAGATATCGCCTATTCTCCTCTATACTGCTTGCATTAGAGTAGTGTAGCATGATACTGCTTTCGGTTAATCCTATTCTGCTGCATAGCCTGTCATTGTTGCTACTGTTGTTGATACCTTACCTGCAATCCTAAATGCCTAGTGTAGGATGCTAGTTTATCATCATTGGCCCTGCATTCTTGTCAGTCTGCCTTGCTATACTATCGGGCCGTGATCACTCGGGAGGTGATCACGGGTGTATACTATACATATATACATACTATACAAATGGTGACTAAAGTCGGGTCGGCTAGAAGAGTACCCGCGAGTGATTCACGGATTGGGGGCTGAAAGGACCTTTGTCCCAACGGCCCTTTGAGTGGATCTTTGTGGTGGAGCGACAGGGCAGGTTGAGACCACCTAGGAGACAGGTGGGCCAGGCCCTGGTCGGCGTTCGCGTTTACTTCATAATAACACGTTTAACGAGATTGGATATTTGATCTGAGTCTGGCCACTGGCCTATACGCACTAACCAACTACGCGGGAGTAGTTATGGGTATCCCGGCGTCGTGGTATCAGCTGAAGCCTTCTTGACGTCAGCGACTGAGCGGCGCGCGCCGTGTTGGACCGCGCTAACGTAACCGCCGTGATCGTGTGGGTTGCTAGGTCTGCTCGCGGCCGCGTACGCAACGTGCAGGAGCGCACTGGGCGATGGGCCCAGACCCCAGAGTGCCTAGGATTAGTCCGGCGTGCTGACCTCTCTGTTGAGCCTAGGTGGGGCTGCGACGTGTGGATCTTCCGAGGCCGGGCATGACCCAGGAAAGTGTGTCCGGCCAAAGGGGATCGAGCGTGTTGTGGAATATGTGGTGCACCCCTGCAGGGAAGTTTATCTATTCGAATAGCCGTGTCCCTCGGTAAAAGGACGACCCGGAGTTGTATTCCGACCTCATGACAACTAGAAATGGATACTTAATAAAACACACCCTTACAAGTGACAGATATAACCCGGTGGTCGCTCTCTCGCATGGTGGCGACGAGAGGATCGACGGGTAGGATTATGCTATACGTTGTTGCTTGGTTACTTCCAACTACTCTCTTCTATTGCTTCAAGATGGAGGCTGCCAGAAGCGTAGTCTTCGACAGGACTAGCTATCCCCCTCTTATTCTGGCATTCTGCAGTTCAGTCCACCGATATTGCCTCTTTACACATATACCATGCATATGTAGTATAGATCCTTGCTTGCGAGTACTTTGGATGAGTACTCACGGTTGCTTTCCCCCTCCTTTCCCCCTTTCCCTTCTTGCTGGTTGTCGCAACCAGATGTTGGAGCCCAGGAGCCAGACGCCACCTACGACGACTACTATCACCAGGACGGAGCCTACTACTACGTCCAGGACGCCGACGACCAGGAGTAGTTAGGAGGATCCCAGGCAGGAGGCCCTGCGCCTGTTCGATCTGTTGTATCCCTGTTTGTGCTAGCCATCTTATGGCACCTTGTTTAACCTATGTCTGTACTCAGATATTGTTGCTTCCGCTGACTCGTCTATGATCGAGCATTTGTATTCGAGCCCTCGTGGCCCCTGGCTTGTATTATGATGCTTGTATGACTTATTTATGTTTTAGAGTTGTGTTGTGATATCTTCCCGTGAGTCCCTGATCTTGATCGTACACGTTTGCGTGCATGATTAGTGTACGATCGAGCCGGGGGCGCAACAAGTTGGTATCAGAGCCGACTGCCTGTAGGAATCCCCCTTTCCAATTCCTTGGCCAAAGTTGAGTCTAGACAAAGAAAACCGTTTTACTAACTTGGCTGTGTGGCTTACGGGCCCACATCGCCAACTGGGTGGTATTTGGATCTTTTATTCCTCGTCTATACTCTGGGACTCTGATCTCTCTTCTACTCGGGTTAAATGAAGTTTACTAACGCCGACACTTAGGATCTCGTAAATTCTGTCTACCCGGAGAGCTGGATATCTGTGCGATTTCCCTGTCGTTGATCCGATTAGTCTGATAATCATTTTCCTTTCCATTGTTTTGTTTAACCTTTCTCTCCGAGTTGTGTTAAACCTCTTATTGTCGTTTGACAAACCTGAATTTCCTCTGTTTCAGATGGACCGTTTGTTTCCACCGCGTCCTACGACACAGCTTGTGCTTCGCACTTGGGCTCGTAATACCCCTGGGTTTCCAGCTGTCCTGATCGCTCTCATGACCAGACTTGGCTACCGTTGGTACCCTGAGTACTTGGTTTATGAGGTTTACCGCGAGTTCAACCAGGAACAGTACTATGCTGAAGTTCGGATTTATGATCAGCAGAACAACTCAGACACCGAGCTACACCTTTTTCACGGATTAGGCGTGACGATTGAGATGGCAGTCCATGATGCCGCCTACTCCGCTGTCGTACGTCTACGAGGGGAGCACAATGCTATCTTGGATGACTCCGAGTTCCGATACATTCCGTATGCCCCTGCTGGAGATGCTACCGGATACTACACAGCTATCTGTGCCCCGTACGAGCGTCGTCGCTACGACCCGCGCGTTCTGATTCAGTGCACTCAGGCTCTGGATCGCACTGTTCGGGCTCTTGCCGTCGAGTTGGTTGCCACTCGAGCACGTCTCTACGATGCTATGACGCAGTTGCTGCCCGCTGTTCATGCAGGGATACATCCGGAGCACATCCTTTATCCGCGCAGGACTCAGATGTATGCTGGTATTGACTGGCCTATTGTTGGGGGTCACACACCGACACGTGGACCTCTTCTTACAGCTCGAGACCGGGTTCTGCATCAGAGTGCACATGGAGCACAGGATCTTTCCGCGACGAACATTCGTCGTCCGCACTCGCAGCTACCCCGATACAGTGGTTCTCTCCGACGTTGATGTAGCCTTTGCTATCTCTTGTTGTGTACTTCCTTACCGCGTGCCTGCGCGCCGCCTAGTATGTCTAGCTTTTGATTTGCGCCGTTATGCTGTCCGCTTGTACCCGACGTTGTGTATGGATCTGTATGTCTTAATCGACTACTTTTATGTATTTGATGCACTGCTTAAACTAATGTCGAGTTACATCATGCTTGTCGCTAAGCACTCGTGCTTGCTTTTACTAAACTACCCCCCCCCTGTTGAAAATTAGCAGGATGGTTAGACCCGCTGGTCGTGGTCGTGGCCGTGGTGCCAACGATCCACCACCGCCGAACTATATGGCTGGAATGATGCAGCAATTTGAACTGCAACGTCAGTTCATGCAAGGGATCATGGATCAGTTTCCTCGTCCCAATATGAACCAGTATCCAGGCCCAGGGACCTTGCAGGACTTTATGCGCCTCAACCCAACCGTCTACCGCGGCTCAACTCAGCCCCTGGATGCGGATGACTGGCTTCGCGACATCACCTATGAGTTGGAATCTGGTGGCGTTGCCCCTGCAAACTATGTCACCTTCGCCTCCTTCTTTCTCAAGGGCCCCGCTGCTCAATGGTGGGACAGCCACAGGCGCACTCAACCAGCTGGCACAGTCATCACTTGGCCGGATTTCCAAGCTGCCTTCCGTGCCCGTTTCATTCCCCAGGGAATCATGGACCGGAAGAAGCAAGAGTTCCGCAACCTCACCCAGGGCAACAAGACAGTGGAAGCTTATCAGCGGGAGTTTCTGGAATTATCCCGCTATGCTGAAGAAGACATTCCCACTGATGCTCGCCGTCAGGAAAGGTTTCGCGAAGGACTTCAAGCTGACATCAAGCTAGCGCTCCTTGTGCATGAATTTGATAATTTCTCCAACTTGGTGAACAAGGCTATCCAGGTCGAGACTGGTCTGCAGGCACACCAGGGATCTCTTAGGCGCAACCGTGACACTGGTTCATCTTCGAGCCAGCCTGCACAGAAGCGTCGGATCTGGATTCCAAACAACGTGTACCGTCCAGCTGCACCTGCTCCAAGACGGTCCTATACTGCACCACGCCTGCCTCCACCACCTAGGCAGCCAGGACTTCCAGCTCCACCACCCCGAGCTCCTGCTCCTAATCCCAATGATAGTCTGTGCTACAAGTGTGGGCAGCCAGGTCATTTTTCCAGGAACTGCATTCAGAACCAGAACCAACTGGCACTTCCTGCAACTGGCCGTAGGAACAATCAGCCTCGCAACAACAATGCCAAGACTTATGGGCGTATTCAGGCCAACCACACCGATTTCAAAGAAGCTCAGGACCAGCCTGCCACCGTGATGGGTACTCTCCTTGTTAATTCAGTACCAGCTTCTGTTTTATTTGATTCGGGAGCATCGCATTCATTCATGTCCGAAGAATTTGCATACAAACACGACATTAAATGTGAGGTCATGAACACTACAATAGTAATACACACCCCCGCGGGTCAATGTCAAACCTCCATGGGTAGCAACGACGTCACCGTTGAAATTGAAGGGCTGGAGTTTCACACCTCCCCTTTCATACTAAAGTCTTGTAGTATCGACCTCATTCTCGGAATGGATTGGTTGAAAGCGCATACTGCTTCTATAGTTTGCGCCACGAAGATCGTCCATCTTCTACACCCTTCTGATGAAATAATAAGCTACCAGGCTCAAATCATCCAAAATGCCGAGGCGAGACTTTATGCCTTGAATGCGTTAAACGCATCACCACTTGAAGGCATCGAGAACATTCCAGTTGTTCGCGAATTCCAAGGTGTTTTCCCAGAAGAACTCCCAGGGATACCCCCTGCTCGAGCTGTCGAATTTGTCATCGACTTGAAACCAGGGACCACTCCTATCGCCAAGCGACCCTACAAGATGCCGCCGCATGAACTCCTTGAACTTAAGGAGGAAATCAACGCTTCACTTCGTAAGGGTTTCATTCGCCCAAGTTCCTCTGCTTGGGGAGCACCTTCTCTCTTTGTCAGGAAGAAGGATGGATCAAACCGATTGGTCCAAGATTACCGTCCTATCAACCAAGCAACCATCCAGAACAAATATCCCCTTCCTCGGATAAATGATCTGTATGATCAACTGGCGGGTTCATCAGTGTTCTCTAAACTCGACTTAAGGTTGGGTTACCACCAGATCCGTGTTCGTGAAGAGGATATCCCAAAGACCGCCTTCGTTACTCGATATGGCTCATACGAGTACACTGTCATGTCATTCGGTTTAACCAATGCTCCCGCCACATTCTCCCGCCTGATGAATTATATATTCATGGAATACCTTGACAAGTTTGTCGTGGTTTACTTGGATGATATCCTAGTATACTCCAAGAACAAAGAGGAACATGCTGAACATCTTCGACTTGTTCTGGAGAAACTTCGAGAGCATCAACTATATGCTAAGTTTTCCAAGTGTGAATTCTGGCTTCCCGAAGTAACATACCTTGGGCATGTCATCTCCAAGGATGGTATTGCCGTCAACCCCGAGCGAGTTCAGGCTATTCTTGATTGGGCTCCTCCAAAGAACGTCAGGCAAGTTCGAAGTTTTCTCGGACTCGCCAGCTATTGCCGTCGATTTGTCGAGAACTTCTCCAAGATCGCCAAGCCCCTGACTAACCTGCTTCATAAAGGCGTCAAGTTCGATTGGACGGAAAAGTGTCAGGAAAGTTTCCAGACGCTCAAAGACAAGCTGACTTCTGCCCCAGTGCTTGCCCCTCCTGATTCCCAGAAGGATTTTGTCATCTATTGTGATGCATCCCGTCAAGGATTAGGCGGTGTCCTAATGCAAGACCGCAGAGTAATTGCTTATGCTTCGCGTCAATTGCGTCCGCACGAAGAGAATTACCCAGTACATGACCTCGAGCTTGCTACCGTCATCCATGCACTAAAACAGTGGCGACATTACCTTCTCGGTAATCGTTGCGAGATCTACACCGATCATCAAAGTCTGAAGTATCTGTTCACTCAGCCAGACCTGAACCTCCGTCAACAGAGATGGATGGAGACCGTAGCGGATTTTAACTTGGGTATTTCTTATACCCCTGGCAAGGCTAATGTAATGGCCGATGCCTTGAGCCGCAAGTCTTATTGCAGTCACCTCCAGTTTCACGAAGTTCAACCTTCGCTTATTGAAGAATTCAGAAAGCTGAATCTCCACATTGTTCCTCCTGGAGCACTCGCTCCCCCTCCTGAAGGTTCCTACAAAATGAACCTCCACGTTGTTTCCCAGGGTTCTCTTAATACCCTGGTTGTTAAACCAGATCTCGTGGACAGCATCAAGACGCTGCAGGGTTATGACTCTCAAGCCCACAAGATTAAGCGCTATCTCGCTGAAGGAAGGTCTTCGTTCTTCACTATTGATGATACTGGCACCTTGTTCTTTAAAAGTCGTCTAGTGGTCCCCTCTAAAGGTAACCTGGGTATGACTCAGGAGGTCATGCAAGAAGCTCACGACACTCCGTTGTCTATTCATCCCGGCAGTACCAAGATGTACCAAGACATCCGTCAAAGATTCTGGTGGTCAAACATGAAGCAAGACATTGCTCGCTATGTTGCTGAATGTGATGTTTGCCGTCGCGTCAAAGCAGAACATCAAAGGCCCGCCGAAACTCTGCAACCAATTGCTGTTCCTGAATGGAAATGGGACCATGTTGAAATGGACTTTATCACTGGATTTCCCAAATCACAGAAAGGTAATGATGCTATTCTTGTCGTCATTGACCGACTTTCCAAAGTTGCACATTTTCTAGCCGTCAAAGAGACGATCACTGCTAGTCAGCTCGCAACTCTCTACATGTCCAGAATTGTTTCACTTCACGGTATTCCACTGGTTATCAGTTCAGACCGTGGCAGCTTATTCACTTCAAGATTCTGGGCAAGTTTCCAAGAAGCTATGGGAACTCATCTGTCCTTCAGCACCGCTTTTCACCCTCAGTCTCAAGGACAAGTTGAACGAGTGAACCAAGTTCTTGAAGATATGCTTCGAGCTTGTGTCATATCCTTCGGAAGGAAATGGGAAGAATCTCTCCCATATGCCGAATTCTCTTACAATAACAGCTATCAAGCCAGTCTGAAGATGGCCCCCTTTGAAGTATTGTACGGACGAAAGTGCCGAACCCCTCTAAATTGGTCAGAAACTGGGGAACGTCCACTCTTCGGTCCGGATATTATCCAACTTGCCGAAGATCAAGTTCGCGTTGTCCGCGAGCATTTGAAGACTGCTCAGTCACGTCAAAAGAGTCAGTATGACCGCAAACACAAAGATATGGTCTATCAACCTGGCGAAAAGGCTTATCTTCGAGTCACACCGATGAAAGGTACACACCGATTCGGGATCAAGGGCAAGCTAGCTCCTCGCTATATTGGTCCTTTCACTGTTCTTGAAAGGCGTGGTAGAGTGGCATATCAGTTGGAACTTCCACCGAACCTTTCTCAGGTTCACGATGTGTTCCACGTATCACAACTCCGCCGCTGCTTCAAAGACCCTATCCGCGGAGTAGATCACGAATTGCTTGAACTGCGACAAGACCTCTCTTATAGAGAGCATCCGGTCCGCATTCTCGATCAAGCCGAGCGTCGCACACGCCAGAAGGTTATCAAGTTCCTCAAGGTTCAGTGGTCAAACCATTCTGAGGATGAAGCCACTTGGGAACGCGAGGATCGTCTTCGCGATGAATACCCCGCTTTGTTTCTTTCTACCTCCTAAATCTCGGGACGAGATTTCTTGTAGTGGAGGAGATTTGTAACACCCCCTGTATTAAGCTACAGAGATCACCCTTTTGATGAGGCCATGTCATCATGATTAATAGTGCATAATCATCATTAGCATAATATTGCATTTCAACTCCTAAGTCAAATTCAAATTTAAATGAAAGTGGAGTATAAAAGTTGTCCAACATAGAAACTAAAATGTCAGATAAGTAACAAATATTCCAGAGGCTATTCTAAAATTGAAACCAACATCATTGGAATTGGATAAGTGACTCGAACAACCTCAAACAGTGGATAAAGATGGTATTTAATAACCATTTATTAAATCTGAAATAAATATGGAATTATGTTTTGTCCAAACTAATTTTAGGTGTTGAGGAATAATGCAATGGTATTTATGAAATAGGTCACACTTTTTACAAAAACCATTTGGGGCCTAAACATTTAACAGTAAAGAAAAGGGAAAAGAAACAGAAAAACAAAAGAAAAGAAAAGGCCCCCCTGGCCAACTGGGCCAGGCGGCCCAGCTGGCCGACCCACCTGGCCCAACTGGCCGGCCCAGCCCCATCCCCTGCCTTATCCCCATGGGGGGGGAAACCCTAACCAGCCACCCCCCCCACTTCCCCCCTCTCCCCCGATTGGATCGGGATCGAGAGGTGGAGGTCGCCGCGACGCCCCGACCCTGCCGCCCGACGCCGCCCCGTTGCCATTGCCGTTGGACGCCGTCGCCGGAGCGCTCCCCCGCCGGCCTGCTTCTCCTCTCCGCCGTCGTCCCCGTCTTCCTCCTCGCGCTCCACTGCCCCGTCCCTACGCTCCCTCGGTGAGGCCCCCGGTCCTCCTCTCTCGCTCGCCTGCCGCGCTCCCGCCGCGCCCACCGTTGCTCCGCTCCGGCCGTGACCACGCCTCGCGCGCTCCGGCCCCGCGCTCACCGCGGTCGGGCCGTGCCCTGGCCATGCGCCGCGCCGTCCGGCCGTGCCCGTCGCCCAGCGGTCACCGCGCCCAGCGCCTCGCCCCGCTGAGGCCTCTCTGCCTCGCCGGCCCCTACTCACTACCCCGCGCGCTGCCTGCGCCTCACCCTCGCCTACCTCTGCCGCCAGTCCCACCTCGCCCCTCTACGCCGCCTCCGGCCACCGGTCCTCCCCCCCCCGCGGCTCCAGCCGCGCCGTGGCCGCCGGCCGCGCACCCTCGCGGCCATCTCCCGCGACCGGCGATGGCGCCCTGGCGCGCCCCATCGCCCGTGCCCGTTCGAGCGGGTTCGCCCGCCCGTTACCCGTACCCAGCGCCCGTTAAGTCCCCCTGGCCCATTGACATGTGGGGCCCAGCCCCAGAACGTTTTAATAAAAAGGAAATAAAAATAAAAATAATAAAAATAATTAATTAATTAGTTAATTAATCCTGATTAGGTTAATTTAATTAACTAATTAGTGTTAATTAAACAGTAATATAATTAGTTAACCCTAATTAATTTAACAGTCTATGACAGGTGGGACCCACCCTGTCAGGGCGCCTGCTGACATCAGCATGATGTCATGCTGACATCATCGCAGCACTGTTTCGGATAATGTTGAATTAAATAATTAATTAAAATTTCAGAAATTAATAAAAACTTTAGAAAATCATATCTTTTAAACCGTAACTCCGATGAAAATATTTTATACATGAAACTTGCTCAGAACGACGATACGAACCCGGATACGCCCTCGGTATCTCCGTCAGACGCCCGCAGCTATGAGAACGTTGAACAATTAGACCGATTTCGATAAATGAATAGTGTCCAACCTTAATTAAATAAATCCGAATAAATTCCTAAATTAACTAAATCGCTTAGTTAGGCTGTATATCACCCTGGCCCTGCGTTTAGACATGTCATGCATCCCTGTTGCATTATTGCCGTGTGTTTACTGTTTCTTCCCCCTCTTCTCTTCGGTAGACTACGAGACCGACGCAGCTGCTGGTGCCCCGACCGACTACGTTGTTGACGACCCCTACTTGCCAGAGCAACCAGGCAAGCCTCCCCCTTGATCACCAGATATCGCCTATTCTCCTCTATACTGCTTGCATTAGAGTAGTGTAGCATGTTACTGCTTTCGGTTAATCCTATTCTGCTGCATAGCCTGTCATTGTTGCTACTGTTGTTGATACCTTACCTGCAATCCTAAATGCCTAGTGTAGGATGCTAGTTTGTCATCATTGGCCCTGCATTCTTGTCAGTCTGCCTTGCTATACTATCGGGCCGTGATCACTCGGGAGGTGATCACGGGTGTATACTATACATATATACATACTATACAAATGGTGACTAAAGTCGGGTCGGCTCGAAGAGTACCCGCGAGTGATTCACGGATTGGGGGCTGAAAGGACCTTTGTCCCAACGGCCCTTTGAGTGGATCTTTGTGGCGGAGCGACAGGGCAGGTTGAGACCACCTAGGAGACAGGTGGGCCAGGCCCTGGTCGGCGTTCGCGTTTACTTCATAATAACACGTTTAACGAGATTGGATATTTGATCTGAGTCTGGCCACTGGCCTATACGCACTAACCAACTACGCGGGAGTAGTTATGGGTATCCCGGCGTCGTGGTATCAGCTAAAGCCTTCTTGACGTCAGCGACTGAGCGGCGTGCGCCGTGTTGGACCGCGCTAACGTAACCGCCGTGATCGTGTGGGTTGCTAGGTCTGCTCGCGGCCGCGTACGCAACGTGCAGGAGCGCACTGGGCGATGGGCCCAGACCCCAGAGTGCCTAGGATTAGTCCGGCGTGCTGACCTCTCTGTTGAGCCTAGGTGGGGCTGCGACGTGTGGATCTTCCGAGGCCGGGCATGACCCAGGAAAGTGTGTCCGGCCAAAGGGGATCGAGCGTGTTGGGGAATATGTGGTGCACCCCTGCAGGGAAGTTTATCTATTCGAATAGCCGTGTCCCTCGGTAAAAGGACGACCCGGAGTTGTATTCCGACCTCATGACAACTAGAAATGGATACTTAATAAAACACACCCTTACAAGTGACAGTTATAACCCGGTGGTCGCTCTCTCGCATGGTGGCGATGAGAGGATCGACGGGTAGGATTATGCTTTACGTTGTTGTTTGGTTAACTTCCAACTAATCTCTTCTATTGCTTCAAGACGAAGGCTGCCAGAAGCGTAGTCTTCGACAGGACTAGCTATCCCCCTTTTATTCTGGCATTCTGCAGTTCAGTCCACCGATATTGCCTCTTTACACATATACCATGCATATGTAGTATAGATCCTTGCTTGCGAGTACTTTGGATGAGTACTCACGGTTGCTTTCCCCCTCCTTTTCCCCCCTTTCCCTTCTTGCTGGTTGTCGCAACCAGATGTTGGAGCCCAGGAGCCAGACGCCACCTACGACGACTACTACCACCAGGACGGAGCCTACTACTACGTCCAGGACGCCGACGACCAGGAGTAGTTAGGAGGATCCCAGGCAGGAGGCCCTGCGCCTGTTCGATCTGTTGTATCCCGGTTTGTGCTAGCCATCTTATGGCACCTTGTTTAACCTATGTCTGTACTCAGATATTGTTGCTTCCGCTGACTCGTCTATGATCGAGCATTTGTATTCGAGCCCTCGTGGCCCCTGGCTTGTATTATGATGCTTGTATGACTTATTTATGTTTTAGAGTTGTGTTGTGATATCTTCCCGTGAGTCCCTGATCTTGATCGTACACGTTTGCGTGCATGATTAGTGTACGGTCGAGCCGGGGGCGCCACAGGAGATGATGGGAGGGGGAACCATGACTTAGGGATGCGCTTGTCCAAAATGTAGGGTGTGTTACAAAAGTACCCCCACCGATTTGAACTAGCAGCCCTTTCGGCTCAGGGTTAGAACGGGGATTTTGCGTGTCGGGATTTGGCAGCTGGAGGGAGTTTTCGCGCGCGTTGTAATTTCGGGATAGCAAGGTGCGGGTTGAGAAGGAGCGAGTTTTTTGGAGCACAAAGAGACAAAGCGATATCTGAATTTTCGGGATAACAAGGTGCGGGTTGAAATTTTGGGACAAGCCTAACGTGTAATAATGTACGTACCAAATCAATTTGCACTTCCCTCAACGAAAAAACAAAAAAAATAAAACTAGTCGCACCACACAAAGAGAGAGTCTTGTCCCGTTTTACTGTACAAATGCTATTCAAAACTTTGAATCCATGTTATGTCGAATTAAAAAAATTTCACTGGCTGTATAATGCATGTAACCTACTCATACGAACATTTTAGTGCATTCCAAATGTATATACTACCGCTGCAATTCGAACTAAACAATTTGTTTCTCTATTTGAATAAGAATCTACAATCATGATTGTTGCCAAGTTAAACCATCATCTGTATATTATCTTAACAACACTCCACATGATTACTATAAAGTTGGATATGCACTATGTGTACTATATGAACTCGAATTCAAAACTTTGAATCCACTTGATGTTGATTCCAAATAATAGTACATTTGAAGTGCTAGCTAGATGTTCGTAATCTAAACCATGTTTCATATAAATACTGTGTTTATCACACAATGTATAGTGCCCCGCCCCCTACATTATGACAAGTATTTAGCCGTGAGCTGCAAAAGCCACACATTATCACAAATTCAAATAAATTGTTATATAGTATAACATGTTCATAACAACACCATGTGTATCAGCATTATAATCATGCATGCATGGGTTTAGAAAACCATGATCTCTTATTCAAATATCCGAATCCACTTCTATAAAAAAAATATGATCTCTGTTAGTCTTTTACACCCACACAACCCTCTTCTCTTTGTAGCTAGCACTAACTTTCTCTCGTGCATGTACACGCCCGCCTCGCCGTCACACTCCCTCAGCATTCTCTCCATCGAGCACATTCGTTATTTCTCTTTAGGTCATTATCCCATGGTGTTTGCAGGTCTCCCCAGCCCCTTCTTTCCAGCACACACCGATCGATATACATCTCTAGCCAGGTATGCCTACCACAAACACACGCTTTCCCTCGTCTCTTCTCACCATCCATGCCTCCCTGTGTCTAATACGGTCCCACACACATGCACACTCTCGCCCCTCTTTTCATCGATCTCGCACTCGCACACTCCTTCCCATCTCGACATAGTATGCCTCTCGCACCACCTCCTAGCCGCATACCTCTCTCTCTCTCTCTCTCTTTCTATATATATATATATATCCATCTCTTCGGGCCTTATTTGCCTCTAACACATTCATGTATACCGATCGATCTCCCTACATATAGCTAGGTCGACTTTAACTCTCTTTCCCCACGCACCGATCGATGTACATCACTAGTTATGTCTCTCACTTTCTTGGAAACACGACTATTGATTTACCTATCTAGTTAAGTCTGCATACCACATGCATATCACCCCCCTCATCATCCATGGATGCCTCCCGACCCGTCTCTCACACGCATGTGCACACATAGACACGCACCCCTCTCTTATTGTTATTGCAGCCGTACCTTCTGTTTGTCTAGTAGGCCTCTCCCACCATCTATGAGAAGCAACTCCACCACCAACCCTTTGACACTCTAGCTTTGTCTCTCTCCCAACCTTGTTCCTCTCCTACACATATGCATGGATGCCGATCGATCTCCCTCAATACATAGGTAGGTCTCTCTCCTTCTCTACACATATACGAGTCGATCTACCTCTCTATAGTTCGGTCTCTGCCCCCCCCCCCCCCCCCCCACACACACCGATAGTCGAACGTTGTAGGTAGGTATCCATGCCACACAAACAAACTGCAGCTCTCCCATCTCACGTTCTAGTAGGCCAGTCGCCTTATATCTTTGACGTGGGCACACACAATTTCGTTGCCTCTCTTTGTCGATCGCACGCCAGTACACTTCATCCCTCTCTTCGATACTATCGATATCTCACGCCGATGATCCCTGCACTCTCTTCTCGTGGATCACCCCCACTATATATGATATATCTACACACACTGCAAATATTACAATTTTTGTGTGAGATATCATCGACACATATTCCCTGTCTATCTGTCACGCACCTGTAACACCCTGGATTTTTGCCCATTTTCTTTTTCTTTTGATTTTGGTCCGGATTCGCTCAGTAGTTTTGCAACCTGGAGGGATCACCCTTCATTTTTCTTCCCGAGTGGCTTGCCAACTTCAAAACCATTCCTAGACCCTACCATTTCCATCTTCGACCAACCCCCAATATTCTTTTTTCCGTGGGAATATTCCTTTTTCTATTAAAGGAATAACCCTGTTATCCTAGGTTGTGAAGCAACCCACATTTTCATCATTCCCAAAATTCCCAAATAATTCTCATAAATTATTAGGGTCAGATCTTCCTCAAATATGTCAAACCCTTCTTTGTCATGTTCAAACATATTTCCCAAATATTCCTTTTCTGATTCTGCCCCAGCTGGCCAATTGAGAAGCAAGTACCCTTTATATTTGCTTGCTTGCTCTCAAACTTTTTTTGCACTCTTTCCTATCCATATCATTGCCACATGCCAAAATTCAACTTTATTTGGATCTTAAATCTCCCTTGGCTAATTTCCAAAGTTTCTGGGCAACTGGAATCTTTGTGAAGCAAGTGCTAGCTAGGAGTATCCAAATGAGTTGAAATTTTGCAAGCATCTTCATGCTCTCAAATCATGACTCTCCACCAAGTTTCAACCCTATTCAATCATCTATGTGAGCATAGCATCAAATCTTGGTTTCTGGTCATATTTTCACATTGTGAAGCAACTATATTTTATATTGCTCCATAATTGCTGAAAATTTACCAGAGCATTCTTCTACCTATATAACTTACCTCCACAAAATTTGGACTCATTTCATCTTCCCATTAATTCCCTATAATTTCTCTAAGTTTCTGGTCAGAGAGGATAGCTGTGAAGGAAGTACCATTTTGGTTTGTCCAAATGGTATGAAAATTTTACAGGATCTTCATATGACCAAATAATCATGCTATACCAAATTTCAGCCCAACTAGCTACTCCACGTGAGTGGCACATCAAGATCTACCTTCTGGACCAGATTGGTCAGTTGCAAAGCAACCATATCAAATATTGGTTCATTTCTTTTCAAACTTCACAGGATTGTAGTCCTTCCTACCCTAAACCTCCCAGACATCTTGTTTGGCTCTTTTCTCTCCTCTGCTCATCACAGCTTCATGCCCAAGTTAGCTGCAGTAAACTTCAGAGGATCATTCATATCTAACCACAGTGCTCTTCATTGAGCCATCACCTCAGAGAGACTTTACCTTGGAAGGACAACACCCTGGACATGATTTGGCACACCAGACTACACCGCATGAGCTAGTGCACGTGGTGACCATGCTGCTGGCATGCCAGCCAGCGCGCTCTGGCGATGGAACCCTTCGGCCTCGTCGTGTTCCTCCTCTCCCTCGCCATCTAATCATGTCTACAGGCTTCGCCTCGTCATCTCCCTCGCTCTAGTCCCATCTCCCCCTCCGGATTCTTCCCCTTTGCGCCACGGCGGTCGCCGTCACGGCTCTGTTCACCCATGACCCTGAGCTGTCACCTCCCTCCCTGGCTTCTTCCTCACCGAGCCGTCGCGTTGCATTGAATGCTTGTCAGGTCGGCAACGCTCCCGTCCAGCCAGCTCGCCTGCAAGCTCCAGTGCGGCGATGAGATCGCCACCGCGGCCAAGCTCATCCAATCGCCTCTGCCCGCCTATAAATAGGCCTTTCCCGAGCCCTCCGAGCTCACCCACGGACTCCTCTCCTTCCCAGAAACCTACCGAGCCTCTCCCCCGAGCTCGAGTCCCTCTCCTCGCCGTCCATTGCCATCACGGCCGCCGGTGATCTTCGCCTAAATTCCGGCAAACCGCGCCCCCACCCTTTATTCCACCACCACCTGAGACCTCCACATCCATCTGAGGGCCGCCCCACAACTCCTCCCCTCTTCTCCACGACCGTAGCCCTTTCCCCCAAAGCCAACCGACACCGCCGTCCGCCATGCTCGAGGTCGCCGTCGCTCCCATCACCTTTGGAGTCTGTGGATGGGGTGAATGGATGTGCCGCTCCTCGGGGAGCACGCCGGTGGCCGGAGCCTCGCCGGAGGTGGCCCGTGTCGCCGGGGCTGGTCGCCGGAGCACGCGACCTCCTTTGGTACTCGGGCGAGCGAGCGAGGGAGAAGAAGACCCTAGCCAGGCGGGCCCCACCTGCACGCGGGACCCCCTCGTCAGCCACCCGAGCTTTGACCTCGTCCGCCCACGTGGATAAGTGGCGGGCCTCGCCTGTAAGTCTCACGCGTTGACCCGAGCTGCTGACGTGGATAAGTGAAAGCGTAATCTTTGGAGTACGTTTTCCCCCACCGAAAGCGCATTTTCTTTCTTCTTCAGCCCCAAATACTTCTTCATTTCAGTGAAAGCGTAATTCTTGGATTGCGCTTTCCGTTTTTCTATTCAGGCCCTGTTTGAAAATATTTTCTTTACAGATGGGTCCCTGGCAGAAAAACTATCACAACTTTTTGCTCACAACTCCGAATCAGGTGAATCCAACGCCCACATCTTCGTCTCGTCAAGCTCGTCGTGTTGGTATCATTTTTACAATGTGGTCCCACTGTGAAAATGACCATTTTGCCCTTGTCCGTAAACAGCCCCTCCGAGAGAGAACTGTTTCCGGCAACTCCTTCCGCGGACTCTCCACACTCCTTTCCGATGATTCCTTCATCCCCAGGCAAGCCACAACTCTCATCTACATCATCGCATTGCAATGTCATAGTTTAACTATTTACTTTATCAACAAGTATGAGTTACTTGTGAAGTGGATTGGATTATGCAATGTTGGAGTTAATTCTTGGATAGGTGACTACCATGTTGATTACCGGATTGTTAGTGACTAGTAGTTTACCCACTCGTTGATGCTATGATGTTGAGATCACTGTCTATGATTATTTTGGGGTTTATCCGGCAGTTCGTGGAGATGAGTAATAGCAGTGGCTTAAGCATACAGGTTGTCGGAGTGTCAGCTATGACAGAAATACTATTCGGGGATTAGATATTTCACGGTTGAGCTTGAGTCACCTGTCCGGACTTATCCGTGCCACCTCATTTGCCGGTATGGGACGGCCTTGACTTGGTCTGATCGCGTGCTCTTTCACCGGTACCGCCCGACAGGGAAGGTTATGCGTGCGCGCTACCCTGGACCGGTAGGCGGCAATAACCTTGTGAGCCCAGTTGAGTTATTTGGATCCAGGTCCCCGTTTGGGACAGTTTAGTTTAGCCACGATGATGGCGGGTGTCATGAGGTGACACAGGGGCCACCTAGGGCTTGACTCCGGGGGAGGATGATTGTCGGTGGTACGATGGGAGAGTCACGGGTCAGGCAGGTTTCGTTGGAGCAACACTGGTCCACCCGAATGGGATCACGAGGTCAGTGCTCCATGGTGTGGGTAAAGTGCGCAACCTCTGCAGAGTGAAAAATCTATTCGGATAGCCGTGTCCACGGAATTGGACAGTCCATCCAGACCTCACTAGGTGGTCAACCATAGTAGTGATAATGATGGAAGAACTCGTCTTATGATCGGAAGTACTCGATGGATCGTGAGTATTCTGAGGGTTGTGAGACAACCCGGAAGAGAGTAAGTTTGTCAGACTTGTGATACAGTTGGTATCAGGTATGTGATATGATAGCCATGGGATGGCTATGAGTTGAGTGGTCGGATGACCACATGCTTGGGAATTGGGATTTGGCATAGGTTTGGATTGCATCCTGAGATTATTCGGAGTACAAATTAAATATGTTTTACCTTACTGCATCTACTTTGCTATGATGTTGTCTTGCTTTAATGCTAATGATTGCTGTGAGCTTGTGAGTACATTCAAAGAACTCACCTGGCGTGTCATGCCAGTTTGTAGGTCATGCCATGATTGCTTGCTTGTCGAGGATCCAGAGTTTGCGAGCTAGGATACACGTTCTAGCCAGAGTCCCTGCGGAGTGGAGTCCATCACCGCCGTCGCTGTTCCGCTGCCATGAGAGTTACTCCACTGTTAGCATAGAGCTACCCCGGGCAGGTGTAGTGTCGCCGTGCCGATGTAATCCATATACCCTTTGTAACCATATCCATTGTAATAAAGCGCTGATTTGTTCTATGCCAACAGTGCCGTATTCCAGAAGACTTGTCCTTGGGCTGGAATACGGGGCGTTCCGGTTTACTCTGAGCCGGGGTGCCACAGAAGTTGGTATCATAGCAGGTCTGGCTATAGGACGCGCGGTCTAGGCACGAGCGTTAGTAACCGGTAGTATAGGACCCAGTTGGTTTGTTGCACTTGGTTGTTGCATTTGTCTGTGCATAACATGCATATAGACTAGATATCTTATCACTAACGATGGATCTGGTGAGTGTAGGTGGCATCGGTTTCGATTCCCTACCTGCGCTCTCCAGTTTGCATATTTGTTCCTTGGTGTGGTGTCAGCTTCGTCCCAGTGGAGTGATGCCAAGGTGCTTAGGGGTGTCGATCATTAGCAAGATTGATGCACCGGTACCACACCAATATATCCTTTTCAGCCACCCCTATTGTTTCGGTGATAGACATGTTTCTATCCCGGATCGTGCCATCCCTCTAGCCGCTTTGGAAACCCTTACTGATCTTAGTTATCAGAAAAGGGCAATGCCGCAAGCCTTTCTTTCCATCAATTATCCCACTCTGCCATCCATTCCCTGGACAAGTACGGTTTCTTCCGTACACTTGATGATGATGTGGTCGTAACTTCTGTGTTCCGACCCTCGATCTCTAAGTTCGTCCTCCCCACCGGTTCCATCCGTGTTAAGCCCGTATTTGGTGTGGCCTTGTTTACACCAATTTTCTTCCACACATTGATTCACTTTCGTGCACATCGCCACAGCATGTTAGACCGTAATACCGGAGTTCTTGCGAGATTTGTGTGCTTAAGTAGGAATGCATATTATTGCTGTGAATAGTTGTAGACTGTGATATTGCTTGTGTGTGTGATCTTGCTGCTTTGTGTGTTTTTGTTTAGTCATTTCTTTTGTTCTTTTTGGGACCTTGGCGTTACCTTATTTTCCCCTTAAGGAAGTTGCTCACCGACCCTGAACCAAAGAGTCAGTGAAGAGACAGTCATTTGAAAGCTCAGCTTAGCAATATGAAAGTTTTAGTAGACTGTGTTATACCGGGAATATCGGGCCTAAATACAAATGATATCTTGGCCGGATTGATTATTAGCATGAAGTATACATCAGTGCAATTTTCACAGCAGTAATGATCGCATCAGCAAGAAGGCAAACTATGTACATGATCCACAGTGCATTCCGTGCCAAAGGTATGATTCATATATACAAGGTTTGAGTCTGCTATGAGTATGATTTCAAACCTGCTATATTTCGAAAGCAAGCCAGCATGTGCTATGAACTTAGTACTCAGCAAGAAGGATAGCTAAATACCCTGTTGCATACAACAAGTAACCGACAGCAGTAACCTCAAGGTATATATATATGCACTCAGTTCGCATGTAATAAAGAAAAGCTTCAGGTGTAAGCAACCCAGTCTTTCCCTACAAGCTACCGGAGAAGCCTACGACACAAGGACTCCTGTGTCTTCCTCGATACGACACATGGATATCTTCCGATGCAAGGTACTCAGGCTTCCTTAGTAAGATACCCCGATGGCTTCCAACACAAGCTACACTATCGACAGTTAGCAGCGTATGACAATGCATCCCCAGGGTCAGATCCGCAACAGTTGGTCTGAAGGCAAAAATCAGTCAGGACACAAGCTTGCCTCGGGAATCAAGTGGCCAGCTATACATGTTTCCATAGATATGGTGGACATGCTACCAAGGTCATGTGGGTTACTCATATAATGATGCCCGCCCGGTGAAGATCCGACTATTGCATGAGCTATGTAAGAAGAAGAGAATGCCAGTTATACACTTCGGTGTGATGACCAACAACCTATGGAGTAAGCCGACCATCTGATAAATGCCTTATAGCATTGCTCTATGTTATCCCGGTATGTTCAAATTATTATGCTCATACCTGTATGCATAATAGTGAGCTGTTTGGGACGCGGATGAACCCTTGCCCATCTTTCTTTGGTGACGGCACCACGCCTGTGTTCTGAGCTATTTCGGGCCGTCCAGGGTGGATGCCGACTTTTATTTCTCTTGTCAGCAACTATCCGTGCTCTGAGCTGCTTTTCGGCCGTCTCGGGCAGCTGTTGAATTTCTCTTCGTAGCAATGACCCTATGCTCTGAGCTGTTTTTCGGCCGTCTTAGGGAGTTGCTACTTTCTTCTTATCGACACCGTCTCATGCTCTGTGCTGCTTTTCAGCCGTCTTGAGTCGGGGTTGATTTATTCCAGTAATGTCCCAGATCTGAGTTGTAAGGACCGTTCTGGTGGCTACTGGTTTAGTTGTCGCTTTTGTCCAAGGGTTCAGACGATCGTTACCCTACAGCTACAACTTATAAAGTAACATGCCTGCCGGAATATTGCACCAGACAACACCTATGGTCACACGGAGAATCAAGAGCATATTAGGCCAAGTTCCTTCAGCTAAGGATCCAGGCAAGGAGAACTATAATGAAAAAGCAAGATTGGCCATACAGATATGGTAATGGTTGCAAGAGCAACATGGTACAAATACCTCGGACAGTCTGGTTCGATACTAGTCACCGTGGGTACACACCCACGGGGTCTGTTCCATTTGCAAGGACCTCATATCGAGACAACCGCCCAGCCAACCAGATATGCTCAGAATTGACAAAAGAGGGCAACCAAGCTAGTCAGGTCAGCCAAAAGATTAACTCAGCAGTTCAAATTCAGCAACCATGGTAAAGTATTACACGGCCTACCATCCATATAGAGATACCGACAGACTGAGTAATCAGAAGGATGAACAATAGTCTCGAAGCAGGTGTTCTCATAGATAGGAATCAGTTAAAAACTAACCTGTTGTGAACAAGATTTTGCTGCCAGGACCGCTGTCAGTCAAGTCTATGGATAATATCTCCGTACACCTTTATGCTGGTCACGACAGGTGACAGTCAAATATTTGGTAAGAGTTTTATACCCAAGACAGTGAAGATAGCCAAGATGACTCAACAATCCGTGCTAGAAGTCAGATTCCGCCAGGAGAACGGTATGATTCACAGTACTGTTTTGAGCCTGGAGGACACACAACCATTTGAAGTCACCCAATGCAATGAGTAAAAGATTTTGTGTCCACCAAGAAAATCTGTTCACAACTCAGTGAACGGTCGTCCGTATTGGAGTCCGTCATAACACGTCCATGAGGAACCACTCTCGGACTTACGAACAGGGCACATAGTTCGGTCAGGATAATTCATTGCCTCAGACAGGATAGCAGACATAAAAGGATTGGAGTCAGAGTAGCATATGAGGTAAGATTTGCCAAAAATAGGTTCCAGTGAAGCAAACCACCCCGAAGCAAGGCAGTCAGTCATATGAAATTCAGTGGGAACATTATACAAAGGTAAAAAGGAAACCCAAGTTGGAAATGGTTTCCCCAAGTGGAAATATTCATGCTTGATCCATGAGCAACTAAATCTCGAGGACGAGATTTCTTTAAGGGGGGTAGGTTTGTAACACCCTAGATTTTTGCCCATTTTCTTTTTCTTTTGATTTTGGTCCGGATTCGCTCAGTAGTTTTGCAACCTGGAGGGATCACCCTTCATTTTTTTCCCGAGTGGCTTGCCAACCTCAAAACCATTCCTAGACCCTACCATTTCCATCTTGGACCAACCCCCAATATTCTTTTTTTCGTGGGAATATTTCTTTTTCTATTAAAGGAATAACCCTGTTATCATAGGTTGTGAAGCAACCCACATTTCCATCATTCCCAAAATTCCCAAATAATTCTCATAAATTGTTTGGGTCAGATCTTCCTCAAATATGTCAAACCCTTCCTTGTCATGTTCAAACATATTTCCCAAATATTCCTTTTCTGATTCTGCCCCAGCTGGCCAATTGAGAAGCAAGTACCCTTTATATTTGCTTGCTTGCTCTCAAACTTTTTGTGCACTCTTTCCTATCCATATCATTGCCACATGCCAAAATTCAACTTTATTTGGATATTAAATCTCCCTTGGCTAATTTCCAAAGTTTCTGGGCAACTGGAATCTTTGTGAAGCAAGTGCTAGCTAGGAGTATCCAAATGAGTTGAAATTTTGCAAGCATCTTCATGCTCTCAAATCATGACTCTCCACCAAGTTTCAACCCTATTCAATCATCTATGTGAGCATAGCATCAAATCTTGTTTTCTGGTCATATTTTCACATTGTGAAGCAACTATATTTTATATTGCTCCATAATTGATGAAAATTTACCAGAGCATTCTCCTACCAATATAACTTACCTCCACAAAATTTGGACTCATTTCATCTTCCCATTAATTCCCTATAATTTCTCTAAGTTTCTGGTCAGAGAGGATAGCTGTGAAGGAAGTACCATTTTGGTTTGTCCAAATGGTACGAAAATTTTACAGGATCTTCATATGACCAAATAATCATGCTATACCAAATTTCAGCCCAACTAGCTACTCCATGTGAGTGGCACATCAAGATCTACCTTCTGGACCAGATTGGTCAGTTGCAAAGCAACCATATCAAATATTGGTTCATTTCTTTTCAAACTTCACAGGATTGTAGTCCTTCCTACCCTAAACCTCCCAGACATCTTGTTTGGCTCTTATCTCTCCTCTGCTCATCACAGCTTCATGCCCAAGTTAGCTGCAGTAAACTTCAGAGGATCATTCACATCTATCCACAGTGCTCTTCATCGAGCCATCACCTCAGAGAGACTGTACCTTGGAAGGACAACACCCTGGACATGATTTGGCACACCAGAGTACACCGCATGAGCTAGTGCACGTGGTAACCACGCTGCTGGCATGCCAGCCAGTGCGCTCTAGCGATGGAACCCTTCGGCCTCGTCGTGTTCCTCCTCTCCCTCGCCATCTAATCATGTCTAGAGGCTTCGCCTCGTCATCGCCCTTGCTCTAGTCCCATCTCCCCCTCCGGATTCTTCCCCTTTGGGCCACGGCAGTCGCCGTCACGGCTCTGTTCACCCGTGACCCTGAGCTGTCACCTCCCTCCCTGGCTTCTTCCTCGTCGCGTTGCGTTGAATGCTCGTCAGGTCGGCAACGCTCCCGTCCAGCCAGCTCGCCTGCAAGCTCCAGTGCGGCGATGAGATCGCCACCGCAGCCGAGCTCATCCAATCGCCTCTGCCCGCCTATAAATAGGCCTTTCCCGAGCCCTCCGAGCTCACCCACGGACTCCTCTCCTTCCCAGAAACCTCCTGAGCCTCTCCCCCGAGCTCGAGTCCCTCTCCTCGCCGTCCATTGCCGTCACGGCCGCCGATGATCTTCGCCTAAATTCCGGCGAACCGCGCCCCCACCCTCTATTCCACCACCACCTGAGACCTCCACATCCATCTGAGGGCCGCCCCGCAACTCCTCCCCTCTTCTCTAGGACCGTAGCCCTTTCCCCCAAAGCCAACCGACACCGCCGTTCGCCATGCTCGAGGTCGCCGTCGCTCCCATCACCTTTGGAGTCTGTGGACGGGGTGAATGGATGTGCCACTCCTCGGGGAGCACGCCGGTGGCCGGAGCCTCGCCGGAGGTGGCCCGTGTCGCCGGAGCGCGCGACCTCCTCTGGTACTCGGGCGAGCGAGCGAGGGAGAAGAAGACCCTAGCCAGGCGGGCCCCACCTACGAGCGGGACCCCCTCGTCAGCCACCCGAGCTTTGACCTCGTCCGCCCACGTGGATAAGTGGCGGGTCCCGCCTGTAAGTCTCACGTGTTGACCCGAGCTGCTGACGTGGATAAGTGAAAGCGTAATCTTTGGAGTACGTTTTCCTCCACCGAAAGCGCATTTTCTTTCTTCTTCAGCCCCAAATACTTCTTCATTTCAGTGAAAGCGTAATTCTTGGATTGCGCTTTCCGTTTTTCTATTCAGGCCCTGTTTGAAAATATTTTCTTTACAGATGGGTCCCTGGCAGAAAAACTATCACAACTTTTTGCTCACAACTCTGAATCAGGTGAATCCAATGCCCACGTCTTTGTCTCGTCGAGCCCGTCGTGTTGGTACCATTTTCACTACGTGGTCCCACTGTGAAAATGACAATTTTTCCCTTGTCCATAAACAGCCCCTCCGAGAGAGAACTGTTTCCGGCAACTCCTTCCGCGGACTCTCCGCACTCCTTCCCGATGATTCCTTCATCCCCAAGCAAGCCACAACTCTCATCTGCATCATCGCATTGCAATGTCATAGTTTAACTATTTACTTTATCAGCAAGTATGAGTTACTTGTGAAGTGGATTGGATTATGCAATGTTGGAGTTAATTCTTGGATAGGTGACTACCATGTTGATTACCGGATTGTTAGTGACTGGTAGTTTACCCACTCGTTGATGCTATGATGTTGAGATCACTGTCTATGATTATTTTGGGGTTTATCTGGCAGTTCGTGGAGATGAGTAATAGCAGTGGCTTAAGCATACTGGTTGTCGGAGTGTCAGCCATGACAGAAATACTATTCGGGGATTAGATATTTCACGGTTAACCTTGAGTCGCCTGTTCGGACTTATCCATGCAACCACATTTGTCGGTATGGGACGGCATTGACTTGGTCTGATCGCATGCTCTTTCACCGGTACCGCCCGACAGGGAAGGTTATGCGTGCGCGCTACCCTGGCCCGGTAGGCGGCGATAACCTTGTGAGCCCAGTTGAGTTATTTGGATCCAGGTCCTCGTTTGGGACAGTTCAGTTTGGCCACGACGGTGGCGGGTGTCACGAGGTGACACAGGGGCCACCCAGGGCTTGACTTCGGGGGAGGATGATTGCCGGTGGTACGATGGGAGAGTCACGGGTCAGGCAGGTTTCGTTGGAGCAACACTGGTCCACCCGAATGGGATCACGAGGTCAGTGCTCCATGGTGTGGGTAAAGTGCGCAACCTCTGCATAGTGAAAAATCTATTCGAATAGCCGTGTCCATGGAATTGGACAGTCCGTCCAGACCTCACTAGGTGGTCAACCATAGTAGTGATAATGATGGAAGAACTCGTCTTATGATCGGAAGTACTCGATGGATCGTGAGTATTCTGAGGGTTGTGAGACAACCCGGAAGAGAGTAAGTTTGTCAGACTTGTGATACAGTTGGTATCAGGTATGTGATATGATAGCCATGGGATGGCTATGAGTTGAGTGGTCGGATGACCACATGCTTGGGAATTGGGATTTGGCACAGGTTTGGATTGCATCCTGAGATTATTCGGAGTACAAATTAAATATGTTTTACATTACTGCATCTACTTTGCTATGATGTTGTCTTGCTTTAACGCTAATGATTGTTGTGAGCTTGCGAGTACATTCAAAGTACTCACCTGGCGTGTCATGCCAGTTTGCAGGTCATGCCATGATTGCTTGCTTGTCGAGGATCCAGAGTTTGCGAGCTAGGATACGCGTTCTAGCCAGAGTCCCTGCGGAGTGGAGTCCATCACCGCCGTCACTGTTCCGCTGCCATGAGAGTTACTCCGCTGTTAGCATAGAGCTACCCCGGGCAGGCGTAGTGTCGCTGTGCCGATGTAATCCATGTACCCTTTGTAACCATATCCATTGTAATAAAGCACTGATTTGTTCTATGCCAACAGTGCCGTATTCCAGAAGACTGGTCCTTGGGCTGGAATACGGGGCGTTCCAGTTTACTCTGAGCCGGGGTGCCACAGCACCCCGCAAAAAAACCCTCACGAACCCACACACCATCTCTCTCTAGGTTTGTATCTCTGTCACACACACCCACGTTGGTGGTGTACGTACACGAAGAGAATAGGTGCACAAACGAAGCATGTACTCACGTCTCGTTCCCAGCCACACCCGCGCGTGTACACGGCAGAGCTCATTTCTGTACGAGAAGGTAGCCCACATGCTAATTTGTGAGCGTGTAGCGGTTGTTTACTTGATGGATGGTCGTGTATCACGCGTGCACGAAACAAAGTTTGACTTGAAGTGTTGGCGCGTTATTATTAAATAGTTATATTGCTCAATGGCACGTACAGAATATAAACGACTATTATCGAGAAAAAAGTAATCCGCTCCACTATATACAATGGAGCTTGCCTGCTAGGGTTGGTTTGTCTTCACACTCTCTCACACAAGACGATGGTGGCCTATCTTCTCTCTCTCACCGCTGGTCACTGATCCGGCCCGATATTGTCCACCGGCGGAAAGGGAGGACGTGCATTGTTGCTCCGTTCAACGGCGTTGAGGTAGCACATCCTGATCTACGGTACCCACCGTTCTCTCTGACCAAGCTCCGATGCGGTAGGGCAGATCCTGCCTGCCGGTGATAACCCACAAGTATAGGGGATCACAACAATTTTCGAGGGTAGAGTATTCAACCCAAATTTATAGATTCGACACAAGGGGAGCCAAAGAATATTTGTAGGTATTAGCAGTTGAGTTGTCAATTCAACCACACCTAGAGATTAATTATCTCCAGCAAAGTGATCCGTAGCATAGTAATATGATAGTTTGATAGCAGTGGCAACAGTAATAGTAACGGTGACAGTGGTAGCAATGATTTTGTAGCAGTTGTAACAGTAGCAATAGCAATAGTAACTTAGCAAGGACAATATGTGGAAAACTTGTAGGCATTGGATCGGTGAATTCGTTGGATAATATTCATCATATAATAGTCATAACCTAGGGCGACACAGAAATAACTCCAGTTCATAAATATAATGTAGGCATGTATTCCGTAAATAGTCATACGTCCTTATGGAAAAGAACTTGCATGACATCTTTTGTCCTACCCTCCCGAGGCAGCGGGGTCCATAAAGAAACTAAGGGATATTAAGGCCTCCTTTTAATAGAGAACCAGAACAAAGCATTAACACATAGTGAATACATGAACTCCTCAAACTACAGTCATCACCAGAAAGTATCCCAATTACTGTCACACTGTGGTTTACGGATCATAACACGTAATAGGTGCATATGACTTGCAAGATCGGATCTAGAACATAGATATAATGGTGAAAACATAAACGGTTCAGATCTAAAATCATGGCACTCGGGCCCTAGTGACAAGCATTAAGCATAGCAAAGTCATAGCAACATCAATCTCGGAACATAGTGGATACTAGGGATCAAGCCCTAACAAAACTAACTCGATTACATGATGAATCTCATCCAACTCCTCACCGACCAGCGAGCCTACGAAGGAATTACTCACTCCCGGTGGGGACCATCATGGAATTGGTGATGAAGGAGGGTTGGTGATGACGAAGACCAAAGATTCCCCTCTCCGGAGCCCCGAACGGGCTCCAGATCTGGCCTCCCAAGGAAGAACAGGATGTGGCGGCGGCTCCATATTGTAAAACGCGATGAAACTTCCTCTCCTATTTTTTTCTCCAAAAATAGGAATTTATAGTGTTGGAATTAGGGTCAGCGGAGCCCTGAGGGCCCCACAACCCACCAGGGCGGCCCTGGAGGGGGTGGAGCACCCTGGTGTCTTGTGGGTAGCCAGGGCACCCCCTCCGGTGGTTCTTGGTTCCAGTATTTTTTATTTATTCTGAAATAAATCTCCAAAAAGTTTCATCCAATTCCAAGAACTTTTATTTCTGCACAAAAACAACACCATGGTAGTTTTGCTGAAAACAACGTCAGTCCGGGTTAGTTTTATTCAAATCATGCAAATTAGAGTCCAAAACAAGAGCAAAAGCGTATAGTCCTCTTCCGATGGTTGTTGTTCGTTGACCATGTTGACCACGCCGTGCGGACAGCACCCAGGTGGTGGACGACGGTGAGGCCTAGGAAGGGAACGACGCATAGCCAGGGCAGACGAGGCAGGTGGATGCCCACGCGGAGGGGAGTACGAGGGTTCACTGGTTCGGCTGTGGTGTAAGGCTGCCGTTGCCGGAGAATAACAGGCAGTGTGGGTGAGTAGAGGGAAGGCCTGGCCAGTGGTAGTATGGTCGGGCGGTGAGGCCTGCGCGGCAGCACAGCCAGACGCGGGAGGCTGGAGCAGGCGGTACGGTGGGCCCTGGTTTGGGTGGCTGGAGCAAGAAGACCAGAGGTTGAAGATGCAGCTCGACCGTTGGATTAACATCCAATGGTCACTGCAGCTATAATCCTTTATTGACTAAGTTGACAAAGCCCTGCATACACGTCAACTTAGTAGGCCCACAAGTCAGCCTCCAAATCTGGTGTGTCCCAGCTAGCAGGGGGAATCATTTTTTTTGCGCGTAATAAGGTGGCACTTCCTTGCGTGCGAAGATGTTTTGTGGTTTTTTTATTTCTTCTTTTTTGAGTTATAAGGTGTATAGATTTTTGAGAAAAAATCCGAAATATAAGGTGTATTGCATTGCACCACTCGTTTGGATAATTATTTTAGGGATTTGATTACATTTCCTTATATGAGGCAAGCTCCTCTATTTTCTCATGTCAATTAGTCAGGTGTAATCTCGACCAAAACTTGTGAAATTTTCCCTCCACGTGTGTTCTTTAATTTCCGCGCCAAAAACTATACACCCTATATTTAGGAACGGAGGGAGTAACATTTGCAACAACAACGGGCACATCTTCACAAATACTGATGGGTATGGCAGTCGATTTGTCAGCCATTTGCAATGATATCTCAGTAGGTGTGAGTTTATTCAAATCAAGTCTTTTATAGAAAGAGAAAGGCATAACACTAACACTAGCTCATAAATCACATAAAGCAGTTTTGACATAATTTCTTTTAATAGAGCAAGGTATAGTTGGTATTTCCGGATCTCCAAGTTTTTTAGGAACTCCATTCTTAAAAGAATAATTAGCAAACATGGCGGAGATTTCAGCTTTAGGTATTTTTATTTTATTAGTGACAATTTCTTTCATGTATTTTGCATACAGGGCCATCTTTAAAATATCAGTCAAGCGAGTGCGCAAAAAGACTGGCCTAAGCATTTCAGCAAAGCGTTCAAATTCTTCATCATCCTTTTTCTTGGATGGTTTAGTTGGAAAGGGCATGGGTTTCTGAACCCATGGTTCTCTTTCTTTTCCATGTTTTGTAGCAACAAAGTCTCTCTTATCATATCGTTTAGATTTAGGATGTGGGTTATCAAGATCAACAGCAGGTTCTATCTCAACATCATTATCTGGTTCTTTATCATTGTTTGGTTGAGTGTCCACATGAACATCATCATTGAGTTTCAGCATCTGAGATAGAGTCATCATTGTTATCTTCAGGAGGTTTTTCTATTTCACGTTCACTAGAGGCATGCAAAGTCCTATCATTTTTCTTTTTATTTTTATTTTTAGAAGGACTAGGTGCATCAGTATTAATTCTTTGAGAGTCTTGTTCAATTCTTTTAGGGTGTCCCTCAGGATAAAGTGGTTCCTGAGTCATTTTGCCTCCTCTAGTTGCTACTCTAACAACAAAATCATTATTTTATTATTCATTTCAATAAGTAGTTCTCTTTGAGATTTAGCAACTTGTTCTAACTGGGTTTGAACCATAGAGGCATGTTTCCCTACACCTCTAACATCATTAGTGATTCTAAATAACAAGTCACTCAAGCGAGCAATCATATCAGAATTCTGTTTCAATTGATTTATAACATTTGCATTGAAGTGATCTTGTTTTCTAATGTAATTGTCAAATTCATATAGGCATTGACTAGGATGTTTATTGTAAGGGATGTCACCTTCATCAAACTTTAATAAAGAATTTACCTGTACCACCCGTGGTGGTGGTGTGTCAAGTCCATGTATTTCTTCAATAGGTGGTAAATTATTAACATCTTCAGCTTTAATACATTTTTCCTTCATACATTTCTTTGCCTCTTGCATATCTTCAGGACTGAGAAATAAGATACCCCTCTTCTTCGGAGTGGGTTTAGGCGATGGTTCAGGAAGAGTCCAATCTTCACAATTTTTCAATATATTATTCAATAATTCCTCAGCTTGTTCAACAGTCCGTTCCCTGAAAACACAACCAGCACAACTATCTAGGAAGTCCCTAGAAGGATCGGTTAGTCCATTATAGAAGATATCAAGTATTTCATTTTTCTTAAGAGGATGATCATGCAAAGCATTAAGCAATTGGAGAAGCCTCCCCCAAGCTTGTGGGAGACTCTTTTCTTCAACTTGCACAAAGTTAAATATTTCCTGTAAAGCAGCTTGTTTCTTATGAGCAGGAAAATATTTTTCAGAGAAGTAATAAATCATATCTTGGGGACTATGCACACAACCAGGAGCAAGAGTATTGTATCATATCTTAGCATCACCCTTTAATGAGAACGGAAATAACTTGAGAATATAGTAATAGCGAATATTCTCATCATGAGCAGATAGGGTGGCTATATCATTTAGTTTAGTAAGATGTGCCACAACAGTTTCAGTTTCATAGCCATGGAAAGGATCAGATTCAACCAAAGTAATTAACTCTGGGTCAACAAAGAATTCATAATCCTTATCGGTAACAAAGATAGGTGAAGTATCAAACTTAGGATCACATTTCATTCTAGCATTCAAAGGTTTTTCTTTTAGTTTGCATAATAATTTCTTAAGATCATCTCTATCTTTGCAAGCAAGAAAGTCTCTAGCTATCTCCTCATCCATAACATAACCCTCAGGTATCTTAGGCAATTCAAATCTAGGAGAGCTAGGTCTAATAGGTGTTTCATAATTCCGAGTTTCAAAGACTTCATCAGTTTCAGTAATTTCATCAGTTTCAGCATTCTCAATATCTTTAGCTCTAGCAATTTGTTCATCAAGAAATTCACCTAGTGGCACATTATCATCAAGCACGGTACTAGCATCATCATAATTATCATTCATAGCAGAAGTAGCATCATCAATAACTTGCGACATATCAGGATTAATAGCATGTGGTGGTGTTGCAAGTTAACTCAAAACAGAAGGTGAATCAAGTGCAGAGTGTGATGGCAAATCCTTACCTCCCCTCATCATAGAGGGAACGATCTTGGTTTTGGTATCTTTCAGATTCTTCATAGTGATAAGCAGATATAAATCCCAAGTGAAACAACAAATATAGCTATGCTCCCCAGCAACGGCGCCAGAAAAAGGTCTTGATAAACCACAAGTATAGGGGATCGCAACAGTTTTCGAGGGTAGAGTATTCAACCCAAATTTATAGATTCGACACAAGGGGAGCCAAAGAATATTTGTAGATATTAGTTGTTGAGTTGTCAATTCAACCACACCTCGAGATTAATTATCTACGGCAAAGTGATCAGTAGCACAGTAATATGATAGTTTGATAGCAGCGGCAACAGTAATAGTAACGGTAACAGTGGTAGCAATGGTTTTGTAGCAGTTGTAACGGTAGCAATAGCAATAGTAACTTAGCAAGAACAATATGTGGAAAACTCATAGGCATTGGTCGGTGAATTCGTTGGATAATATTCATCATATAATAGTCATAACCTAGGGCGACACAGAACTAGCTCCAGTTCATAAATATAATGTAGGCATGTATTCCGTAAATAGTCATACATGCTTATGGAAAAGAACTTGCATGACATATTTTGTCCTACCCTCCCGTGTAGCGGGGTCCATAAGAAAACTAAGGGATATTAATGCCTCTTTTTAATAGAAAACCGAAACAAAGCATTAACACATAGTGGATACATGAACTCCTCAAACTACGTTCATCACCGAAAAGTATCCCAATTACTGTCACACTGGGGTTTACAGATCATAACACGTAATAGGTTCATATGACTTGCAAGATCAGATCTAGAACATAGATATAATGGTGAAAACATAAATGGTTCAGATCTAAAATCATGGCACTCGGGCCCTAGTGACAAGCATTAAGCATAGCAAAGTCATAGCAACATCAATCTCGGAACATAGGAGGTGTTTGGTTCATGCTTTTGTATCGTAACCTGATTACAGCGTTAACAGATACCGTCAAATCTTGTTTGTTTTCATTGCTCCGTAATCCCATAACACAGTATTAGATCTAAGCCTAGTACAAATCTGTTACCGGTCAAAATTGTCCGTAACGAAAGCCGCTGCAGCCGTCTCCCTCCTCGCTATCTCCTCTGCGATGGTTAAAGCGTTGCTGCCGCCACCAGTCATCCACGCCGTCGGCGCAACCAGCCGCCGATGTCGCCACCACAACCAGCCGCCGACACCATCGCGTTCACCACCGGTGCCGCCGCAACCAGCCGTCGTCGTTGCGACCGCCGTCGGCGTGTCCGCCGCCGCCGCCGACATTGCTGTCGTTGCTGTTAACCTCGCTCCTAGGCCCTCGCTCCCAAGACAGGAACGATGTTGCCTCCTTCCTCGCCCCCTATGTGCAGGTCCAAGGTATTCATTAACGTTACAGCGTAGGTAGACAAACAAAGTTTGATTTTTGCCCATACCGTTTATGTTAACGTTGTAACCCGATTACGTTTGCGTTTGCGTTACCGATCTGCAACCAAACACTTCCATAGTGGATACTAGGGATCAAGTCCTAACAAAACTAACTCGATTACATGGTGAATCTCATCCAACTCCTCACCGACCAGCGAGCCTACGAAGGAATTACTCACTCCCGGTGGGTAGCATCATGGAATTGGTGATGAAGGAGGGTTGGTGATGACGAAGACCGAAGATTCCCCTCTCCGGAGCCCCGAACAGGCTCCAGATCTGGCCTCCCGAGGAAGAACTCGGTGGCTCCATATCGTAAAACACGATGAAACTTCCTCTCCTATTTTTTCTCCAAAAATAGGAATTTATAATGTTGGAATTAGGGTCAGCGGAGCCCTGAGGGTCCCACAACCCACCAGGGCACGCCTAGAGGGGGTGGCGCACCTTGGTGTCTTGTGGGCAGCCAGGGCACCCCCTCCGGTGGTTCTTGGTTCCAGTATTTTTATTTATTCTGAAATAAATCTCCAAAAAGTTTCGTCCAATTCCGAGATCTTTTATTTCTGCACAAAAACAACACCATGGTAGTTCTGCTGAGAACAGTGTCAGTCCGGGTTAGTTTCATTCAAATCATGCAAGTTAGAGTCCAAAACAAGAGCAAATGCGTTAGGAAAAGTAGATACAATGGAGATGTATCAGCCGGAGCCCTCCTAGTTACATCCTGACGACCCATAGGTACAGCTTCCTCCCCTCCGGCCTTGCTCCACTGCCCATCTTCCCACGTCGCTGCATGTGGAAAATCATGCATGTGGATCTTCCCTAGTTCTTTGCCCAAAACGTAGCTCGTCTGGCATATTTTCAATATTGCAATCTCGTCCTCACGCTGTTTTAGATAAACAACCGTGCTGCTATCTTCCCTTAGGACAAGGAATATGCTTCTTTTTTGTCGGCGTATGTGTCATCAACTATTATTGGCCAGTAATTGTTTCCTTTCTACCTCTTTTTTGCAAACAGTGCTATCCATTTCACCTTGTTGCTATTGCGACCTTTTGGTGAACTGCACAAATCACTTTTTTCTTAAGAGTGTCTTGTGTAGTTCTACTAAAATGTCACACGGGCAACGTCTCTACATTTTAGTGTGACTGCACAAAGGGAGATTGGTTTTGCTATCCTCCTCATCCAACTTCGAGCCTAATCTTCTCCAACAAGTGGTTAGTTTTATGAGAGATTGCAAGGTGACCGGCTTCTACTTGTGTGTGTATGTTTCATCAACTACTACTGGTGCCAGTATTAATTGAATCAAACTTGTTCAATATCTTTGCAAACAGGGATGCTCAACTCAATTTTAGTGGAACTGCACAAAATGATCGGATGGTCCATGTCCTCCATAGAATCCTTTCTTGGCTAACATGTCTTGTTTAGTTCCGCAGAGCTGCGTGAGACTAGCTGCCAACCAATGAACGATAGGAAATTGAACCATGCCTACGGACATCATCCTTCAATTTTTTAGCTTTCTTTATTTGTACACATTCTCACAACTTTGTATTCAATTGTGATGTAAATATTGACGCTGATCTGCGAATCATTGAGATGCATTAGCATGCATGTTAATTTCCTTTGTATTTGATGGAATGTTGTAACGAGACAACTTCGGAGGCAAGAGGACACATGAAACCAAAGTTGAAAGCTTCATAGCATTACAGCAGAATTTCATTATGCTGGAAAATTATGTGTACATATAAACATATCCCGGAAGCTTGATAGCAATGCCACAAATCATTCAAACTTCCTTTCGCCCACATGTGGGACATCCAGAATCCGGGTCCATGTGCCATATACCAATATTGAGTGCACAACTGCTGGCGAGATTCACCCCGCTCGTTGCACCACAGTAATAATGACTAATGAGCAGTCAAATCACAGAGCCCCACCTTTCCCGCAGTACTAGTAAAAGTTGCTCGGGTGAAGCAACCATCATTTCACTCTTCGTTGAATGCGCTCGTACTCCAATATTCCAAGAGTAAAGTGGTTCGGACGAAGCAACCATAAGTACAAGCGAATATTGGATGATAGCCGCACAACATCAAGTGTATGGGTTTATGGGGCTCAATTCAAAAATTGAAACCAACCAATGAAGTACTAGATGGTGAGTGTTTAGAGCAAGTACAATAGGAATGACGTAGGCGGGCTGTAAGACTATAAATATTGTACTAGTACCAAAATTTCAGTTTTTCTGTTTTATAAGTCACATTTTTATTAATTCCCATCACATGTTCATATTTCAAGGTGCATTAAATCTCTGCTTGCAAGAATTAAGATAAAACTCACCAATACATGTAAAGCTTCTTAGTCCTTTTCTGGCAACACATACATGCGTTGCAATTAATACATTGGTAAAGACAATTTTTCGAGGAAAACGAGCGCATTAATTGAGTACTTTTGCAATGGTTGGTGAGATTTGTTAATTGAGCCCTATAAACCAGAAGGAAGGGAGAAGAGAAGCGGGTGACATTTTGTGAGAGAGGAAGGTGGTGATATACGTACTCTGGAGTACTAACAAAAATTGGTTCTCTTTGTATTTTGTGTCAAATTTTGACCATAGATTTAACTAACAAAATGTTAATGCATGTCATCGAAAATAATATCGTTGGATTTGTACTTGAACATAGTTTCCAATGGTATAATTTTTTATGACATGCATTGACACAATGTTAGTTAAATTTACGGTCATACTTTTACACTAAATATGAAGGGGACTAATAAACAAGGACGGAGGTAGTACTGCATATTTATACGTAACTATTGTACTTGCCGGCTATAAGCTTGGCTATAGATAATGTGGCAATATACTAGTAGTAGCCAACAGTCGGCTTTACTAACCATGCTCTTACTAGTACCGGTAAATGGTCATAATTAATAAAATAAACATATGGGCGACACACACACTAACTACTTCTCACATGCTGGCCAGACGTAATCGTTCTCTTTGTCGTCCTTGTCGGCGGCAGCCCATCGTGCTTGGATCTCTGCCAAGCTCGCATCAGCGTCGTAGTAACTACCGCTGCGATCCTGGCAGGTGGAGGCATCGAGGCATGCTTGCCAGACGCGGTCATTCTCCTTCCCGGCCCGGTCGGTGGTAGCCCACCATGGTTGGATCTCCGCAGAGCTCTCCTCAGCAGCGTGTGCGGCCTCTTCTTTCGAGGGGCGGCGGGACTCTCTTTTCTTGAGTTCTTTCTACCTTTTCTGCGCCTTCTGTGCGGCTTTGTCCGCCTCTTGCTCCACCGCCCATTCGGCCATGGCAGCTTCAAAGTCTGCCCACGGTGGGTGTGCGGCCACGGGCGGCAATGAACTCAGCACGGCGGGACGCCATCACTTCCTTAGCAGTGTGCATCGCGGTTGCATGAACGACGCTTGGAGATAGCACTGGGGCGGAGTGGCCGGACAACCGTAAAGTGCGGTGGTTTTTTAGAGCTCAAGGACAAACGATGCAGGAAATTCGGATTCCCCTACAATCTTGGTCATTTTACTATCGCACACGCTTCATTTTAGTCGCCTCTGGAAACTGTGTGCGCTCACCCGACTGGGTTGCGTTGTAATTGTCCGGAACCCCAGGCACGCGGATCGCGTGTGTGCACCATAGGATGCACCGCGATCGAACGGCAATCCACATCCCTCTGATCACACCCGTGTAGCTGTAGCTGAGTTTAGATGTATCCGGGCTAATAAATGTCTAGAGAATGTACATAATGAGCCCGGAAAAGTGCCAAATTTGAACAAGGTACTTCCTCTGTCGAGGTGCATAAGGGCATCCACAGTGCTTGGAGGCGGGCTTGCCTCCATGCTGGGACCCATGTCCAGCCTCTAAGCTCATTGCAAAACTATCGTAGTGTATAGCAAATGGCTTCAAGCCTCTAAGGTGGACCACGTTTAATAAACAACTATTTCCCTAGCCAAATTCTTCACATCCGCTTTGCATGGCCAGAACTATTTCCTCCAATGACAAGTAGGCCAAGCAGATTATTCTATTAAAACCAAAATGTTGGAGGCAGCCGCTATACTAAGCATCGATGCTAGCACTTTTTTGCTTAAAGGCTCATGCATGCAGTGTATAGTGCTAGCCCCTAAGGACTTAGAGGCAGCAAATCAACACACGGTGGATGCTCTAAGTCACCTTAGGAGAAATTGGACCCACTAACGGCACGCCTGTCGTGTTTGGTCCGCCGGTCAAAGCGCTTCCTATTGTCATATCACTATTTTTTTAATATTTAGAATGCTATTGGCATATCTCTACCATGTGGGAACGAGTGTGAGCGAACCGACCTCAATCAACGGCAAAATTTCCAGCCGGACGCACTTTGAATGAGATGAGGAGCGAGAAGCAATACGGGCTGGTGGATTACTAGAGCTAGGTGTCGCACGGAGGCTGAGAAATATGGTGATAGCGTGCGGTGGGCATGTACGTATGATGTAACTACACAGGGCTTGCCATTTTTCTACTCCTCCAGTCTAAATGTGTAGAAGATTTGGTTGATTTTAGTACTAAAATTTTTAGCAACTAAAGCCTCCAATGCAGCGGTGCTAACATGAGGTGCTAAGCACATTAAAAAGTTTAGCAACTAAAGCCTCCAATGCGTAGGTGCTTAAGTTGTTGTAGCTAAGCATCCTTCATTTAATGAGTTAGCAACTAAAGTTCTTCATGCATTGGTGGGCTTCTTTCATTTAAGTGTTTTGCCTAGGTTCGCGCGCTTGGCATTGTTTCTTCCTAGGGTCACCACACTCATCTCTCTCATCTTAATTACCTCGCCACATCAGATTTTTCACCTACATGGCACCCTTATCACCTGTATAAGGTGGAGCATTGGGAGGGGCCGAGTGCAGATGCTCCACCGCGCGGTTCCTTGGTCCTTCTCGGTCATCAAAAATCGTTCTTCCTCCTTTTGCCGACACGTGGGACATCCAGCATCCAGGTCGTGTCATGCAAGAAAATGGCTGGTCTCATGTTTAAAACTTGTTGTACTATAGTAGATGTAGATGTACTGTAGACGTAGATGTTGATGTAGATGTACACGTAGAGAAGTAGAGATAAGTGAGACTCACCAACGGTCACCAACGCAGGCCGAGTACGTGCACGAATCACCCGCAAAAAAGGACTATGTGCACGAAGAGAAGAATTGCACGCACGGACGCACGTACTCTTTGCCTCTTTCCCTAACACACACGCGCGGGTACACGGTGGAGCTCATTTCTGGATGAAGAGGCAGCTCACGTGATAATTTGACACGTGTAGTAGTTGTTCACTTAGTGGAGGGTCAGGAACCACGCGTTAACGAATCAAAGTTTGACTATGACGCGCTGGCGTTTTTTTTTAATTTTTCTTCAATGGCACATACGCAATTTTTTTCTTCAATGGCACGTGAATCATGCATGTACTCAATGACGAAGCACGGGATGGGATGGTAGCCATGGACATGGTCGGCCCTCTTTGGAGACGACTACACTACTACTTTGATGTACGTTTAAAAAAACTACTACTTTGATGTGTCCTGTCAACTCGCAGAACGATGAGAAGCTTGCTTACTACGCCCTCTACATAGCCCACACTATTGTACTATAGTAGTACTAGCAGTTGGAGTCTGGGAGCACCGAAAGGATGGGAGCACCTGATATTTCCCCGTCTAGACCGATCCCAAGCTGGGCTTCTCACCTTCCTGGCCCACCAAAAACCCGCTCCCCCCTCCCTCCTCGCTCCCCCCCCCCCCCCCCGACGGCAGCTGAGCCCGCCGCTCCACATTGATGGCAAGTCAGGCAACGCGACGTCTCACTGTGTCCACCATTGAAGCGACGCGCTGGCCGAGGGCGCCACCCGCTGCACGCCCGGCATTAGACTACTCACAGTGGAGAGTAACTTTAGAGCCAGTCTAATAAGGCCTAGTCAGCAGGCTATAAGACTTGCGATGTCACTAAAATGTACTAGACGAGAGAGAGAGAGAGAGAGAGAGAGAGAGCAAGAGAGAGAGAGAGACGAAGAGAAGAGGTGCACGCACCCACTTGTCCCCTCCCGCACACGCGCGGGTACACCCACGGTGGAGCGCATTTGCACATGAAGCGGCAGCTAACGTGATAGTTGTCCACTTAATGTAGGGTCTGCGACCACATGTGAGTCATACAAAGTGCGACCTAAACGCGGTGGCGCAGTTATTGTTCGAGTTTTATCTACATCTACATCTCTTCTCTTCTCTATCTACCTACTACTAGTACGTGGGTACGTGCATAGCACGTGCAAAGTTCAATTTGTTAATACAAATCTCCTATGCTGATGTTTTTCTTTCAAAAAATAAGTCCTTAAAAAGTCTAACAAATCAACAATTATATTTTGTTTGTATGTAAAGCTATCATGACAGTTATCCTAATTTCACTAATCATACACTGTGCAAAACTTGGGAACACACAAATGTTGTCCATCTCAGGTATTAATGCAGTGTGATACTTTAATCATAAGATGACTTAACTATTGTACTACCATCTATGTTGTATTCCCTAAAAACCCTATTTCATGGACGGGCGGGATGCAAACTTAGGCTATATATATATATATATATATAATCATGTGATGCCTTGGGACACATGGGAAGCAGTACTTGACACGCTCCAAGAGAAGGATAGAGATGGGGTACACTATATAGTAGTACTGTAGTACAGATATAGATTTCTCTATGTTTTCTAAAAAAAATCCTATCCTACTATATTTTTATTATCTATAGCTATATCTATATCTATACAACTATATAGTGTATCAGTTTTGAAAGTTTGAACTCGGACATTGAAATGCATTTTTAGCCGTTCATTGGGCTTCATCCGACGGCTTAAAGCACTGGGATTCGCGGCTACTGTAGTGCACAGTATTATCTAGGAAGTTCCAGAAACATCCATGGGTTAGCACCGAGTCACCGAGCCTAGTATATGTCTATTTTATTTGGTTGGGACCCAACTGAGCCACTACACCCAATATTTGCTTCTCCTAGAGGCGTGCAATTCTTTTTACCAAAGCAGACGCCGACAGAGTTGGGTCCGTACTATTAAGTCTAACAAGCGGACAGAATGTCAGATTAGAACATGAAGTCGCTGACTTGCGTGTCCATTTTTTGGTGGAAAGCTGTAGTAAATGTCAGATTAAAACATATCAGCAGATACCCCAATTTTTGTTAACTTATACATTCTTTGCATGTGATAGACTGATATTTACTACGTATGAACACGAGAACTTTTCTTGTGCAAATTGAGTAATTCCAAGTATTTTCTTTCTGCTTTCGTACATGCACAATGTTGATGTGTCTTGAATCATTTCTCTGGGAACTCATGACCTATTTTCCTTGACCAAAATAACTCTGCAATGTAATCGACGGACATTGCGCGTGCATGTATAGTTTTTATAGTAAAACAAGTTTGAAACTTGAGACCAGCCATCCACCCTGACATCGAACACTTTTTAGCCATTGATTTATTCCACAAAGTGAATCGCTACCGCTTATCATACCAAACCTCAACTGATCCAATGGTTATATTTTGTGGGATTCGCTAGTATGTGTAGGTTGTATCTTCAGGATATATGCTTTGGGACTTACTTGCTAGGTTTGCTCTCTTTTCTCACTCCCACACCCTCTCCAGATCTAAACAAGAATGGTAGTGTCCACTCTCTCTCTCTCTCTCTCTCTCTCTCTCTCTCTCTCTTCTCACTGGTGGTCACAGATTCGGCTAGATCCCTTCCGTTGGGTATGGGAGGAGGTGCAACGTCGACGCGGTCACCATGGGCAAGGAAGGAAGCTGAAGCATGCCATCTTCCCTGACCTGGTGTCGGCGTGGGAGGTCCTCCACATCTTTGCTTGCTGTCGTCGTGTTGGCAGATCCCACCTCCTGCCTTGCCTTATCCAGCCGACTGGAGGTATAACTTCCTTTACAACCGGCCTTGTTCTAATGGCCCAACTCCCCACATCGATGCATCCTTTTTTTCATCAAGTTAGGATTGCTCCCCATGTTGCTGCATCCTGCATGTGGATATTCCTCTAGTACAAAGCTCCCCATGTAGCTAGCCAGTGGCGGAGCCACAAAAATCAGATTAGGGGGCCGGATGTTGTCAAAACAAGTTGGGGAGGACCAAGCTGTTGAAGAACACTAGGTTTTATAGCAACAAATCATCACCAACTCGGCACTGTTCATTGGCTAATTAGGTGTAAATCTAAGATATTAGGGGGGCAGAAAGGGCCCCTGCTGCTCCCCTGTCTACGCCACTGTAGCTAGCTATGTCGGCTTGTTGAACACTGGAACACCACCTACATTTTTACTAATAGAGGAAAAAGGTACTACAGAGACTGGATAACGAACCGATCTCTTGGTTGAAAAGGGAAATAAAGTGGGGTTGGGGCATGCCTGACCGGGCTCTTGGTCAAAAAAGGAAAGAAAGTGAGGGAGTGTTGGGTTGAGAATGCAACTGAGAATGAGCACGTCTAGATTTCTTGTGATCACATAGGAAAAGGTCACTGACAAGAACAAAAATGGCACAAATCCAGTCATTAATTAATAATTAACGAACGCATTAATTACTCAGCCATTTCCGATTCTTTTGGATAGTGGGGCTATTATTGACTTGGACATGGGGTTTACTCGCATGACCGACCTGACAGGCTCTACCCTAGCCGCCGCTGTATCATATGGTTTCGCACCGTTCCAGATCATAGCACCGCCACACAAGTCTTCTCCACCCCTCCTTCCGGTGTGCACCTCGAGAAGGGACAGTAGTCCTCCGGAACCCCGCCTTTCTTGATTCTGTACGGGAAAGGGGCGATCAGGTTTTTGGGGAGCACACTCACGCGACTGCTGCCAGCGATGACTTCCTCAACGACAACCTTCTTCCCCGACCTCGGCAACCTCTTCATCAACGACATGAGTGACAACATCAACCACAGCGGTTCTGCTCCCGCTGCACAGTATGTGATTCTGTCCTCCTGGTTTAGTCCGCACCATTACTTTGATCTTTGCAATTGTCATCCTGATCTATTTACTATTTATTCGGATTAAATATCATAGTAATTTTCTCATACATTCAACAATCCAATCCAAAAACCTGATTATAGGCAATTTACTCCGAGTGGTTTTGCTGCGCCTTTGAAGTCGCCTACCTTTAAGGGGGTGCAATATAAAAGGTGGTGCACGAGAGCAGTTTACTGCTATGACGCCACTAAGGGCAAGCCTGAGGGCGATCTTAATCATGCACAGCAGGAAGCTTTTGTGAACATGGATACCCTCTTCAAAGGCGCCCTTCTGAGTGTTCTTGACGATTCCTTTGCGGATTCATATATGTCGTTTGACAGCGGCAAAGACATGTGGGTTGTGCTCGAGGCCATGTTTGTGGCCTCGGACGCTAGCAGTGAGTTGTATGTCATGGAGCAATTCTGTGACTACACGATGACTGATGAGCACTCTATTGTTCAGCAGGCTCATGAGATACAGTCACTCGCTAAGGAACTTGAGTACTTTAAGTGTGTGTTGCCGGACAATTTTTTTTGCTGGGACCATCATTGCCAAGCTTCCACCTTCATGGAACAATTTTGCTACTTCTCTGAAACACAAGAGACATGAGTTTTATGTTTCGGATCTCATTAGTACTCTTGATTTTGAAGAGAAGGCGAGAGAAAAAGACACACGTGCTCGAGTCGCTGAGGGAGCTTCTAGTGCCCACATGGTACACGAGAAGAACTTCCAGCCCAATAAGCCCAAAAACAACAAGAAAAAATCTCAGGGGAAAGGCAAGTTTGATACAAAGAACAAGCCGTCACATTCTAACAACTTCATGAAGAATTCTCATAAGAAGGGGAAGGGACAGAAACCTCAATTTTGGTAGAACTGCACAAAATTATATGGCTGCATCTACCTGCTGTCAGCTAACCTCATGGTGCTCCAGGTATTCCTACATTCAAAACTAGGTACAATGACCACCGAAATATGAAATAAGCTTATTCGTACGTTGACTTGTTGATTGCAGTGTGGAACAAGCCTGTCATGTGTGGAGGAGCAAACAAGCAGTGCAACTGCAACGTCAACGCAAGATAAAAGAGTCCCAAGTTAAATACGGCCTGGCCGGTGAGTAGTGGAGGAGCAAACAAGCAGCTAGCTATGGAGTTGCCAACATGCTCAAAGTGCTCGCAACATTGAGAAGAAACAAGCATACCCAGTAAATTAATGCGTGCGTAGGGAGGCCCTTTGCTCAGAGAAGCATCGATCATTTTTCTTTATTTCTGCATCTTCTCACAGCTTTGTCTTGGTTATAGTACGGTGAATCATTGAGATGCATAAACATGCTGAACTTTTGTGCTTGTGAATGTTAGTATGCATATTGTATCTTCTGAAGCTTAGTTTAATGTGAATGTTGACTAGCCTGTGAACCTTTACAATCTAGTAGTATATTGTGGGCATGTTATTTAACACCTCATTTTGCCGTGCTACGACCAGTGTGAGTGTCTGCATGCAGTACTGCATCCTGTAATTTGGTGGATGGCAAGCGGGCCCAAGAAGGAGCCATAACTTTTTTAAAAGTTAAGAAAGGTTACCGATGAGGAGCCATAAGCTGGAGGGCGTCTCTTTTCTTTCTTTCGAATGGGCAATAAGCTGGGAGAGTTGGAGAGTGTCTCTTATGGGCTGCCTCTAGTGTTAAGACCGTCCAGGACGAAACACGGCAGCCGACCAGGCCGATACAAAAGCCAATCCATCTTAAAGCCCATTTGTTTTTTTTGCGAGGAAAAGCCCATATTTCTTGAATTGGGGTGCTCCCGAAACCCTGCATCCTGCTGGCCTCTCCCCGTTCTGTCGCCCCCCAATTCCCCCCGCTCCCCTTCTTCCTCACTCGTACAGAAAACCCCCGCTCACCTTCTTCCTCACTCGTACAGAAAACGCCTCCCCTTCTTCCTCGCTCCTACAGAAAACCCCAGCCCTCCTTCTTCCCCACTCGCACTGCCACTAGGCTCGTCTCTGGCTGCTCTACTCAAACCCATGAGCTCGACGCAATGCCCGCAAGGAAAATGGAGTTGGCTGGCCCCAGCGACAAGAAGATGAGGCTCCCGCTAGTGGTGATGCCGGTTGTAGATCCCGCACCAGGCAGCGCGGGGAGAAGCGGCGAGCCCCCACCCCTCGAATCTGAGGAACACATAGAATCTCAGGTGGACCGCATTAGCGATCTACCGGACGCCATCCTTGGGGAGATCATGTCCCTTCTCCCCACCAAGGATGGCTGCCACACACAAGTCCTCGCATCTCAGTGGTGCACTCTGTGGCGCACCACGCCTCTTAATCTCAAATGTTGTCAGCTATCTGTCTTTCATGATTTTGAATTCCTCATAGCCATCATCTCCTCCCACTAGGGCTCCATTCAATGCATGTGCATCCCGACACGCTGCCTGCTGTCCATACCCTGCATGGTGGATGCCTGGCTGACATCCCGTGAATTCGAAAAACTCCAGCAGCTTGAGTTCTACCATTACCATAGAAATTACATACCAGAAACCGAACGCCATGTATTTGTGCCCACACCACCGTTGTCCATCTCATGGTTTTCCTCCCCTCTCCACATCATCACCTTTGGTCAGTGCCACTATCAGACAATCTGGTACAAATGCTTCAACTCCCACTGCTAAAAAAACTTTCGCTTGTGGTGGTTGATCAGTCAGATGCCTCACTGCATAGCATCATCCACACCAGTTGCCCTGCCCTGGAGCGCTTGCTGCTTGTTTTGGGAATAGAAATCCATATCAGTTGTCTCCAAATAAAGTCGCCTCACCTTAAAAGCATTGGAATTTGTTTTGAAGGACAATAGCTCATCATTGAAGGTACCCCTTCACTTCAAAGGTTGCTCCTTCATTATTGTTATATACCTTCGCAAATAACTATCGTCTCCGCACCTAGACTGGAGACCATGGATGTAATCCGTGATCCGTTTAATTATCACAAGTTGGTCTTCTGCTCCACACTTATTCAGGTACCGTATATTATCATCTACACATTTGTAATCATAAGCTGCATTTTTCATTTGTGCGCATAAGTTTTATATAATCTTGGAGTACACATTGGGTACTAATAGTATGTTATATGCTCAATGAAGAGTTCGTCCATGGATAGCCTATCAATGGTGTTGGATTCTGTCAAGAACTTATATATCGGAATGTTTAGTTATGATCTGAACACAATTATTGGCTTGCTGCGATGCTTTCCATGTCTGGAGAATTTGTATATAAAGGTGATGATTTCATGCACATTGAAAGCCCGTATATATTGTACTAGAATTAACCGTTCAGCTGTCGCTCTTTCGACATACTCTTTTTTTAGACCTTAACTGTTTTCAATCTTCATGTCTACTTAGGCACTAACACATGGAGAAAAACATATAACCAATCGGTGGTGTAATAAGCACCCGGATTTTCTCAGTTCTAATGACATTCGTTTGAGGACAATAACGATGGAAGGATATGCATCAAACCAGGCAAACAGAAGCTTTGTCACATTCTTCCTATTGAATGTGAGGTTACTATTGTCCATGAGGCTTAAGTTTTTCAACAAGAAATTTCTCATGGACGGATATGTTGAACAGCAAAACAGAAGTTTCAGGTGGACAAATGGGCTTCTGAACTGCTCGACTTCTATTTACAATAACTTGTGGTCATATTCCAGTAAATTTTTTGGCACAGAATGTTTATTTTATGGATCAGACCAATCCATTTGTTTGTGACTGCCAAAAATGATGGTTGGGTTAGATGTTATTGCCATGTTCAATCTAGGTTTTGTCTAAATTTGATGAACAATTAATCCTTGGGCTTTTGAACCGTTTGTAAGCTTGAGTTAGATGTTGTTGCCCTCGTACTCCCCTCCGCCTGCCACTACACTGCCGCACCTTCCACGGCTCCTGTTCATTCCCGTCCGAGGCCTCGCCGTTGTTCTCCGCCTTAGTTCGCTCGTGGTGCGCCCGCCACCGTCTGGCATTGTCAACATGGTCAACAATCAAGAGTAATCAGGAGATGACTGTACGTGGAGAGGCTGACAGTAGGTACCCACCAGGATCATGGAAGTACGCAAGCAGGTGCCTCATTATTACAAGCCAACAAAATACTTCCTCCTAATGGTTTGACATCTAGGTCCCACGCCATTGTCAACATAATCAATAAACAAGAAAATTACACAACGAGCGGCTAACACCAGGGACCCAGCAACTCGCCCAGTTGTTCTTTAGTTTTAGAGACGGAGCAGGGTATAAACTGTGCGCTGTGCGGGGTGATACGTCTCCAACGTATCTATAATTTTTTATTGTTCCATGCTATTATATTATCCATCTTGGATGTTTTATATGCATTAATATGCTATTTTATATCATTTTTTGGGACTAACCTATTAACCTAGTGCCCAGTGCCACTTGCTGTTTTTTCCTTGTTTTTGTCTTTTACAGAAAATCAATACCAAACGGACTCCAAATGGAATGAAACTTTTTGAGGATTTTTCTTGGACCGGAAGACAACCACGAAGCTTCGGGAGGAGGCCAGAGGGGCCATGAGAGGGCCACAAGCCCTAGGGGCGCCCCCTAGGCTTGTGGGCCCCTCGGGACTCCCCTAACCATAATCTCAGCTCCATAAATACCCAAATATTCCCTGTATACCAGAGGGCATACCAAAAATACTTTTCCGCCGCCGCAAGCTTCTGTTCTCATGAGATCCCATCTTGGGCCTTTTCTGGCACTCTGCCGGAGGGGGATTCGATCATGGAGGGCATCTGCACCAACCTTGCTGCCCTTCCGAAGATGTGTGAGTAGTTTACCACAGACCTACGGGTCCATAGCTAGTAGACGCGCAGTGCCATGCAGCGGGAGAAGAGTTGTGGCAGCGCGTCTGTGTGGATCGTCTCCTCCTCGTCCGATCTCCCTCGAACAGTCGGTCGTCAGATCCCACGTACAGGTTCGCCGGAGCGGTGCAAGTGCATCGCCTCTAACAGTATCGGCGCGTGTACGAGGAACACCGTGCGGCGAACTTCTAGGTCTGATCACACAGTCGGCGGCGAGTGGAGGTGGTTATTCGCAACACATGCAAACCCTAGTGACAGTGCCGAAGCGATCAACCAAATGAGTGTCCCGCACCTCCACTATATATAGGCATCCGTTGCGGGCTCAACACTTGGGCCTTGCACAGACCCTAAAGGCCAAAATCTGTTCGGCCCGGATCCGAGTCGGAGTAGGGTCACATCTGACACGTGGAGTCCAATCCGGCCTCACAGGTTCCTTCCCTTAAGCGCGCGACCCCTTAGGTTCAAGTTGGCTTGGTCGCAAGTCGGAGCGCCTCCGACCTGCTCGGCTGGTAGCGGCCTCTAGCAAGGCGTGCTGACCACCAAGTAGACAATGAAGCCAGTTGGCAAACCTGTACAATATGTCACACTTCTGTTCCCTTTGTCACACGATATATGTTGTCGGGCTCAAGGCGAGTCTGTCATCCATGTGCTAGCCCGACCTCTTTCTCGTTCCAGTGCTACCGACCACAAACCAGATTATCTCATAATCCTTATCGTACGGCCATGCTTATCTTGGTCGGATCACACGAGGGGCCCAGAGTATATCTCTCCTGATCGGAGGGGCAAATACCATCTTGCTTGACCATGTCTCACAGCATGGATCTGGACAAGCCCGAGACCTACCTTTGTAACTACCCAGTCATGGAGTAGCATTTGGTTAGCCCAAAGCAGGTCTGTCACAAACCCGAGTACCTGCGCCAGCTCAAGTCTTAGGACATAGAACGTATGTTGTCCTAGAGACTCATAGATGACATATCGCTGTGTCTCATAGTTGGGTCTGTCCGACTTGGACCTTATCTCGACTCGGATCCGACTACGTTGGATCCGACCAGATCCTTCCGAGTCCATATTTATCCGGCTATCATCCAATGCTCCATGGCTAGTGAGGCCGAGCCATCCACCGTGTCATATGCTAGTCTAGTCGGTTGTGCGTCCACACAACCCTTTCGACTAGGGACCTTTTAGGACAGTCACCATACAATGCATCGTCTCACAAACAAGTCACGTACTTGCTGATACACATCATTGATAATGTCCAAGGACTATCTTTATCCATAAACACATAGGAAATATCATCATACATGATTGCCTCTAGGGCATATCTCCAACAGTATCTCTGACATAGCTTTTTCAGGTCTAGAATTCCAGCTGCCGGCATTCTCCCTCTTTGTGTAAACCTTGCATATTATGAGAGAAAAGGCATTAGAATTACTCCACAAAGTGTTATATTGCATAAAAACACTATAAATAACAGTCGGAAAATGTGATGCAAAATGGACGTATCAACTCCCCCAAGCTTAGACCTTGCTTGTCCTCAAGCGAAAACCGATATCGAAAATCATGTCCACATGTTTAGAGAGAGAGGTGTTGATAAAAACAAAATACGGACATAGTAGCATCATGCTTATTATTATAACGACAATAGACATTATCACAAAACTTTGTCATAAAACTTCTCATGAGAAAGTAACAAATCATCACAACATCGAAGTATAAAGCATAAACTTTATTAAAAACCAACAAACTATGTTCTTAGTCAACATTGCAATTACAATTCATCATATTTTCAGGAAGAGTCTCGTATCAGAGCCTTTTGGAGAGTCCACATACTCAACCATCATTTAGTCTTCTATGATTGCTAACACTCACAACATATATATGAGCAAAAAGTTTCAACCGGACACATAGAAAGATAGGGGCTTCACTACAGGAATCTGTTTATTTGCCGTCTACCATGGCAGACAGCAAAGGACCAGAAAGCTAACGGCAAAGGTCTTTGCCGTTAGCCGCGGATGGGAAACTTTTTCGGCACCGTAAGTTATGGTAATGAGCTTCTTTGCCGCTTGTTTTCGCACAGCGGATGGCAACGACATTTGCCGTCAGCTTTCCTAGGCAAGCAGACGGCAAATAAAGTGGACGGCAAAGAATGGACGTTAGCCATGTTAGGTGGCTAACGGGAGGCTTTGCCGTCTGCCGACTGACGGCAAATGTGCCCTCCCCTTTGCCGTCTGCTTCCTGACATCAGCAGACCCGTCACTCCTCCCCGCTCTTTGCCGTCTGCCACAGACGGCAAAGTGGCCACGTGGCAGCAACCTGTGCAACCTGGGAGTGGCCACTTTGCCGTCTGTGGCAGACGGCAAAGAGCCCTTTGCCGTCGGTGGCAGACGGCAAAGAGCCTGCATTGCCTCTTTTTATTCTGTTTTTTCTTATATCCAAGCATTTTCACAGCAAATATATGATATATATATATTTCATAGGGCAAGTTTCACAGCAAATATATGAGATATCCAACACATAAGTTTCATCCATACATACATAGTTCCATCCATACATACACAGTTTCATCCATATTACAATAGTTTCATCCATATAGCAAGTTCCACAGTGTTCATCGATACAAAATCAAAACAGAAAGTAAAAACAAGCACTCCATCAATGCAAGCTTCCGTGAAGTGAATGAAATCTGCAAAATGGGAAATAAGAAAGTTAGAAGAAGAAGACTAGAAGAAGAAGAAGAAGAAGAAGAAGAAGAAAATGAAGAAAAAGAAGAAGAAGAAGAAGAAGTATATGACATTTATGAGCTTACCAAGGTTATCATGCCATTTATGAGCTAAGTAAGCTAAGTATATGACATTTATGAGCTTACCAAGGTTATCATGCTATTTTTGACCTACGTAAGCTAAGTATATGACATTTATGAGCTTACCAAGGTTATCATGCCATTTATGAGCTAAGTAAGCTAATTATGTCATAAATGAACTAAATAAGCTAAGTATAGGTCATTATTGGGCTAACCTATGTAATTATGCCATTTTTTAGTTAACTAAGCATATTATGCCATTTTTGACATAAGTAAGCTAAGTCTAGGTCATTATTGAGCTAACCTAGGTAACTAAGCATATTAGAGCTAACTTAGGTCATTTGGGAGCTAACTTAGGTAAAATGGATCATTTTGGAGCTAAGTAAGCTTATTATGTCATTTTGGAGGAAAATAATCTAAGTATATGACATTTATGAGGTTACCAAGGTTATTATGCCATTTTTGACCTAAGTAAGCTAATTATGCCATTTTTGACATAAGTAAGCTAAGTATATGTCATTATTGAGCAAACCTAGGTAACTAAGCACATTAGAGCTAACTTAGCATATTAGAGCTAACTTAGGTCATTTTGGATGAAACAAAGCTAAGTATAGGTCATTTTAGAGCTAACTTAGGTAAAATGGATCATTTTGGAGCTAAGTAAGCTTATTATGTCATTTTGGAGGAAAATAAGCTAAGTATATGATATTTATGAGGTTACCAAGGTTATTATGCCATTTTTTACCTAAGTAAGCTAATTATGCCATTTTTGACATAAGTAAGCTAAGTATATGTCATTATTGAGCTAACATAGGTAACTAAGCATATTAGAGCTAACTTAGGTCATTACGGTAAGCATATTGGAGGAAATAAAGCTAGGTCTAGGTCATTATGCATTTGTTAAGCAAAACACTAGAGAAAACTTACTGTCATCATCGAGGTGAAGCACCGGGGTTGCTCGTGCCGGTACCACCTGGAGAAGGATCGTGCGATGCTTGTCTGGAGTTACGCTGCACCAAAGATCATTTGCAATGTCTCCTTACTACGATGACACTCAAATGTTAAGACTAGTAACTAATGACCATTCAAATGAAACTCACCGTGGTCCTCGGAGCAATGACTGGCATCGGCGGAGGGGTCTGATCGGTCTTCTCGCACACAGACTGCACATTTGGTTTTGACGAGTCAGTCATACTAGTTAGTAATGAAACGAACATTACGTGCATGATTTGGCTAATATGCAGAAGAAACTTACCACGAGGAGCTCATACATGGCCCGGTTCGCCATGTCATTCCGTGCCCTCTCCTCCTCCAACAACCTAGCCGTCCTCTCCTAGAACTCCCGCTCCTTCTCCGCCGCCTGCCGGTCCCTCTCCTTCAGAAGCGCATCGGTTTTCTCTCTCTCTCTGAAGAGCAGCCTGCAACACCACTCCTTGTTAGCATTGTAATCATCGATGGCCGCACACACAATGTAATGGAGGAAAGATAGCTGAGTCCATATAACTAACCTCGAGGGCAAGCTCGACTGGCCATTGACGAGGCCTTATCTCAGGAGTGGAGCTTGTTTGGCCCGCCTTGATCTCTGGGAGAGTGCGAGGACAACGTATAAGTCCATCTCCAATGACTATCGAGCCATGGGACCTCCCACCACCAGATATCATCACCAGCTCTGGATCAATGGGACCCTGGCTTGGGTTAAAGTCCTCCCCTTTCCTCGCCTTCTCCTCATCTCTGTACCTCACGAGCTTGTTGTGGGAGGAGATGTTGGTGAAGTTCTCTGGATGATCGAGGTCAGACGCAGAGAATGCCTTGACCTTCTTGTATGAGGCAGTATGGGCCATGGCATAGAGGTCGTACACCTCTGGCACCTCCGCCTTATTGTGTCGCACCTAAAAGAGAGGAACCGAGTAAATTAGTAATTAAAGGTCTCAAGCTAGCATGAAGAATGAATTGCATGAATCATGAAGCAAACCACATACCCAGTTCCGCCCGAACTAATATAAGTTGGCGCTGCCTTGATGGTGTGGCACACCTTCCATTTGGGCACGCCGGTCCTTGGCATTGTTGTGGAGGGCTAGCCATTGGTCTGAGCACCACTCATCCACCAACACCTCCCAACAATCCATCTGATCCGCACACCATCTCGGGGGCACCTAAGTTAGTAAAGAGAAACTTGAGCGCTACGCCTACGAATCAAATCAAGGAAACTAAGTACAAGGCCTTAAGAATAGGTAATTACTGTCATGTACTACTCCTTCTTCAGAAACTTTCCGCGGCACGCCTGCTTGGTCTTCTTAATACCACGCGAGGCGTAGTAGTCTCGAACAGCCTGCACCCGAGCCTCATGTCGTAAGTTTTGTAGTAGGCGCTTGCACTCGGGATCGGTAACCTGTGCCGTGGCCTCCTCGTATCCCTCCTCACACCTATAGAAGGTCTGTAATCAAACGAGACAACATTGATTAGTACAATAACTAGCTATTTGAAAAAAATTAATTGTGTAAAGGAGAAATTACCCAAAACTTTCTGATCACCATGTCTGCCCTTGTGTGGCACAAGACACCGTCGATCATCTTCTCCGGCGGGGCCGGGGCAGCCAAGTAGTGCTCCCAGCTCAATCCTAGCTGTGGAAGTTGACCCTCACCGGGCAACGTGACAAACCCCGAGAAGTTTTGCCGGTAAATCACACCAGGGACGATGTTGGGCCTGCGGACATCCGGAGCGTGGTCCCAACCCCTGCAGTATGACAAGGTCAACGCATTAGATATTTGAAGAAACATGAAGGCAAAAGGTACAAAAAGAGTAAATGCACTTACATCTCCCCATCAGGCCAAATCAACCACCTCTGCTCGCGGGTCGCCTGCACGGGCGGGAGCCGTGTACAACCACGCTGGTAGACGATGGCCCCCTCAACCACCTCGCCCTCGCTATCAGAAATCTGATCCCCGCCACCATCAGCATGACCACTCGGCCCCTCAGGCGGATCCGGCTAGGTACCCCATCCGGATATCTCTTGGGACGTAGCCTGGTCTGGAGTCTCGTGGGCCGAAGTCTCATGGGCTGAAGGCCCGTCGACCCGAGGCTCGTGGACCGGAGTCCTCGTAGCCTCCTCCTCAGACGTGTCCACCCTAGCAGTCTTGTGCTCGGGTGAATCAGTTGGGGATGGCAGCGAGGAAGGCGTAGGAGCCTGCCTACCTCTCCTGTGGCCGCGTCCTCCCCGACCTCCTCTCTTCTTCCCACCCTGACCTCCTCTCCTGGTGGGCAATGATGCCGACGAAGAAGCGCCCACCGGTGTGTGCATACTGTCGAGCAACACTCTCCGGAGAGACTAGGGTGGAATGGAAGTACCCCTCCCACCACGCGCCGACGAAGAAGAAGCCTTGGAGCGGTCCGGACCCGCGCCCACCATCTTTCAACACCTGCCATGACAAAGAGTAAACGAAATTAGTACAACATAAAAAAATTTAATACCGACATGAATAATAATATGTATATAACTTAAGTGTATCATCATCAAGTACAACAGAAAAAAATTGAATACCTAACATGAACTAACAATATATATGTATATAATACAAATTGAATACCTGACACGAACTAATAATAATCTTGATCGTCTATATATGCTGCGGGATCAATAAATGCATCATCATCACTATCATGAATGACGTGCTCATCGGGTTCAGCAGCATCAACATGTGGAAGGCCACCTTTATGTAATCGGTCAAGCATTGACAGGTCATCCACAGGAGTAACCTCTTCTTCTTCTGGCTCAGGAGTGAAGTCGGATTCACTGTCGCTGTCTACTTCAATGTTCTGGGGTGAAGTAGAGCGGTTCTTGAAACATTTTTTGGAAAGACGTGTTTCTTGGAAGAATTCTCCTTCATATGTGTCTGGGTTAATGTGAGGTTCATAATTCTCTTCATTGGGGGGAGGTGGTCTAACTAGTGGCGGCACTTCATAAACGACATCCCAACCATTCAGATTTGGATCAGTTTGGAAGGCCCACGGTAGATAGAATACTTGGGTCGCCTGTTGAGCCGTAATATAGACATCGGGAACATTTAAATGGGTGCTTTGTTTGATTTCGTCTAGCCCTATATGTTCATGAGTCCTTCTAGTCTCCTTCAGCTGGAACCAATAACATTTGAAGACTACGACATTCGGTGGGTTTTCACCATAGAATAGAAGTTCATAAATTGCTTCAACTCTCCCATAATACTCGGTACCTCCTTCGCCGATAGCAGAGACACAACAATTTGTCGACTTTCAGTCAGCCATAGATAGCTCTTTGCCAAAGGTACGAAAGCGATACCCGTTGATGTCGTATTTGTCAAATGAACGGACCTTATAGTCAAAACCATTAGCGACTTGTCTCAATTCGGCATCCATATACTCTGAATTAGCCTACAAGTTTAATACGAAAGGATTGTTGCATTAGCCGCAAATTACACAAAGAAATGAAATGGTCTAATGGAAATTACCGTTTGTTTGAACCAAGAGATGAAACCGAGAAAGCCGCCTCCATGCTTTGCCAGAAGCTCATACTCTTCGATGGATTCCTTTTGGATCACCGCTCCATCCGAGAATTTGGCGACGTATCAACTGTATCAAATATCCGGGAATAAGAGCAGTTCAAAGGAATTAGAAGTTGCAAAACAATGTACCGAGAACTTACTCGATGTACGGCCGCACTTCTGTTAGGTTGTTGAAGATATATAACGAAATGGTCCGCCATTCTTCGACATCCAACGATATTGGTTTTGAAGCACCGGCTGGTGCGAGCTTCCCTTTGAATAGGCTGAGGTTGGATCCACCTTTTTTAGGGTCACCAGCATTGTACCGAGGCTTCGGATTATGCAAATGACGATTATTGGCTTCGTAGTGTGCTGTCACGAAGTTTGCCGCCTCCTCAGTAATGAATGCCTCGGCCATCGATGCTTCAATTCTATGTTTATTTTTACATTTTGCTCGAAGCGTCTTCTGCATCCTCTCAGTTGCGTAGCACCAACGATTTTGCACGGGCCCCCCCAATCTTGCCTCGGTCGAGAGATGCAAAATCAAATGCTGCATTGGATTAAAGAAGCCCGATGGAAAGATCTTCTCTAACTTGCAGATCAACTCTGGCGCCAACTCTTCTATTTCTTCTAGCACGTCAGGCGATAGTTCTTTCGCACAAAGAACACGGAAGAAATAGCTCAGCTCTGGCAGTACTAGCCATTCATCCTCAGGGATGAAGCCACGCAACATCACCGGCATTACCCGCTCAAGCCATATGTGCCAATCATTACTCTTGAGAGCAAATATTTTCAATTTTTCAAGACTTGCTCGCCTCTTTAGATTCGTTGCATACCCATCAGGGAACATCAACTGCATTTTCACCCACAAGATAATTTCCCTCATATCTGGCCTTCCAATATTGAACCATGCCTTTGGCTTCGTCCAGTTCTGCTTTCCTTTCGGTTCTTGCATGTTTTGTAACGGTCTATCACATAGCGCCTCCTGATCGACTCTAGCCTTAGTATTATCCTTTGACTTCCCCTCTATGTCGAACAATGTACCAAAAAGGGCCTTGGCGATATTCTTTTCAGTGTGCATCACGTCGATGTTGTGTGGGCAAAGGAGGTCTTTGAAGTAAGGTAGATCCCACAAGCATGTCTCGTGAGTCCAGGCGTGTTCCGAATTATACCCATTGAAATACCCTGGACGCTCTGGATCTGGCTCGAGAGCATTTAACTGATCCAGGGTCTCTTGGCCTGTCAACGCAGGTGGTGCAGAGTTTTTGACAACTCTACCTTTGATGAAGTTCTTCTTGTCTTTCCTGAACTTATGGCGAGGATCCAGGAACTGTCTATGCAAGTCAAAGAAAGAAAACTTGCGACCCACCTACAGCCAACAAAGCTGAAGAGCTGCCTTGCATGTGGGGCACGAGAACCTTCCATGCACACACCAGCCAACGAATAGCGCATACGCTGGCAAGTCATGCATCGAGTACATGTACCAGATACGCATTATGAAGTTATGTTTGCTAGCGGCGTCGTATGTCTTGAACCCATTATCCCAAGCTTCTTGCAATTCATCCTTAAGCGGCTGCATGTACACATTCATATTCTTCCCCGGATAGTTGGGCCCTGGAATTATCAATGTCAGGAAAATGTTCTTTCTTTGCATAATCTGTCCGGGGGGAGATTGAGTGGAATGACAAATACGGGCCAACAACTGTATTGTGTTGCCGTCAGACCAAACACATTGAACCCATCCGTGCTGATGGCGACTCGAGGATGCCTTGGATCTGCTGCTTTTTGCTCATGTAATGCATCGAAGTGCTTCCACGCAGAACCATCCGATGTGTGTACCATCATCAGATTCCCATCTGCATCTAGTTCGGTTCTTTTGCCCATTTTGTGCCATGTCATCTGTCTGGCCGTCTCTTCGACCATGAAAAGACGTTGAAGTCTTGGTACGATTGGCATATACCGAAGAACATTAACGGGGATTTTGGTCTGCGTCTTCTCACCCATACCATTGTCTACCACAACATACCTGGAAGACTTGCAAATGGGACAATAGTTCAAGTCTGCATACTCAAGCCTAAATAAGGCACACCCTTTCTCACAGGCATCTATCTTCTCATAGGGCATCTTAAGTGCACGAAGGATTTTATCCGACTGGTACAGGTTTGCAGGCATTACATGGCCTTTGGGTAGAAAGCGTCCAAATACTGTCATCATCGCCTCGTAGCATTCTCTGCCCAAGTTGAATTGAGCCTTCAGAGCCATTACTTGTGAGATAGCATCCAGCTGACAAAGCTCAGTGTGCTCGTGGAGAGGATGTTTTGAAGACTCCAACATTTCATTGAAGGCCTTTGCATATTACTCCATCTCATCGTTCGAATCTCGAGCATCATCAAAGTCTTGCACCATGTCTTCCATCCCGGTACCATGCTCGTCGGTGCGACGACGAACCACCTCAGCTCTGGCACGTTGGGCAGACTCACCATGAAATGTCCACACCGTATAACCGGGCGTAAAACCACTCTTCTGCAGGTGTTTACCCATTTCATCCTTTGTCCTCTTGTGCCAAATGTCGCACCGGACACAGGGGCACCAGGTTTTTCTCTGACCATTTGCAAATGCGGCTCTCACAAACCCCTTGGTTTTTGTTAACCATTCATTGGTCATGTCTTTCTGACTAGTGTGACCGGTGTACATCAACGCAGAATCACTCATCTTGCCTAGCTACTGGACACACAAGAAATATATATATAATTCAGCATGTATATTCATCAGTTAATCTAGTTCGTCAATTTTATTACGTCCATGCAACCTACACGCTAATAGGTAAAGATAGGTCCTAATCCCACCCGAATATGTGTAGATTGAGTACGTTCTCCATGCTCTACCCCATTCCGAGACAAAATTTCGGCAGCACCTCCCCGCTATTCTCCAAATACACGTCTCGGCAAAAAGCCGAGAGAATGTGCATCCGGAGAACAACAGGGAGGCGCTGCCGAAATTTTGTCTTGGAATGGGGTAGAGCATGGAGAACGTACCCAATCTACACATCCTCGGGCTGTCCGTGGAAATCGCTGGACAATCCGAATGAGTTATGGTGATAAATATGCAACTGAATGCATATTTACCGATGCAACCCTTTCGGACGAGAGACGCATAGGTTACGCGACTTAGCATGAAAATGAAATCTACTGATATGATTAAAAGAGTGTAGGAGGTGAAGGTGCATTTGTAGCTCACCCTCGGTTGTAGAGGAAGTAGTCGAGCAACGGCGGGATCACGGACCAAAAACTTCGACGATGATGACAAAGCCTGTAAATTTTACCGAGTCAAAAAAAATTAGGACATCACATCACATAAAGCATTGACACTTCAAACTATGAAAAAAATTCATATTGCTAATGACATCTAGTCCTCTTCTTCCGTGGCAGTACTAGCCATTCATCCTCAGGGATGAAGCCACGCAACATCACCGGCATTACCCGCTCAAGCCATATGTGCCAATCATTACTCTTGAGAGCAAATATTTTCAATTTTTCAAGACTTGCTCGCCTCTTTAGATTCGTTGCATACCCATCAGGGAACATCAACTGCATTTTCACCCACAAGATAATTTCCCTCATATCTGGCCTTCCAATATTGAACCATGCCTTTGGCTTCGTCCAGTTCTGCTTTCCTTTCGGTTCTTGCATGTTTTGTAACGGTCTATCACATAGCGCCTCCTGATCGACTCTAGCCTTAGTATTATCCTTTGACTTCCCCTCTATGTCGAACAATGTACCAAAAAGGGCCTTGGCGATATTCTTTTCAGTGTGCATCACGTCGATGTTGTGTGGGCAAAGGAGGTCTTTGAAGTAAGGTAGATCCCACAAGCATGTCTCGTGAGTCCAGGCGTGTTCCGAATTATACCCATTGAAATACCCTGGACGCTCTGGATCTGGCTCGAGAGCATTTAACTGATCCAGGGTCTCTTGGCCTGTCAACGCAGGTGGTGCAGAGTTTTTGAAAACTCTACCTTTGATGAAGTTCTTCTTGTCTTTCTGAATTATGGCGAGGATCAGGAACTGTCTATGCAAGTCAAAGAAAGAGAAAACTTGCGACCACCACCTACAGCCAAACAAAGCTGAAGAGCTGCCTTGCATGTGGGGCACGAGAACCTTCCATGCCACACCAGCAACGAATAGAGCATACGCTGGCAAGTCATGCATCGAGTACATGTACCAGATACGATTATGAAGTTATGTTGCTAGCGGCGTCGTTAGTCTTGAAACCCATTATCCCAAGCTTCTTGCGAATTCATCCTTAAGGCTGGCTGCATGTAACATTCATATTCTTCCCGGATAGTTGGGCCTGGAATTATCAATGTCAGGAAAAATGTTTTTCTTTGCTAATCTGTCCGGGGGGAGATTGAGTGGAATGACAAATACGGGCCAACAACTGTATTGTGTTGCCGTCAGACCAAACAACATTGAAACAATACGTGCGGATGATGGCGACTAGGAATGCTTTGGATCTGCGTGCTTTTTGCTCATGTAATGCATCGAAGTGCTTCCACGCAAACCATCCGATGTGTGTACCATCATCAGATTCCCATCTGCTATCAGTTCGGTTCTTTTGCCCATTTTGTGCCATGTCATCTGTCTGGCCGTCTCTTCGACCATGAAAAGACGTTGAAGTCTTGGTACGATTGGCATATACCGAAGAACATTAACGGGGATTTTGGTCTGCGTCTCTCTCACCCCCAACATTGTCTACCACAACATACCTGGAAGACTTGCAAATGGGACAATAGTTCAAGTCTGCATACTCAAGCCTAAATAAGGCACACCCTTTCTCACAGGCATCTATCTTCTCATAGGGCATCTTAAGTGCACGAAGGATTTTATCCGACTGGTACAGGTTTGCAGGCTTACATGGCCTTTGGGTAGAAAGCGTCCCAATACTGTCATCATCGCCTCGTAGCATTCTCTGCCCAAGTTGAATTGAGCCTTCAGAGCCATTACTTGTGAGATAGCATCCAGCGACAAAGACAGTGTGCTCGGTGGAGAGGAGTTTTGAAGACTCCAAACATTTCATTGAAGGCCTTTGCATATACTCCATCATCATCGTTCGAATCTCGAGCATCATCAAAGTCTTGCACCATGTCTTCCATCCCGTGGTACCATGCTCGTCGGTGCGACGACGAACCACCTCAGCTTGGCACGTTGGGCAGACTCACCATGAAATGTCCACACCGTATAACCGGGCGTAAAACCACTCTTCTGCAGGTGTTTACCCATTTCATCTTGTCCTCTTGTGCCAAATGTCGCACCGGACACAGGGGCACCAGGTTTTTCTCTGACCATTTGCAAATGCGGCTCTCACAAACCCCTTGGTTTTGTTAACCATTCATTGTCATGTCTTTCTGACTAGTGGTGACCGGTGTACATCAACGCAGAATCACTCATCTTGCCTAGCTACTGGACACACAAGAAATATTATATAATTCAGCATGTATATTCATCAGTTAATCTAGTTCGTCAATTTTATTACGTCCATGCAACCTACACGCTAATAGGTAAAGATAGGTCCTAATCCCACCCGAAATGTGTAGATTGAGTACGTTCTCCATGCTCTACCCCATTCCGAGACAAAATTTCGGCAGCACCTCCCCGCTATTCTCCAAATACACGTCTCGGCAAAAAGCCGAGAGAATGTGCATCCGGAGAAACAACAGGGAGGCGCTGCGAAATTTGTTCTTGGAATGGGGTATAGAGCATGGAGAACGTACCCAATCTACACATCCTCGGGCTGTCCGTGGAAATCGCTGGACAATCCGAATGAGTTATGGTGATAAATATGCAAATGAAGCATATTTACCGATGCAACCCTTTCGGACGAGAGACGCATAGGTACGCGACTTAGCATGAAAATGAAATCTACTGATATGATTTTAAAAGAGTGTAGGAGGTGAAGGTGCATTTGTAGCTCACCCTCGGTTGTAGAGGAAGTAGTCGAGCAACGGCGGGATCACGGACCAAAAACTTCGACGATGATGACAAAGCCTGTAAATTTTACCGAGTCAAAAAAAATTTAGGAATCACATCACATAAAGCATGACACTTCAAAATATGAAAAAAATTCATATGCTAATGAAAGTCCTCTCTCGGGAAGAGGGGAAAAAAGAGGAAGGAGGAGGAGGAGGAGCAGGAGGAGGAGGAGGAGGAGGAGGAGGGGAGGAGGGCGGAGGAGGGGGGAGGAGGAGGAAGGAGGGGAGAGGGGGAAGAGGAGGCGGAGAGAGGAGGGAGGGAGGAGGAAGGGAGGCAGGAGGAGGAGGGAGGAGGGGAGGAGGAGGAGGAGGAGGAGGAGAGGAGGAGGAGGAGAGGAGAGGAGAGGAGGAGGAGGATGAGGGAGGGGAGGAGGCGGAGGGGAGGAGAAGAGGCCGCGAGGCGGGGCGGAGGGGAGGCGTATGGGAGGGAGCGCGTACGAGGAGGAGGAGGAGGCGAGAGGACGGAGGGACGGAGTATCGGACGGAGGCGAGGAGGCGGGAGGCGGCGCGGCGGAGGAGGAGGTTCGATAGGGGGTGCTTCTCCGCGTCATTCTTGTCATCGCTGCGCGTCAGTAGCATGTGCTTCTATCTTCGTCGTGGCTTCTTATGTCTTCTTCTTTAGCTTCTCTTCTTCTCTTTTTTCATCTTCTTCGATCTACCTGTAATATCAAACCTGAACCTAGCATAAACTAAATCAAACACTAGCAACTAAAACCTAAACCTACACCTAGCACTAAATCTAAACCTAAACAGCAAAAAATAGAAGAAGAAAAATGAACAAACTCACACCTTGGCTCCGGCGAGGTCGGTCGGTGGAGGATGGCCGTGGGGAGGGGGCCGATGGAGGTAGGCCGCAGGGAGGGGCGGCGCGGCGTGGCTCCGGCGGTTGGGCGGCGCGGCGCGGCTTCGGCGGCGGGGGCGGGGCAGCGCAGGGGCCCCGTGGCCTTGCTCAGGCGATGGGGCGGGAGTGGGGCGGCCATCGCGGCTTGGGTCCGGGGGGCAGGGCTGGCGGGCTAGCTGGCGGCGGGGAGGGCTCCGAGGGGTGGGGCTGGCCGGCGGCGGCTCTGGCTCCAGGGCGGCGCGCGGGTGAGAGGTGGGGGAGAGAGACAGAGGTGGGAGAGAGAGAGGGGGCACGACCGTTACTTAGGCAGCCTCTTTGCCGTCTGCTAGCAGACGACAAAGAGGTCTACTAGCAGATGGCAAAGAGTGGTGTGGCTGGGGGGAACGGCCATTAGCTAGGTCCTTTTCTTTGCCGTCTGCTGGAGGACGGCAAAGGTCCCAATGGCAGACGACAAAGAGTAGGCGGACGACATCCAGCCCGTCCATCTGACCTAACTAGCCCCAGGGTCCAGTGGGGCCCAGCTAGGCCCTTCGCCGTCTGCCTTTGGGACCTTTGCCGTCTGTTGGCAGACGACAAAGAACTGGCTAATGGCAAACTGTATATTTGCCATCAGCCAGTTCTTTGTCGTCTGCTTTTTGATAGCAGATGGCAAAAAACTGGCTGATGGCAAAGAACCGGACGCCATCCTCGGGGAGATCATGTCCCTTCTCCCTACCAAGGATGGTTGCCGCACACAAGTCCTCGCATCTTGGTGGCGCACTTTGTGTCGCACCACGCCTCTTAATCTCGACTGTCGTCATCTATTTGTCGTTCATGATTTTGAACTCCTCAGAGCCATCATCTCCTCCCACCAGGGCTCCGTTCAACGCCTCTGCATCCCGACACGCTGCTTGCTGTCCATACCCTGCACGGTGGACGCCTGCCTGGCATTCCGTGAATTCGAAAAACTCCAGCAGCTTGAGTTCTACCATTACCACAGAAATTACTTACCAGAAATTGAACGCCATGTATTTGTGCCCACACCACCGTTGTCCATCTCATGGTTTTCCTCCCCTCTCCACATCGCCACCTTCGGCCGGTGCCACTATCAGACAATCTGGTACAAATGCTTCAACTCCCACTGCTAAAAAAACTTTCTCTTGTGGTGGTTGATCAGTCGGAGGCCTCACTGCATAGCATCATCCACACCAGTTGCCCTGCCCTGGAGCGCCTGCTGCTTGTTTTGGGAATAGAAATCCGTATCAGTTGTCTCCAAATAAAGTCGCCTCACCTTAAAAGCATTGGAATTTGTTTTGAAGGACAGCAGCTCATCATCGAAGATGCCCCTTCACTTCAAAGGTTGCTCCTTCATTATTGTTATATACCTTCACAAATAACTATCTTCTCTACACCTAAACTGGAGACCATGGGTGTAATCCGTGATCCATTTAATTATCACAAGTTGGTCTTTGGCTCCACACTTATTCAGGTACCGTATATTATCATCTACACATTTGTAATCATAAGATGCATTTTTCATTTGTGCGCATAAGTTTTGTATAATCTTGGAGTACACATTGGGTACTAATATTATGTTATATGTTCAATGAAGAGTTCGTCCATGGATAGCTTATCAATGGTGCTGGATTATGTCAAGAACTTATATATCGGAATGTTTAGTTATGATCTGAACACATTTATTGACTTGATGCGATGCTTTCCATGTCTGGAGAATTTGTATATAAAGGTGATGATTTCATGCACATTGAAAGCCCGTATATATTGTACTAGAATTAACCGTTCAGCTGTCGCTCTTTCGACATACTCTTTTTTAGACCTTAACTGTTTTCAATCTTCATGTCTACTTAGTCACTAACACATGGAGAAAAACATATAACCAATCGGTGGCGTAATAAGCACCCGGATTTTCTCAGTTCTCATGACATTCGTTTGAGGACAATAACGGTGGAAGGATATGCATCAAACCAGGCAAACAGAAGCTTTGTCACATTCTTCCTGTTGAATGCGAGGTTACTAATGTCCATGAGGCTTAAGTTTTTCAACAAGAAATTTCTCATGGACGGATATGTTGAACAGCAAAACAGAAGTTTCAGGTGGACAAATGGGCTTCTGAACGTGCTCGGCTTCTATTTACAACAACTTGTGGTCATATTCCAGTAAAAAAATTGCCATAGAATGTTTATTTTATGGATCAGCCCGATCCGTTTGTTTGTGACTGCCAAAAATAGTGGTTGGGTTAGATGTTATTGCCATGTTCAATCTGGGTTTTGTCTAAATTTGATGAACAATTAATCCTTGGGCTTTTGAACCGATTGTAAGCTTGAGTTAGATGTTGTTGCCCTCGTACTCCCCTCCGCCTGCCACTACACTGCCACATCTTCCACGGCTCCTGTTCATTCCCGTCCGAGGCCTCGCCGTTGTTCTCCGCCTTGGGTCGCTCGTGGTGCGCCCGCCTCCGTCTGGCGTTGTCAACATGGTCAACAACCGAGAGTAATCAGGAGATGACTGTATGTGGAGAGGCTGACAGTAGGGACCCACTAGGGTCATGGAACTACCCAAGCAGATGCCTCGTTATTACAAGCCAAAAAAATACTTCCTCCTAATGGTTTGACATCTAGGTCCCACGCCATTGTCAACGTAGTCAATAAACGAGAAAATTACACAACGAGCGGCTAACACCATGGACCCAGCAACTCGCCCAGTTGTTTTTTAGTTGTAGAGACGGAGCAGGGTATCAACTGCGCGCTGTGCGGGGTGATACGTCTCCAACGTATCTATAATTTTTTATTGTTCCATGCTATTATATTATCCATCTTGGATGTTTTATATGCATTAATATGCTATTTTATATCATTTTTGGGACTAACCTATTAACCTAGTGCCAGTTGCTGTTTTTTCCTTGTTTTTTGCCTTCTACAGAAAATCAATACCAAACGGAGTCCAAACGGAATGAAACTTTTTGAGGATTTTTCTTGGACCAGAAAACAACAATGAAGCTTGGGGAGGAGGCCAGAGGAGCCACGAGAGGGCCACAAGCCCTAGTGACGCACCCTACGGGGGGCGCCCCCTAGGCTTGTGGGCCCCTCGGGACTCCCCTAACCCTAATCTTAGCTCCATAAATACCCAAATATTCCCTGTATAACAGAGGGCACACCAAAAATACTTTTCTGCCACCGCAAGCTTCTGTTCTCGTGAGATCCCATCTTGGGGCCTTTTCTGGCACTCTGCCGGAGGGGGATTCGATCACGGAGGGCCTCTATACCAACCTTGCTGCCCTTCTGATGATGCGTAAGTAGTTTACCACAGACCTATGGGTCCATAGTTAGTAGACGCGCAGTGCCGTGCAGCGGAAGAAGAGTTGTGGCAGTGTGTCCGCGTGGATCGTCTCCTTGTCCGATCTCCCTCGAACAGCCGGTCGTTGGATCCCACGTACAGGTTCGCCAGAGCGGCGCAAGTGCATCGCCTCTAACAGTATCCGTGCGTGCAGGAGGAACACCGTGCGGCGGACTGCTAGGTCTGATCACACAGTCGGCGGCGAGTGGAGGTGGCTATTCGCAACACATGCAAACCCTAGTGACAGCGCCGAAGCGATCAACCAAATGAGTGTGCCGCATCTCCACTATATATAGGCGTTCGTCGCGGGCTCAACACTTGGGCCTTGCATAGACCCTAAAGCCCAAAATCTATTCGGCCCGGATCCGAGTCCGAGTAGGATCACATCTGACTCGTGGAGTCCAATCCTGCCTCACAGGTTCCTTCCCTTAAGCGCGCGACCCCTTAGGTTCAAGTCGGCTTGGTTGCAGGTTGGATCACCTCCGACCTGCTCGGCTGGTAGCGGCCTCTAGCAAGGCGTGCCGACCACCAAGTAGACAATGAAGCCGGTTGGCGAACCTGTACAATATGTCACACTTCTGTTCCCTTTGCCGCATGATATATGTTGTCGGGCTCAAGGTGAGTCTGTCATCCTTGTGCTAGCCCGACCTCTTTCTCGTTCCAGTGCTGCCGACCACAAACCGGATTATCTCATAATCCTTATCGCATGGCCATGCTTATCTTGGTCGGATCACACGAGGGGCCTAGAGTATATCTCTCCTGATCGGAGGCGCAAATACCATCTTGCTCGACCATGTCTCGCAGCATGGGTCTGGACAAGCCCGATACCTACCTTTGTAATTACCCAGTCACGGAGTAGCGTTTGGTCGGCCCAAAGCAGGTCTGTCACCATCCCGAGTACCTGTGCTAGCTCAGGTCTTAGGACATAGAACGTATGTTGTACTAGAGACTCACAGATGACATGTCGCTGCGTCTGATAGTTGGGTCTGTCCGACTTGGACCTTATCTCGACTCGGATCCGACTACGTCAGATCCGACCAGATCCTTCCGAGTCCATATTTATCCGGCTATCATCCAATGCTCCATGGCTAGTGAGACCGAGCCATCCACCGTACCATATGCTAGTCTAGTCGGTTGTGTGTCCACACAACCCTTTCGACTAGGGACCTTTTAGGACAGTCACCATACAATGCATCGTCTCACAAACAAGTCACGTACTTGCTGATACACATCATTGATAATGTCCAAGGACTATCTTTATCCATAAACACATAGGAAATATCATCATACATGATTTCCTCTAGGGCATATCTCCAACAGTATCTCTGACATAGCTTTTTCAGATCCAGAATTTCAGCTGGCGGCATTCTCCCTCTTTGTGTAAACCTTGCATATTATGAGAGGAAAGGCATTAGAATTACTCCACAAAGTGTTATATTGCATAAAAACACTATAAATAACAGTCGGAAAACATGATGCAAAATGGACGTATCAACTCCCCCAAGCTTAGACCTCGCTTGTCCTCAAGCGAAAACCGATATCGAAAATCATGTCCACATGTTTAGAGAGAGAGGTGTCGATAAAAACAAAATACGGACATAGTAGCATCATGCTTATTATTATAACAGCAATAGACTTTATCATAAAACTTTGTCATAAAAATTCTCATGAGCAAGTAACAAATCATCACAACATCGAAGTATAAAGCATAAACTTTATTAAAAACCAACAAACTATGTTCTCAGTCAACTTTACAATTACAATTCATCATATTTTCAGTAAGAGTCTCGTATCGAAGCCTTTTGGCAAGTCCACATACTCAACCATCATTTAGTCTTCTATGATTGCTAACACTCACAGCATATATATGAGGAAAAAGTTTCAACCGGACACATAGAAAGATTGGGGCTTATAGTTTCGCCTCCCAACTTATTCACCTCAAGGGTGATGTCAACAATAATAACTCATGATCACTCACATCCAACTGGATATATGTGCCTAGATCTTTCCCCACCACATGATGCTTGCAAAAGAGAAAATAAAAAGGAATAGAGAACAATACTTTGACTCTTGCATAAAAAGTAAATACATAAAAGTAAAAGTTAGGCCCTTCGCAGAAGGAAGCAGAGGTTGTCATGCGCCTTTTGGTTTTGTATGCACAATCTCTTAATGCAAAAGAAAGTCACATTATATTGCCCCTTATGATAGCAACCTTTATTATGAAGTCTGTCGCTTTTATTACTTTGCCATCACAAGTTCGTACAACGCTTATTTTCCCTTACACCAAAAGATCAAACACATTTAGAAGCAATTTTCGTTGGCTTATGCACCGATGACAACTTACTTGAAGGATCTTACTCAATCCATAGTTAGGTATGGTGGACTCTCAAAAAAATGGATTTGGGTTTAAGGGTTTTGGATGCACAAGTAGTATCTCTAGTTAGTGCGGATTTTTTGGCTAGCAAAGATATTGAGCAAGCACCACATGTTAGAGGATCTATGATAATACAACTTCTATGTGGATATGAACTATCATAAATCATTACGCTGTCTTCCTTGTCCAACGTCAACAATTTGGCATAAAATATTTAATGGGGGCTCACAATCATAAAAGATGTCCAGGATGGTATATTTGCATGTGAATTTCTCTTCCCTATTAATTCGTTCATGAATTGCATCATTGACCAATGCTATGTTTGTGAACTTTCAATAAATTTTACCACTTATACTTTTCCTTATGTGTCATTACTTACCATAAGATTAGCATATGATCTTATTATTATTTCCTTTATTTTGATTGAAACAAAAAGATAAAGAAGCCAAAACTCAAACTAATCTTTATTATATAACTCTCACTCGATTACATAGATAGATAGATCATGAAACTAGCACTCGAAAATAGATCATACTAAACTTTTATTCAACTAAATCACGAAATAACTACAGATCGAACTAAGATAGGTAAAGGTAATAAAAGTGATGGTGATACGATACCGGGGCATCTCCCCCAAGCTTGGCACAAGCCAAGGGGAGTGCCCATACCTGTGTGCTTAAGTCTCCTTCTTTGGTGATGGTGGTGGTGATGAGGTAGAGGCAAACTTGTCCTCCGGCTTCCATGACAGCGGTTCACCATCATAAGAGGAAGCACGAGTCTCCTGAGTCCTGCAACTGGCAGCTAAACTCATACCTTTAAATCTTGCTTCATACTCAAAAACCTGATTTTGGAGATCATAGATTTGGCTTTGCAGAAAATTGATTTGCTCGTTGAAGGTGAAGACGATGTCCTTCATAGACCGGCCATCCACCTTGTGATCACGGGTGAATTCCGTGATCATGGAGTGATTGGCACTGAGTCCATGCTCCACCATCCCTTGGCACTTGCAGATCTCCTACTCCACCGCCTCGAGCCTGGCCTCCACGCTTCTCGTCTTCTTGGGGCCTTGCACATCCTGGATGTGGAGCACCCCCTCACGCATCTCAATGGCTTGAGGGTGCTTCATCACCTCCGACAAGTAGGGATTGATTACCCTCTCGAAGAACTTGTCCTTGGAGGAGCTTGGAGCGGCCATGGCGATCTAGATCTGTCAGAAAAATAGCCCGAAACAAGAACAAAGGATATTTTCGCGATGCGGTGATCAATACGTCCGGGGGAGTATATAAAGAATTTTTATCTTGGGAAACAAGTATACCGCAAAAAAACGGAGTCGGGAAGGTGCCCGAGGGGCCCACTACCCACCAGGGCGCACCAGGTGGGGCAGGCGCGCCCTGGTGCCTAGTGGGCACCTGGGTTGCCTTCTAGGTTGTTTCTTATTTTTTTTATTTTTTCTAATATTTCAAAACTGACAGAAAATATTTTTGCTGAATTTTTGGAGTCCGTTTACTTACCGTATCACGTACCTCTTCCTTTTTAGGGTTCTGGAGTGTTCTGGAAGGTCTCTTTTATGTATTCTTCTGGTGTCATGGTTTGAATAATATTAGTTTCAACATTAATTGGTGTACCTGAGATATAGTGCTTAATTCTTTGTCCATTAACCACCTTCGGCGTTATTGATCTTAATAGCTCCAGAGCGATAAACTTCTTCGATGATATATGGCCCTTCCCAATTGGAAAGAAGTTTTCCTACAAAAATCTAAAATGAGAATTGTATAATAGAACATATTCACCAACTTTGAATTCCCGCTTTTGGATTCTTTTGTCATGTCATATTTTAACTTTTTCTTTGAATAGTTTGGCATTTTCATAGGCTTGGGCTCTCCATTCATCTAGTGAGCTAATATCAAATAACCTCTTTTCACCGGCAAGTTTGAAGTCATAATTGAGTTCTTTAATTGCGATATGCTTTGTGTTCTAACTCAAGAGGCAGATGATAAGCTTTTCCATAAACCATTTTGTATGGAGACATACCCATAGGATTTTTATAAGTTGTTCTATAGGCCCAAAATGCATCATCAAGTTTCTTAGACCAATTCTTTCAGGACATATTGATAGTTTTTTATAATATTAATTTTATTTCTCTATTGTTAAGTTCAACTTGACTACTAGATTGAGGATGATAGGATGATGTAATTCTATGGTTGACATCATATTTAGCAAGCAGTTTACGGAAAGCACCATGAATAAAATGTGAACCACCATCAGTCATTAAATATCTAGGGACTCCAAACCTCGGGAAAATAACTTCTTTAAGCATTTTAATGGAGGTGTTATGATCAGCACTGCTAGTTGGACTAACTTCTACCCACTTTGTGACATAATCAACAGCGACCAAAATATGTGTATACCCATTAGAGGAAGGAAAAGGTCCCATATAATCAAAGCCCCAAACATCAAATGGTTCAATAACAAGTGAATAGTTCATAGGCATTTCCTGACGTCTACCAATATTACCAATTCTTTGACATTCATCGCAAGATAAGACAAACTTACTGGCATCTTTGAAAAGAGTAGGCTAATAAAAACCAGATTGTAATACCCTGTGTGCAGTTCTATCTCCCGCATGATGTCCTCCATAAGCTTCGAAGTGACATTTCTGTAGGATTTGTTCCTGTTCATGCTCAGGTATACAACGTCTAATAATACCATCTACTCCTTCTTTATAAAGATGTGGGTCATCCCAAAAGTAATGTCTTAAGTCAAAGAAGATTTTTTCTTTTGTTGGTATGTGAAACTAGGTGGTATAAATTTAGCAACAATCTAATTAGCATAGTCAGCATACCAAGGAGTATTATGAGAAGCATTTATGACAGCTAGTTGTTCATCAGGAAAGCTATCATCAATAGGTAGTGGGTCATCAAGAATAATTTCTAACCTAGACAAGTTATCAGCTACGGGATTCTCAGCTCCCTTCCTATCAGTGATATGTAAATCAAATTCTTGTAGCAAAGAACCCACCTAATGAGTCTAGGTTTAGCATCTTTCTTTTTCTTAAGGTATTTAATAGCAACATGATCGGTGTGAACAATTACTTTAGAATCAACAATGTAAGATCTGAATTTATCACAAGCAAACACAACTGCTAAAAATTCTTTTTCAGTAGTAGCATAATTTCTTTGGGCACTGTCTAGAGTTTTACTAGCATAATGGATAACATTTAATTTTTTATCAACTCTTTGTCCTAGAACAGCACCAACAGCATAATCACTAGCATCACACATAATTTCAAAAGGCAAGTTCCAATCAGGTGGTTGAACAATAGGTGCAGAACTTAAGGCTTTCTTAAGTGTTTCAAAGGCTTCTACACAATCATCATCAAAAACAAATGGAACATCCTTTTATAAAAGATTAGTAAGAGGCCTAAATTTTTTAGAGAAGTCTTTAATAAACCTCCTATAGAAACCAACATGACCAAGGAAACTACGAATACCTCTAATGTCTTTAGGACATGGCATTTTCTCAATTGCACCAACTTTAGCTTTATCCACCTCAATACCTCGCGCAGAAATTTTATGCCCGAAGACAATACCTTCATTTACCATAAAGTGGCACTTCTCCCAATTCAAGACAAGATTAGTTTGTTCACATCTCTGCAAAACTCGATCAAGGTTGCTTAAGCAATCATCAAAAGAAGTTCCGTAAACGGAGAAATCATGCATGAAAACCTCAAAAATCTTTTCACAAAAGTCAGAGAGTATAGCAGTCATACATCTTTGAAAGGTAGCAGGTGCATTGCATAAACTAAAAGGCATATGTCTATAAGCATAAGTTCCAAAAGGGCAAGTAAAAGTGGTTTTCTCTTGATCAGGTTGTGATACAGGTATTTGAGAGAAACCATAATATCCATCAAGAAAGCAAAAGTGTGTGTGCTTAGATAGTCTTTCTAGCATTTGAATGATAAAAGGCAGAGGGTAATGATCCTTTCTAGTGGCTTTATTTAATTTTCTAAAACCAATTACCATTCTATAACCAGTAATAATTCTTTGTGGGATAAGTTCATTTTTATCATTAGGAACAACAGTAATACCTCCCTTTTTAGGGACACAATGAACATGACTTACCCATCTACTATCAGCTATAGGATAAATTATACCTGCTTCCAGAAGCTTTAGTATTTCAGTTCTTACCACTTCCTTCATCTTAGGATTTAATCGACGTTGATGATCAACAACTGGTTTAGCATCAGGTTCCATATTAATCTTGTGTTGACAGAGAGTGGGACTAATGCCCTTAAGATCATCAAGAGTATATCCAATAGCAGCACTGTGCTTCCTCAGAATTTTTAATAATATTTTCTCTTCATGCTCTGTAAGGTTAGCACTAATAATAACATGATATATCTTTTTCTCCTCAAGATAAGCATATTTAAAAGTGTCAGGCAATTGCTTTAATTCAAGCACAGGATCACCTTTAGGTGGAGGAGGACCTCCTAGAATTTCAACAGGCAAATTGTGTTTAAGGATAGGTTGTTGTTCAAAGAATATTTTATCTGTTTCATTTCTTTCATGCAAGTGCATATCATTTTCATGGTCGAGCAAATACTGTTCTAAAGGATCAGTAGGAGGTACGACAATAGAAGAAAGACCAATTATTTCATCCTTACTAGGCAATTCTTTATTATGAGGTTGCCTACGAAACTTAGAGAAATTAAACTCATGAGACACATCACCAAAGTTAACACTAACGGTTTCTTTCTTGCAATCTATCTTAGCATTAACAGTGTTCAATAAAGGTCTACCAAACATAATGGGACAAAAGTCATCTTGTGGGGAACCAAGAACTAGAAAATCAGTAGGGTATTTTATTCGGGATAATTGGTTTTATGCCCCTAGTTGTGTCCCACTCGACAGGATTGCCCCTAATTTCTAAAAGCCAGCGGTTCTGTCCAACCCACTTTGGTCGTCTTGTGCTTTTGCCCTTTGACCGTTTGACCGTCACTTTGAAAACTTCATAACTAATTCATACTAAATCCGAAAAATGTAAATAAGATACCAAAATGTTTGGGAAAACATCACCTACATGTCAATGTCTTTTGCATTCATGACAAAAGTGTTGGTAAGTGCATATCTGAGTTTTAGCTCTTATCATACCACCATGAACAGTAAAATCTAAAAAAATTCAAAAAATTCCAAAAAAAATTGGTTTCAAAGAATGACAAATGTTTTAAGTGCTTGCCAAGTTTCATCAGGGAATGACATTCGTGGAAGTCATGGCCAAAAAAACAATCTAATTTGGAGTGTTGATTATTTTTTTTCCATGACTTCCACAAATGTCATTCCCTAATGAAACTTGGCAAGCACTTAAAACATTTGTCATTCTTTGACACCAAATTTTTTTGAACTTTTTAAGATTTTATTGTTCATGGTGGTATCATAAGAGCTAAAACTCGGATGGGCACTTTCCAACACTTTTGTCATGAATGCAAATGACATTGACATGTAGGTGATGTTTTCCCAAATATTTTGGTATCTTATTTGCATTTTTCTGATTTAGTATGAATTAGTTATGAAGTTTTCAAAGTGACGGTCAAACGGTCAAAGGGCAAAAGCACAAGACGACCAAAGTGGGTTGGACAGAACCGCTGGCTTTTGGAAATTAGGGGCAATCCTGTCGAGTGGGACACAACTAGGGGCATAAAACCAATTATCCCTAAGTCCCTTTATTTTTTCACACAAGACTTCAACATCTCTAACAATCCCAAGTGGTGTGATAGTATCTCTATTAGCAAGTTTAATAGTGACATCAATATCTTCTATTTCAGCGGGTGCTATATCATTCATAATTTCTTGGTAAAGAGTAAAAGGAATAGCACTAACACTAGCACCCATATCACATAAGCCATGGTAACAATGATTTCCTATTTTAACTGAGACAACGGGCATGCCAACAGCAGGTTTATTTTTATCTTTAGTATCGGGTTTAGCAATTCTAGCAGCTTCAGCACAGAACTAAATAACATGCCCATCAATATTATCGACCAAGAGATCTTTAACCATAGCAATACTAGGTTCTACCTTAATTTGTTCAGAGGGTCTAGGTGCTCTAATATTACTTTTGTTAACCACAGTTGAAACCTTAACATGTTCGTTAATCCTAACAGGGAAAGGTGGTTTTTCAATATAACCAGTAGGCACAACTGGATCAACATTATAAATGATAGTCTCATCCTTAACTATAATTGGTTCTTTAATTTCTTCTTTAATAGGGGGATGATATTTAAACCACTTCTCTTTAGGGAGATCAACATGAGTAGCAAATGATTCACAAAAAGAGGCTACTATCTCAGAGTCAAGTCCATATTTAGTGCTAAACTTGTGAAAAGCATCGGTATGCATAAAAGATTTAACACAATCAAACTCAAGCTTAATACCTGACTCTTTACCTTCATCGATTTCCCAATCTTCAGAGTTGCGTTTAATTCTTTCCAAAAGGTCCCACTTGAATTCAATAGTCTTCTTCATAAAAGAACCAGTACAAGAAGTATCGAGCATGGATTGATCATTATGAGAAAGTCGAGCATAAAAAATTTGAATAATAATTTCTCTCGAGAGATCATGATTGGGGCATGAATATAACATTGATTTAAGCCTCCCCCAAGCTAGGGCGATACTTTCTCCTTCACGAGGCCAAAAATTATATATATAATTCCGATCACGATGAACTAGATGCATAGGATAATTTTTTTGGTGAAATTCCAATTTCAATCGATTCCAATTCCAAGCTCCAATATCATCACATAGCTTATACCATGTCAATGCTTTTCCCCCCAAAGATAAAGGGGAAACCTTCTTCTTGACTTCGTCTCCGGGTAAATCTGCAAGCTTAAACAATCCACAAATTTCATCCACATGTATCAAATGCATATCAAGATGTTTCATTCCATCTCCTGCATAAGTATTAGCTAGCAGTTGTTCTATCATACCCGAAGGAATTTCATAACTAATATTTTTAGTAGGTGCAGTAGGTTGAGGGGCAACTCTTTGTGTTTCCGGTCGAGGTGAAGATACCCCGAACAAACCCTCAAAGGATTATTTTCCATAGTAACAAGTGACTATAGATTTCAGCACGTAGTATAAGTTTTTCCTTACCAAGAGCGCTTCACTCCCTGGCAACGGCGCTTGAAAAGAGTCTTGATGACCCACAAGTATAGGGGGTCAATTGTAGTCCTTTCGATAAGTAAGAGTGTCGAACCCAACGAGGAGCAGAAGGAAATGACAAGTGGTTTTCAGCAAGTTAATTTCTACAAGCACTGAAATTGTCGGTAACAGGTAGTTTGATAGCAAGATAATTTGTAGCAAGTAACGAGTAACAATAGTAATAATAAGTGCAGCAAGGTAGCCCAATCCTCTTTGTAGCAAAGGACAGGCCGGAACGATCTCAGATAATAAGTAAAACGTTCTCGAGGACACACGGGAATTTCATCTAGTCACTTTCATCATGTTGGTTTGATTTGCGTTCGCTACTTTGATAATTTGATATATGGGTGGGCCGGTGCTTGGGTGTTGTTCTTACTTGAACAAGCCTCCCACTTATGATTAACCCCCCTCGCAAGCATCCGCAACTACGAAAGAAGTATTAAGATAAAATCTAACCATAGCATTAAACATGTGGATCCAAATCAGCCCCTTACGGAATAGCGCATAAACTAGGGTTTAAGCTTCTGTCACTCTAGCAACCCCTCATCTAATAACTACTCCACAATGCATTCCCTTAGGCCCAAAGATGATGAAGTGTCATGTAGTCGACGTTCACATAACACCACTAAGGGAATCACAACATACATATCATCAAAATATCGAACACATATCAAATTCACATGATTACTTGCAACATGACTTCTCCCGTGTCCTCAAGAACAAAAGTAACTACTCACACAACATGTTCATGCTCAAGATCAAAGGAGTAATAAATATCATAATGGATCTGAACATATAATCTTCCACCAAATAAACCGGCTAGCATCAACTACAAGATGTAATCAACACTAGTAGTCACCCACAGGTACCAATCTGAGGTTTTGGTACAAAGATTGAACACAAGAGATGAACTAGGGTTTGAGATGAGATGGTGATGTTGAAGATGTTGATGAAGATTGGCCTCCCAAAGATGAGAGGGTTGTTGGTGATGACGATGGCTTCGATTTCCCCCTCCGGGAGCGAAGTTCCCCTGGCGGAATCGCTCCGCCGGAGGGCAAAAGTGCTCCTGCCCAAGTTCTGCCTCGAGACGGTGGCGCTCCGTCCCGAAATTCCTCCTCTTATTTTTTTTAGGTCAAAAGACCTCATATACCAGAAGATGGGCACTGGAGGTGGGCCTGGGCCCCCACTACCCACCAGGGCGTGCCTGGAGGGGGTGGCGCGCCCTGGTGCCTAGTGGGCACCTGGGTGAGCCCCTCCAGTAGTTCTTTTCTCCAGTATTTTTTATATATTCCAAAATAATTCTCCGTGAAATTTCAGTTCATTTGGAGATGTGCAGAATAGGTATCTCTGACATAGCTTTTTCAGGTCTAGAATTCCAGCTGCCGGCATTCTCCCTCTTTGTGTAAACCTTGCATATTATGAGAGAAAAGGCATTAGAATTACTCCACAAATTGTTATATTGCATAAAAACACTATAAATAACAGTAGGAAAACATGATGCAAAATGGATGTATCAGTGTACCGCGGCCTCTTTGATTTTTGGGAGATTCTGGGAGCACTATTGTGTAGGTGACTCAGTTTAGACCAGCAGTTTTTGACCACATCAAGAAAGTCGGAGTGTTGTGTCCAGTAGGACTCAAACCGAAATATTTTACTGGCAGGGATGGAAGATTGGATGGAAACACAACAAGGAGTATGGTCCGAAATTGGTTTAGCTAGAGTAGTCACCATTGTATTCGGGAAGGAACTAGTCCAGTGGTTTGAAGTGAAAAACCAGTCTAGTTTCTCTAACAAAGGGTCATTTTGCATGTTGCTCCAGGTGTACGATCGGCCTTTTATGGGAAGCTCAACCAAGCATTGTTCTCTGATGAATTCGTTGAACCTAAGCATGTCATTAGGATCTCCACCCGGCTTGTTGCGGTCAGAAGGAGATCTAATGTAATTGAAATCACCCACTAGGAGCCAGTCCTCATCATCCTCAATGTTCAGATCAAATAACCAATCAGTATATGTGACTCTGTCTTCCCCTTGGCACGGCCCATACACGTTAACCAAATTCCATGAGGCTGTTGATTGCGTTGATTTGAAATGAATGATCTGAGCAACCGTATCCAAAAAAATAGAGCTATTCCAAATAGTGATTAGGCCACCAGACGCCCCATTAGAGAGGATGAAAGCATACTGATCGTACTTTTTAGGGCAAAAGGTTTTAATAAAAGCACGGTCAAAGAAGGCACGTTTGGTCTCTTGCAAGCAAATAACATCACAACCACTGGTTTCAATATTATTACGGATCGCTAGAAGTTTTTCAGATGAGTTTATTCCACGAATATTCCAAGATAAAACATTCCAGTTCTTGGCGACCATTTAGAGTGAGATTAGTTGGTCGCCTCGTCGCCCTCCTCAACTTGGGCCTGAAGCTTTTCTGGAGAGAGGTCAGCGACATCTATGCCACACATATTTGTGCCAATGCGCTGGATTGTGCTGATTGTAGTAGGCTCTGGGATTTCCTTCTGTTCAGTCTCCTTACTCTGAACCTCAACTGCAGCAGAGGGTATGGCATGAGGAACAACCTTGGATTTAATACTGGGACGATCAGTTGGTTGGTTTACCTTGAAGCCATCATATTTAGTGGAGCGGTTGCTTCTGCGTAGCTTGCTTTCATCAAGTGGCACCAGACGGATTGGTTTGGATTTACGCTTGGGCCTTTGAACTGTGGGAATTGGAACTGAAGCAGAACTCCGAATGAGATCATCAGACATTTTTATACGTTTACTAGTAGGTTCCATTGACATATTAGGCATAGTAAAAACTGTGCGAACTGGTGAAACAAAGGCTACGGACCAGGTCCTCTTGGAAATATTGACGCCTTTGCAGTTGGGCCAAAAAACCGGCCAAGCGGAGTACAGGATGCAAGAACTGAAGAAATTCTGCAGGTATGCGCTGACTATCAGGTCATGTCGCATGTCAAACTGAATATCAGTACTGTCAGTAGGCTTGTCCATCAGAGCTGGCTGGTTTTTCTTGTAAATGAAGTAGTGGCTTGCTCCACTTTTGCAACATGAGAATCGCCCACAGCCATAGGCGAGTAAGAGGGACAAGGAGCAGGCTGAATGCTGTGTTTTGATATTTGTGACGAAAAACCAGAATGCAGAGAGGCAGGGCCTCGAGAGTCTCCTTGTGCGGTGCAGAGTTCCGTAGCAGACGGGGTCATGATTTTCTTCTGCTTATTCTCCGAGCTCAAACCTTTGGCGGGGATCTCTTTTATGATAGTCTTGACTTTCTTTTCAGCTACACAAACCAAAATAATTTCCTTTAAGCGTTTGGTAGCTCGGCCATTGCAGGTCTGTGAGCTTTGGCATTTAACTACCCATCGACCATGCTTTTGGAAACGGTGTGGACATGAGAAGCTGAAGTGCCCCAATAAGCCACATATTTTGCATCGCGGGCCATCGGAGCAGGAACCCTTTAAATTTCCCAAATGTAAACAAAGAGTGCGGTATTTCTGAGATTTCTTGGGCACCCAAACCTGTGTAGGATTCTTGTCAGTGTTAGTTTTATCATATGAAATTCCTTTATTGCACCGCTCACAGATGTGTCCAAGTGCAGTGCATACTTGGCAAAGAACTCCCGTACAGCTCTGTGACTTGTGTCCTGGTCAAAAGCAATTATTACAGCGACCAATCAGATCATATATTTCCTCCGAGGAGGGGGGTAGAGTCGTCAGGCCCAGAGCATCTTGTATGTCCACGTCAGTGTACTTGCCTTGGCGGAGATCAAGGAAGTGATCAAGAGTATCATGCGAGATAGATTGCCAATAATTACGCCGGAACATTAGCCCTTCAAATTTTAAATTTGGCCTTGGATCAAGGGAGCGGATATCCACAGTGACTGCCTTGCCAAAAATGAGGTCATTCCGTTGAGCATCCGGCTGCACCGGCAAGATTGGACAAGACAACGAAATACCAAGATCTTGAGAACCAACCAGTGTAGCCTTGTCAATGTTGTCAGCAGGAGTAGATTCGATAGCTTCATTGGAACAGAGTTCATACGCACCCAGATTAGAGGAGCTAGCCTCAGCATGATTGAGATAGAACCCGAATTTTGCTAGCTCTTTAGTTGCAGAATGATCGTGGGCAACACTCTTTCTGAGAAAACTGAGATTTGATTTGATAGACACTGGTGTACGAACATTGATCTCACATAGTACGTCATCCAAATGCCAGTTACAATCCAGAGTAGAATAATCAATGGTGTTCTTGAATAGGTGGAAGTGACAAACAAAATCTGGCCATACCTGATCCTTCAAACTGTAGATGAAATGTCCAACCCGGTTGGAGGCCACAGAGAAAAGGAAGGATCGTTTGCCAAGTTGTTGCACATTGAAACCCAAAGCAGAACCTCCAATACAACATTGTACACCAAACCAACAGAATCAACCGACAGGGGGAAAGAGACCGAGGAAAATGAAACAACCAAGAAAAATTTCTTGGCATCCCGAGAAGGAGAGAAGTGGACCGTAGATCCAAATCGAGAACGAACCTGGTCAGCCACCTTACGGCCAGGATTGAGATCCCAATGTAGAAGGTACGCCAAGTGGAGCATGGAGTGTGGTTTGTAGGCCGAAAGACCAAGGTGGCCTTGGAATTCATGACCTGCAGGTCAAGAATGAGGCTCTCCTTAGAAAATGGTTGTTCAAACTTCTTATTGAGGATGGTGTTTGGCAAACCATACTGCGCAACAAGTATCTAGGCCAAAAGGCGGTGTCTCGGACATATTGGAAACCTGGCGACTCACACTTTTGGGCTGGCCTAATGGCGGCAAAGAAACATCTCTTTCGCTTTGGATCTTTCGTGATAAAGGACGGGTCGGAGATTCGTTTTTGGGAAGACATCTAGCTAGGCGATGCCAGTCTCCGAGAACAATATCCAACCTTGTACAACATTGCTCGCGATAAGAATAATACTATTGCGCAGGTGCTCAGTTCATTCCCCCCCCCCCCCCCCCTGCGGAAATATTTCGTTCAGGCGGGATTTGACTGGCCCCCGACTTATGTCATGGCAGAATCTTTTGTCCCGTCTGGATGCGATTAGCCTGACAGAAGGCCGGGATGTGTTTTGCTGGAACCTTACTACATCAGGGTCTTTCACCGTAGACTCTATGTATCGTGCGCTCACGCATTCTGAGGTACCAGTGAGTAATAATAAGAAAATTTGGAGGTCAAAGATAACACTAAAAGTTAAAATCTTCATGTGGTATCTTCGTAGGAGAGTTGTGCTAACCAAAGACAACGTCGCACGGCGCAATTGGCAAGGGAGTAAGAAGTGTTATTTTTTTACTCATGATGAGACAATCAGACACCTCTTTTTCCAATGCAACTTTGCACATTCTATGTGGTCAGTCATCCAAATAGCGTCAAGTTTATATCCGTCCACAAGTGTTGCCAATATTTTTGGTCACTGGTTGGACGGTATTTCAAATAGGTTCAAAACGATATTGAGGGTGGGAGCGTATGCCTTACTATGGTCGCTTTGACTATGTAGAAATGATTTTGTTTTTAATGACAAAAATGCTTCTCCTTTGCAGGCTATTTTTCGTTGTACGCACTTGCTTCGTACATGGTCTATGCTACAACGAGCGGAGGTCCAACCGTTGTTCAAGGCGGTGTGTACGCGGTTGGAGCAGATGGCTACGGAGATTTTTACCCAACATGTATGGCAGCATAACCTCCGGATCGGTTCATCTCACCTTTTGACATAGGCACAGTGTCGGTCTATAGGACTCTACTATTGCCGATTTGTCGGTTTTTGTTTTCTTCTGGTTGTCAGATTTTTGATGTTCGGCTGTGTGCGAAACCAATGGTTGAAGCACCACCCAAAATCTATCATACTTCTGAAGCTTTCTATTTGGATCATCTTCGATTCATTTGTGCTCGTGCTGAAAACCAAACTAGCTTAGTTGAGGGAACATCATTAAATGAGCATGTTCATTTTGTGCGACACCGCATATCTCAAAAAGAGAAACTTTTGTGGCATCATATTAATAGTTTGTATTGCTATGCTTTGAATTTATGCGAAATACATGATTTTACTTGTTGTTCCGTTTGATGCTACATTTTGAGTTAATAAAATCGCCCTTTATCGAAAAAGAAGGTACGCCATGAGATCAACAAGCTCCTAGAGATCGCCATGGATGGTGCGGTGGATGGGAAGCACCGTGGAGGGAGGCGAGGTGGAGGCCATAGTTCTTGCCCGGAGGCGGTTGTGTATGCAACAGTGTACGTGCAAAGCTAGCAGGCTGGCAGCTTAATTGATTCTGGGCTTCCGGCCTGTCCCTTGTCGTAGACGTACGTACGAAACTAGCTTTTGCTGGATCGATATGATCGTCTCTCAGAATGTAGCGCGACTTCTCTCGTTAAACAAATATATGGATTGCAACAGGCTATCTAGTGCAAGTCGTCGGTCAGTACATACGTGCACGGCTAGAGTGCACATACTGCTAGCTAGGTATTGTAGATTAATTGCTTTGTTGAGGCTAGCTTGCACGTATGTGTTCAGCTTCTGTGGTGATTTGATCTAGAGCTTTAAATTCAACACATCGAGGCCGGGTGGTCACCAACCGGGGCCATCCCGAGTGGTACTAGTGATGTCGCTAATAGTAGCGTCGCCCTGTGTTGCTGGAGATAGAAGTTATCCGAAATGTGTGCTCTTGCCTTGCAATCAGCTGATCTGTAATGCAATGGTCTGAGCGTGTGCAATAGTCGAGGCCAAAACAGTGCTCAGTGACATGACCCATTGACATGGTGCGGTCTAATTTATGACCTGTAAGATTAATTTGTACAAATTTATATGCTACTTCTGTGTTTGCATGTAAATAATCTGATCACATACAACACTAAGGGTAAAACAGTCTTTTCAGGTTAGACTTAACACCGGCCAAAACTGACGGAAGTGTCATATAGGGAACAAAATGAAGTTTGAGTGTTAGAAAGGGAAGAAAACAAAAAATTTGGCCAAAAGGGAAGCAAATCTTAAGAAAAGGCCAAATAAGGAATTTTTCTCAAAGTATAGTGGCAAATTGATTAATGTCATCCTTAATCTCACCATGTCATACACAGTTTGATTACATCTACTCAAAACATCCTACTCTTAGTGATGTTCTAAGAAGTGCAAGCTATAAAATTCTTTCACGGCTCATCACACATCCGCTAAACTTGTAACTCAAATATTTCTTTCCGCAATCTTATTGAACAAACATAATTTTCTTGTTACAATAAGCTCTATTTCATTCTGAAAAACCTTTTTAAACATTTCAAATGATCCAGATTTATGTCTTAATAAGTACATATAAATATCTACTTGGGTCATCCTTGAAGATACATAAATTCACTGCTTGCAACAATACTTATTGGACTACACACATCAATATGCATATTTTCAATTATTTTGTTGCTCGTTCTTCATGGTCTGTGAACAGTATTTTAGTTTACTTCACTAATTGGATGAAAGTTGCAAGTGTCAGATGATTCATAATCAGATGACTTCAAAATCCATCACTATGAAATTTCTCCATGCTGGTTTCTCCAATGTGACTAAATGCAGTGTCACACATATGTGGTATTTTTTTAGTATTACGACATTTCGCATCAGTGTTATGGATGTTCAATTTTATCACCAATATTCATAACATTCATCCTATTCACAATAAGAGTATGACCTTTTGTTCATAACATCGAACAACTATTGTTCTCTCATGAACAACCTCCTTATAAGTTCTATGCAATGGGCTAGAGTGTACAAACCTCTAAAATGAATTATAACAATAAACACAGAGGTAATATGTTAATGGGAAGTACTGTACAAAGTTTCCATCGGATATTTTAACCTCATTATTTGTTGGTTATTTAGTCCATTGTAGTTTCTTGCAATGATTCACAACAATATGCAAACGAGTCAATATCCTTGTGATCAACTTTTAACCACAATAACAAAGAATTAATGATCAACAATTTGATCATAATTCCCAAGAACTACACTTTACTTGACCAACTTTCTCTACATCTTATAACTTGTATGACATTCATACCTGAGCTGGACATTCCAGTCTTCTTTTCTTTCTGCCTTTTTACTTCTTATAGTTTTACTTCTAATATTTCTCCTACTCACAGAAGAAGCATCCAACTTTTAAGAGTGGCGTGAGCACCGAACTTCTAGGCATGTAAGTCTCATTACATCCTTCGGTTTTTTGCTTTCTCTTTAAGTTCTCACCATCAACTCATGACTGGCGTTCTTCCGTATTTCAGTCTTTAAACATAGTGGAACGCTTCACTAGAACTTGCAAACAAAACACTTCTTTAGATATTATACATCTATTAACCTTTGTTTGTTTTTGAAAATAATTTTCAATTCCAAGAATATCACATAACTATCCCAAACATTTTGAAGTTCAGGTTTCTCAGAAGCAAGCAGACCGTAATGTAATTCTAACCTTTTGGATCGAGAGACGTGAGCCTTGTCATACATAGCATCAGCAGGAGAGTATTGTAAGCACACAGTAGGACAAAAATCCTTCTTGGCAATTTAGAGGACGATCCTCGCAATCGTAAAGATTCAACCAGATAAATAACAACTAATCAACTTCAACAGCAAAGGTGGAACCTTTCTTTTTTGAGGTGGTTTTCAATTCTACTTGGAACATCTGGATCCAACGGAATGGGAAGATTTTTAGAAATGAGAGGCCTAGTTTTAGGGCCTGGAGGAGGAATTTTATACATGATTTATCTCTGTTAGCTCATAGGATTAAATGTAAATATAAAGATAGTCTTCTGTCTTGGGTTTCTTCTCTCCCATGAGTAGGTTTTGTAAGTATCCTCTCACCCTCCCCTCTTTTCCCTTGTATAGTTTGTATAACCTTTTGTTCTTATTTTAATAAAGAACTGTGAGGTTGTTGCCTTGCAGTATATAGTCAAAAAACAACAAAGGTGGAACCGTGAGCCATAATTCTACAACTAAAATGCAAACTACATAGATATTATTCATAATTAATTAGCACTAGTGATTAAACTTAATTAATACATAATTGTTCTCCCACTTAAATCAATATCTCTCATAATTAATTTTTAAGTGATTCAAGACCCTGATCTTATTCACAGCTATTGATGTCGACACCACTGATGACGTGAATTTTGACCGGTAGGCAAACTTTTGTTGATCATATCTCCATATGACTCTTGTTCATCTTTCTATGCTTCGTGCTGCCGAGCTCAGAACAATTCTACCAGGATTTCAAGACAACCGAGTGTTTTCTGCTTGCATGGTCTGACCATCCACCTGTCTTACACCTCACAATCCGTTTCTACTCATGTGGACATGATGCACTCCGGAAGGCTACGTGTTATAGACGGTTGCAACACTGGGAGGAGCACCTTTTAACTTGATATTTACAGTGAGAGATCACTCTAATAATTGGCTACTGCGCAATCAAAGGGTGCAAACAACGAAGGGATAAACATCTCAGGCAATTCATAATAGCATGATATGGTATAGCCCCGGGCACCAGGAACGTCTCCATGGTCCAGGTCTTCATGAAAAATTTCTCCGAAATCGCTGTCGTGGCGACAATTTTGAAAATTGCCATCGTGGCAACAATTTTGTTCTCCTATGCCTTGTGAAGCTCCGGGGTCCTACTAGTAACGTCCGTCGAATAACTAACGAGGTTGACACGCAGTTCATTAAAAAGACAATCCCTTGGCTCCAGCCATCATGTCGTTCTGTGACATGCAGGTCACTTGTGACATGCAAGTCACTTAACATTACAACATATAATCATCTCATACATAAACTCATTCTCATGGTGTAACATCCCAAAATTATAAATTTTGGAATGTTATATTAAATAAATAACTATGAGTGTTTGCTTGAATGATGTGTGATTGATTGTGCGAAATTGAGTGAAAATTTGAAACTTTTGAAAGTTGAATGAGAGGGAACAAAAGGATTTTCCCAAACTTTCATATTTGCAATTGATTTCAAAGAATTCAAATTCATTTCAAATATAAAACCCTCAAGTGAAGATGACATGACTTCTTCCATCAAACAAATGAAAAGGGTTTTTGAAAACATTTTAATTTCATTTCAAAATATATCAAATTCAGAAAATTTATGCAAGTCAATGAGTTTCATGAGAGAAGATAAAATGACTTCTTCAAATTTAAGAAAGAGAGTTGGAAGTTTCAAAGAATCCTTTTGAAAGTCATTTTGAAGTTATTTGAAACCCACTTTCATTTTGAAGTTATTTGAATTTCCAAATTCTCTGAAAGTTATTCAAAATGGGAGAAGTAATATGACACTTCAAAATTCAAAGGCATCTGAAATATATTTGGCCAAGGAAAACAGAAAAGATTTGCAAATGGTTTGAAATTCAAATTCAAAGTCATTTAAAGTTAGGATAAAATTATTCCCTTCAACAGAAAAATGGAGAATAATAAATTTGAAATCATTTTGATATTTTAAAATATTTTTATTGAATTTTGAATGCAAAAGTAGCACTGTTTGCATTATTTGAATTTTGGTGGATTTTATTTGCCTCTGGAGAATAGTTCATGTTTTAGGATATTTTCCCCTCATCATTTTGATATATAATATTTTTATTTTCTATTCTTTCATATCCTTTTCTCTCTGTAAATTCAAAAAAATGGAAAATGTTTTAATTTAGAAACCCCAGCCGCCGTGGCCCACTTAGCCAGATCTGGCCCAACACCCGTGCCCGAGCCGAATCTCGTAGGATCCGGGTTACCCACCAGAGCGTCGGCAAAGACGACCACCGAACGCCCCCTCCGCCCCGAGCTCGTTGTCGTTCGTCTCCGTCGTCCACAAGACCGCCTCCAACCACCGCTGAGCTCATCGTCGAACGCCTCGTCGCCTCGTGCACTTCCCCGACATCGACAATCACCGGAGCGCAGCCACCGTTGGCTGCCGACGCCATCGCCGCCGCGGTGAGATTCCCCGCCCCATGATCTAGATCCAACGACCACGTTTGATTTCTGTTTTATTTTATTTTTCACGCAAAGCATTTTCCTTTTACTTCGGCCGCCCGCCTGTAGATCCCTTTTGGTCGCCTCCCACGCCCACTGCTGATGCGCCATGTGGCCCCTGTCCAATCCTTAGCCCATTTAGTATTCTGTTTTTAATTTGTTTACTGTTTTTAGAAATTTAATATCTTTTTTGTTTCTTAGTATTTTTGAGTGATTCTTTTTGCATTGGATTAAGAATTTCATCTAGTTCTGTAGATGCAAAGTTTGGTCATGTTTAAATTTTTTAAATTTGAATTTTTTTGAAATTTGCTTTAAACACTATTTTACTTATAACTTTTATTTAAAAATAGGTTTTTAGTTGATTCTTTTTGCCCTTGGTCACTAGGACTTTTGTCTATCCAGTAGAGTTTTAAAATTTAATTTTTTTTGTTTTCTTTAATATTGTATAATTGCAAAAACAGTACTGTTTTAGTGATTGCTAGGTTAAATTCTATTTCTTTTAGTTTTAATTGTTTTCAATTATTTTTCTTTTGTCATTTTTGACAAGTTTTGAATTGTTTCTGTTAGTTAACAGTAGCCACTTTTATTTGTTAGTTATAATAAATTTTCATTATTTTTGTTTCTTTTGTTTTGTATGAAAACTTGTTTTGATCATAAGTGGAGTTTTATAATAGCTTTTAGGTTGATTCTTTTTGCATAGAAAACTCTAGGTAAAATTCTTTCTGTTATTTTAATAAAAAAATTATTTCTTTTCTATTATTTTTTTTTGTTTAGTATTTTCTTTTCTGTTAAGTTTTAATTTGGACAAAAACTATCATGTTCAGTAGTTAAGTCACAGAATTTTCTTTAGTGATTTCTTTAAAGTTTTCTTTTGAAGTTTTCATTGGATTATTATTTGGTTTTTCTTATGGATTTATTTAATTCTTTTATTGGTTGATTGTTATATAGATTTCTATATGTGAATGCTTATGTGATTGCAATGTTTGACTATATGGATTTTCCCCGGAGAGTGACGAATAGTATCAAGTTATTTCTGAGAGCGATATAAACTTCATCAACTTTTACCAGGCAAGTTCACTTTGACCACATGTTCATACCTATGTTTTATTGCATTTAGTGTCACCATTTCAACAATTCCTCTAGTAGTTATATTGAATCTTGTAGTTGGGTAGAAGCATGAGGTAGGAACCCACACCATTGTTACTAAGCCCCGGGAACGTTATTTATTTTAATGCTACGCTATAGTAGACGGGGATTGGTATGAGTGTATGAGAGTGGTGTGAGAAGGAGGACTCTACATCAATGACGACAACTTCAAGGCTTTCATCCTGAAGACTTCGAGACTCGAGACAAGATTTCAATACCCACTACTGGGTGGAATGGTCGGAGGTACCTGAAGTAACCAAGAGAATTGCCTAATGTGAGCTGGAGTAGGCCAGTACTCATGCGGAAAGTTTCACCCACACTCAAAGAGACGGATGAATACTTCATGCCTAGAAGCTTACCTGTGCAGCCACAAGACAGTGCTAGCAGATGTAGATGAACGGTAGGGTTGGATGGGCATTGTTAGTGGTTAGGGAAACTCTCTGAAAGACCATGTTTCGTTCATCCTGTTCTCAAACAACCAGCAGTGTGAGGACATAAAAGGAGGGAACGATTCTTGTAGGTAAAGTGCACAAGACTCTGTAGAGTTTTAAAACCTAATCGATTAGCCATGTCCCCGGTTACGGACAATTTGAGCCTCTGGACTTGGATCAATCTCTGAACTCTCAACACCAGATTGATAATTAATTGTTGGCAACTGAAAATTATGGGCTATGAGACATCGGTTGGCGAAACCATGTCATATTAGATAACTCTGTAGTGAAGACTCCTAACATTCCTTTGTTGTAGGGAAAATAAAACTACATTTACGCAAAAACTCAGACATACAGCCACAAAGCCATATTGCATATAGAATAGTCTTTATCATCTGCTTTCTATTGTGATCTTATCGGTACATTCAATGTACTAACCTACATGGATGCAACTTATCATGTTACAGATATTTCTATCGACGAGTAAGAGAATACGATATAGGGTTACGGTCTACACTCAACTTGCCGTTGGCGTTGATGGGACTCCACACCCCTATTGATATGTTTTCGTTGTGACATATATAAGGTGTACTCTGGATCTACGGTATTTTATTTTACATGTGATGTTATGGTATTTCATCGAAGTACTATGTCTGCCAGCATACTGATCCAAGGATGGCACAGAAAGCACAGGGACTTGACCGTATTGGGTCGGGTCGCTACACATGACGAAGGTTATACCACATCACATGCAACCTGCAAAAGCAAGTTAGACGTCCTCTAATCAGTTTGGCAAATTTTAATTGCATGGCCTAGGGTTTCCAGATAACACTAGCTACTTACGTCCACCATCAAGGCGATAATTCTTGTTGCTAGATTAAGGGTGTGTAAGGGAAGAGACTTAATTAAAAATTTGTAGCCCCACACTAAACTTCGTCAATACACATGACACCCTAGAAAATCGTTCATCTTCATCGCCCTCTCGTGTTTGCGACAGTTCACTATTCTTGACTATGATGAAGCCCAAAGAACTGTTAGCATATCATCGACAGCCAGAGCCGATCGATTGTCAGAACTTAGTGCAAAGCTACATCATGCCGTTAATGAACTGAATCGAAGCAACACCCGAGGGAAGCATAGCAAGAATATCAAACCCTCACATCCACATGTGATCTGGATCGAAACCTGCATCCACTCATAGAACTGCTCATGATGCCACTGTTGGGAAACGTAGAAGAAAACAAAAAAGTCGCCCTACGATCACCCAGGAACACTATGAAGATGCGATAAACGGTATGGATCAGATCGTTACCGACTATGCGTTGCAGCGGAAGAAGACGAGTCGGTGTAGATCGAACTTGGAGTCCCTCGAACCGTAGATGAACGATCCCGCGAACCGCCCATGAACAGTCCCTCGAACGGAAGACCGAAAGTGTGGCCTTTCTATGAGTTGCAAGCGTACGGTCTTCATGATCCGGCAGGGCTTCACCATCCAGAGCTAATCGTCACCGGAGAATTAGAGAGAGGATATTAGAACCACACTGAGGTTCTAATTATGAGGATTACAGGATCTAGGTCTAGCTCTAATTGATCAACTACGACCAACTAGAACTGGAACTAGAGAACTAGAGGAGGCTCCAAAACTTGTGTAGAGAAAAGGTGCAAAAGCCTCTAGTATATATATAGGTTGGAGGGGAGAGGAGGGCGCGCCACAAGGAGGGGAAGGACTCCCCGGCCTCCCCTAGAGGGAAAGGGGGGTGCCTCCCCTATTACACCCTTGTGGCCCAAGTTGCCTTCCACCTCTTGGCCTTTTAAGGCCCGTCAATATTTAGTAAATTATAGAAGCCTCCTAACTATTATTAAAGTCTTTTATTATTAATTTACTATCTCCAGAAACATTTTACACCTATATATAATTTATTGGTAATACCCGGTATTGCCCGATAAACTCTGAAACGCTTCCAGTTCCTCTCGAAACTATTTTGAATATTAATTAAACTATTTCACAAATATTTCCTCGTTACTCCCTTCCTACTAACACTCAGAAAATTGTGATTACTTTAAGCTTTTGACCCTGTAGGTTCATTAAAACGTAGACATGAACAAAACCCCTTTGTTCAATGACCGGTAGCGGAACCGTAGACATCCATATCGATCCGTATGAGTATACGAATGACATTCGAGTGAACCTTTGGTTATCATGTGATATTCCTTTTGCTTCCCGATACTTTAAAAATCAGAGGTGAGATGTATCGGTATCCTTTTGAGTCATACACATGCTCACTATACTGATCTCCTCGTTACTGGTTGTTCTTCTTTCTCGTTGACATGTTCCGGCATCCCCGTGACATAGTCACATGTGCCTGGCCAGATGATGACAGATGTCGTCACACCAAGAGGGCCCTAAGAATATCTCTTCATCATCGGAGGAGCAATCCCACTCTTGAGCTATCTAGTCCCTTGTCAAACTTTCCGATGAACCTGTAAGTTGTCGTTATGATCACCGTGTTATAAATGAAGTTTGAGCAACCCCAAAGCCCACCGTACGGTAAGAAGTGACTACGATACTCTCATGGTCTAAGGAACTAAAACACACGTTAACATTCTTTATTATAACAATTGACATTCTGTATTATAACAATTGGCTTCTGACGATATAATCTTAAAAGTATAACAAACAAGTTTGGGTCGATACAATATGATCGTTCTTCCTCTCAATGTTGTTTTAGGACCATCGTTACACTTAAGGATATCCTAAGATCCGGAAAACATGATTACCAATAACACTTGAGCCCATCTCAGAGGCAAGACTAGGAACCTAATTTTACCGTTTATCATTCTACACGTGCATATGAGTTTTCCACCGAATCACATATTCCAGGATCATAGCGGTTATAGCATAGACTATAAACTCTTAATTATGAACATGAAAATATAATAATACAATATTATTACCTCTAGGGCATATTTCCAACACATGTGTCCTAGAAAACACACCAACACGATTACAAAATAAGAACTACTTGTTTTGTTGTGGACTTGGTGGAGTTACAATGGGCGGGCTTGCACTCTTCATGGCTTACATAGGAAACCAGCAGCGTTTTCTTCAGGAGTTCCATCGGAGCATCTACAACCAGACCTAGCTAATCCGCCCCCTAAACGTCTGCGGACGCGTCGATCACCCATCAAGTGTTCGTGTCCACAACGGGTACCTCATTAGCAAACCCTCAAATTCATACAATGTCATGCAACACAAACTGAACTCACATACTACTTGATCCCGCAAATACCATACGGCTACAACATCATACATGTCATCGGACTACCAAAAAATTGGCATGCTCCAACTTCATCATACTAAATTGGCATGCTCCAACTTCATCATACACCATCAGACTACCAAAAATTGGCATGTTCTAAATACTAGAGTTATGGAGATTGTTCACCTGCAGCTGCCCTTTCCCTTGTCGTCTTTATCGTTGAAGTAGCGGTCGAAGACGCAAAATGGATCAATCCGGATCTGCTCACTGCCGTCATTGGCTTCCTGCTTCTCCTCATGGGGGGCAGTCAGCCATGGCATGGAACGCCCCGCTTTGCTCCCTTGCGAGGGTGTGTATCGTCCTCCTTTGCTGCTTCTCGAGGATGTGGGCACAGGGGGCTTCGTCGTTGTTGTCCAAGGCGACGTGCGACATCACTTTTGCGGCCTCGACCTTTGGGGCTGCTCTGGCTTGTCGTGCCTTGTTCCTCGCATGACGGGCATGCCGGTCCTTTGCATCGGTTGGGCCGTGGCGCATGCCGGTGTTGAACTTTGGCTCAGAGCCCGATGCCACGGGGGACAAGGCGCCACCGAAGGGGTTGTACCACCAGCCAATAGTCGGCGCATTCGATGAGGCCACGGTCACAAGCCTCGAGCCACCAATGTCGCCAGATCCAAGCGCCATTTGCACAAACGCAATGGATTCGCGCCGATGCAACTCCGACTGCGGAGGTGGGATTTCCTCCGAGACCGATGGTCAGCCAGCCAGACGGCTAAATCCTCATCCCCGCATCGGATGAGGTCGATGGGTCAGGAGATTTCATAATCAAATATGTTGTCTGCCATGCGGAAGAAGGCTAAAGATCGCCGAATAGAAGTTTGGGGGCAGAGTGAAGCGGAGTGGCTAGGGTTTTGTCTGGGATGTTGATAGGGACAAACATATGTGGGGTCAAGGTGGGCCAGCAAGGGCTGGATCCGGCGTCAGGTACGCACAGGCGCGCGTCCAAGCCTCCCCCATATCCGCCATATATATGGGTTGGATATGAGAAGTGCCAGTCAGCCCCGATGTATAGGGCCGATGTGAGGGGTGTGGCTAAATCACAATTTCTTGACCGGTTACTGACCGAGCCGTCCACCGGGATGTATAAGGGGCGTTTGAGGAGTCCGGCTACAAATGCTCTGATGTAACTGCTTTTTTCTAGAAACTCTAATGCAACTGCTTCACCAATGAAGCAAATTATAACGGACCACTTCACCAATGAAGCAAATTAGGAAAGCGCCTGGCCATGCTTCCAATCAGACGGCCTATGACAAGTTCAATATTATGCAAAAGTGAGCCCTCTCTTATTTTCAGATCACGACAGGAAAAAAAATCTGTTATGAAAAGCAGGTTCACATAATTTACAGATGGCCAATCCATAAATATTGCCCAAGGAGCATATAAAAAAAGTACAGGAAGAGCTCCTAAAATCCAGATTTGTTGAGCACAAGAACAAGGCCATGCATCTAAATGATGACTGTAATTTGGAAGCAGTGGAAAACATGTACTCCCTCTGTCCCATAATGTAGGACGTTTTTTGATACTAGTGTAGTGTCAAATAGCGTCTTATATTACGGGACAGAGGGAGTAGATCGGAAAGCTCAACTTTACTGTCCTAGTCCAATTTAAGCTTGACAATATATAAATATATACACATACATGCTTGCCTCTGTTAATTAGCAGAAGCAAGTTCAATACAATGCCCCTCTTTCGGCCAATACATACTCCCTCCAAATTATCTTTACCCCTTACTCATCGCTTTTAGTACCACCTTCTCGGGTCTAGAAATGGTGAGTCCACGATCCACCAGTCCCAAGACACCCCGGGCTCCAAAATAATGACCAAGGTATATTCTATCTATCCAGCTTTAAGTTATCGCAGAGGTGGCCGAGTTCAGGCCTAGCCTCCATCCATGACGCAAATGTTACTTCATGCAAGGATGTACAATGGACGTAGGACCTAAATGTTATCAGAAAGAAGTAACGCCTGCAATTGCATTAGTTTAGAGTAAGAAAACTATTAAGGCCAACATTTTAAAAACATGTACTCCAGTGTCAAAAAACATCTTATATTTTAAGACAGAGAGAGTACTAGCTAAATATATTAAATTCAACAATGCATGTCTAGGATGACGTTAAAAGTCAAAACAATGCAAACAAAAATAGCTTCCACACTAGTCAATTCCGAATTCCCCTATGTCACAACTGCTACCACTGCATGTTATTTAGTACTACCTCCGTCCCAAAATAAGTGTCTCAAACTTAGTACAAGTTTATACTATAGTACAAAGTTGAGACACTTATTTTGGGACGGAGGGAGTACTACCTCTGTGACTAAATATAAGATTTGCAGTTCAAAAACATCTTATATTTAGTTACGGAGATAACACTTTGTATAATCTTCTTTTTGACCATGCAACACTTACTAACCAAACAGAAAGCTAGAACAGAGTCCGAAAGTGATCACATTCTTGGATGTCATAAAATAGTACTCCATCCTAAAATAAGTGTCGCTGATTTAGTATAAAGTTAGTACAACTTTGTACTAAATCGGCGACACTTATAAAATAACCTATTGGCATGAAGTAGGCAGTAGAAGCACCCACAAAACTTGCAGATACAACTTAAGTAACATCATGGTTTACTTTATATAACTCTGGTTTATGCAAATTATAATACCTAGTTATGGCACAGATCACAATAAAGTACTTTAAAAAACACAAGCATTCCTTTCTACCACGACAATCAAGCATCTTCCTGTCCTTGCCGTGGTAAGCTTTCCCTAGCAGCGATCCACCATGACACGAGGCCCTGGTCCATGGTGGGGACAAACGCCTGTAAGTTAGCCCATTGGAGGATGGAGTTCCAAATTATATTGGTGACGGTGCAGCCGGCGAAGAGATGACTGCAGTCCTCAGACACGAAACTGCACATGGCAAATTGCTTGTTATGAGGGATGTCAGCGCCCCCACTGCAGCCAACGACACCGACAAGCAGGTCCCATAGGCCAGCGGCTCGCGAGGCTCGCCGACTGCCGAACTACTACCGCGGGCCCGGAGGCCCAACCCCCGCAATGTTGGGCCGGAGTGGACCCGGTGAAGCCCAAGGGCAACGACTACTACTAAAGGCGCCACCATCGACTGGCGAGGTATCCGGTGGATCAGAAGGCATGGCACGGCGGCTACCCTGTTACCAATTCCCCACTGCTCAAGAACCCTAGCTACTCGATCCCCAATTCTTGTAACCGCTGTAATAGATCGAACCAGAGAGAACTCCTGCCCTTGCAATACAATCCCCTAGCCAGTACCTTACACGTGGTATCAGAGACCAATCCACCCCACTTCCTCCGCGTCACTCTGGCCCAAATCATCGAAACGCGGCGTCTGTGGCAAGCGAGATCACAGCTCGTCGCCATGGATCCATCGGTTGAAGCCTTCCTCGACCGCCTCGACAACACTCTGAAGGCCCAGAACAAGGTCATCGCCGAGATCCAAGCGTCCACGGCCAAGATCGACGAGCTCGTCAATTGGCGACCCGATCTGGAGAAGCGAGTCGCCGATCTGGGCGATGCGGTGGCAGCGCTCCAGCTCGCGCAACCAGCGCCAACCAAGGAGATCGAGGGGAACCGGGCACCAGCACCGACCCACGCCCCACCAGCGACGACCGGTGCCCACATCGGGGCCGGGACCGGCGCGGTCGACGTTTCTCAAGGGCCCGCAGGCCACGGCGTCTTCAACCTACCACGGGGGCCCTCGGCGGTGTCGTTCCAGATACCGCCCCCGCCCCCGGCATCTGGTCAGTTCAACGCCCTGGCGGCCTCATCCTCCCCTCCCTCCCCATTTGCGCACGCGAGCCAATTGCTCTCGGGCCTGGGTCAAACCCACCCGTCCATTTCTTTCCCACAGTTCACGGGAGATAATCCCAACCTGTGGAAGACCCTTTGTGAGCAATATTTTCAGATGTTTGGAATTGTGCAATCATTTTGGGTTCCTATGGCCGCTCTGAATTTTTCGGGTGCGGCATCTCTGTGGCTGCAGTCCATTCAGAAACGGCTAGGAGATTACGATTGGGATTCATTCACTACACTACTCTGTACTCGTTTCGGGCGTGATCGGCATCAGACGCTGATCAGGCAGTTCTACGCTGTCCGCCAAACTTCTTCAGTAGCCCAATATATAGAGCAGTTTGAATTGATAATCAACCATTTATCATCCTATTCTGATACAATTCACCCCTTCTACTTTTTGACTCGGTTTGTCGAGGGCCTGCGGAAGGATATACGGGCGGTGGTGCTCGTCCAGCGCCCACCAGACCTGGATACAGCTTGTGCGCTGGCCCTACTTCAGGAGGAAGTGGCCGACGGCGTATTCGGCAACTTGCCACGACCACCGGAGCCTACTCCACGCGCAGGCACTCCCCTGCCCCTGCCTCCTCCGCCGGCGCGTCTCGTCCCAGCTGCACCTGCGACGGACCGCCGCGGCACTGACGCAGCGCGAGCGGATACATCCAAGATCAAGGCTCTGCGGGACTATCGGCGCGCCCGCGGGCTCTGCTTCAAGTGCGGCGAGCGGTGGGGACATGATCATGTCTGTCCCACCACTGTCCAGCTGCACGTGGTCGAAGAAATGCTCGAGCTCTTCGGTGTCGAGACCAGCTCCGACGCCGAGGATGACGTGCAGCAAGTTCACGCCATCTCGCGCCCAGCTCTGGACGGCGGCGTCTCACCCAAGGCGTTCCAGCTGCTAGCCACCATGCAAGACCAAGAGGTGCTGATACAGGTGGACAGTGGGAGTTCTACGTCTTTCATCAATCAAAAGCTGGCCGAGCGCTTGTCAGGCGCACAAGCTTTGCGTCAGCCTTGCCGAGTGAAAGTGGCTGGCGGTGGTGAACTCCTCTGCTCTGCCTCAATTCCCGGCTGCCGCTGGTCGTCCCAAGGACTGGAGTTTGTTACAGATATGAAGATTTTACCGCTGGGGGTGTATGATGCGATTCTCGGAATGGATTGGCTTGAGCAGCACAGCCCGATGACTGTCGATTGGCGGAACAAACACCTGCACATTCCGACAGCTCTCGGCCCAGCCAGCCTGTTTGGACACGAAGCTCAATCAACACAGTGCCATGTAATCAACAGCGCGCAGTTGCAGCAACTGCATCGCCAAGGCGCCTTGCTGCACCTGTGTTTGCTCTATCCAATCAGCGAGAAGCAAGAGACTCAAGTGCAGGAACCCCCGGAGCTACAGCCGCTGTTAGCAGAATTCGCGGATGTTTTTGGCGAACCCAAGGGCCTACCCCCGCGGCGGGCCTGTGACCACACAATTCCCCTCATGCCAGGGGCGCAGCCAGTCAACATCAGACCTTACCGCCACAAGCCGGAGCACAAGTCTGAGATCGAACGCCAAGTGCAAGAACTTCTGCAGTCAGGGGTGATTCAACGCAGCCACAGTACTTTCTCTTCTCCGGTCATTCTAGTCAAGAAGAAGGACGGAACCTGGCGGCTGTGCGTGGACTACAGACACCTTAATGCCATGACGCGCGTTAGCAAGTTCCCTGTACCAATCATTGAAGAGCTGCTTGATGAGTTGCACGGCGTGGTGTGGTTCTCTAAACTGGATCTGCGTGCGGGTTATCACCAAATTCGATGAATTTAAAACTGCTTTTCAGACGCACTCGGGACAGTATGAATTCAAAGTCCTCTCGTTCGGACTGGCGGGGGGGGGGGGGGGGGGGGCAGGTACTTTCAATGGTGCGATGACAGATACAATGCACCCCCTCCTGCGACACTGCGTTCTGCTTTTCTTCGACGATATCCTGGTATTCAGCAAGACCTGGAAGGACCACCTGGCTCACCTTAGACAGGTTCTTGAACTCCTGCATCGAGATCAATGGAAAGTGAAGAGGTCCAAGTGTGAATTTGGCCAGCAGCAACTGTCTTACCTGGGTCATGTCATCAGCAGCCAAGGTGTAGCCACGGAACCAGCAAAGATCAGAGCAGTGGAGGCGTGGCCGACGCCGGTTGATGCAAAGGAAGTGCGCCGATTCTTGGTACTCGTGGGATATTACCGCAGATTCGTCCGTGGTTTTGGGATTATTGCACGTCCCCTCTTCAACCTCTTGAAGAAAGGCGTCCCTTTCGTCTGGACAGACAACACCAACCAAGCTTTTGAGCTGCTCAAACAACAACTCGTGTCAGCACCGGTTTTGGCGATGCCGGATTTCAGCAAAACATTTGCTGTTGAGACAGATGCGTGCGACAAAGGGATAGGAGCAGTTTTGCAGCAGGAAGGACACCCAATCGCCTTTATGAGCAAGAGTTTGAGCCCGCGTTACCAAGGCCTATCAACCTACGAGAAGGAGTACTTGGCTATCGTGGTGGCAATCGACCAGTGGCGACCATACTGCACAATGAATTTGTCATCTTCATGGATCAAAAAAGTATCATTCATCTTGAAGAGCAGCGCTTGACAACACCTTGGCAGCAGAGGGCTTTCACCAAGCTGTTGGGCCTTCGGTACACCATTCGATATAAAAAAGGATCAGACAACACAGCTGCTGATGCTCTTTCTCGCTCGCAGTCCCCAGAACTATTGTTTGACATCTCCACTTGTCAACCCAGCTGGCTGGATGACGTGTTGGCAAGCTACAATTGCAACCCTCAAGCTCAAAAACTACTGCAGCAACTTGCTCTTCGGGAGGACCCCAAGCAAGGATTCACACTACAGAAAGGAATCTTGCATTTCCGCGGCAGGATATGGCTGGGGGGCTCTACGGCATTGCAACAACGGATCATCTCAGCATTTCATGATAGTCCCGTGGGGGGGCACAGCGGCTTTCCCGCCACCTTCCGTCGCATCCGTCGCTTGTTCGCTTGGCCTAAGATGAAAGTGCACGTCTTGCAATACGTGCGGTGTTACCAAATCTGCCAGCAGGCCAAACCAGACCGCTCAGCATCTCCCGGACTGCTGGAGCCTTTGCCCATTCCGCAGCAACCTTGGGAGATGATCACGATGGACTTCGTAGACGGCTTGCCACAGTCTGGGAAGTTCAATTGCCTCTGGGTGGTAGTCGACAAGAGGACCAAATTCGCGCACTTCTTACCTCTGGCGCACCATTACACAGCTTCTAAAGTGGCGCTCCTCTACATGTCCAGCATCTACCGCATCCATGGCTTCCCCGGCTCCATCGTGTCCGAGCGGGATCCAGTCTTCACCAGCAATTTCTGGCGCGAGCTCTTCAAGTACGCCGGCACAGACTTGAGGATGAGCTCGGCTAATCACCCACAGACGGACGGGCAAACGGAAAGAGTGAACCAGTGCATTGAGACCTACCTGCGCTGCTTCGTCCACGCTTGTCCGAGCCGTTGGAGTCATTGGATACCGCTGGCGCAATTCTTGTATAACTCGTCCCACCACTCCAGCATAGGCATGTCCCCGTTTAAGGCAATGTTCGGATACGAACCCAGGCAGTGGGGCTTGGCACCCATGGCGGATTGTACCGTCCCTGCACTCCACTCGTGGCTGGAAGAGAGGGCAGTGATCCAGGACCTGCTGCAACAGCACTAGCATCGAGCGCAGCAACACATGAAGGCCCAGGCTGACAAACGAAGATCACCACGTACCTTTGAGGTTGGTGATCTGGTGTATCTCAAACTCCAACCATATATTCAAACATCGGTGGCAAGGCGAGCCAACCACAAGCTTTCCTTCAAGTATTATGAGCCATTTCCCATCATCGCCAAGATCAACGATGCAGCTTACAAGTTGGAGCTGCCAGCGCACTCTCAAGTGCATCCAGTGTTCCACGTCTCCCAACTCCGTCACCGTCTCCGGCCGGGTACGCAGTCCTCCGCTGATCTTCCCCAACCTACTAATATTCCTGTCGTGCCAGTGGCAGTCCTGCAATATCGCTGGCGTCGGAGAATGGTGCCCTTGTGGAGCAGGTCCTGGTTCGCTGGTCGGATCAAGCGGCACTTGCGGACACTTGGGAGGACAAGGTGGCGCTGCAAGCTCGTTTTCCTGGAGCAGAGGCTTGTGGGCAAGCCTCATCCCAAGGAGGAGGGGATGTCAGCGCCCCCACTGCAGCCAACGACACCGACAAGCAGGACCCACAGGCCAGCGGCTCGCGAAGCTCGCCGACTGCCGAACTACTACCGCGGGCCCGGAGGCCCAACCCCCGCAATGTTGGGCCGGAGTGGACCCGGTGAAGCCCAAGGGCAACGACTACTACTAAAGGCGCCACCATCGACTGGCGAGGTATCCGGTGGATCAGAAGGCACGGCACGGCGGCTACCCTGTTACCAATTCCCCACTGCTCAAGAACCCTAGCTACTCGATCCCCAATTCTTGTAACCGCTGTAATAGATCGAACCAGAGAGAACTCCTGCCCTTGCAATACAATGCCCTAGCCAGTACCTTACAAGGGAGACCTCTCTTGGCAAGGCCATCGGCCGTCCAGATTCTCTTGCACGACACAAGCCAAAGGTGGGAGCTTGCACTTGAGCGGGGCTTTAGCCTTCCAAATGGCCTCATCGAAGCTGCTCCTAGAGGAAGCGGCAAAGTGCGCCCCATAGACGGACACGACCAAGAAATTACCGCTAGGCTCCCACGATCATGACCAGCTATCTTTGTGCTCCGGGTGGAGATTAAACCGCAAACTCTTTCCCAGAGCTCGAGTAATTGAAGATAAGCACGGATGTTAAGGTGCCCCTTGCGTCTTTTAACCAAGCCGGATCAAGCAAGTCCTCGGCACCTTTCTGCACGCTCTAGTAGAGGGGGTGATCAGGTCGACAATCTCCGGTGTGACCATGTCCAGGGAAACACCATTAAGCCACTTATTGCATCAGAAGTAGGTGTGTTCGCCGTTGCCAACCACAACCTTTGCTGCAGCATTGAACAGATCCTTTTCTTAAACCTCCAGTGAGGCGCCGTAGTAACGCCAAGGAATGTCAGGGCCATACGCAACCTCCACTCCCAGCACAGATTGAAGGCTCTACACATGATTTACAGGTCAAGCATGCCGAGGCCACCGACTCACTTTGGCCTACAGATCACCTTCCAACTGACCAAACAATGCCCACCCGCAAAGGCATCGGTTCCTTTCTGAAAGAAGACTCTACGAATCTTGTCAATAGCCTTGAAGACCCACAGTGGGGGGATCAACAGAGATAAGATGAAAGATGGGTTCAGCGGTGCGGTGAGCATGGCTTGCACAAGGATAAGACAACCGTTATGGGTGCAACTTATCTCTATTGCATAGCCCAAGGGGCAAACATATAGTACACAAGACTTATGAGTACAAGGAAGGATACATAGCCTAATAAATACTCCCTCCGTTCCTAAATATAAGTCTTTGTAGAGATTCAATGCGGACTACATACGGAGCAAAATGAGTGGATCTACACTCTAAAATATGTCTATATACATCCGTATGTAGTTCTTATTGAAATCTCTAAAAAGACTTATATTTAGGAACGGAAGGACTATATAGTACACAAGACTTGGGGTACAAGGAAGGAAGCATAGCCTAATAAGGACTCCTAGACTAATACTAATACTCCTTAATCCACGTCTTGACAGTTTCATCGTAGCATGAAGAGTCTTAAAAACCTGTTGAGTCAAGCCAAAGGGGATAAATAACAAAGAAGATGTCGCATCAGAGGAAGACACCGCATCGGTAGAAGATACAAGAGAAGATGGGTTGTCAAAAGAAAATGGCACATCAAGAGAATGAAACATTGTGCAAAAAATCATAGCCCAAGAAAACTGGTGGCGAAAGAAGCTCGACGGCAAGAGAATGGGTGTAGATCGACAATCCAAAAGGAGGCCACAAAAATCCTATAGAAAGGACAAGGACAAAAGGCTGACGGATAAAGGTATGGTGGACTCGCATGACATGAGAAACACGAAAAAGAGCAACAGACTTGGTGGACGCAGCGAAAATATAGAAAACTAGATAGCACATACTAGACTATAGATGCAATGGCTGCGAAAGAAAAATCATAGACAAAGGCCAAAACCAATACGAGATATGAGAAACACGAAAAAGAGCAACAGACTTGGTGGACGCAGCGAAAATATAGAAAACTAGATAGCACATACTAGACTATAGATGCAATGGCTGCGAAAGAAAAATCATAGACAAAGGCCAAAACCAAGCAGAGCACTTGTGTTGTGCTCCTAACTGTGAAGAGGGTGGTCTCTCTGAGCTAGAAGAGTCAGCAGCAAGACCGATAGAACCTATTGATTTAGAACCCGAAGTTGCAAGCAGACGCTTAAGTCGCACAATATCCTGCTGAGTCAAGGACAAATCCCTGAAGTTGTTGTGCGCGCCTGGCGTAGATGTCGCTTCTTCAAGAACCAATCAGGCTCGAGGTGACCGTCCTTGTAGTAGCCACAATGAGTACGAGAGCGATCCTCGCCACCAGGAAGAGTGGAGTGGCGGAGCACTGGAGCGGGAAAAAAACGGTATAGCAGACGGCGTAGAAAGAGCTCGAGCACAGAGGGAACATCAAGTAAACCTGCCCCACAAAGGCGAGTCTCCTCCGCCCGTATCTCATGAAATACAGCCACGAGCAAACAACTCAGCACGCCATGGCTCAAACTCCTTATGAAGCTGAGACAAGAACTTGTAGACACGATGAAACTCCAAGTCTGACCACACAGCCTGGCAACACTGGCAAGTACGACAACCAGCAGTGAAGAGAGTCAAGCCGGCGCTAGATAGCAGAACTCTATGTGTAGGAATCATCAACAGTGGAGTCACCCTGCTGAAGAGCATGCCCCTGGCAAACCACAAACAGGTATAACGCATCACCAAAGGGCTGATAGCGCTGGCAAAAACATGTCCACATCTCGAAGACGGTAGCGAGGCCCATAAACTCGGAGGAAAACTAAGGGAGAACACTGGAAGTGGGGACAGCCACAGCACGAGCATCAGCATCAAACCACTGTAAGCAGACAGAGCATGCCGGTAAGAGGGAAGAGCCTCCTCATAGGCCAAAACCTACTGCTCATAAGCATGATCCGCAGTCTCATCAGCAAGCTTAGCAGAGTCCTTAGCAGCTTGAGGAGTATCCGCAGCAAGAGCCTGTGGTGTTGGCGGAGTAGGAGCCACAGGAAGAACTGGATGCGGCGGACAGGAGGTCTCACCAGAAACTAAGGCCACGCAATGAATGTGAAAGAAGGCAACGAACTCGGTGTAGTTAGTACAATAAAAAATAACCGGGCAACAAGGAATGACGACATAGCCCGATGACATATCCCGATAATCTTTTTTTTTTAACACCAAGCAATCGATTCAGCCCAAACTAATGAGAGGAAGCAGCGACCCAAGCGAGAAGGCCTGACCCAGCCGAACGAGGCCCAGCCGAACGAGGCCCAGCCGAGTCAACCTGGCCAAACAAGCAAGCCGAATGAGCAAGGAAGCCTCAAGCGAGATGGCTCCGACCCTATGAAATCAGGCAAGAGGAGCTGAAATCCGGACGAAGTCGGGCAAATACGGGCATCCAGCAGGTGACGGCGGACGGGCGGGATCTGGCAGGGGGCAGCGTACACGGGCGAAATCGGGAGGGATCCAAGCGGAATCCGGCGACGCAGAGTTGAATGGGGCGGCGGGATCTGGCATGGGAGATTGACTGGGGCGGCGGCGACCTTCCAGGCGACGGGATCCGGCGTGGCAGAGTTGACTGGGGCGGCGGCGACCTTCAGGGCGGCGGGATCCGGCGTGGTAGAGTTGACCAGCAGCGACAACCTTCAGGACAGCCGGATCCGGCGGGAAATCAGTGGGGCGCAGCACAATCCGTCATTACGAGCAGACAGGAGCAGCGGCTGTTGACCAAACATGGCGGTTGCTCAGACGGGATGAGCAAAACGCGAACGTGCGGGAAGAGAAAAGCAGAGACAGCCGGCGAATAGAAAGCAACGGCGGTGCAAGATTGGATAGGGGAAGCACGAGTTGCGTGTGCTAAAAGAAATACCTAGGCTCCAATACAGTGTTATGGATGCAACTCATCTCTATTGCATAGCCCAAGGGGCAAATAGATAGTACGCAAGACTTGGGGTACAAGGAAGGAAACATAGCATGATAAGGACTTCTAGACTAGTACTAATACTCATTAGCAACAACCACCCTGGTTGAGAAAACCCGTCCGCCGTGCTGCCAATTTGTTCCTGATAATATCAATTAACTTCTGGAGTTCTTCCTTGCACACTTTCTTGAGACTCAACGGGAGGCCAAGATACCTGACGAGCAGAGGGCAGATTTTGCAACACACGATGTCACTAATTTCCTCGGCACGATGGGAGACAAAGAACTCTTGCTCATATTACATCGGAGGCCAGAGGCCCTACCAAACATATCAAGAAGGTAATTGACAGCATAAGCCTCGTCCGTACAAGCCTTGATGAGCACAATCACATCATCAACATATAAAGATAGTCTCTCAGGACGCAGTAACCTAGATGAGATAGGAGACCCTCCTACTCGGCCTTGTCGAACAAAGCACGCAAATCATCACCAGGACTCAATTTCGCTCTGGGATAATTCCTTCCGGAACATCTCTTTGATCTTATCGATTGCCTCCGGACAAAGTGGGAGATCTTTGGTTGTTAGGCCGATGCGCTTGGTGACAACGACCTGAGCCCGCTGATCCGCCATGAGCCCAGCCATCTGCTGATTAGCGATATGAGAACTCTTCTGAGAGGGGGTAGCATCGACCAGATCTGCTCTGCTCTTCCTTTTCCTTTGTACGTCAGGCGGGGGCAAGATGGGTTGTTGAGCCTCGCGCAGGGCTCACATGGAGTAAATGACCACTAGTAGAAAAAGGACCTTTGGTTCAGCACATTAGTCTCGGCTAGAGTTGGAACCGGGACTAATATGAGCATTAGTCCCGGTTCCAAGTTTCATGGGCATCAGGCGACCTTTAGTCCCGACTGATAACACCAACCCGGACTAAAGGTCCTATATTAGTCCCGGTTGGTGTTAACAACCAGGACTAAAGGCCTTGACCCTTTAGTCCCGGTTGATAACACTAACCCGGACTAAAGGGTCTACCTTTAGTCTCGGTTGGTATTACCAACCCAGACTAAAGGACCCTTTAGTCCCGGTTGATAACACCAACCCGTACTAAAGGTCCTCCATAGGCTAGTTCAAAAGGAAAGCATCCCATCCAAAGTCACATGTGCTGTGTAGGTGGGGTGGTAAGCTACGCGCGAGGCAATACATGAGGTCTTGAGTTCGAATCCCACGAGTTGCATTGGTGGTAGGCATTATTATTTTTAGCCTGGAGGACCTTTACTCCACGTCACAACCGGGACTAAAGGATCATGCCTTTAGTCCCGAATCCATAGTCCCGGTTGGGAAAACTGGGACTAAAGGGGGTTGGGAACCGGGACTAAAGGAGGTTTTTCTACTAGTGGACCAGAGCCTGCACTACCCTGGGATGACTGCCCAGCAGAAGCATCGTCCGGATTTGCATGGCGTTGTCCTGTCCCACAGAACCAGGGCCGCAAGGGGCCTCATATTGTGCATTCAAGGTGGACCTCAGGCAATCGTCAATCCGCAGACCTAGGCCCACCAGCAACGACCCCCTGGTTAATGACATCTACATGAACGGAGGCATGGGCCTCAGCCTCGCCCATAGCACCACCGAAGGATAGATTATTTAACAAATCAAATCATGACTGCATGGCAGAGACAGGCGGAAGTGTGGTCCCACTAACATGACCTCATTAAGCAAAGCACAGTCACTAGCCAAGGGCTCAGCCAGCGACATGCTCACCTCAGGATACCAATAGCCTAGGATCTTCAAAGCTGGAGCCAAAGGTCATGGAATCAGAGGGGGCGGACGGCGCACCATTAACGGTTGAACCGTGAACCGTTAGCAGCAAAATTGTTGTCCCCTCGTTATCTGAGAAAGCTGAGCAGAATCACCTTTGACACTGCAGATGACCTGACTAATAGTCCCTCTGGACGAGGGCGGCCTGGCTTTGCCAACTTGAATAACCACTGCCCTAAGTCCAAGAGAATGGAACAGTGGTCAGAGATAACAGTGGAGAGACAACAAAGCGAGCGGCTGGGGTGCAGCTCCTCCCAATTCACCATGCAATACACGCGGTCAAGCTTTACCAAAGTGGGAGTAGCATGCTCGTTGGACCTCGTGTAGCGTCAACCAGTTCTTTGAGCTCACATTCATTTAAGAAGTGATGGAATCTTCCAATCAAGCCAAGGTGGAGGTTGTCGTTGCTCTTGTCTTGTTGCGGTAGATCATGTTAAAGTCCCAGCTGACAACCCAAAGGCCTGGCCGGATGGCTACCAACTCGCATCTCATCAAGCAAAGCGATCATGTCCTCGTCCTCCTGCGGCCCATAGACACAAGTCAACCACCAACGGTCCCCAAACAAGCAGGGATACGTGTGCACGATGGAGCGAGCAACCAGCATGACCAGGGCAATGGCAGGATTGACCTGCGTGCTAGGCATCTCCGACCCCGCAATGGCGGGGATCAACGTGTGGTCCTTCCAAGGACCCACAGCATCCCCTGCGGACGTGGCGAGCTTGTAGTGCCCCTTTTCCCGCCACTTCCCCCACCCCGCTTCCTTCGACCTTTTCCCTTTTTGACTGAGGTCGAGTCCACCGGCGGAGGCGGCGACATCTTCCATGACGCCACCTATCTCAAGCAGGACTAGCCTAATCAATCATTGGAGGTGACCGGAGCGAAGGCAGCGCCGCCATAGGTCGACGACGGCGAATCCAGTCTTCCTAGCGTGTACTTGAAGCGCCTCGTGACCAACCAAAGTCTAACCATGTGCACATCGCCATTGCTAACGCCTCCCAAATCTGCATGCGGCGAACAACGGTAATCAACCATCTGGGCCACATGGATAAACAGCGGGTCGACATGGATCTTGACGCTCAGCGGCATGACAAGCTCAAACAGCTCGCCAGTGTCGTGCCAATGACAGATCATCCGATTGCACCACGTAGAAGTCCTCCCTGGTGATCCTAGTTGCGTGCAGACACTAGCCGGTGAGCAGAAAAACTGCCATGTCGGCTCTGTCGTACAGTTGGCGACGCAGTGGTTAGGGTCCATATAGAGCAGGCACGGTCTATCAAAGGCGGGGTGGCGACCTTCGCCCGTCACCGCCGACCTGCGCTTGCTACCGCGACGACCACCATCTCAACGCTTGCTCTTGGGCTGCTCCACACCCATGTCTTCATCCTCATTCGGATCATCCAACTCATCAAAGCCATTGTCAGAGTCCACCACGTGACCCTCCGAGCGAGGGCCCTAACACGCACACTGAGACTCGGCAACCTCCACCGCCATGGCCTTCCCGTTAACGACGTCGTGCTAGGAGCGCCGCGAATCTTCATCAGACGAGTCCAAGCTGCCACCCCAACGATCCTCACGGACGCGCTACTGTTCAGGGCTACCGCTGGACAAGTGGTCCATGGCTACAGAAAGGGGAGCTCGGAAGTGGGGGTTGGGAAGGGGAGTGGCCCTCAGGGCCAAAGTGGCGGTCGGCGGGAGGTGGACATCAGCAACAGAGTGGCCAACGTGGGAGGGAGGGTAAGGCTTGGTCTCATGCGCTCGCTCTCGCTTTCAAAACAAGTTCTCTTCACTCTCAAGGCCGTAAGGTTTGGCATGAGTGCAAATGATCACTTGCATTATTTCAAAAATAGCACCAAAACATTTTTCTAATGCCAAACACGTCAGGTGACTCCAGCCATGGATAGTCAAGTCAGTTTGTTGCCACTAGCCCAATTAGTACAGAAGGTAAAATGTTGCTAGTGGATATCTAATGGCAATACTCTTGGCACATAGGAGCACCGCGTGGCGGCAAATTCGAAAATACATTCCACTCTAAAGTGCAAGCCCTTGTATAGTGTGTTGGTGTATCACTAACCGCAACAGTGTCATTTACAAACAAAATAAATCATCAATTCAATGGTTCTCTTTTGAAGGAAAATGATTTCTTGTACTAATTCTTAGAAGAAAAATCATTTGTACCTTTTCTAACATAAATGATCATTTGTACCTGAATAGTACCTCCTTGATCTTGCCAGTGATATGTTGCAAATTGTAAACAACCACTGTTTCACATGGCAGTCAATTGGGTGTTCTCAGTGGCATTTCTAAAATTAGTTGCTTCATTGTTGTATGGACCATTTTTTCTAATTTTAATAGCAATGTCAAGTGTCACAAAGTAAGGAAACACTCAATGTCCTATTACGCTTCCTTAAGGTATCCACAAAGAGCAAAATGGAATACATATATTGTCAATGCTATACCAAACGATATACCTATGAAATAATACTTTACTGATGTTTAGTGACGCTCAAAAATAAACTTCAGTGATGTGAGATAAGTTAATATATTTTTTTATAATCAGATAAAACAAAGGCATGCACTTCGTCTTGAATATATTATATCAAGTATGAAGAACTAAAGATGTTAGGAATAAAAGAGTGTCATGTGACAGAAAACCCCTTGAGTTAAATCAAATTATACATACCTCAAAGCTTTAGTCCCCATATCCATGAGATATGACCGTGCCTCATCATCATCATCATCATGTGAACAATCTCGCAATGCCTTCCTGTATTGCAAAATATCCTCCCGCAAATCCCCAGCACCAACACATCTTCATAGGAGAAATCAGTACTTGAAAAAATGCTGAACCATCATAACATGGGCTACATCAACTGCTAACTTAGTAACTTTCCAGGTACTGCACAACTACAATTTAAAAAATTCATATTGAAGCGTAGCTTAAGTAAACGCCACATCTTATGCTATAATACCTGTCAATAACTCTGTCAACCTCTTCTTTGCTTTTAGGACCATGTATCAGTGCTCTAGTAAGGTTTAGTATGTCACGGTAGTCCCCCTGCCTGAGGGCTATGTCAGTGAAGGTTTTCACAGATACACTTTTTGTAAGACAACTTGATATGAAGTGTGTTTCTGCTGTTTGTTCCATGACAAACTTTGCATCTGCACCAAGTCTCAGGCATGTAATGGCCATTGCATAAGCAACACCACCATATCCCGTGTGTGAAATAAAGAGATAGTACCTAGAAGATCTGTAAAGAAGCAACAGTGATTCTTATGTCCCGCAATTGAGCAACAGAAGTCATCAAGTTATATGAATTTTTGGATAAGGGTGCATACTCATTGATTAATGACTGTATTGAATCAACATCAGCAGCTAATGCTTCTCTTTCCCTGGTCAGAGGTATCCTTTTGTAGTCAATACAATACCCCTGATCCCTCAATGTGCTGTACACTTCAGCCGGTGTCATTACGTCCTCCAGATCTATGTGCTCCCAATAACCTAATACACTGCATTGATTTGTGGCTGTGTTAAATTCTTCTTGATGCAGAAGCAGCCGACCTTCTAGCTGTTTAACTTCAGAAAGTATATCCTCCTTCAGCCTTGCCTCTATGTTCTCTACCTGCATACGATAGAATTTAAGGATTGCCAAAAGAAAACGAACAGGCGAATATTGGAGGAGCTACTCACCATTGGGCCACTTATGCCCACATGCTTCAGTGTATCAACAGGTTGATCTAACTCTCTCAAAACAAACGGTGTTCCCTTGATGTAAACTACCACTTCCTCCCTAAGATCCGTGATGACCACCTTCTGAATAATGTCTCTTCCAGTTGCATCCTTACAGCCCAAGTACGACAGAACTTCTCTAGCTCCATCAACAGTTGGTGTTGCCATGCTATACACAGGGTATCCATCCACCTGAGGTTGACATGGTTAAAATTCAGTATTTTTAAAGAATATAAGTAGCCATATATTTCTAAAATGAACTTAGCGAACAAATAAAGCGTGTTGATAATGTAAAGAGAGGTCGGGGTAGACCCAACTTGACATGCGAGGAGTCCATAAAGAGAGATCTAAAGGACTAGAATATCACCAAAGAACTAGCCATGGACAAGGGTGCGTGGAAGTTAGCTATCCACATGCCAGAACCATGACTTGGTTTCGAAATCTTATGGGTTTCATTTCTAGCCTACCCCAACTTGTTCGGGACTGAAAGGCTTTGTTGTTATTGTTGTTCTATATTGACCAACAAGACAGATGATGTAATAGCCATCATTATAAGTATTACTCCCTCCGTCCCAAAATAAGTGACTCAACTTTGTACTAGCTTTAGTAGCTAGTACAAAGTTGAGTCACTTATTTTGGGACGGAAGGGGTACTAATTAGTGACACTGACTATCATTTGAAATATGGTGATTCCAACAAAAGCATTGTCTTAAGGGGTCTGTTATAGTTATAGTTATAGAAGTTCAAGTTACGTTGTCGCCGAGACCTATGGCAGAAATGAACATAACTTTTAGGTAATTATTCTCAGAAAGTGGAAGTAGCATTAAACAACTGATGGCTATTAGCAAAACTAGTAGCCTTCTCCAGCAAGCATGCATACAACCTTTTACTTCATGATGATCATAAAGACCCGGACTACATTTGGGCCTCAAGCGTTCCAAACAAGATCAATGTCTTTACTTGGCTCTTATTTTAGAAACGGCTAAACTCAAAGGATAACTTGCTCCGTCAACACAAAGCTCCAACGCCGCCTGCCCTAGGTGTGGATACAAGTCAGAAGGTTGCGCACACATCTTCATCAATTGCCACCTGACTTCTAGGTTGTGGCAGTGCATTAGCATCGATCAAGGTGACGATATCAACCATCTTGGGACTGGCCTACCCAAAGCGATTAGGATGTCTCCATTTGGCCTTCGATTCTTCTAACCTATGGAATATTTGGGAACCAAGAGCTTCCGTGATGTCGACAACAGCTCTACCATGGTTAACATCATCTCCAATTTTACTTTATGAACTCATTGGTTTTGCCTACCTCAACAACGCAAGATTTTGATCCAAGACGATGTTAGATCCACCGTCAGTCACAAGCCCATAGCAGCACGCCTATCATTGCCGTTCCACTTCCATGCAGCCAAGGCGCGGGCAACACCATGACATTCCGGACGTGATCATCCAACATATGATAAAAGAAGTTGGCGGCCACAGCCGAATCGGAACAACTATGAGGACAGCCGTCGAATTTGGTGACGCTGCCCAACAAGTAGACCGTACGGTGGTTGAGGCCATCCTCAGCGTCGAGCAACTGGAGATGATCCGCACCCTAACGGTCAAGAGAAGAACCATGTGAAGCTTGGGAGGTGATCCATGCGATTCACATCGGCAAAAAATCGCATCCGCAAGTCCACAAAGTCCACGGTGCAGAAGTTGGCCGGGAGTGGGAGCTGCTCACTTTCCACAACAGGGAGAGAGCTGAAAACTTTGCGCTCTTCCTCTCCGGCCTCATGAGTTTGCTGACCATCCATGCTGATCACGTCGACAAACAGAGGGCATTGAGAAGCTGCTACGCGTCGTTCCCCTTGCAAACTGTGTTGCCAATCAAGAGTTTCCTCGATGCCGTTGCTCTCAATTGAAGAGGTGACGAACAGCTCAAGGCTGTTGATGACCATTACTCCCTCCGTCCAGGTGCATAGGGCGTTTAAGGAGCTGCAACACGACCAAGACACACTGTGGTAGGCTAGCGTTAAGTTTGAGGTTGTGAAAACAAGCCTATCATGTGCCCTCAAAACCACAATTGGCAGAAACATTTCATTGTGCATGCATGAGAATGGAGGATTGAGATGTGAATGCATGGGAAAGGGAGCCAAGAAGTTAAAGGGGGTTGCATGAGAGTCAAACGAGAGGATGCGTAGATTACAAGGGATATTAATTACAACTGCGACTAATACTTTTGGAATTGCTGGATTCTCTTAGGTGCCCAATACACTTGGACGGATGGAGTACTAGCCGTCACCCAAGTTGGATCAGCCAATCATGTTTAGCAGCAAACTCTACACCTCTACTTCACTAAGGAGCAGTGGCTCACCCGGATGAAGGACAGGCAGGACGGAGAGGGAACCTCCGAGACTCCCTAAGCCGAGCAGTGGGTGGTGATGCCCCATGGCGTGCAAAAGAAAATAAGCAACATGCCCGCTGCCAAGAGGGCACCTAGGATGACGAGCATGAGAGATGCCGCAACTACAGCCACCTTGAGCATTGGGCAAAGGACTACCGCAAATCCAGGTAAGGCACGGGCACACCTCACCCAAGCCCATGAGGATGACGAGGGCATGCAACAGGAAGAGCCACGGGCAAAGGCATTCCTCGAAACTACGGATGATCGAGCATCCGGAGGGGTGGTACCTCGATATAGAGCCAACCAACCACATGACAGGCCATGGGAGGTCTTCCCAAGCTCGATCACTCTACGGTCGGCTCCGTCACGTTCGGGGATGGCTTGGCTGTGAGCGTCCAAGGCTGCAGCTCGGTCGCTTTCATTGACAAGTTGGGCGCGCACAAGGTCTTAATGGGTGTCTACTACATTCCTCTACTCCGCAACAGCATCATGAGCTTGGGGAAGCTGGACGAGAATGGCGCCACCATCCACATCAACCGAGGAATCCCTTGCATCTAAGACACGGAGAAGCATCACCTTGTCATGGTGCCACACATACACAACCGGCTATATGTGGTGCACTTCAACATCGCTCACCATGTGTACCTCGTTGCACGCCGCAACTCCTTCGCGGCACAAAGGCCCATGTCTCACCACAAAATGGCGCGTGGGAGCTTGAGCATGACCAGCTCTGCGATGCCTGCATCACCACCAACATCGACGAACTCCTTTCGCTAAGAGGGCGAACTTCGGGGCTGAAGGGCGCCTTGACCTCGTGCATGGTGACGTGTGTGAAACACTCATGCCCATGGGTCGTCACTATTTCCTGTTGTTGGTTGATGACTGCACCCGCTACATGTGGTGAGCTTCAACATCGCTCATCATGTGTCTTGCTGCACGCCACGACTGCTTCAACGCATCGCGGCACATGTCTCGCGACAAGACGGTGTGTGTGTTGCCGGAGCCCGAGCATGTGGACCAACTCTACGATGTTTACATCACCATAAACACCAGCAAACTCCTTCCCCCAAGAAGGCAAAATTCAGGGTTGAGGATGCCTCGACCTTGTCAATCATGACATATGCATACCAACGCAACCCACGTAGCTGTCACTATTTCTTGCAGTTGGTTGATGACTGCACCGGCTACACATGGGTGTTCCTCCTAGCAGAGACGATGTGGCTACCTCAATTCAGCACGTCCTGGCCAGACCGAGAGCAGTAGGGCAAGCCCCCAGACTGTCCGGCCCATGTCCGGTATCCAAGCGCCCCCAATTAGATACCAAACAAGACGTGTCTGGTCCTGGCACCCCCACCGCCTCAAGCACCCGGACTATCCGGCTGGATTCACCCCCGACTGTCCAGCCCTATCTTCACCAGCCGCCGCCAAACGCGGAGTCCGCATGGCCCGATGACCGGATTGTCCGACCCTGTGTCTCCATCAACCGTCATCTCGTGTCTGCCCCACGCCAACTCCAGCGCCCGGACTATAATAGCCTTCCAAGCCGAATTGTCCGGCTATGCCCTGTATGCGTGCAGTGAAAAGGCCAAACCCATGTATCACCTTCCAACTTACTCTTTCATGACTAGACTATAAATACCCCTCCTCCTTCGTCCTAGGGTTAGCTAAGACAAGGTTAGACATTAGAGCTTACGTCATGTACCTCCCCATGTGGGATTCCTCCTACATGGAGTTGGCTCCCCTAGTGGAGATCAAGGCCTCCTCTTAAGGAGAAGATTCCTCTTGTGGAATTCAAGCCCTCCTTGTCCTGGACATAAAGAAGAAGATCTCCCACCTCATTCTTACCTCTCCCTTGGATTTGTAAGAAACCATGTGAACCGTGTGGTGTGGGTCTATGGTCACAAGAGGGTGTTGCCTTGGCATCACTAGTTATCCATGTGCTTCACTTGTGTTTTCCCTTGATTTCCTAGTGATTCCCCCCGTATTCTTTGTGTTCTTCCCCAATCTACCTCCATTTCGTGAAGATCGGGCCACCCTACGGCTTGCCCCGTATCAATACCCAAGTCCATTGTCTCCAACCATGATGTCAACTTTGTGAGCTATTTTTGGAAGACGTTGTGGGCTAAGCTCGGCGTCAAGCTCCTATTCTCCACCAATGCCACCCACAAACTGATGGTCAAACCGAAGTCATAAACCGCACTCCATCAACCCTACCACGTGTTATGATCAAGAACTTGAAGTCATGGGACGAGGGCATTCCTCAAGTCGAGTTCGCCTACAACCGCTCCGCTCCACCCACTCAACGGCATGCAAGAGTCCATTTGAGGTGGTGTACATTTCAAACCTCACACCCCGCGACCCCCAACCACTACCACTTCGAGAATGCACAAACTTGGATGCCACCAAGCGCTCCGAGTACATGAAGCAACTACATGAGGAGAAAGGCCAACATTGAGCAACAAGTTCAACATCAAGCCACCAAGTTCAAAGCCAATCGGCAACCAATGATCTTCCAACCCGGTGACTTCATTTGGGTATATCTTCGAAAGGAGCATTTCAAGAGGAGCGGATGTTCGAGCTCATGCCAAGAGGATACAGACCATTCCAAGTTCTCCAACATATCAACGACAATCCCCTAAAAAAACATATCAACGACAATAAGGTAACTCATTTCCTTAACGAAGGTCCTTCCGATATTCATGAGAATGAGTTGCTACATCATGGTGGAACTATATGTGACTATGTGTGATCAGGCGTGATGGCTTGGATGGCTTGGAGCGCAGAGAAGAAGAGATGATGATGAACGAGGAAGGCATGGAGCACGAAGATGGCATCCCAAGACGAGGTCAAAAACAAGGAGAAGGCCTGCCCAGAGACTCCGAGCCACCTCCGGAACACCGAAGGCTGCCTCGAAGGAACCCCGAAGTCTTCGAGTTGACCCCCGGTGTCCAGGATTCATAGCTCTCTGATACCCCGGATTTGCACACTACTAGCTAGCCCAGAGTATGCCCGATGATACACTGGAGATTCCGGAACCCCTGGGGATTCCAACCCAAACTGCCCTAGTAAAGTCAGCTTGGGGCCTCGTAACTCTCCCACTTACCTACTCTTTCGCCCCCAACCTATATAAGACACCTCTTTAGATCTAGGGTTAGCAAAGCATAAACTAAAAAACTGAGCGAGCTTTGCTCATCTATCCTCCCCTAGTGGAATCAAGACCTCCCTGGTGGAGAAGACTCCGAGGAGTTCAAGACCACCTCCAGGTGAAGGCTTCCATGAAGCACAAGACCTCCATCTCTTAGGATTTGAGACGAACTATCTACTCTTGTTTTACCTGTTTCCTTTGGAGTTGTTGGGTCAATTGGACCTCTTTGTGTAGATTTTGGTTATATAATGTGTGTGCTGGCTAGAGGGTCTTATGTTCCCCTTGTGATTGCTTGTCATTTCACCTTAGTTCTTGAGTTCTTCGTGTTCTTACCTACTCCACCTCCAGTTCGTGAAGATCAGGCACACTAGCCATAACCCGGTGCATCACTTGTGCCTTCTACTTTATTAGCTAGCATAGTATGAGTCGGCTTAGCCTTTCTTAGTCTGTAAGACAGTATGAATGCTGACAGCTAGGTAGTCAATTAGACTTGCCTGTACTGGTAGCTGCTAGAGCTGCATTGTTGGTTTAGCAACCGACTTGCCTACGTACTATATATATACCTCAGCTTCAGAAAATAGCACTGCTGTGTTCAGCCCCAGCTGACTATCTCCTCAAGTCTGTAACATACCTATCTTCATGTGCCTATGTAACACTCTTTTTGTATTTCAGATCCGCTTTGAGTAGTATATTCAGGTGGGGAAACTCTAGTCTCAATCCCCACCCCACCGGTGATTCCTCAAAAACAAAAAGGTTTGCGGACCTAATAGAGCACTGCACATGGTGTGAGCTAGTAAGATAAATTTTACAATAGAAGCCTGAATTCTTACACTATAAGTTTAGCTACCCTGATGGGTCAGAATGTTTGAATAACATAGAAGGTTTAACTCACAGAAATAAATAAGGATAGCAATAATGATAGAACTGTATATACATCTAGCGAGCAAATATGGAGTTCACATTGATTAGTTGCACAGTTAGATACCTTGATAACATGTGGTGTACCACGGAAGTTCATGCTGCTTGACCTTCTCTGCCCAGGAAAGAAATACATTTTGAGTATGGATCCCTTTCCCAGAACAGAACCATTACGGGCTTTCACGATGGCTTCCATCGTTACATCACTTTGCAGAGGTTGACATGTTGCTTTATGCTCATCCTGCAGATGGCAAATGGGTTTTAGTAACATCATGTCTCCAAAGTGCCCAAATGAAGCTTTGGAGAGAAGAGAAAGATATTTACAGGTACAGTGAAAAAACGCCCAGGTCGCAGTCTTATGCTCCATTTCATGGTTTGGATCTCCGGACGCTGTTGCAGCCAATTTTTAAATGAGATCTTTGTTTCTCCTTGCCCGCAGAAACCATCAAATGCTTCACTCCCGAGGTATGCCGAGAATGCAATTAATTTCAGGTACCTCTCCAAATATTCAGCACCACGATTTAATGCGACTCTCCTAACTCTTGGCTCCATATTTTGTTGATTAATCACCTTTGTGTATTGCAAAACAGCTTGGCGAATGTTCTGCAAAGCTGAACACTTGTCAATAACAGTATCTAAAATCTGTCTACACTCAATCCCATTGTCAAATAGCCTTGTAATCTTTCGCAACAGAAGGATGTCATTAATGTCAAATCTAGGGTGTAGCTCTGTCAAAGTGTGAGGTTTCCATGATTCTGAATTCAAGTGACCATTGTGGTCCATTGTTTCTTCTCCGCTTGAGTAATCAGCATCAGTTGTATCTTCATGATTATTTTGGATGGCTGGCATTCCAATAGGTCTGCCGTGATTGATTCGAAGTCTGAGCAGGCAAGCAATCACAGTACCAGTAGTTGTTCTGCCCCTGCCCATCTATAAGACCACAATGTTAAAATCTAAGTTTTTGAAGCCTATGATATGAAGAGCCAATACTTTTCTCAAATAACAAGTATAGAATTCTTGCCCAGCAAAGAGACAAGTTGTAGTACCTGGCAGTTGAATACAAGAGCAGCATCCTTGCAAGCAGCTGCGACATTAAAGGCTACCGTATCAAAATCTGAACTTTTGGGGGCCTTACCATCAGTAATGGGCACTCGTGCATATTTGATTGGAAGGCCTTCAGAGTCCAAACATTTGTATACCTCCAGTGGAGTCAGAACAGCTTCATTATTGACATTTTCCCATGCATCAAAGATCTCGCCATTGTCGGTTTCATGAATAACCATTATTGCCCCATCATACCGTTCTGCTTCTCGTAAAATATCCTCCTTCAACCGAGCTTCCATACGTTCAACTCTATCACGACCGATCCCCTGATATCAGTGCATTTTATCTGATTTAGACCACTAAATGTTCCTCACGGAAAGTACAGGATAGCATATCACATATCACATTCAATGAAAATGTTACTATACTAGACTAATTAGTTTAGGTGTGATTAGAATGCTGAGATACAGTCTGAGTCTTGAGGGACAGGTCAGCCTAGAGAAGGCTACGCAACATATGAGAGCTGATCAACCCAATGTGAACCAAGCCCCACAAGCCACAACAAGTAGTTTATTCGAGTACTGAACATGTTTAGACATTATAATTGACAAGTTCACATTTTAATGGTCTGAATAAATGAGCAGATTTTTTTTCAGACAAATAGTATCAGCACAAGGCCTTTGGACACCCGACAGCTCCTTCAAGCTCAGTACTTGTACAAAAGCATATGCAGAAATAAAGATAACTTAGTTGTGGATTCAAATTAATCATCACGTTAAATGCTATAACTTGTGCGGTTAGTGCACATTACTATTCAGAGAGAGTGAAGTCATGTTGGAGAAGCAATGCATGGAAATTGCATATAAAATTGTCATATGAAGTTATTTTGTTTATACTAACACTACAAATCATAGCATCAACTATCTACCATAAATCCATGGAGGCAACTGGAAATGGAACATACCGTGTACTCAAGCATATTCTTGTACGGTCTTTCTACTTCTCGTAGCACAAAAGGCTTTCCATGTATATAAATGACGGGCTCTTCTCTCATATTATGCCAGAGTATCGGCCGGTTTCCCTTGCTTGTACTAACTCGCTGAATAACAGCCCGAATGCCATCAACAGTAGGATTTGCAACACCATAGACTGAAAACCCCGGAATTTCCCGGAAATTAGGTGCACCCTCAACTCTTTCAGGCAAATTAAGATTGTGACACCCTGGACAGTGATCACTTTTTAAAACAGTTTGACGTCCAAGAACTTCTCCATTCCTCATGGCAGCAACAACATCCATCTCATGTGGGCGCCCATCAGCAGATTCAATAATTTTTGGAAGAGTGGGTTTTGAGCTCGAATAACCAAGAGCACCCATTGGATCTCTCCTCAGCAGCCTGAATATATTGAAATATGAAATGACTTTCAAGTTATGTCAAATAATGCAACAAGAACCCATAAACAGAAAATTAAACACTTTTTGCTGGTACTATTATAAATAGTTCTTTTAATATGGTGTTCTCGAGTATTAACTGTGTAACAGAAAGCGTCCTTACTAATGTTTTACAGTGAGAGATAAAGTCCACAGATTGGCAGCATGCGGATAGTTTATCATGGCAATATAGACTTGTTTGTTCTTCCTTCTATGTCACATTAGTAATGAGCCATGTGAACAAAACACAAAAGTTGCATTGTGAGCTAGGGCTAACTGCAATGAATGCTCCTATGGAATTCTGAAATGCTCTTAAACTGAAGTGCAAAGATGTTACAGAAGCGGCTACGGGCCCTAAATTATTAATTTCTTATCAGTGAGCTGGGGATGATCACTAATGTAACGTTATAATGAATCGTATTGATATATGATCCAGTGTTCAGGATATAGGTAACTGGTACCATATCGGTCACGTGCTCAGTAGAGATAAATAGGCGAATTTTCCAGTTAATCGCTGATAAATTAGTTAATCGGCCAATAAATCAGTTAATCAGCTATTCGGTGACCCACCAAGTAGTGACTAACTGACCGAGATGCCGATTAACTAGCCGATATTTGGAACAATTATGATTACAATTTTATGCCGAAAGCTGGAACCTGACCCGTTTAGGTTTTTGCAAAAAACCGACAGTTCATTTTTTTTTCCTTTTTTTTTAGCACAAAACTGGACCAGAATTGAATTAGCACATTTCATTTTATTTTAACACTTTGATAAGTAGAATATAACCATTAAGGAATGTGGCGCCAATCATGCATGCAATTGCGGCAGATTGGTGGTGGGCTGGGGTAGGTAATCTACATGGAAACTGGAGAAACCAGTTAACCAAGCAGTTACCGTTAAGTAATTCCAAGCCCTGGTAAGAAACTAAATAGTTCCATTTAATACTGACAATAAAGATAATTCTTCAAATATAGGCCATGGACTAAAGAAGCACAGAATTTGAACGGCAAATTACAGTTGTGGTAATTATTCAGATACATGTCATGACCTAAAGAATTACTGAGCTGCAAAATACAAATCGCGCCTGTGGTCTGACGGTCACCCTTGTGGATACAAGAACGTCTTACATTATGGGACGGAGGGAGTGTATACTAGTTTGTTTTTTCCTCTAACATTCTTGCTATGATTTATGTCTCTAGTTAGATCAATATGGTGTTTGGCAGACATTAGTGCGTGTTTAAGACATCATATGACTTGGTCAGAACACAGGAGAAGCCGCGAGAATGAGTGGGAAGGTGGGATATAACAAAGCATCTGTGAAATGCCAGAAGAGTGTACAAGATGTTAACCTTTTTACCTGTACCTATTAATTTTGTTATTGTTATATTAGTGATGTCTTTTGACCTTTTGCATTCTAGTCTCTTGGCATCCTCTTGTAGCCTTTTGGCATCCTCATGTATGTGTATATATGCTGGCTTTGGCCTCTCAATAATATCAGTTGCATATTTCCTAACATGGTATTAGAGCTTAGGTTTTTTTTTTCACACGCGCAACTCGTGCTCTCGATCCAATTTTGCGCCGCCATTGTTTTCTTCACCGGCCGCTGCTACACTAGCCGCTCCTCTCCCCACCAACTGCTGCTCTTGTCTCGTCAACGCCAGCAGACCCAAGTTACCAGTCTGTGGATTCTTCACGGCTTCCCTGCACGTCCAGATCGTGCGCCGCCAGCTCGGAGATCGCCGGCTCTCGTTGAAGTTTGGCCGCTGGCACCGGTTCCCGCCTAGGCTGCCGCCCGCGGCGCCCGTTTCCCCCAAGATCAGACGCCGGCCGCCGGTTCCACCACAGGCTTCGTCCAGATCATGTGCCGCTAAGATCGCCGGCTCTCCTCCAAATTTGGCCGCCGGCCACCTGATCCCGCCCAGGCTGTCGTCCGCGGCGCCTGGTTCCCGTCCAAGATCGGCCGCCGGCCGCCGGTTTCCGTGCTCCACCACCGCAGGCTTGCGTGCCTTGACTGCGTCAGGGTCGCGTGATCCACGCAGTGTGTGCGTGCCTGCTTTTTTTTTTAATCTAAACACACTTGCTTTATTGAATAATAATGTTCATAGGAATACAATCCAGGTCTGGCGGGTTTATAAGCCACACATGGCGCCCGAGCCCCAGACCAAAAGCATGCTTAGCGAGGCTGTGTGCCTCGACATTAGTCTCTCGCCCCTCGAAAATAAAGGAGCATTGCTGGAAATTTCTAGCTGTCTCTATAATTTCCTTGACTATACTTCCGTATGCCCCTCCAGTTTGGTTCCCGATATCACGAACTACACCTTGGCAATCCGATGCAATAACAATATGTGTTAGCTGAAGATCCGCTGCTACCGCAAGAGCTTCCCGGCAAGCCAGAGCCTCTAATATCGCTGGGTCAGAAATTCCTCTGCATTTTATAGCTGAAGCGCCTAGAAACATGCCATCCGAGTTCCTGCAAACGGCACTAAAAGTCCCTTCGCCTTGGTCCCTCGAGGCAGCTCCGTCAACCCTCAGTTTTGCAACTCCAGGCGTTGGAGGGATCCATCGCGTACGGCTAGGTGACTGGCGGACAGCAGCAGCCCGAACCTCCTGCTTGGGCTTGCAATCATTAAGTTCCCTTAGGTATTTCATGATGAAATTATGAGTTGATAAGGGGCTTTAAAATATATTTTCGTGCAGCGCCTGCCTTCTCGCATACCAAATCGACCACAGGGTCACCACTACTTGGGTGAATTCCGTTGAGGACAACAGATCCATAAGTGCAAGGATCCATCTCTTTGCATCTGGTTCATTGGAGTTGTTTAGAGTTTCAACAAGATCTTCATCCTGCAAAGCCCATACACACCGTGCTGCACTGCAGTGGAGAAGCGAGTGTTGCCAAGAATCCTCTGCTCCACATAGTCCACAGGTCGTGGTCGTCGACATATTCCTATCATGTAGCAGATCGGTAGTGGGCATCAAGTTTTGAGCAAGCCTCCATAAGACAATTCTGACTTTTGAGGGGACATCCACCTTCCACAACTTCGACCACACCCGTTGCTCACCTTCTGTATTAGAGGAATTTGATCGGCCCTCAAGCCAAGCTTCTCTTCGCAATTTTGTTTCAATGAGCATTCGATATGCAGACCGAACTGAAAAGACTCCATTCTTCTCATGTACCCAGTCCCAGAAGTCCTCAATATGTCTCGTGCATAAGGGTATAGAGAGGATGGTATTCGCATCAGTGGGTAAGAACACCTCCTCTATCACAGCTCGGTTCCATTCTGCACCTGGTAGAATGAGGTCTCGAACTAGATGCGGTGGGTTCAACACCCTACTCACAATCGGCCTCATGTTGAACGGTCTCGGTAGCCAGTTCTGCTGCCATATGCGGGTGGATTGCCCATCACCAATACGACGAATGAGGCCTTGAACAAGAACATCCCGTCCTTCTAGAATGGATCTCCAAATCGGTGACGGGGCCGCACCCAACTCTGCATGCAAAAAATCTGTGGTGCTATGGTATTTTGCTTTCAATACTCGTGCACTTAGGGATTCCGGCTACTTCAGCACACGCCATGCTTGCCTGGCCAGAAGAGCTAGGTTGAAGAGTTCTATGTCACGGAACCCTAGCCCCCCATTGTACTTTGGTCGTGTCATAGTGCTCCACGAGACCCAACTTGGCTTTCTCTTTCCCTCTTTGCTGCCCCACCAAAATTTACGAATGAGTGTATTGATATGCTCACATAAGCCCCGTGGTAGCTTGAAACAGGAAATCGAATAAACAGGCACAGCCTGGGCAATTGACTTAATTAAAACTTCCTTTCCGCCCGAAGATAGGAGTTTTTCTATCCAACCTTTAACCTTGCTCCACACTCTATCCTTTAAGAACTTAAAAACACCGTTCTTGTTATTTCCAACATCAGTGGGCATGCCCAAATATCTCTCAGAGAGGGATTCGTTGGTAATATTTAGCGCATTCATTACCTCAGACTTCAGTATATTGGGACATCCCTTGCTGAAGAAAACTGAAGATTTTGCCAAGTTAATTCTCTGACCAGAGGCATTACAATAACTATCCATCAGTGAGGACAATTCATTTGCTCCATTAGAACTGGCTTTGACAAACAGTAGGCTATCATCCGCAAAGAGCAAGTGGCTTACCGGTGGTGCCGATGGAGCCACTCAAATTCCATTGAGGTGCGATGATTCATCTTGTGTTTTTAAGAGGCACGTAAGGCCCTCCGCTGCAAGCAAAAACAGGTATGGAGAAATTGGGTCCCCCTGACGGATCCCTCTAGATGGTGTAAATTGCTCCAACTTACCCCCATTGAAGAGAACCGAGAATTTTACTGATGTTACCATCCTCATTATTAGATCTACCCAAGATGGTGCAAAACCCAACTTGGTCATGATTGCCCTTAGATATTCCCATTCGACCCGATCATAGGCCTTCATCATATCCAGCTTCACTGCGCAAAACCTATTCCTTTTGGCCTTGTTTCTTTTCATGAAGTGTAGGCACTCATAGGCTGTTATAATATTATCTGTGATTAATCGCCCAGGAACAAAGGCAGACTGCTCCTCTGAGATTATGTCAGGCAAAATCTGCTTCAGTCTATTAGATAAAACTTTCGAGGCAATTTTATATAAAACATTGCATAGACTGATCGGCCGGAATTGGGCTAATTGTGTCAGGTCTTTTACCTTCGGTATTAATACCAGTATTGTTTCATTGATCACCTCAGGGCTCTCCTCCCGACGAAGAATGCGCAGGACCACATTAGTAACCTCCCCACCACACAACTCCCAGTGTCTCAGAAAAAAGTGGGTCGGATATCCATCGGGACCGGGTGCTTTTGTAGGGTACATCTGAAAGAGGGCATTCTTCACTTCGTCAGCTGTAAAGGGGGCAGTTAAGTTTGCATTCATCTCCACGGTCACCTTCAAAGGGACAGCATTTAGCACCGTATCCATGCCCAACGTCCCTTCGGATCTGAACAAGTCCTTGTAAAACTCATTTGTGAGGACAGCCATCTCCGTTGGGTCCTGGGTTAGAGTCCCATCATGACGTTGCAAATTCTTAATAAGGTTCTTCCTTCGACGCATGTTCGCTCTCCTCTGGAAGAACTTTGTGTTCTTATCCCCATCGGTCAGCCAGTCAACCCTAGAGCGTTGTCGCTGCAGAATCTCCTCCATGTGGTACAGTTCCACTAGTTGATCAGTGATTTTTATCTCTGCATGTGATGGGTACAAGCGTTGGGGGTCATTCTGCAAAAGTGCAAGCTGTTTCTTCATTCTTTTAATCTCTCTTGACACGCAACCAATAGTGACTCCACTCCACTGCTGCAAGGATGCAGACAGGTTGCCCAGTTTTCTACTCAGATCCGTCGCTGATTGGGCACCCGGTGTCCCACTCCACATGGCTTGCAGTGACTCGCTGAAATCTGCATGGCGCTCCCAGTAGCATTCATATCTAAATATTTTCCCCGCTACTTGCGCTGCTTGCACTGGCTCCAACTGCAGCCGGATGGGACAGTGGTCAGACGCTGCCCCTGTTTCATGTACTAGACTTGCCTGAGGAAAAATTGAAGACCAATCTGAGTTGGCCATCGCCCTATCGAGGCGTACCCGGCAGTACGCTCCTCCTGCAGTTTTCTTCTCGAAGGTCCATGGTTTGCCATGATATCCCAGGTCAGATAAAGCACGTACATCCATGGCGTCTCTGAAACCCTGAATTTGTGCCCTTCGTCTCTGGCCTGCCCCAACATGCTCATGTAGGTGTAGGACTTCGTTGAAATCACCAATACAGAGCCATGGTACGGGGCTGGCAGTTACCAAGGATTTCAACTTGTCCCAGGTTTTATATCTCTCTCCAACTTGTGCCTCTCCATAAACGCAGGTAAGTCTCCAGTCAACATGATTGGGTATCGAGACTTTCGCATCAACATGATACTCAGAATAGCCAAACACATCTAGTTTTATTCCATCATTCCAAAAGATACCAATGCCGCCACTTCGTCCAGAACTACTAACAGCATATGAATGGTTAACCTAAAGTACCAGCAAGACTCTCGACACGTGCTTTAGATATTTGAGTTTCTAAATACAGAGCACGGTCACGGCAAATTGCTTCGCAAGATCGCGAAGCTCTCGAATTGTCGCGGCTTTGCCCGCACCACGACAATTCCAACATAGGATATTCATTGTGCCCGGCGATCCTCCACCCGGGAGGTCGCCGATTTTGCATCATTTTGTTTCGCTGTAGCACCACCCTTCTTCAAGCTGGTCTTGTCTGGGTTCACACGAGGTCTCTTCGGATCTGGTTTTGAGGAAGGACTCACCGGCACTGTCGGAGGGGCCAATGCCAAAATATTTTCTGAAGACGATGGAAGGGCTAAAGCACCTCCCATCCGCTCTCCTGATGATCGTTTCCTGTTCTCCTCCGCATCCCCCATGACGGCATCAGGGTCAGTAACATCAACTTTTTCATTATAAGCACCATCAGTGTAGCCAGTGGTTGTGCCCCGTCCTGCTGCACGTCCCCCACGGCGACCACCACGACGACCCCGTTCACGACCGCCACCAGGGCCTGTTCCGACCCGCATGTTCCAAGCGGCCCTGAGATCCTTGTAGTACAAAGCTGAAGGAGGGTGGATACCATCGCCATGCTCCTTGTAAACGTGCCCAAGATGGCCACAGACCGCACACCAGTCTGGAAGGCGCTCGTACTTCACCCGGTAGATCTGGCGCTTACCATCACAGATCATTGACACCGCGTTCTTTAGGGGCTTATGAACATTGATCTTAACCCAGACGCGATAGAAATTTCCAGCAAAATCCTGTGTCATATTTTCCGTGTACAAAACCTCTCCCACTTTCGCTGCTAGTGGCGGCACCAGATGTGCGTAGAGGTCTGGAACATCATGAATCTGTATCCATATGTCGAGATGATCAAGATTCACCTCAGTTGGCTTAGTGACATCATCATATGGAGTAATGATGACGGCGTCTCCTCTGAAATTCCAAGGCCCTTCTTGCATCACCGTCTCCCAATCCGCGAGGCAAAAGAATTGCAGAGTATAGAGGTTATCCTTGAGAGGGCGAAACTTGACATCGTGTGCCAGATCCCATGCCGCACGCATGTTCTTGAAGAACCAGTACTGGCTATAGGGCTTGTTGATGTGCACCCTTGTCACTGCCATCCATCTGGTTGCATCTGGTGGAGCCTCCTTCTCGTCGAAGACGACATCATCGAGATCCTCTTCACGGAGCCCTAGCTCAGCCATCATCTTTTCCACTTCCGAAGCGGAGCTGGAACCCGTTGCCTCCTTGACTTTCGATCCCATCACCGCCGAAATCCCTTGAAACCCTAGCCCGAAAAAGAGATAGATCGGGCCTTGTGACGAACCCTAACTCTCCTCACACCTCCAGGAGTTGGCCAAGGCCGGGAAGTGATACCAGATCACCCCTGGATCAGCCCGAACCAACAGCCTTGGAGGGATCGGAGGAGGGGAGGTGAACGCTCGACGGTGGCGGAAGATCGCCTCCGGGAGAAACAAACCCTAACTAGAGGGAAAAAAGTCCCCGTGTGTGCATGCCTGCTAAATCGTTAGATCGTGCTATTCTCCAGGCCCGTGCTAGATAGGCTTGCTTAGGCCGCTGGTGGGCCTGCTGGCTTTGGCCTCTCAATAATATCAGTAGCATATTTCCTAACAAATTTCACTTGATGTAAATCACAAACTGGGTTACCAAAATTCAACAAGTTGTAGTTATGTATTTATACAAAATGGCAATGCTGCATAAAACTCATTAAATATAGCAGGGTGATGGAGCTGTGTTCAGTTATTAAACTTGAGTGTCTGGCCTTCATTCTTTATTGATGCCAATTAACCGTTGTCATTCATTCTTATAGCAAGCCAATAACTTGAGGAAAAAATGCATGTAAACTGACATGGCATTAACTGTTTGATAGGAGACATAGTTACTACATGACTCGACACTCAAGCACCAATGTCTTGAACATGGAGACTGCCTAGTAGAACTGTCAGCGCGACCTAGCAATCATTCCAAATAAACTACAAAAGAAAACAATTACAAAGAAAAAATGCACTAAAGTAAGCAGATAGCAGTTCTTTGAATATCCACATTCAGCCTACTATTCAATGAAATGGCACAACAAGGAGGGTAAAATTAAGACTTGTCTTGTGTCTCAAAGGAAACAAAGTTTGGGCCAGATACACTCTTACAAGCTATGAACTGTTGGCATTCGTATGCGAAAGTACCATGGCTCACCTTCGAAGAATGCTGTACAGTTCAGGTCTTGCTCTCATCCAATCAGAAAAACTAACTCCTGAAGATGTTGCTTGGTGAGCAGAGCTCACCGAATGTACATAGACAGCAAAACATATGAGGAAGTAATAGCGTTCCAAGTACTCCACAAAGAAGGAAAGTGATGCCTCCCGTTTCATCTCATCAGGTTGCCGAAGAGTGCTATTGCGGTAGGTCGCAATAGCTTCTCTCAGGTTCTGTTCACAAGGACAGCAAGCACAAACATGAAACAATTTGATAAGGTTGCTTGAATTGAGTTATCAGGACATAAAACGGCATACCTGCATAGAGTCACATTTATCAATAACTTTGTCCACTTGTCTTTTGCCTTCAACACCACCCTGCATAAATATCAGACACAAAGTCACTACTGAGAGAAACTAAGTTAAAAGGAGAACAGTTTAACATATTCAGATTATTGCCTCCAGAACTCGGACTAAGCTCCTAATGACAGCGTATTCTCCTCTGAGAATTGCTTCTTCTGAGCTAGGACTGTAGTCATCTACATCATTTCCAGCATAGAAAACCTTCCCAATTGAACTTGTCCTTGGGATACCTGCAGCAGAAAGCACCCCACACGTTAAATATCTGAAAATCCAAGTATAGGCGTAAACTATAAGCGCATAATGTGATAACCATATAGTCAGACAAGTACGCATCAAGCAGGCTTTCAGTTGCCATCATATAATTGTGCATGTGGAGCATTATATTTCTTGACCAGTTCTATATAACAAACTGGTAACAACGGTGCTCACCTGAAGCTCCTATCCGATTTAGGTAAACCAACGTAGATATGACCATGCCGGTAGTAGTCCGTCCCCTCCCCATTTGACAATTAAATACAATTTCAGTCTCCATATCAACTTGAGAGATTCGATGTACCTGTTAGACACATCAAAGGAAATTTAATTCTATGTAACATACTTTCCAATCTCAGTATTTTTATTATTGCAATAGCTGATTGTCTGCGGAGAATGCCATCCCTGCTAAATGTGTTTCCTACTAACTGTGTCAAAAGAGTTGAAAGTTAAAGCATAAAGAAATAGTGTGACTAGCACACAGATCCCGTGGTAGACAGGCAACCTGGACGAGTGAAGATTCAATTTTACAGCAAATATAGTGAAGACATTGGGACGAGAAGTTAGGTGGAGAACCTAACGGCGGCATATAAAACTAACCAGGTTATCAAAATCCCCTTCCTTCGGAGCTTTTTCATCGGTTATAGGAACACGCTCGTAATCAACAAGGTATCCTTGATGTTGTAACTCCTCATAGACCTGCAGATGAATTAAGTTTTCTCAAAAATACCAAGGAGAGGTAAGAGGTATGTTCTAAATCATCAACCATGGAGTTACCTCAAGTGGAGTCTTAACTGTATCAGACATCACTGACTCCCACTGGTCCACCATCTGACCATTCGGCAGCTCATCAGTAACTAGGATCTTATTCCCATATCTGCACCATCAAATATTGCATTATAAAAACCTGCTCGAAGTAAACAGAGAAGTAGTTTATCTTGCTAGTAACGTACCTTGAAGCTTCCTGAAGAATATCTTCTTTCAAACGAAACTCCATCTGCTCGACTCTCTCCCGGTTGATTCCCTATATTATATTAGCAAAAGTCGAGGATTAATATTAGTTAGAAGGAAAATAAAATGGAAGCTATATGGACATCAACAAGGTATCTTCTATGGGATGGCTCAACTGTATAGCCTACATGTAACTGGAAATACCCAAATCGACAGGAATCCCTAAGAAGCTATAGTTAACACCTCTGCACCAAAACGTCACAATCTCTTTAAACAAAGCAATAGCATTGGTATAAGGACATTTGTGTCATAACTTCCACTGTGGAAGTTTACCAGGACAACTATCTCCAATATAAGACATTAATGAGATTGTAACATAACCAGTAAATTTGGGAAACCATAAATTATCAGAAAATGCACGCAAAATAATTATCAAAGTCAGGTGTCGAAGCAAACCGTATATTCAAGGTTTGAGAAGGGTCTTTCGGCATCTCGTAGAACAAAAGGGCGACCATTGATATAGATAACCTGTGTAATATTAGTGGAAAAACACATATTACTAGATGTGATAACAAAAGACATAACATATAAGTTAGAGCATACATGGTACTCCCTCCGTCCCAAAATAAGTGTCTCAACTTTAACTTTGTACTAACTTTAGTACAAAGTTGTACTAAAGTTGAGACACTTATTTTGGGACGGACGGAGTATAATATAACCTGTTCAAGAGACACTTCACTGAAATTTCAAATTTAAGAAAAATGCTGCTAAAACCACAACAAATTTTGAAAAGTACATATTGTTTAGACATGTGTCTCAGATAAACCAAAAAAATTGAAGTCAAAGGCCTCTATGGAAAAGATATAGAGACATGATTAATGGAACATATAGATTTTGTATAGATATTAAACATATAACAGAAAAATAGCTTCTATCATATGTATAGACATTAGATAACATGTTTAATGTTCGTGGAAAGACCTCTTCCCTACCACTCTCTATTTATTTGCATCTATTCAGTGAGAGTTGCAACTTGATATTCTGGTCAGCTGAGCATCCATTATTTGCTCATTGTAAATTTCCATAGTTTTCAAAGTGATAAGCATTGTGTTTTGCATATTTTGCACAAAGACTCTAATATGGTAATTAGCTATCTTACTGGTTCCTCCCGAAGACTATGCCATAGAACTCGGGTTTGCTTTCCCTTCTTTTGTGCCCCAATATGATTTAGCACATTCACAATTCCTTCCATTGTCGGCATTGCAACACCGTGAACTCGCAGTGATCCTGCCTGAAAAAAAATGGTGATAATGAGTAGATGACATGACACCTTTGTAAAGCATGAAGACGGAACATATGGAGTAGATTTGAAGGATGCTGAAAACCTAGGCATCATGTTGAATTTACAGAATCCCGTCAAAAAGGAAGCTAGATTATTGCAAAACTGAGAGGTACATTTACAAATGCATTTTGTACGCAGGCACAGCAGGTAACACCCAAAAGCACAAAAACACTGTTTGAAACTCAAAGCCTACATTATGATGAGATACGTACGTGACAAACAGACAGCTAAGAAAGCATGACAACGCTAAAAAGCAGGTCCTTTGGGGTTTTTTTCGTTGGGGAGGGGGGTCGCTCAGAAAACAGAGCCAACCAACCACCCTCCCAAATTGGCACGATTTCCTCGAAAACTCGGGGAATGAGGCCAGGAAATCGTACAATTCAGAGGAGGTTGAGACGCAACCTGCCGGTAATTGGGCGCGCCGTCGATGTGCGGGGTGAGGCGCTTGTTCTGGCAGCCGGGGAAGTGGTCACTCTTGAGGATGGTCTTCTTCCCGAGCACGGAGCCGCCCCTGCTGCTGATGACCTGCTCTCCCACCGCCTGCACGTCGTCCATCTCACCCACCTCCATCCTGTCCTCCACGAATCCTCCTCCGCTGACGGTGCACCGGCTTGTAAGGCACCGACAGGGCGGCGCGTGATGCGGATACGGGGTAAGAGGAGGAAGGGAGAACGCGGCGGAGGGGAGAGAAGGACGGGGGCTGAGGAGGCAAGGAGCCAGTAGGCGAGAAGAAGACGATGCGATAGGGGGAGGGGGGACGAACATAAAAGAGGGGGAGGTCGGGTGGGAAGGCCGGCAGGCTAGGGAGCACGTCTTCGAATCAAAATCCTTCTTCCTAACATAAACTACGGTTAACCTATGCTGTCAAAGAAATAACACGCGTACGAAACACTTCACCGTGTAACCTCGACGTTAAGCACCATATATAAGACATGTGAAGTCTCGTTCGAAATGTGATACGCAAGACACATTGGCGAGGTCTTTTTAAAGATCTAAAACCCCACACGCCAAAGAGGTATCTATTAGTGCGCGAGGTGGCTATGAGCTGCTCTAGGTCGACATAATCACCACTAGAGCCCTGAGGTTCGCTGCTGTTGAATACGAAGAATTAGACAGAATAAAACGAGGGAAAGAAAAAAGGCAAAAGATAAAATTGATCGATTTGTGGTGGCCATTGTTTGGGATGTGGCTACTCTGGCCTTTCAAAACCAGAATCTCAAACAGACACTTTAGATTTACTTAGCTTCCAAATTGGCATGATTTCTTCGAAACTCATGGAATGGGCTGCGAAATCATACAATTAAGAGGTTGTTGTGATGAATATAGGGTGTGCGGTGACGCAAGTAACCTGCCGGTAATTGGGGCATCGTCGATGTGTGGGGTGAGGTGCTTGTTCTCGTGACCAGGGAAGTGGTCACTCTTGAGGATGGTCTTCGTCCCGAGCACGGAGCCGCTTGCCGATGACCTGCTCTCCCACCACATGCACGTCGTCCATCGTACCCATCTCCATCCTACCCTCCACGAATCCTCCTCCTCTGAAGCCGCACTTGACTTCTAAGGCACGGTCAGGGTGGCGAGGCGCATGATGTAGATACGGGATAAGAGGAGGAAGGGAGTGCGGCTGAGAGAAGAGAAGGACGGGGGCAGAGGAGGCAAGGAGCCAGTATGCGAGAAGAAGATGATGTGATAGGGGAAGAGGCGAAGCAAAAGTAGGGGAGGTCAGATGGGAAGGCCAGCTTGCTAGGGAGCATGTCTTTGAATCAAAAACGCTTCTTTGTATCCATAAATTGCAGTTAATCAGTAACTCTACTCGCACAGAACACATCACTTTGTACCCTGGCATTGAGCATGGTATACAGGACACATCGCCAGAGGAGCCTCGCCAGGAGCACGATACGCAAGACACGCCGACAAGATCTTTTGAGGACCCAAAATCCCACACGCGAGAGAGGGACCTGTCAGGGCACGCGGTGGCTATGGTTGTCCTAGGTTGACCTAATCACCCCTAGGGCCTCAAGGTCCGCTCACATTGAACACGAAGAACAACAAAGAACGAGGAAGAACAGAATGAGAGGAAAGGGATAAAGGCAAAGATAAAAAGGATAGATTGATTGATCGATTGTGGTGGCGTCTGTTTGGGCTGAAGCTACTGATTCTCATATTCTAGGCCTTCCAAAATTATAATCTCAAACAAATACATCAAATTCCCTAGAATCGATTCTACAAAATAAACGACTAGGCAAGCCAAGCTGGAAACAACGATTTTGGTGATTCTGGTCGATCTGCACTTTCCTATGAAAAAAACTATTCATATTGGGCCTGAAAGCGCAGGTTTACTCCCAGAGGGGGGTGAATGGGAGATTTTTAGAAATTCATCAAACTCTGAAGAATTTGACGAAGATCAGAGTGAAGAAATAGAAACACAAGGAAAACTAAGTCATCACAGAATCAGAGTACATGCAATCAGGATACGTAAGAGTGAAGAACATGCAATCATACATTCATACACACATGAAGAAAATGAACTGAGAAAATAAAGATAGCGAGATGAAATTCTTCAGTTCAACTTCGTCAGAGCACATATCACAAATTCTTCAGCAGCAGAATAAAGTAAGAGAGGGTTGAGGAATTTGAAATCAGGTTGGCTCGGTGAAGACAATGGAATTTGGTAGACCAGTTCCAATTGCTGCATCAACTGTACGTCTGGTTGAGGCGGCTGAGTCGCAACTCAGAGGACACACAGTCCTCACCGTATTCCTCTTGAGCTAAGGTCACTTAGTCCTCGCGCAATCACTCATGGTAAGTCTTCAAGGTAGACTTCCAAAACCTTCACAGACTTATTCACCGGCACACCACAATGACTCTTGGTGTACTCAAAACTTGACGCATAACCGTCTGAAAGAATGACTGTCTTCAAAGGTAACAGGCGTCGGATCACACAGATCAATCTCTTCAGTGATGCTCAATCACTTTGGCTCTGGGTTTTTCCTCACTTAGTATTCTCTCAAAGTCGTCAGAGGATGGGTTGCTCTCTTATGACAAATGTAAGTTTCTCTCAGAGCAGCCAACCAACAAGTGGTTGTGGGGGGCGGCTATTTATAGCCAGGGGGCAACCCGACATGAATTGTCATAAATGCCCTTCTCTGATTTGACCATTGTCAGGATAAGGATCCACTCGACAGCTGGCCCGCGGCGCAGCAACAGTCGGGATTTGAACTCTCAAATTCGTCTGGGCACTCAATTTCCTCACTTTTAGGCAGAACGCACTGGCGAACTCCTAACTCCTCAGCGTGACCAAATTCGTCAGCGACCAGATGAACTTCGTCACTGTCACTAGCAAATGCGTCAGCTGCACTGGAGATTTCCAAAGACTTCACTCGAAGCGGCTTTTGTGTACACATCTTAATAGGTTTGAGCATCACTTTGGAAATGTGAACTATGATTCACCTAGACCGCTGTAACAGTACGGTTTTTCCTATGACTCAAAGAAGAAGAAAAGAAACTATGAAAATGAAGTCTTCAAGTTTCAAAGTCTTCACATCAATTTCTTCAAAGGGCGTACCAATTTCATCACCAATTTATTCACTTGAAGAAATACATTTTTAGGGGTCGTCTTCCATGTGTTAAACCAAATCTTATGTGACTCTGTCACCTGTGTATACTCACAAACTCATTAGTTCATCAACCTATTTGTCACCAATACTCCAAAACCACTAAGGGGGCACTTGATGCACTTACAATCTCCCCCTTTTTGGTGATTGATGACAAATTGGTTAGGTTTCAACGGGAGTAAAAATAATTGAAGTGTAAGTACAGAGTTTGAAGAAATTGGTTACAAGATATTGAGGAACTCCCCCTGAAGATGTGCATATAAGGAATTTGCTTTGGATTGCAAATGCACATGGCAGGTTGAATTTGTGGAAATCTCCCCCTATATCTTGGAAACTAATCATGCATGATCGTAAGGGATTTGAAGAATATGAATGCATGATGAAAATTGGTGTTTGACGAAATTGTGCATGCATGAGCAGATATATATTGAGGAATAAAGCATGCGCGTCAAATGAAGCATAAGAGTTAGACAACCAACAGTTATTAAGTTACAATTCATCAAGAGCACAACCAGAAAAGTTCAAGAGTTGCAACTTAAGCAAAAAAAAACAACCCATATAACGATCCGCTTGAAGACTAACTCAAACTTCTTCCCCTTTGTCATCAAATGACCAAAAGGTGAGGAATTTGAGAGCTAGCGCCCCCGAAGAAAATCATCAAGGAGAGGACGAAGGAGCGGCATCGTTGTTGGGGTCGAGCGGTGCAGAGGGACTAGCAGCAATGTCTTCGACGGCTTCATTTTCATCAGTGGAGCGCGATGAAGACTCAAAGCTTGGACTCAGCGGAGGAACTTTGGTGTTCTTGAATTTCTTCCTTGGTGGTTCAGCCCAGTCAAAATGCTTCTGAAAGTCATCAACAACAAGTTCTTCCTCTGTTTTAAGATGTGAAAGAGTGGCGCAACTGCGATCAAATATCTTATGAAGATAATATCTGTTCTTGCGGACGGCGTTATGCATCACTGTCATATTTGCTTGCACAGCTGCAAATTAACGCTTAACCCATCGATGATGCTTGTCAAGCTTCTGATGAAGACTAATGAGCAGCTCACGGTCAGTCATGACATGTGGCGCTTCTTCTGGTGAAGAAGATGCTCTTGAAGCTTTTGCAGCAGTGTCTTGGCTGGCGGATTCATCAGCTATGGAGCTGGAGATAGGTTGACGAAATTTTCCATCAAGGGGACGGATTCCTTCATTGATAACTTCTCTGCCTTTGCCAGGAACAGAGGACAATGTGCTTTGAAGAATTTCAACATTTGGCAAATAACTCAAGTGGTTCTAACGATCAGCCTTGTAGTTGATTGAAGACTGGGATCTGATGAATCTCATAATCCAAGGTGCATACAGCTTCAAATCAAACGGCGACTAAGCAACTATGACCAAAGTCCTCAGAAAGAAATCATAAATGTTGATGGGAGTGCCATGTATGATGTGGAACAACAAGTTCTTCATGACCCCCACAACTTCTTCAGTGTCTGAATTGTGGCCTTTGATCGGACTAAGGGTCTTTGCCAGAATGCGATACACAGTCTTTGGCACATATAGCAAATCCTTCACTAGGAAGGTTGTTCTTGGAGCATTGTCATCAGCCATAGGCTTCATCTGTACTTGCATCAGATGGTTTGGCAGCTCAGTTTCTTCATATATCGTTCTTGCTCCTTCTTGGGGTGGATCCACTGGAAGAGCATGAAGTAATTCATCAATAGGTGCTTTGTAGTGAGTGTCTTCACTCATCCAGTCCAGAGCCCATGTAGCAGTATCTTCAGCGTTCCCGGAGAAGTGTGCAGTAGCATAGAATTGAAGAATAAGTTCTTCATTCCAGTTGCATATATCTGTGCAGAAGTTTAGCAGTCCAGCATCATGTATCACAGCCAAAACAGGCCGGAAGCAAGGAATGGATTCCATATCCACGTGAGGAATATGACGATGCGGGAACACTTTCTTCTTATCAAACAGCAGTGAAGCACAGAAGTTCATCTGCGTCCTTGTCCAGAATCTCAAACGCCTTAGCTTGGCCGAGTCATAGGGTGACTCGCCAACGAAGAAATTCTTCTCTTCGAAGAATTTTACATTATCAAAGTTAGGCCGCTTGACGCTCTTGCCAATCTTGGGCATCATTGGGACGGGTTGAAGATTGTGCCTCTTCTTTCTGACATCAAAAAGTGGTCGTGTAGACCCAGTTGAGTCATTAGGATCCATGATAGCTAGAGACTTGGCAACTTCCTCAGCTGTGGCAGTTGGTATTGTGCCAGTGTCGGCTGGGGGGACTGAGTCTGCACGGGGCGGAGATGCATTGATGACATCAACATTAGGATCATCATTTGCATTTTCATCAGCTGCTGCGGCTGGAACTTATCAGGGATTCTTTGGAGCACGGGTTGTTGTTCTTCATAGCCAGTTGGAATTTCTTCAGTGTGCTGTGGCGACTGAGGCTCTTCTGTGAGGGGAATGGTGAGGGGCGATTTTGGGTGAGCTACTTCCCAATATTTGTCATGGAGTGGAGGAGTTGTTTCACCATCGATATCCACTTCCTCCTCAATTTCTTCAATCAGCGGTCTACGCTGAGGGGTTTGAACAGCCTCTTGAGGCACAGATACATCAGTGTCAGCCTCAATTTCTTCATCCATTTGCTCTGTGGTAGCAGCAGAATGGGTATCTTCTTCTTCTTCATCATCATCCTGAGGAATTTCATAATCCACCCCATATGGAACTATTTGAAGATTCTCAGGGTTAAGAGCAGGGGGCGCTGATGAGATTGGAATTGCATCAATGGGAATGACAATTGAAGACAATGTCACCATCTTCAATTTCTTCAGTGATTCAGGCATCGGTGGAGCTGATGCCTTTCTCTTCTTTGATTCTCTCTCGGCAGCTTTCGTCTTCTTTGCTTCTGATGCAGAAGGAAGGGTGATAAGCTTCAAAGATGAAGCCGTTGGTGGAGCTGCTACTGAGGAACTGGTTGGAGCAGTTTCATCAGGCGTGACTGATGCAGTCACCCTTGCAATTTCTTCAGGCGCGACACTTTCAGTCGCCCTGGGAATTTCTTCAGAAGCAACATCATCTGTTGCCCTTTCAGCTTCTTCAGGCACAACTTCTTCAGTTGCCCTGGCATTTGCTTCAGTAGATAAAGGCGCAGTCTCACTGGCCTGTGTGGTTGGTGGTGGAGATGATGAACTTGATGGTGGAGCAGAGCCAAACTTGGCGGCTTCTCTCTTATTGTGGTCTTCAACTACCTTAGTTGAGGCAGTGATGAATCGTGCTTTAACGCCACATCAATGATTGGCCTACTTTTCATATTCCTCAGACAGCTGAAGAATTTCAGACTGTAGTGTCACAAACTGTTGAGGAGACATAGAAAGCATGTTCTTCTTCAGCTCCCTCTCCTTTTGCACTTTGTGCTTGTGCACCAGTTTAGCCTGTGCAATCTTGTGTTTCTCATTCAATATGAATGAAGAAATCATGTGGCTTGGACTAGGAGGAAGCTTCAAACCATCAAGAGGTGTGTCTGGGTTTGCACACCAGATATCAATGAAATCGAGCAGTTTCTTCGGGTCCAGCAACATAGGAACAGAAGAATTCTTGGCAATGGCAGCCTGCTCTTGTTTTCTTCTGAGGAACTCCGCGAGCTCATCTTCATCAGCGAGCCCGTGTTCATCAACTTGAGGCACAACGGTCTTGCTCTTGGGACTTGGCCTAGTACCACGACCAGCAGTTGCCTTTTGCTTCATCTTGGGTGTTGACGAAGTTGGTGGTCCGGAAGCTGAGGCACTTAATGCAGCTATGGTGGTTGTATGAAAGCCCTCGGTGCGTTGTCAGGACACGAGCAACACCGGTGTTGAAGCTTTGACTGCTGCCATTGAGGAACTTGAAGCAGGAGGAGGCACTAAAGTTTTTGAAGCTTTTGGTGCTGAAGCCTTTGTAGTCTTGGGCTGGGCCACTAAGGGCATTGAAACAGTTAGCCTTGGCTTGTGTGCAGGCTTCTTTTGCATAGATTTCTTCGGAGTGCTTGCACTGCCACTTGCACTAGCTTCAGCAGAAGCCTTTGAGGCACGGTTGAATTATTCAACGGCCTTGTTTGCTTGTTTGGCAAGCTTAGCTTGACGCTTTTCCCATTCTTGGGGAAATTCTTCACCCCTTCTGATACTTGTGGGATCAGCCACTTGACTAGGTGCAAGTGGTGGTCTTTTGCAGGGAGGCTTAACATCGAATTCCTTCATGTACTTGGGAGTGACATAATTGTAAGCCCTCCATTCATATGACCAGTATCTCTTTATTTTCTGCATACGAGTCTTGCGTTCCTTATCAGTCTCTGGGCCATGAACACTTTCGTCAGGCATGTTGTACCCTAAGTCATCAGGAATCTCAAATGCTGTCTGTTCTTCCCTTTTCTTACCACCTTTATGTGGCCTCTTTCCATCAGCCATTTTCATCAACCGAGGATTTTGAACCTATGAGAACTCTGATGAAGTTTAAAGTTTTTTCTCAAGTTGTGATGCAAATGAATTAAGTTGATGAGAACCTAGAGATTCGTCTGCAGACATTGTACCTGTGAATAGAGTATAGTTGCGAGGAAATAGGGAAGAGTCACATGCGTTCTCAGAGATTTTCAAAATAAACCAGTTGAGGAAATTGACCCTTGTCGTCTTGATGAATTTCATCAATTGTTCTTGACTTAGGTTCCAGAGTTTTACAAATTTGATTAACTTGCACAATTGAGGAATCTACTTGTTAAGCATGTCAATGATGAAATATGCAAGACTGGCCAAATTGAAGTGCTGAAGAATTGGAAGTGGTAAAAACAGCACTTGAAGAATTTCTAGTAGAGTGAAGATCAAAGAGGGGCGATAAATAAGCATTTTTAATTACCCCAACGATGAACTCGATGAACTGGACGACAAGGCGAAGGAAATCGTCAGCTCAGATCTTTCGTGCCCTAACTAGGCGACGAAAGACGTCTACGGCGGCGGCGGAGGTGAAGAAATCCGCGTTCGATGTGAGTATCATCGACGAAGAAGTCGAGGCAGTGAAGCTCTTCTTATCCGACGGCAATGAGATCCACCGGCGGTGCTAGGGTTTGAGGACTGAGAGCGAAGGGAGCGAAGAGATGGAGTGAATAGACATTGACAGGGTCAAGGCTATTTATAGCCGCAGTGAAAGCTGAGGGGTCCGAAATTTTTGGACGGATAAGCCCCTGACCATTCTCATCTCCGTGACACATGTCACGCATGCATTTTCACACTTATCCATGCGTGTGAAGCACAGGATGAGTTACTGTGGCAACCGCCCGAAAAAACTTTGAGAATTTTTAAAGTGTGTTGGCAATTTCTTTAGCTGTCAAGGACACAGTGAAAACTTTGAATAGTGTCAAGTAGAACGCATATGAAGAATTTGTGAACAGAGTGGGTTGAGCTTAGCATAGAGGGGAGCGGGTCCGATCACATCCACATAGATGAAGAAATCAACTTTGAAGAATTAGCAATATGTGGATGTTGTAGAGGACATGAAAAGTTCGAATAAACATATATATATATATATATATATATATATATATATATATATATATATATATTAGTGAAGAATAACCTTAAATGAAAATTTTGAAAAGTTTGACAAAATTGCAAATGACGAAAAACTCAAATTTGAAGAATGTGATAAAGAAGTGGTGGCGTTACCCACCATATAAGAACTTTGATGACTTCAGACACTGCGTACAATTGTCGTAGGGTTCTGAGAGTCAAGTTCTTCATTAATTTCTTCACACTTGGAGGGTTAGTCTTCATTGATTGAAGAAAAATGTTACTTCGTGTGTTGTGCATCAAAGTCATCAAAAATGCATAAGCGTTAGGATGTGTGTCCACTTCAGAGGACATTCGAAGATTCTAGGATGTTTAGCTCACACCGCAACTTATAGAACCTCTTTTCATCCAAGGGCTTAGTGAAGATATTGGCAAGCTGGTCTTCGGTCTTCACGTGGTCGATGACGATGTCTCCCTTCAACACATGATCACGAAGAAAATGGTGACAAATCTGAATATGTTTCGACTTGCAATGTTGCACTGGGTTGTGGGCGATCTTGTTAGCACTCTCATTTTTGCAGTAGAGAGGGACTTTCTTCACATTGATGCCATAGTCCTTGAGGGTTTGCTTCATCCATAGCAATTATGAACAGTAGGCACCAACAGCAATGTATTCAGCCTCAGCTGCGGAAAGTGCAACGCAGTTCTGCTTCTTTGAGGACCAACAGACAAGAGATCGTCCGATGAAATGGCATGTGCCTGATCTAGACTTGCGATCCACACGATCTCCAACGTAATCAGAATCAGAAAATCCAGCGAGATCAAAAGATGAGCCCTTGGGATACCATAATCCAAGGGTTGGTGTGTGAGCTAAATATCGAAGAATTCGTTTCACAGCCTGGTGGTGTGATTCCTTTGGCGTCACTTGAAATCGGGCACACATGCAAACGCTAAGCATAATATCTGGCCTAGATGCACATAGGTAAAGGAGCGAACCAATGATGGAGCGATATAACTTCTGATCGAAATCTTTACCATTTTCGTCAGTGTTGAGTTGACCATTAGTAGGCATTGGAATTTTGAGGCTTTTGCAGTCTTGCATGCCGAATTTCTTCAGGCAATCTTTGAGGTATTTCTCTTGAGAAATGAAGATGTCATTGGGTTGTTGATGAATTTGAAGACCAAGAAGGATTTTCAATTCTCCCATCATAGACATCTGATATTCTTCACGCATCATGTATGCAAATTCGTCACTGAAACGCTTGTTAGTGCAACCAAAGATAATATCATCAACATATATTTGGCATATGAACAGTTCACCATCATAAGAATTAGTGAAAAGAGTAGGATCAAGTGAACCGGGTTTGAAACCCTTTTTCTTCAGGAATTGCTTCAGTGTATCATACCAAGCCTGTGGGGCTTGCTTGAGGCCATAGAGAGCCTCGTTCAGTCTGAAGACTTTGTCCGGATGCTTTGGATCCTCAAAACCTGGTGGTTGAGCAACATATACTTCTTCCTCAAGCTTACCATTGAGGAATGCACTTTTCACATCCATTTAATATAAGAGAATATTGTGATGGTTAGCATATGCAAGCAATACACGAATAGCTTCAAGCCTAGCAACAGGTGCAAATGTTTCACCGAAATCAATACCCTCAACCTGTGTGTAGCCTTGTGCTACAAGACGAGCCTTATTTCTTACCACTTGGCCATTTTTGTCATGCTTGTTGCGGTAGATCCACTTAGTGCCGATGATATTGTGCTTGCGTGGATCAGGTCGATTCACAAGCTCCCACACATTAATGAGCTCGAATTCATGCAATTCTTCTTGCATGGCTTGAATCCACTCAGGCTCCAGAAATGCTTCATCAACTTTGGTGGGCTCTTTGATAGAGACAAAAGCAAAATGCCCACAAAATTTAGCAAGATGTGAAGCCCTTGAGCGGGTGAGGGGACTAGGTGCATTGATGTTGTTGAGGATCTTCTCAATCTGCACTTCATTAGCCACTCGTGGATGAGCTGGACGAGGGCCTTGTTGAGGTCCCGCATTTTCTTCAGAATCATTTTCTTTAGGAGCAGTAGTTTCTTCAGGACGAGGAATGATTACTTCTTCTTCAGCTATTTCTTCACTGGGCATTATTTCACCAGTACCCATCAGCTTGATAGATTCCTCAGGAGGCATTTCATCTAGCACAGGAGGCAGGTGCTCTCTTTGCGAGTTGTTAGTTTCATCGAACCCCACGTCTACAATTTCAACAACCTTGTTGTGATAGGTGTTGATGACTTTGTAGGCATGCGAGTCCTTTCCGTAACCAAGCATAAAACCCGCGTGTGCTTTCGGTGCAAATTTAGAATTGTGATGAGGATCTATAATCCAACATTTAGCACCGAAGACTTTGAAATAACTTACATTGGGCTTTTTGTCAGTGAGCAGCTCATATGAGGTCTTCTTGAGGAATCTGTGAAGATATACCCGATTAATGATGTGGCAAGCAATATCAATTGCTTCAGGCCACCATCGACGAGGTGTCTTGTATTCATCAAGCATAGTGCAGGCCATCTCAATGAGTGTCCTGTTCTTGCGCTCAGCAATTCCATTCCGCTGAGGAGTACAGGGAGCAGAGAGCTCATGAGTGATATCAAGTTCATCAAGATAGTCATCAAGGCCCGTGTTCTTGAACTTGGTGCCGTTGTCGCTTCTGATATGCTTGATCTTGATGCCATAATTTGTCATGGCACGGTTTGCGAATCGTCTGAAGACGCCCTGCACTTCAGTCTTGAAGGTAATGATATGCACCCAGGTGTAACGAGAATAGTATTCAACAATGACGAATCCATAGAGTGATACTGCATTGGTTAGTGTAGCATAATGAGTGGGACCAAAGAGATCCATGTGAAGTAATTCAAAGGGACGAGAAGTGGTCATGATTGTCTTCGCGGAGTGCTTGGATGTGGTCATCTTTCCAGCTTTACAAGCACCGCAAAGGTGATCTTTGACGAATTTGATGCCCTCGACACCAATGATATGCTTCTTCTTGACGAGTGTGCTCAAATTACTCATGCCAGCATGTCCAAGTCGTCGATGCCATAGCCAGCATTCTGAAGCTTTTGCCAGTAGGCATGTGGCTGGTTGAGGACCTAGAGAGAAATCTACAATATACAAATCACCTCTCCTAAAGCCTTCGAAGACTTTGGACTTGTCAGATTCCATTAGCACAATGCATCTATATTTGCCAAAGATGACAATCATATCAAGATCACAAAGCATTGAGACAGACATGAGGTTGTATCCTAAGGACTCGACAAGCATCACCTTTTCCATGTGTCGATCCTTTGAGATAGCAACCTTACTTAGACCCAATACCTTGCTTTTTCCTTTGTCAGCGTACGTGATATGCTTTAAATGAGACGGAGTAAGGGGAGCATTGGTGAGGAGATTCCTATCACCAGTCATGTGATTTGTGCAACCACTGTCCAGAACCCATTCAGTAGCTTTTGGAGTGTCATCCTGTAGAAGCATTAGTCTCACTTATGAATTCATATACTTCAGTTGAAGAATATATATGATGATCAATTTCGTCAGTGAATTTCATCAATAAGCATATAACAAGTAGCATGGAATGTGTGAAATGAGAAATTCATTTCATCATGATTAGCTTGCATCCCAACAAGCATTTATGTCAGGCCTTCAGCAAATTCATCACACATTTATTATGTCTGAAGACCTGACCCTATAGAAGAGATTAGTTCTTCTTCTTAACCACCCACATCTGAATGGGTGGCTGAGAAGCAATGTAGCGCAAAGCATTGATAGAGAAATTACGCATTGAAGAATATGCATTTCTCTTCACAGGAGGAGTATAGTACTCATAAGAATATGCAGAGAAATTCTTAGCAGTTTTGTGCACATAGTGATCTGAAGAATAATGCACATATTCATCAGATCTCTGTATGTTTCCCTACACAGAGGTGTTAGTACGAGCATGAGTTGGCATGCGTCCATTTGACGACTTTGGTCCTGGTGAAGAATTTGCCCTGGGATAGTTCCTTTTCTTCAGTGGTGTCATGATGACATTCACCTGAAGATTTTGAAGGACAGATTTGGGCACCCAGATTTTCTTCACCGGGGAACCATTCCTGCAGTTAGTACCAACAAATCTAGGAAATACTTCATCATTCTGATTTTTGAATAGCTTATAGTTGGAGTCAAATGACTCATCAGAAGAATGTGGAGTATCACAGTTAAAGCTAGATAGAGTGGATGGATCAACTGGTGGTCCTTTTGCAGCAACCCATGTGGTTTTGGGATACTGCTCAGGTTTCCAATAAGATCCATCAGCATTCAGCTTTCTCTCAAAAGCAATACCCTCTTTCCTAGGGTTCTTGTTTTGAATCCGCTTATTGAGCACATCACAAATGGTTTGGTGCTCTTTGAGGCTTTTGTACATGCCTGTGACGTACAATTCCTTCAGAACTGCATTTTTGCCAGTGACACTTGTAGTCTCCTCTGATGAGGGGATTGAAACCACAGAGATATTTGAAGTTATAGCAGCAGTTGAAGCATTTGAACATTCAGCTGAAGAATTTGCATTATCACGTTTGTAACACCCCCGGTGATTAGCAACAGTAATCACTTTTGATAATGACATGTCAGCATGATTAACAGTGCATAATCATCATTAGCATCATATTGCATTTCAACTCCTAAGTCAAATTCAAATTTAAATGAAAGTGAAATATGAAAGTTGTCCAACATAAAAACTAAAATGTTCAGTAAATAACAAATATTGCAGAGACCATTCTAAAATTGTAACCAACATTTAGTAAATTGGGTAAGTAACTCAAACAACCTCAAACAATGGCTGAGAATAATATTTAGCAACCTTTTAATTTGTTTAAAACAATTATGAAATGATATTTTGCCCAAACTAGTTTTAGGTGTTAGGGTATAGTGCACTGGTATTTAAGGACTAGCTCACACTTTTTACAAAATCCATTTGGGGCCTAAACAATTAACAGAACAGAACAGAAAAAGAAACAGAAAAGAGAAAAAGGAAAAGGCCTAAATGATCTACTGTACACTCGGCCTATCGCTACAGTCGCGGCCCAGCCCACCCCCGCGCCGTCCCTCACCTCGCACTGCTCACCTCGCCGCGATGTCGCCCGCGCCTGCGCTCGCCGCCCCGGCCCCCCCTCGCCTTTGCTCGACAACGAGCACTGCGGCGCCGCGGACGCCTATATGGACCCCCCCTCGACTCCGCGGACGAACCCTAGCCACCCCCTTTGCCCCTCTTCCCCCGTCCCCCACCTCGCCCGGCGCCGCCATGGTCGGCCACCGCTGAAGCTCGCGGCCACCGTGCCCCGTTCGCCTCCCCGTTGTGTCCACGAGCTCCGCCGCAATGCGCCGTCCTCCTCGACCACGAGCCTGAGCTCCGGGAGCCCTGCATCGCCCCCACGTCGCCGTCTTCTTCCTCGGGTCGCCGCCGCACTCTGTCGTCGATTCCGGCTACTCCAGGCCTTCCCCGAGCCCACTTTGACCGGCTACACCCCGCTGTGAGCTCCTGCTCCTCCTCCCCCTCTCCATTAGCTCGCTAGCATACCGTAGCCACTGCTCCGTGTTAGGCTGCACCCACCGCCGCGGACCTCGTCGCCGGCGACCGTCCGGCTCCCTTTTGGTCATGTGCTGCTGCCCATTTGCTTCGCCGCGTCGCATGGACCCCGCCTAGCTCCTCACAACGCTTGAACACGCGCCGTTTTGTCGATCCCGTAGCTCGCCCGAGAACCTCGCCGCCGACGAGCTCCTGGCGCTCAGCTCCGGCCTCCCCAGCACCCCGCACCGCCGCCATTCGACGCGCGACGACGAGCCGCGTCGATCGCGACCTACCCCAGCCCCTGAGACCCACCGTAGGCGAAACCCGAGCCAAGCCCGACTCGCGCCGCCGCGTTTTGGCTCGCCGGAGCTACTCCGGCGCGTCGCCAGCCACCGCCGACGTGGCACCAGTGGGTCCCGCCCTGTGCCACTGGCTGTGGGGCCTCGCGGGCCCCTTTGACCCCGTTGACCGGGGTCAACGCTGACGTGGCCGCCCGGTCTCACTGACATGTGGGGCCCGGTCGCTTAAATGAATTTAAATAAATAGAAAATCTGTTAATTAGTTAATTAAATACTAATCAGTCACTGACTGCTGGGCCCCACCTGTTAATTAACTCAAATAATTAAATTAACCTCTCTGATTAAGCCACAGTGTATGACATGTGGGTCCCACCTGTCAGGTTTGACTCTGGTCAGCCAGAGTTGACCTGCTGACGTCACCCTGACCTCATGCTGACGTCATCATTCACTATTCTGGATAATTCAAATTTAAATTAATAAATAAATTCAGAAAATGTTTTAAACTTTAGAAAATCATATTAAATAAACCGTAACTCCGATGAAAATAATTTATATATGAAACTTGTTCAGAATTTCGATACGAACCCGAATACGTCCTCCGTATTCCCGTCAGACGCCCGCAGCTATAAGAACGTTGAACTTTTAGACCGATTTCAGTAAATGAATAGTGCCCAAATTTAATTAAATAAATCCAAATAAATTCCTAAATTAACTAAATCATTTAGTTAGGCAGTAGAACACCTCGGCATATCATTTAGGCATGTCATACATGTTGTTTGCATTATTGCCGTGAATTTATTGTTTCTCTCCCCCTTCTTCTCTCTCTCGATAGACGCTGAGACCGACGACGCTACACCCGGGTACGACTACACTACCGACGAGCAGCCCGTTGACGACCCCTCTCTCTTGCCAGAGCAACCAGGCAAGCCCCCCCCCTTGAGCATCCAGATATCGCCCATTCTATTCTCCTGCTTGCATTAGATTTTGCTACTGTTAATGTATGCTCCTATTCTGATGCATAGCCTGCTGTTGTAACCTGTTCATTACTACCTTACCTGCCTATGATAAACTGTTTAGTATAGGTTGGTGATGAACCATCAGTGACCCCACCACCTTTCCATTGTTGCCCCTGCTTGATCATCGACGACTCGATCAACGTGATCGTCGACCAGAGACCGACACCTCACTTCACACCCCCTTAGTTGTACGACTCTGCGTAGTAACTATCGAGTGCCGAGGGTGATACCTCGTAACGCACTCCCGATGAATACTCTGCAGTGTAGCTGTTCGGTCGTGGTCATCGAGGGTGATTCCTCCTTCTCCACTTCCGATATGACTCTGTCGTGCAACCCTCAGTGTGAACCTCGAGGGTGATACCTCATACGTTCACCCTGATGATTTCGTCGAGTGGAATCCGCCGAGGGTGATTCCTCGGGTTTCCCCCTTGATGTTATGACCACACGATTACTTGACCTCTGTTACAGGCGGGTCCACCCTGGTGGGTACTCGCTGGGGATCTATGATTTTCGGGTGTGCCGGAAGGGCACTCGAGTGTGACATTGTGGCGGAGCATCAGAGACTCTGATTGTCTCCGCTTGATACTAATTGAGCCTATTGGATTTGGGTGTGTGATCTGAGTGGGTCGACGTGCCCTATACGCACTACCACCACGCGGGATAATGGTTATGGGACCCTCTGTGAAGTACGTTTCTCCGAAAGCTCGTCTGACGTCACGATTCACCGTGCGGGCTGATTGTCGGGATTGGGCTGGATACTTCACTGACGAGTTCAGTGTCGCGCCTGCACCCCGGCCAGTCTCGCAACGCGCAGGGTGCCCAGGGCGATGGCCCGAGACCTCTGGGTGCATAGGTTAGTCCGACGTGCTGACCTCTCTGCCGAGCCTAGGTAGGGCGCTGCTTTGTGTTGATCTTCCGAGGACGGGCATTACCCAGCAAGTGTGTCCGGCCAGAGTTGATCGAGCGTGTTGGGTAACAGTAGTGCACCCCTGCAGGGATGAATCTTCTATCGATAGCCGGTCCTACGGTAAAGGACGCTCAGTTTGTGTATCCCGATCTACTACTTAAACTGGATACTTGTTACTTAATTGAAGCTTCGGGATCGCTTTCTCACTTGGGAGTCGAGGAAGGATCTTTAAGCTGTACTTCAACATGTTTGCTAAATAAAATGCTATTCTACTCTCTTCTACTGCTGCAAGATGATGTCCTTGTGAAGATGTTTGAAGATGCTAGTCTTCGATAGGACTAGGCCTTTTCTCTATTCTGGTATTTCTGCAGCCCAGTCCACATATACAGCCTTTCTCCATTGATAATGTTGCATATGTAGTATAGATCCTTGCTTGCTGAGTACTTCGGATGAGTACTCACGGTTGCTTTACTTTCTCTTTTCCCCATATACCCCCCACCTTGATGATACAAACAGACGATGGAGTCCAGGAGCCAGATGCCACCACCGGAGCTTACTACCAGGAGGGTCCAGAGGGTACTTACTACTGGATCAAGCCAGATGACCAGGAGTAGGATCGGAGGCTCCCAGGCAGGAGGCCAACGCCTTTCGATCTAGTGTCGCTGTTTGTGCTAGCCTTCTTAAGGCAAAACTTGTTTAACTATGTCTGTACTCAGATAATATTTGTATGACTGACTTATGTATTTGGATCTTCGGATCCCTGGTCTGTAATATTGTGGATCTCCGTTTAAATTGTGTTAGAGTTGTGTTGTGATATCTTCCCGTGAGTCCCTGTGCTTGATCGTACACGTTTGCGTGTATGATTAGTGTACGATTGAGTCGGGGGCGCCACAACGTTCAAGGCATTTTAAGCATGGAGCAACAAATTCTTCCTGAGAAGCGTTGATCTGTTGAGCGAGTAATGAATCATTGTCCTTTTGAAGATCATCATGAGACGCTCTCAACTTTTTGAGTTCTTGCTTCCTTTGAAGAAATTCGTAGGACAACTTCTCATGTGTAACTGAGAGGGCCACATGACGACTTTCAAGTTCGTCATATTTTGACTGTAGACGTTCAAGGTCTTCAGTCAGAATTTGAGAACGTTCCATTTCATCGTTCAACAGATCATCACTTTTATCTAACGGCTTATGAACCCTTTCTAGAGCAGTTTGTTATTTAGCAACAATTTTAGCAAGTTTGGAGTAGCTTGGAGACATGAGTTCATCTAATTCACCCTCACTTGAAGAAGATGATGAATCATTGAGTACCTTGGTGCCTTTGGCCATGAGGCACGATGAAGAGGACGATGAGTCTTGATCGAAAGTCATCGTCTTGAGTGACTCTTTGAACTCGAGGAACCAGGGATCCTGACAGGTGCGGTGCCCTTCATATACGTCAGAGATCCTGTCCCAAATGAGCTTTGTGTTGGCAAGATGCATGATGAGTCTGAACTCCTTTGTGGATAGGCTGGAGCAGATGATATCCCTTGCCAAAGTATCCAGCCGAGTATACTTGCGAATTTCATCAGTATGCGCCATCTTGCATAGATCAGTCAGTCCTATCTCAGTGACGGTCCACGGCTCGCTGTTCATGGATAGGAGACGCTTCCGCATCAAAGCCTTACACTTGGGATAGTCACGACCATCAAAGATGGGGCATGCAGCGGACACTTTCTTCATACCTGCGGTCGACATAACTAAAACTCCACGTGGTTAAACCAAAATCACACAGAACAAGGGAGTACCTTGCTCTGATACCAATTGAAAGCGCAGGTTTACTCCCAGAGGGGGGGGGGTGAATGGGAGATTTTTAGCAATTTGTCAAACTCTGAAGAATTTGATGAAGATCAGAGTGAAGAAATAAAACACAAGGGAAACTAAGTCATCACGTAATCAGAGTACATGTAATCAGGATACGTAAGAGTGAAGAACATGCAATCATACATTCATACATACATGAAGAAAATGAACTGAGGAAATAAAGATAGCGAGATGAATTTCTTCAGTTCAACTTTGTCAGAGCAGAAATTCTTTAGCAACGGAATAAAGTAAGAGAGGGTTGAGGAATTTGAAACCAGGTTGGCTCGGTGAAGACAATGGAATTTGGTAGACCAGTTCCAGTTGTTGCATCAACTGTATGTCTTGTTGAGGTGGCTAAGTCGCAACTCAAAGGACACACAGTCCTCACCGTATTCCTCTTGAGCTAAGGTCACTTAGTCCTCACCCAATCACTCGTGGTAAGTCTTCAAGGCAGACTTCCAAAACCTTCACAGACTTGTTCACCGGCACACCACAATGACTCTTGGTGTACTCAGAACTTGACGCCTAACCGTCTGGAAGAATGACAGTCTTCAAAGGTAATAGGCGTCGGATCACACAGATCAATCTCTTCAGTGATGCTCAATCACTTTGGCTCTGGGTTTTTCCTCACTTAGGATTCTCTCAAAGTCGTTAGAGGATGGGTTGCTCTCTTATGACAAGTGTCAGGTTCTCTCGGAGCAGCCAACCAACAAGTGATTGTGGGGGCGGCTATTTATAGCCAGGGGGCAACCCGACATGAATTGTCATAAATGCCTTTCTCTGATTTGACCACTATCAGGATAAGGATCCACTCGACAGCTGGCCCGCGTCGCAGCAATGGTCGGAATTTGAACTCTCAAAGTCGTCGGGGCACTCAATTTCCTCACTTTTAGGCAGAACACACTGGCGAACTCCTAACTCCTTAGCGTGACCAAATTCGTCAGCGACCAGATGAACTTCGTCACTGTCGCTAGCAAATGTGTTAGCTGCACTGGAGATTTCCAAAGGCTTCACTCGAAGTGGCTTTTGTGTATAGGTCTGAATAGGTTTGAGCATCACTTTGGAAAATGTGAACTAGGATTCACCTAGACCCCCTTTAACAGTACGGTTTTTCCTATGAGTCAAAGAAGAAGAAAAGAAACTACGAGAACAAAGTCTTCAAGTTCCAAAGTCTTCACATCAATTTCTTCAAAGGCAGTACCAATTTCTTCACTTGAAGAAATACATTTTTAGGGGTCGTCTTCCATGTGTTAAACCAAATCTTCTGTGACTCTGTCACCTATGTATACTCACAAACTCATTAGTTCCTCAACCTATTTGTCACCAATACTCCAAAACCACTAAGGGGGCACTTGATGCACTTATAGAGCCCTTCATTGTTTCTAGTCAAAGTTGCAACAAAACTACCACCCCAACCCCGATCCGAGTGAACCATCCCATCCACTCCTCTCTCGTCTCTCCTAAGCTATTCCTCTAGTCACCACCACCTCTCACCCACACGTCGTCATTGCTCGTTCGTCCTCCACTAGTGACTCATATCTCCCATCCGATCCAAGATGTCGCTGCATCCAAGGGAGAAGGTTGATCCCGCTAGGGCCCGCCTTTGTTGGCGCTGACCTCCCTGTGCAATCCACCTAATGTAGGGTGGAACCCTAGATTCAAGATCTTTCCACTCTTGGAGGTGGGGAGAAGAATAACAAGGAAGAACTCAAAAGGAAAAAACACTCAACAAGTCGAAATCACGCATCCACTAAGATAGTACACATAAGATCCACAAGTATACAAGATCAAGCCAAGGGAAAAGTAATAGGTAGAGTTCTTCCCAAATCCATAGGAGATGAGCTGTGGAGGTAGATAGATATTCCCTGAAGTAGGGGCCTTGCATCCATGAGATGGATCTTCCCTTGAAGGGGCCTTGTATCCACTGACGGATCTTCTCCAATGGAGGGCTTGGTCTCCAATGGAGTTGTAGATGAGCAAACCTTTCTAGTTCTTAGTTCAATGTACTTTGCTAACCCTAATTCGTCCAAGGGAGGAGGTATTTATAGTCCAGGGTGAGAGAGGGATACATGGGTCAAAACTCGAAGGCTGCACACAGACAGTTCCGGGCGTCCGGTGGCTCACGAGGGACCAGACTTCCGGTGGGAGCCGATCTTCCGTCCATTCTTCCTCGGTGTAGTGGCACTGGTTTTCGATAGTGCCTGGACGTCTGGTGGCTCCGAAGGGTCCAGATGTTCAGTGCGCATCAGAATTCTGCCAGTTTGCTTCTGGATGGGTCTTGCCGGATTTCCGGTGGAGGCCGGACATCCGGGCGTTGGGACTTGCCGGATGATATATCTCCAATGTATCTATTTTTTTATTGTTCCATGCTATTATAGCATCAATCTTGGATGTTTTATATGCAACATTATATCATTTTTTGGGACTAACCTATTAACTTAGTGCCAAGTGCCAGTTGATTTTTTTTGTCTGTTTTTGGTTTTCCAGGAAATCAGTACCAAACGAATTCCAAATGCCATGAAACTTTTTGATGATTTTTTTCTAGACATAAGAGACCCTGGAAGCTTTGGGAGGAGGCCAGAAGGCGAAGGAGTAGGCCGCAAGGCACTTGGGCACGCCCAGAGGGGCAGGCGCGCCCAAGTACCTTGTGGGCCCCTCATTCCTCCATTTGACCTAATTCCAACTCTATAAATTCTCTAAAATCAGGAAACCAATAGAGAGCCACCCAAAATACTTTTTCCGCCATCGCAAGCCTCTGTTCTTGCGAGATCCCATCTGGAGGCCTTTCTCGGTACTCCGCCGGAGGGGGAATCGATCACGGAGGGCCTCTACATCAACCTTGCTGCCCTTCCGATGATGTGTGAGTAGTTTACCACATACCTACGGGTCCATAGCTAGTAGCTAGATGGCTTCTTCTCTCTCTTTGATCTTCAATACAATGTTCTCCTCGACGTTCTTGGAGATCTATTCAATGTAATCTTTGTTTGCGGTGTGTTTGTTGGGATCCGATGAATTGTGGGTTTATGATCAAATTATCTATTAATATTATCTGAGTGTTCTCTGAAGTCTTTTATGCATGATTATTATAGCTTTGTATTTCTCTCTGATCTATCCGTTTGGTTTGGCCAACTAGATTGATTTATCTTGAAATGGGAGAGGTGCTTTGTAATAGGTTCAACCTTGCGGTGGTCTATATCCCAGTGACAGAAAGGGACAAGACACGTATTTGTATTGTTGCCATTAAGGATAAAACGATGGGGTTTATTCATATTGATTGGATTTACTTTGTCTACATCATGTCATCTTGCTTAAGGCGTTACTCCGTTCTTTATGAACTTAATACTCTAGATGCATGCTGGATAGTGGTTGATGTGTGGAGTAATAGTAGTAGATGCAGGCAGGAGTCGGTCTACTTGTCTCGGACATGATGCCTATATACATAATCATTGCCTTGGATATCGTCATAACTATGCGCTTTTCTATCAATTGCCCAACTGTAATTTGTTTACCCATCGTATGTTTTTTGTTCACAAAGAAGCCTCTATGAAAACTATGGCCCCGAGTCTATCTTTATCATATATAAAATCCAAAAATACCTTGCTGCAATTTATTTACTTTTATTTTATTTTGTGTTTTTGTTTATCTATCTATCACTACGAGATTTGATCCTTGCAATTAACCGCCAAGGGATTGACAACCCCTTGTCTGCGTTGGGTGCAAGTATTTGTTACTTTGTGTGTCGATGTTGTTCACGAGGTCTTGCGTGGTTCTCCTAATGGATTGATAACTTTGGTTCTTAACTGAAGGAAATACTTATCTCTACTGTACTGCATCATCATCTCCTCTTCGAGGAAATCCCATCGCAGCTCACAAGTAGCAGGAATTTTTTTTGGCGCCGTTGTCGGGGAGACATCACCAACACCTATCAAGTACCATCGCATAAACTTTCATCTCCTTGCATTTACTTTCATTTGTCATTTGCCTCTCGTTTTCATCTCCCCCAATTCTAAACCGTTTTCACAAAAACACAAAAATATTTTCGTTTGCCTTTTTGCTTGTTTGCTTGTTTGTTTGCTTTATCGTTATGGCTAGTTCTTCTCTTGTTACATGTACCCCTGAAAATGAGGTTCTCAATTTTAAACAAAGGGGAGGAGAGAATTTAAAAGATGCTTGGTATAGAATTTGTGATCCTCAAAATAGATCAACTCGTAAGCAATCTACTACCGTCCTTCTTTGCAATTTTTATGTGGGTGTTACTACTTGGTATAGATTTGTGCTAGACACTCTTACCGGAGGGAATTTCTTTAGTAGTCACCCTATGGATGCTTTCAATGCTATGGAAAACTTAGTGGGATCACCACCTATCACTATTAATGAAACAACTTTAACTTTGGAGCATGTTGTGCAAAGGCTAGAGGCTATTGAAAATAAAATGCCTACCATAGAGCATATTGAAAATTTGGATAAAAAGATTCATAATCATATTAATCAATTCGGTTCAAAGGTAGGAATCACTCTTAAGATGCTAAAAGAAAAGGAGCTAATAATTAATGAGAGGATGGAGCAAAGCCCCGCTAGAATCGACAAGTTGGAAGAAATTATTAATAATTTAGATTCGCTTTTTCTTCAGTTAAAACTATTGAAAAGACTCCTCCTAGTAAGAATTGCAAGTTTTTATATGTTCCTAAGACAAGGGTGCCACATCTAGTAATGTAAGTGAGGATCTTAAAATGATTACTGTCCACCCCAACTTCATTGATTTAATAAAGGAACCTATGTACTAGAATAAATTTCTTAACTTCGTCCCTAAGAGTGTGATTGTTAAAAATATGTATGCTAAAACTCCTAGGAAGCATGGATGTGTGATTAAGGAATTGGATTCGAAGGATGACAACACTTGAAACTATGCATTACGCCTAGCTAGGGTGTAAAACAATAGCGCTTGTTTGGAGGCACCCCAATAGTTATCTTTATTTTTCTTGTTTATTTTATGTTTTTTGATGTGCACACAATTATGCTACTATTATGGTTGTGTTTTTGTGTTTAAATTAGTGTTTGTGCCAAGTAAGGCCTTTGGGATGATTTGGATGATAGTTGCTTTGATTATGTGAGAGAACAGAAACTTTTGCACCCAGTAACAGAATTGTTTAGGTCCACTAGAACATGATAAGTTTCTGAATTTTTTACACATGATTGATATACAAATTTCCCATGTTGTCCTAATGTTTTAGAATTTTTCGAGTTACAGAAGTATGGCCATTGTTCTGATCATTACAGACTGTTCTGTTTTTGACAGATTCTGTTTTTGTTGCATTGTTTACTTGTTTTAATGAATCTATGGATTGTATCGGGGGGTATAAGTCATGGTGAAGTTAGAATACAGTAGGTATTATGCAATAATAAAATATGAATGGGTTTACAACAGTACCTAAAGTTTATGATTTGCTTGTTATACTAACGGATCTCACGAGTTTTCTATGCTGAAGTTTTCAAGTTTTAAGTGAGATCGCGATGGATGAAGGAAAAAGGATTGGCAAGACCCTTAGCTTGGGGATGCCCAAGGCACCCCAAGGTAATATTCAAGGATACCCAAGACTCTAATCTAGGGGATGCCGCGGATGGCATCCCCTCTTTCTTCTACCAACCATCGGTAAATTACTTGGAGCTATATTTTTATTCATCACATGATATGATTTTTGCTTGGAGCGTCATGTATTATATGAGTCTTTGCTTTGTTTGCTTTTAAGTTTGCCACAATCATCTTTTCTGGACACGCCTTTTTGAGAGGGACACACATTATTCGTGATTTGTTAGAATACTCTATGTGCTTCACTTATATCTTTTGAGCTAGGCAATTGCTCTAGTACTTATGTCTTTTAGAGCACGGCGGTACTTCACTTATATCTTTTAGAGCACGGCGGTGGTTATATTTTAAAGAAATAGTTGCGCTCTCATGCTTCACTTGTATCATTTTGAGAGTTTATAATAGTAATGGCAATACACAAAAGCTATGAATTTGGTCCTAATATGATAGGTATTCAAGAGAGATATAATAAAAACTTTCATGTAGATCACTCAATATGATAAGTTTGATTCCTTGCAATAGTTTTGTGATATAAAGATGGTAATATGTGGGAGGTACTAGTGAATGATTGTGGTTTAGTAAGAATATTGGTGTTAAGGTTTGTGATTCCTGAAGCATGCACATGTAGTCTCTCGTTATGCTAAGAAGTTGGAGCACGATTTATTATTGAGTGTCTTCCTTTGCGTGAAGCTCGGGGGCGCGCGATGGTTAACACCTACCAACCCCCCCACTAGGAGCATGCGTAGTAACACTTCTCTTCGAGGGCTAATAAACTTTTGCAATAAGTATGTGAGTTCTTTATGACTAATGTGAGTCCATGGATTATACGCACTCTCAACTTTCTGCCATTTGCTAGCCTCTTCGGTACCGTGCATTGCCCTTTCTCACCTCGAGATGTGGTGCAAACTTCGCCGGTGCATCCAAACCCCGTGATATGATATGCTCTATCACACATAAACCTCCTTATATCTTCCTCAAAACAGGCACCATACCTACCTATTATGGCATTTCCATAGCCATTCTGAGATATATTGCCATGCAACTTCCACTGTTCCGTTATTATGACACACATCATCATTGTCATATTGCTTTGCATGATCATCTAGCTGATATATTTTTGTGGCCCAGCCACCGTTCATCATTTTTTATACATGTTACGCTAGATCATTAGACATCCTGGTACACCGCCAGAGGCATTCATATAGAGTCATATTTTGTTCTAGAATCGAGTTGTAATTTTGAGTTGTAAGTAAATAGAAGTGTGATGATCATCATTATTCATTATTAGAGCATTGTCCCAAGTGAGAAAATAAAAAAGGCAGGCCAAAAAGAGCCCAGCAAAAAAAGAAGAAAAAAAATGAGAGAAAAAAGAGAGAAGGGGCAATGTTACTATCTTTTTCCACACTTGTGCTTCAAAGTAGCACCATGTTTTTCATATAGAGAGTCTCCTATGCAGACACTTTCATATAACTAGTGGGAATTTTTCATTAAAGAACTTGGCTTGTATATTCCAATGATGGGCTTCCTCAAATGCGTGAAGTCTTCATGAGCAAGCAAGTTGGATGCACACCCACTTAGTTTTCTTTTTGAGCTTTCATACACTTATAGCTCTTAGTGCATCCGTTGCATGGCAATCCCTACTACTTGCATTACATCAATTGATGGGCATCTCCATAGCCCGTTGATTAGCCTCATCGATGTGAGACTTTATCCTTTTTTGTCTTCTCCCTATCATCTCTACCACCATACTCTATTCCACCCATAGTGCTATATCCATGGCTTACGCTCATGTATTATGTGAGAGTTGAAAAAGTTGAAGTGCATTAAAAAGTATGAACCAATTTCTTGGCTAACACCGGGGTAGTGCATGATTTGTACTTTGGGTTAAGAAGATGGAGCATGACAAGGCTATATGATTTTGTAGGGATAACGCTTGTTAGCATTGATATTTTGAAAGACATGATTGTTTGTTGGTATGCCTGAGTATTGATGTTTTTATATCAAATTATAGACTATTGCTTTGAATCATTCGGATCTAAATCTTCATGCCATAAAATAAAGATTACATGATGAACATGTTAGATAGCATTCCACATCAAAAAATCTATTTTTTTATCATTTACCTACTCGAGAACGAGCAGGAATTAAGTTTGGGGATGCTTGATACGTCTCCAACGTATCTATATATTTTTATTGTTCCATGCTATTATATCATCAATCTTGGATGTTTTATATGCAATTATATGCAATATTATATCTTTTTTGGGGACTAACCTATTAACTTACTGCCAAGTGCCAGTTGCTGTTTTTGGTTTACAGGAAATCAGTACCAAACGAAGTCCAAATGCCACAAAACTTTTTGACGATTTTTTCTAGACAGAAGAGACCCTGGAAGCATCAGGAGGAGGCCAGAAGGCGAAGGAGTAGTCCACAAGGCACTTGGGCACGCCTAGGGGGTAGACGCACCCAAGTACCTTACGGGCTCGTTGTTCCTCCGTTTGACCTAATTCCAACTCTATAGATTCTATAAAATTAGGAAACCAACAAAGAGCCACCCAAAATACTTTTTCTGCCACCGCAAGCCTCTGTTCTTGCGAGATCCCATCTGGAGGACTTTTTCGATACTCCATTGGAGGGGGAATCGATAATGGAGGGCCTCAACATCAACCTTGTTGTCCTTTCGATTATGTGTGAGTAGTTTACCACAGACCTACGAGTCCATAGCTAGTAGCTAAATGGCTTCTTCTCTCTCTTTGATCTTCAATACACTGTTCTCCTCGATGTTCTTGGAGATCTATTCGATGTAATCTTCTTTTGCGGTGTGTTTGTTGGGATCCGATGAATTGTGGGTCTATGATTAGATTATCTATGAATATTATTTGAGTCTTCTCTCATCTCTTTTATGCATGATTATTATAACTTTGTATTTCTCTACGATCTATCCATTTGGTTTGGCCAACTAGATCGATTTATCTTGCAATGGGAGAGGTGTTTTGTAATGGGTTCAATCTTGTGGTGCTCTATATCCCAGTGACAGAAAGGGACAAGACACATAATTGTATTGTTGCCATTAAGGATAGAGCGATGGGGTTTATTCATATTGATTGGATTTACTTTGTCTACATCATGTCATATTGCATAAGGTGTTACTCTGTTCTTTATGAACTTAATACTCTAGATGCGTGCTGGATAGCGGTTGATCTGTGGAGTAATAGTACTAGATGCAGGCAGGAGTCGGTCTACTTGTCTTGGACGTGATGCCTATATACATGATCATTGCCTTGGATATCGTCATAACTATGCGCTTTTCTATCAATTGCCCAAGAGTAATTTGTTTACCCACCGTATGCTTTTTGTTCGACAGAGAAGCATCTAGTGAAAACTATGGCCCCGGGGTCTATCTTTATCATATATAAAATCCAAAAATACCTTGCTGCAATTTATTTACTTTTATTTTATTATGTGTTTTTGTTTATCTATCTATCACTACGAGATTTGATCCATGCAATTAACCGCCAAGGGATTGACAACCCCTTGTTTGCGTTGGGTGCAAGTATTTGTTATTTTGTGTGTAGGTGTTGTTCACGAGGTCTTGCGTGGTTCTCCTACTGGATTGATAACCTTGGTTCTTAACTGGGGGAAATATTTATCTCTACTATATTGCATCATTCTATCCTCTCCGAGGAAATCCCAATGCAGCTCACAAGTAGCACCAAATGTCCGGTGATCCGTCAGACGTCAGGCCATTGTAGCGTCCTTCGGCGGCAGGATTCCTGGAGGGCGGCTTCTCTGGTCGTGTCGGATGTCCGGTAGGCTGGCCGGATGTCTGGTACATGTAGCCTTTTGGCTACTCCTCTTCTTGCTTCACTTTCTCTGCTTCCTTGACATCTTGTCCATTGCTCGTAGCTTCTCAATGGTCATCTTCTTGGTACCTAATCACATAGAGCACATCTGTGTTAGGTTGTAACCATGTTCCACATGCAAAAAAGGGATTTTCGCCAAGGAGCGAGTTAACCTCGTGTTCAGTGGCACGTGCACGGGCCCTTGTCATATGAGAAAACGAGAAGATAGGTCTAGAGGGGGGTGAATAGACACTAACAAGGCAAAAGGTGCAGTTTTTAATTTTCTTGGAACTTAGAAAGATTTTAGCACAAGTTAAGTGGCAACCAATACAATCTACTCATGCATATCTAGAGTATAGGCAGCAGATAGTAAACAACATGCAAGTGCAAGAAAGTAGAGGGGTAGAGTTTAGAAGATCAAACACAATGAAGACACGGTGATTTTTGGAGTAGTTCCGATAGGTGGTTCTATCATACGTCCACGTTGATGGAAACTTCAACCCATGGAGGGTAATGTCTGCGCTAATCCACGGAGGGCTCCACCTATAGAGGATCCATGAAGAAGCAACCTTGTCTATGCCATCATGCCTTCCATCTATCGGAGTTCTGGGACCAGGGGTACCCAGACCCATCTGCCTGCGGCCCAACGCGTGGCATTGTCAAAGGCCCAGTATGACCCAGTTCCAAGGCTTCAAGAGCAAGACCCTCGCGAGGCGAACGACGTCAAGGCCTCCCAAGGAGCGGTCTCTCGAGGCTGCCTCCCGAGGAGCGGACATCTCTAGGCAGGCACCCCACCTTGTGAGGCGCACGGTGACGTGAGCCATGACGACCAGAGCCAGCAGGGCGCTAGCGGGTGCAATCTAGGGCAATTTCCTCTTTGGTGCTAAGGAGGCAAGGACGTACGCGGGTTCCCAAGGAATCCCCCAAAGGTTTCCATTCCAGTGCAATAAGACCAAGACCACGGGCTAGACAGGACGGAGGTCATCACCGAGCCCACCACTGCGTCACGACCAGGGGCTTTACAGGTGAAGACCACCTTTAGTCAGGATAGCCTGATCAGGGCGCCGTAGCTCGCAAGCGCGAGGACCTGATGAGGGAACGGCGCTGGCATGTTAGTAGGGACCGAGGCCGGTGAGGCCGTGGTACGATCAACTTGGGGCACCAGGGGCTCCGGGTCCTTCTCCGCGCTCGGCTCCTGCGACATGGCAAGGGTGACTGACACCTTAGCCTGCTGGATTACGAGGGTCAGCACTGCCTGAGGCTGCGCCGCTGCACGCCCTGAGTCGGATTCGGCCAGCAAGGGGTGGGGCGTCGCCCCCTCGCCCATGACCGGGGCTGCCGCAACCGCAGTAGGGAGCGCAGCTCGGCGAACCCCCCGTGTCCTTGTTGGCCGGCCCTCTGGGCGGCACCAGCGAAGCATCGGGAGGGGACGGCGCGCCCGTATGCCCTGGTGCGTTACTGCCCGTGCGCCCGAGAATTGCGCCGGCTCGGCACTGCGCGCCCTCGCGCCCGCCGAGGCCGTGACCGAGCGCCGAGGCCGCCCTCAGAATGATGGGTACCTTCGCATCGGCGGTCGACTTCTTCTTCTTCTTCTTCTTCTTCTTCTTCTCCATGCCATCGCCCCTGTTCGATGTGATGGGGGCTGCATGAGCGTATGGATTACGAATGCGCGGTCAGGATGTAAGGCATGGATACTTACTCGTCTGGCGCAGCCCACTTCCTCTTCTTCTCCTCCTCGGAGGCCGATGCGCCCCCATTCTTCTTCAACGTGGCCCTGGTCTCGCCCCCGATGCGCCCCCATTCTTCTTCAATGAGATGCATTGGGATTTCCCCGAAGAGGAGAGGATGATGCAGTACAGTAGAGATAAGTATTTCCCTCAGTTAAGTACCAAGGTTAACAATCCAGTAGGAGAACCACGCAACAGCTCATGAACAGCACCTACACACAAAATAACAAATACTTGCACCCAACGCAAACAAGGGGTTGTCAATCCCTTGGCGGTTAATTGCAAGGATCAAATCCCGTAGTGATAGATAAATAAACAAAAATACAAAATAAAATAAAAGTAAATAAATTGCAGCAAGGTATTTTTGGATTTTAATATATGATAAATATAGACCCGGGGGCCGTAGTTTTCACTAGAGGCTTCTCTTTCGAACAAAAAGCATACGGTGGGTAAACAAATTACTGTTGGGCAATTGATAGAAAAGCGCATAGTTATGACGATATCCAAGGCAATGATCATGCATATAGGCATCATGTCCGAGACAAGTAGACCGACTCCTGCCTGCATCTACTACTATTACTCCACACATCGACCGCTACCCAGCATGCATCTAGGGTATTAAGTTCATAAAGAACGGAGTAACGCCTTAAGCAAGATGACATGATGTAGACAAAGTAAATCCAATCAATATGAATAAACCCCACCATTTTATCCTTAATGACAATGATACAAATATGTGTCATGTCCCTTTCTGTCACTGGGATTGAGCACCGCAAGATTTACCCATTACAAAGCACCTCTCCCATTGCAAGATAAATCAATCTAGTTGGGCAAACCAAACGGATCGAACGGAGAGAAATACAAGCTATAATAATCATGCATAAAAGAGTTTAGAGAAGACTAAAATAATATTCATAGATAATCTGATCATAAAACCACAATTCATCGGATCCCAACAAACACACCACAAAAAAGGATTACATGGGATAGATCTCCAACAACATCGAGGGGAACATTGTATTGAAGATAAAAGAGAGAGAAGAAGCCATCTAGCTACTAGCTATGGACCCGTAGGTCTATGGAAACTACTCACACATCAGAGTGCCAGAAAAGGCCTCCAGATATGATCTCACGAGAACAAAAGCTTGCGGCGGCAGAAAAACTATTTCGGGTGGTTCTCTGTTGGTTTCCCAATTTTAGAGAATTTATATTGTTGGAATTAGGTCAAACAGAGGAACGAGGGGCCCACTAGGCACATGGGCGCACCCATGTGGCTTGTGGCCCACTCATTCACCTTCTAGCCTCCTCACGAAGCTTCTAGGGTCTCTTATGTCCATAAAAAATCATCAAAAAGTTTCGTGACATTTGGACTTCGTTTGGTACTGATTTCCTGGAAAACCAAAAACAGGCAAAAAACAGCAACTGGCACTTGGCACTAAGTTAATAGGTTAGTCCCAAAAATGATATATAATTGCATATAATTCCATATTAAACATCCAAGATTGATACTATAATAGCATGGAACAATAAAAAATTATAGATACGTTGTTGATGTATCAAGCATCCCCAAGCTTAATTCCTGCTCGTCCTCGAGTAGGTACATGATAAAAACAGAGTTTTTGATGTGGAATTCTACCTAACATGTTCATCATGTAATCTTTCTTTTGAGGCATGAAAATTAGGATCCGAATGATCCAAAGCAATAGTCTATAATTTGAGATAAAGACAAAAGTACTCAGGCATACCAACAAACAATCATGCCTTTTCAAAATATCAATGCTAAAGAACGTTATCCCTACACAATATAGCCTTGTCATGCTCCATCTTCTTAACACAAAATATAAATCATGCACTACCCCGGTGTTAGTCAAGCAATTGGTTCATACTTTTTAACGCGCTTCAGCTTTTTCAATCCTCACGCAATACATGAGCGCAAGCCATGGATATAACACTATGGGTGGAATAGAATATGGTGGTAGAGATTAATATGGAGAAAAGAAAAAAAGGAGAAAGTCTCACATCAACGAGGCTAATCAACGGGCTATGGAGATGCCCATCAATTGATGTCAATGCAAGGAGTAGGGATTGCCATGCAACGGAAGCACTAAGAGCTATAAGTGTATGAAAGCTCAAAAAGAAAACTAAGTGGGTGTGGATTCAACTTGCTTGCTCATGAAGACCTCCGACATTTGAGGAAGCCCATCATTGGAATATACAAGCCAAGTTCTATAATAAAAAATACCCGCTAGTTATATGAAAATTAAAGCATAGGAAACTCTCTATATGAAAACATGGTGCTACTTTGAAGCACAAGTGTGGAAAGGATAGTAACATTGCCCCTTCTATCTTTTTCTCTCATTTCATTTCTTTACTTTTTTTCTCTTTTTTTTCTTTTTTTGTTGGGCTCTTTTTGGCCTCTTTTCTATGGGCTCTTTTTGGCCTCTTATTTTTTTTCATCCAGTTCCTCATCCCGACTTGTGGGGGAATCATCGTCTCCATCATCCTTTCCTCACTTGGGACAATGCTCTAATAATGAATAATGATGATCATCACACTTCTATTTACTTACAACTCAAAATTACAACTTGATACTAGAACAAATTATGGCTCTATATGAATGCCTCTGGCGGTGTACCAGGATGTGCAATGATCTAGCGTAACATGTATAAAAAATGATGAACGGTGGCTGAGCCACAAATACTATGTCAGCTATATAATCATGCAAAGCAATATGACAATGATGATGCGTGTCATCAAAATGGAACAGTGGAAGTTGCATGGCAATATATCTCGGAATGGCTATGGAAATGCCATAATAGGTAGGTATGGTGGCTGTTTTGAGGAAGATATAAGGACACTGGTACAGCGAGGTGCTATACAAACGGTTTTTAATCCCTTTCCGCGACGGCCTTTGGAACCATCGCCAAGTGAGTGACTGCGATAGGGGGGGTCCTTCCCACACGACCCAGAAACCGTCGGGGATAGGGAGCCTTGGTGCATACAGTTGTCCCTATAAAACTATTTCTGATATCTCGAATATCTGAAATGCGCCATCCTTGCAACTCATTTGTGCTCGCATTGCCATCGCAGTCGGTATTTTGTGGTGCTACGTTTACGATGCAAGACCCATCACAAACAGTTCATGATTATAGAAGCAAACAATCGCACACATTTACTTTTCCTCGATTGTATGTGATTCGATGTAAGAGCGCACACAGTTGTCGCTATAAAACTGTATGCTAAGCTTGAATACATCCCACACGATTCATCCGTCGTACCCGCGTCGGATGAAGACCTATCACACGCGTTCTTCTATGACCAAACATTTGTGATGCGCACAACATCATAAACAATCCATAATTGTGAAGTGTGTGTGATAAGGTGACTATCACAAACATTTAATAAGAAAGAACTATGTGCGATGCTGTTGTTAATCGCACACGTTTTTTCTTGGCTGATCGTGTGTGCAGTAGAGATTGATTGCACACATAGTGGATCCTAGAAACGTGTATGATCTCCACATCTATCGCAGATGTTTCGCTTTCACAAACCATGTGCAGTGTAATCCCTAATTTAAAAATCACATGTTTTGAATTTGAAAGTAGGCAATCACTTATTTCATATCCAACCATGTTTATTACAAATATAGGTTCAACCACGAATGCATAATTCGATGCGCATGTACATATACTGAAGAACTACAGAAGCACCAAGTAAAGAATGATGAACCACAGTTGTACTAAAGACTGTAAAGAGAGAGGAGAAAGACATTCTGGTTGCTGGAGAAGGTGAAGCGGAATGCCCATATTGTGCCCTCCTCCATGCGTAATGCGCGCACGACTCTAGGCCAACCCCTTATGAGGGCTGCCCGTCCATCCTTCACTGTCTTCATTAGGACTTCTTGATGCTCATTGTAATCTAGATGAAATACTTTAACCTTCATTGCGTGTCCACCAATCATGTACTTTGCGAGGTAATCTTGAGTGAACTGCTTCGGGAACCACTGCGAACGAAAAAGATTCAGACATTGTTGTCTAACAACTCATTATGGCAGTAAAAAGAGAAGGCTGCAGAGTTTGTAGTTACCATCCTACAGCTCACTGTTATGTTGGATAGAGCATAAACAAATAATTTGCTTGCCACCGTTCGTATCTTTTTGCTAATAATCCTTATCACTTTCCTCACTTGATGCTTGTTCATGAATATCTCATTGCCCCATACGCAAAAAGGGTCAATGCGTGGATCCTTGCCAAGGGCATATGTACCTACAAGCAACAAGTAAATATTAGAAGATAACAAGTGTCCAGGCCTGGATCTATATGCACTACATTATGGAACGACGGGGGGAGTACAAGCCGAGGGATAAAACTAACCTCGGCGGAAAATGGTGGCCACTCCCGTTGTTGTCCTGCATAAGTAGTGGAAAGGCATGATAAGTACAACAACCTTAACATCAAACAAATATAGCAAAGGTAAACAACATCATCTCCAAATGATAGCTTGAATTTGTTGGTTTCAACATGCTGTTAAAGCAGATATAAAATGGAAGGCAATGTTACCTACAACAGGCTAACAGCCATCAAATATTGCAATTCAAACTGGTATTGTTGAAAATGAATAGAACGTAGGTAATGCTTAAACATCACACTGGATAAATGTGTCAAACTGAAATAAAGGGCATGTGTTAACTAGACCAGGCATAACTGGAACCAAATATAGCCGTTCAAACTGGTATTGATGCAATCGAGCGGCACAGTTCCGACTTGCACATAATGAACATCACATTGTGAATGACTGAAATAAACAAGGCATAAATGATCGGTATAACAACCAAATATAGCCATTGAAAACTGGACAGAGTCTCACTGCAACCAACTTAACAAGCAAATACAGATAAACAGGGCATATGCTTGAAAACTGGACAAAGGCTCACTGCAACCAACCTAACAAGCAAATACAGATAAACAAGGCATCTGCTTGAAAACTGGACAAATGCTCACTGCAACCAACCTAACAACCAAATACAGATAAACAAGGCATCTGCTTGATAGCTGGACAAATGCTCACTGCAACCAACCTAAGAACCAAATACATATAAACAAGGCATCTGCTCGATAACTGGAAAAATGCTGAGTGCAACCAACCTAACAACCAAATACAGATAAACAAGGCATCTACTCACTATAAACAACCAAATATAGCCATTCGTGAAACTGAAGCGGACAATTCATACTTAAACATCACATAGCCCTATTGAACAATACATTTTTGCATAACTAAAATAATTAAACATGGCACAGTTAAAACACCGCATGGCAAATGCTACTACAACAAAGGGTACGGGTTGGCAAGCTAGAAAAGGTAAGATTTGCTGATAGGATGTTGCCTCACATGTCATGGACGGGATCCTTCTAGTTGGAAGAGCACAGACCCATGGTGTGCTCTCTGATGTCACAGATGGGCTGTTTCACCTTGGAAGAATCTTTGTGGGTGCCCTCCTCGTGGTCGTGGTCGATGAGATCTGACTTGGCATTTGAGGATCCCAAGCCGCCCCCGTAGAACATGTCCTTTAGAAATGATAAAATGGGCTCGATGGCGTACAAGGATCGGAAATCCTTGACCACGTGGCGGAGGAGATCAGCGGCAGGGCCGTCGAAGAGATCGACGGCGGTTGAACCAGAGGGGTTGGGGATGGACCACTTAACCTGTGACATGGTCCGTGTGAAGCCGTCGCTGTCGACGAGCTTGATGTCGTAGCCAGCTTTCCCGAGATACAGTAATACGCTAGCCCGCTGACGTGAAGCCTTTGGCATGGCAACATAGTCAACGTCTTCGCCGGCTTCCGCGGCGAGGTGTTGCTCCAGGATCGACAGGTCGAGATGAACAGCGGTCACCTCGCCAACGTCCGCCGGAGAGGCCATGATAAACCTCTTCTTGGCCGAACGCTCGTCGGGCTCCCTGGGATAGGTGGTCGAGCTTAGGCTATGACATTCTGGAGCAGGGGATGTGGATCTAGCGGGGAGGGACACCGCAGGCGTCATCTAAAAACTCAGGGGAGTGGGGCGACGGTATGGGAATTGCTGGGTAACCTGAACTTTATTATCTAAGCTAGGAGGAATGGGCAGACCGGCAGGGGTTGGTGGTGGTGGCGCCGGCGGCGGCGATGAGCTAGGGTTCGAGGGGGGGGGAGGGGCCGGGTGGGGGGGACTGTGAAGGGGGGGTGGTGTTTGAGGATACGCCGCGGCTACTGAAAATTTTAGTAATGGTGGGTGAAGATGGTGGTGGACGAGGGAGGGCGACGGTTCAAATGCCTCGGCTACTGCAATTTTACTATAAGGTCGGTGCTGGAAGAGTGTGGGCGACGGTTGAAGTACGGCGGCTACTAAAATTTGGGTAAAGGAATTGATGCGGGGCGGGAGTACCCAAGATCGCGCATGGTCCAATAAGAATATGCGTGTATGATAATAAGGAAAAGTGGCGGAACCGCCGATTTTTGCAATGCTCAAGGCGGGTAGTTTGTTTTTAGATTTCTAGCTAGCTGGTCTATCGCACATGGTTCGTCCTAATTTTTAGACGCAGACATGGAATTCAATCTAAATAAACTACCCGCCTTTAGCTTGCACAGGTGGTGATTTTACATCGCACTTGCATCGCACACGGTTATGCCAGTACCTCCACCTTTGCTCGCGCTTGCGCAGTCGTGGTGATTCACAACACACTTGCATCGCACATGGTTAAGACATTATACCCATGTCCGTTGAGCATCATCAGAGTCTTTGCAACAAAAAAAACTTCAGAGAGGGTCAGAAGACAGCCACACCAGCATGTGGCCCAAATATATATGAGTGAAAAGGGTGGTCTGTGATGTTCAAAATTCCAACGCACAACTTTGACCACGCGGGCCCATGGTTGGGCGCGTCGTCGAAGATCGATGAGAGGGGCCAGAAGTCAAGAACCACCTCGAAGTGGCCAAATATATGTAGGAATATAGTGTGTGATGTTTAAAACTTTAAATACACAATGCACAACTTTGGTGGCACCTGCCTCGCAAACCCGAAAGCACCCTTGGATATATATAATGACATAATGTCGTAGCTAGCTAGGGTGCTTGACCCACCTCCCACTTCGTGTCGGTGGGGCAGATGCACATAATGATACTTTAGTCATACAAGCATGTCGCCATGACCTACCATAAGACGGTTCAGTGAATCTATCGTTTGGTCAAATGACAACTGTTGTTATCGATAAACCGCTTGGGCCAATAGATTGAACCATCATAAAAAATCGCACGAGAGGGACCACAAAACTAGCACCGCTTCCGTGCGTCCCAAAATGATGTATGTTGGAAGGGGTGATGTGTGTTTTCAATATAGAATAATGTACAATTTAGATGTGGCGCCTGCCTCTCGATACAGACAACAACCATGAAAGCCAGGTAGTTAAGGACGAGATACGCAGGGTACGGTGTCGGTCGAACCCAGCAATCCGAGCATGTGGGAGGGAATCCTGACAATGCATGAGCTCGAGCTTTGGTTGAACGACATGTGACGGTGACAGGCCCTAACACGAACTAGGAGGAATCCATTCATGGCCAACACATACCCCTCATTATCGGTCAAAGGGATGATATATATACACTCGGGGAGCCCACAGATATGCGTGTCATCACAAAAAACCGCACAAGGGAGACGTGGTCGATCAGAAGACCGCGTATACACTGCATGCGGCCCGAAAATATGTATGTGTACGGTGGTGTGTGATGTGTTTAAATCCCGAACGCACAACTTCGATGGGCCACCAACTACATTACAAACCGAACACCGTACCCGACCCCAAGCCAGGTCCAATACGTACGATGTTGGTTTCCCAACATTGAGGCTGCGGGGGGGGGGGGGGGGGGGGGGGGGGGGTCGTCCAACGCATGCCCTCAAATATTATTTGGTCTAACATGGCACACATAGCAATAGGAAACCATCATGGTCAAACCCTTCTCGTATGTTGGGTCAAAGGGATAGATTGTGTGGCCCCCTCGTTATCGGTCAAGGATAATATATATACCTCGGGGAGCCCACATATATGTGCGGCATCTCTATAAACCGCACAAGGGAGACATGCTCGATCAGAACACCCGCCCCCCTATACCATGCATGCGACCCGAAAAAAAATGTATGGGTCTAGTGTGTGATTTGTTCAAATCCTGAAAGCACAAGTTCGATGGGGCACCAACTACATCAGTAACATTACACATTACAAACTGAACATCGTACCCTCGCGGCCAGGTTAAAGACGTACGATGTCGGGAACGCAACTTCGAGGCGGGTGGGGGGGGGGGGGGGGTAGGGTGGTTGCCGTCCAACGCATGTGCTAAAACTTGATTTGCTCTAACATAGCACACGGAGCAAAGAGTAAACCCTTCTCGTGCGTTGAGTCAAAGGGATAATTTGTGTGGGCCTACAGATGTCGATCATTCTTTGATTTTTGAGAAGAAAAAATAACCAATAAAAACATAGTCTACAAATTAGCAAAACAAGGATCCCAAGGTTTATATAATCGCCATGACAGGTCACTATAGAGTCGATCATTCTTTGATTTTTTAGAACAAAAAATAATCAATAAAAAACATAGTCTACAAATTAGCAAAACAAGGATCCCAAGGTTTATATAATCGCCATGACAGGTCAATATAGAGACATTTATCTCTATAATGACCGTATCATGGCGTTTAAATGAAGCTAGAGATATGCAACTTCCCACCAGGTCACCCATCCTTAGACTACTCCAGCCCGAGCACGCTTAACTTCTGCATTCTATTCAACTAGGCTAGCGGATGGGAAGCCGCCCCTTGCTGATAGGAATTGCCTCCTTGCCTTTAAGGCATTTCATGCTGGTAACCCTATGGGACCTACTCCCTACTATTCACACACATTTGTGCTTTTAGAAACTGTGTGCGATATTTACATGCCGGTGTGTCGCCGCCTAGCCTTGAATGAGCACTGACACTGGCAGTGGGAAAACGATGGGAGAAGAGGCGGGAAACCGATGGGAGGAGTGGGGGGAAACGGTAGCGTGTTTGGATATATAACAACATTAATATATAAAACTTAGTAGAGAAGGAAGCGTGAGCTTGCACAACGCATGCGCACAGTGCTTACCCATATAAATAAAATCACAACCGGAACTGCATGTGCTGTCGAAAGGGGTGAGGATGGCCGTTCGATCTCGGAGCATCCAATGGTGCAGACGTATGATCCGTGGGGTTTGGGTTCTGGCCAATCAGAATGCACAACTCAGATCACGCGCGCAGCAGGGGGGCATCGACCACGGTTTGGTAGGCACACAGCTTTCGTGAGTGAACCATGTGCTATTTGAAAACATTTTGTGAGAAGAATCTTGGTTTTTAAATCCCCGTAAATCCAAAACTCACTCGAAAATCGTGAAACTTGGCATGGTGTCACGACATCACATATATGTCGAGGAATTTTTTTGTCCATTTTGGCGCAAGTTTTATTACAAGCCTCTTACAAACCGAAGCTTCTCTCAAGAAGCCCAGTGGTTCCGATAGGGAAACGTGCCCCCCTTGTGGGCGAAACGATAATCACTGCCTCTTTTCGCCTTGTATTTTCTTCTACAGGCAACATGGAACGACAGGATATCTGTGCTGAAATTTAAAATTATTCAGGGTTCGTTTGGCCTTTTTATACTCTAATTGAGTTTCCTAGGCATTTAATGTCCATAATTCAAATCTGAACTACAAATACATGCTCCAGTTCACCAAAATGGCTAGAAAAATTATACACGTGTCCTTGGGTGCATGTTTAGGTCCCATGCAAGGAATGGGAATGAATTACAACCGTACGGCGTCCTGGCTCATCCTCAAACATTTGGAATCTCGGTTTTTAAATCCCCGTAAATCCAAAACTGACCAGAAAGTCATGAAAGTTGGCAAGGTGTCACGTCATGGCACATATATGTCGTGGTAAAAACATTGTCCAATTTGGGCCAAGCTTTATTACAAACCTCTTACAAGCTAGAGCCTGTCACAAGAACCCTCGTGGTTTCAATAGGGAAACGTGTCCCCTTGTGGGCGAAACGATAATTGCTCCCTCTTCTAGCCTTGTATTTTCTTCTACACGCAACATGGAGCAACGGGAGATTCATGCTAAACTTTGAAATTATTCAGGGTTCGTTTGACCTTTTTTATTCATTAATTGAGTTTTCTAGGCATATAATGTCCATAATTCAAATCTGAACTACAAATACATGCTCCAGTGCACCAAAATGGCTACAAAAAACGTACATGTGTCCTTGGGATGCATGTTTAGGTCCCATGGAAGGAATGGGAATGAATTCAACCGTCTCGGCATCCTGGCTCGGCCACAAACATTGTGAATCTCGGTTTTTAAATCTCCATAAATCCAAAACTCACCAGAAAATCATGAAACTTGGCATGGTGTCACTACATGGCACATATATGTCGTGGTAAAATAATTGTCCAATTTGGGCCAAGTTATATTACAAGCCTCTTACAAACCGAAGATTCTCGCAACCCTCGTGGTTCTGGTAGGGAAACATGCCCCTCTTGTGGGCGAAACAATAACCGCTGCCTCTTCTCGCCTTGAACTTTGTTTTCTACAGGCAACATAGAATAACAGGAGTGTCGTGCTGAAATTTGAAACTGTTCAGGGTTCGTTTGGCCATTTTATATATTAATTGAGTTTTCTAGGCATTTAATGTAGTCCATAATTCAAATTTGAACTACAAGCACATGCTCCAGTGAAGCAAAATGGGTGGAAAATCGTACATGTGTCATTGGGTGCATGTTTAGGTCTCATTGAAGGAATGGGAATGAATTACAAACTTCTCGTCGTCCTGAAACATTGAGAATCTCGGGTTTTAAATCCCAGTAAATCGAAAACTCACCAAAAAAACATGAAACTTGGCATGGTTTCATGACATGGCACATATATGCCGTGGTAAAAAAAATCGTCCAGTTTGAGACAAGGTGCACACATTAATAGCCAACGAAGTCCTTTTGAAACAAATAGCTGACACGTTAATATCGCAAATGGTTGTATTATATGAACTGTGTGTTCCCGTAACCATTTAAGTGCGGCCACGCGTCCCTCTTTTTTTATGGGATAGTACTACCTCCGTCCTCATTCATTGGTCATCTTTGTATTTTGTGCCAAAATTTAACCATACTCGGTGGCGTGCGTGCAGCTGTTTGATTAGACAGGACGAGTGCGAGAAGTCCGCCGTGCAGGCTCGACGGGACGCGTGCGAGCAGTCCGCCGCGCAGGCTCGATGGGACGCATTCATCCTGTCCACCTCGCAGGCTCGACGGGACACGTGCGAGCAGCAAGGCCACCCATGCTCATCGGGAAGCAAGCTCTTTGACCTCCATCCACCAGCCGCCCGCCTCGCTCACAACTTCTCCATTAATGGCGGCCTAGCCGCTGTTTAATGCGCGGTTAATTAAAGCACCTGGACGGAGGGTGTTTGATTGTGATCCCATGGTCCCGCTCAACGTTAGCACTTGCTTTGTTCGTGTTTTCAACTCGTATTCCGGCCTAATTTAAAATGCCACATAGGGCAATGGATAATACGATGACGAATAAAATGGCAACGGATAATACGATGACAAATTTACAATGGCGCGGATAATAATTGTCTTACATATTCCGGATAATTTAAAATGCCACATGCGGCAAAGCCTGGAAACACGGGGGCAAGAGAAGAAGGAAATCGCAGACAGCGATCTGGGTCGCTACTGTCTCTACTCCTCGATGGATCGCCGGGCGACGACATCCTCCAGCTCCTTCTTCAATTCCTGACGACTTTGCTTGAAAGCAACCACGGATTCCTCCACCTCCTGCCCGCGCTCGATCTGGAGCTTCCTCAAGTCACCCATCAGTTCCTCGACAACCACTGTCAGCGTCATCCCCGAGGCACTGCTATGCTCATGCAGCATCTTCCAGCCGGCGGCCTTGTCCTCCTTCTCGGTGAGCGCCTTGAGGAGCTTCGCATTGTCACCCATGAGTTGCTCGACGAGGCCGGTCGCCTTCTCAACCGAGGCATCGCTGATCTCGAGCAGCTTCATCAAGCCGTCGACCAGCTCCTGCTCCTTAATGAGGCCAGCGAGAATGTCATCATCGTCGACCAAGGACTTCAGCAGCGCCAGCTCGTCGCGATCGCCGATGCGGCGAGTGCGCTTGTGAGAGCCCTCGCGTGCCGGTGAGAGCTAGTTCGAGGGCTCCGCGACACGCCGGGACATCTCTGCTGCGGCTGCCGCGTGGCGACGGGACCTCTCTAGTGCTTCCGCAGCCTTGGTCTTTGCTCCCTGGTTATATGTCCACCTGAAACTCCTCCTACTGGTCATGGCGGAACGACTTGAAAGGAAAGACCATTTTTGTGGGTGATGAAGAGAGGAACTGTGAAGTAATTTTTGAGTGGGTAGTTTTAATAGCCCGGTGCTAAGTGTGAACTCATATTGGTTTGATCAGTGTGAACAGATTTGCAATTACTTATTGCGTTGTAATCTGCAATGTGACGAGAAACAAGGTCAAAATTTATTATGGTTCTGGGCCTACAAAGCCCATTTCTGTTGTTCTGGCTCATCACAAACAGTTCTTCTAGATCAACCATATGCCACGCATCGGAAGGCCAAAACATGGGCCCGCATTCTCGTATGTACGTGTACGTGTCTGCCCACTATCACACACGGTCAAGATATCACCATCGTGTCCGATGGATGTGCCGTCGCGCCTCCCACGGGGTGCCTGAAGGTTGACCACGTGGTTGCTCGCTATTGAGGCGGCTGCGGCGCGCTCTGCTCGTCGTTGAGGCGGCCGCGCCGCGCTCTGCTCGCGTCCGTCCGTGCGTTTTGCTCGCCATTGAGGCGGCTGCGGTGCGCTCCGCTCTGGTGTCCCTACGCGCGCTCTGCTAGCCGTTGAGGCAAATTTACAATGGCAACGGTTAATAATTATCTTACATATTCAGGATAATTTAAAATGCCACATGTGGCAATGCCCAAAACACTCACGACCTACATATGCATACAATTATAATAAAATATAGGCTAAAAGGCTGAGCTGGCGGCCTTCCGACGACGGTCTTCTCGGACTCCATGATTAGCATAGCACCCTTGCGGCCGTTCATTCCAAGTGTCCCGACCCGCCTCCGCCTACGGAGCTGCTGGCGCTGGGAGGCTCTTGGGGCTACTGGGCCTCTTCCAGAAGAGCTTGATAGCGTGCAATCACGCGCATGATATCTCCGCGGAACTGCTCCATTTCCATGTCTCTGGCCTGGTAGCAAATTCCCTCCATCACCTGCATGCTCAAGATATCACGTTGGCGATGTTCTACTTCATTGGGGACGTCAACTCCGCCAAGGATGCGCTCGAGCCTAGCCACCACATCATTGGGATCGAGGTTGACACGGCCGCTGCCGGCAATGATGAAGCCGCAGGCTGGCTGTGTCTTGACTGAATCACAGAGGTCCTCTGCCCATTCCTTGCGGGGCATCAGGCTCTCGATGAGCACTGGTGACAGCGGCTCTTCGGGTGGGTCGTCGATCATACCGCCGAGCAGCTCTGGATCTTTTGCACGGTGGATGGCAAACTGCTCATCACACTTCCTCTACAATATGTCAGTTGTGTGCCCAAGGACTGTCACACCGATATCGCTGCCAATGGGCCATGGTGCCTGCACCGGACGATGAAGTTCTTGCTCCCCGACCTGCTCCGGTTCATTCTCCTCGCCGAAGATGTAACATAGGTAGGGGTCGACGTCGAAGCTTTGGTCGTTGCCTGGCATGCTTGGAATAACTAATGGTAGATGGGTGAGGACTAGATCTGCGCAGAGTGTCGCGACGGTGCGTTGCCGCCTGGGTTTTATGCAGCAAGCCATTAGCTGGAGGTGGGAAACCGATGAGGGAAGAGGCGTGGATTTTACAATTGACCCATGTGGAGCGCGGGAAGACTAAGTGGAGCACAGACACAACCCGAATACCGTATGCGGTGCCACGTGTTATTTATCACACACATGTTAACATAAGGGAACATATGTGTAGCTTACTAATCATCGCACACGAGTATTCGCAGACGCATCGTGTGCGATACTCCTAGCCACCGCAAGCAACTAGTTTGCATTTTTCAAAGTTTTTTGTACAAATAGAATCACACACGAACTAACTATAGTAACCGTCTGTGTTATAATTTCTCATCGCAAACAGTTCATCCGAGTGGGCTGTTTGCTGCGTATCACACACATCTTGTTTACAAGAAACGTTTGCATTCTTTTGGCTCATCGGAAATAGTTCATCTATGTGAACTGTATGCCGCATATCACACACATCTTGTTAAGTTGAACCGTTTCTGTTCTCTTCCCTAATAGAAAACATTTTGTCTGAGTGAACCGTATGCCGTATATCACACACACCTTGATCTGGTTGACCGTTTTTGTTGCATTCCCTAATAGCAAACTGTTCATCGGAGCGAACTGTATGCCGTATATCGCACACACATTGATATGGCTGCCCGTTTATGTTCTTCTGTCTAATCGCAAACAATTCGTATGGATCAACCGTATGCCCCACATCGCACACGTAACTAAAATCTGAACCGTGTTTGATGTCTCCACCATCGCAAATGTTCTGCATCTTTTTTGACGGTTTTTTACATCCCCGTTTGCGATTAATGCATCGCACACAGTTTCGTCAAAGGGTCTCTGATCGTAGTGTCGCGTTAGCAGCATCCTGCAGTAGTGGGAGACTTATGTGTGATAGAGCGTATCATATCACGGGGTTTGGATGCACCTGCGAAGTTTGCACCACATCTCAAGGTGAGAAAGGGCAATGCACGGTACCGAAGAGGCTAGCAAATTGCGGAAAGGTGAGAGTGCGTATAATCCATGGACTCACATTAGTCATAAAGAACTCACATACTTATTGCAAAAGTTTATTAGCCCTCGAAGCAAAGTACTACTACGCATGCTCCTAGGGGGGAGGTTGGTAGGATTTAACCATTGAGCGCCCCTGAGCTTCATGCAAAGGAAGACACTCAATAATAAATCGTGCTCCAACTTCTTAGCATAACGAGAGACTACATGTGCATGCTTCGGGAATCACAAACCTTAACACCAATATTCTTACTAAACCACAATCATTTACTAGTACCTCCCACATATTACCATCTTTATACTGCAAAACTATTGCAAGGAATCAAACTTATCATATTCAGTGATCTTCATGAAAGTTTTTATTATATCCCTCTTGAATACCTATCATATTAGGACCAAATTCATAACTCGTGCATATTGCCATTACTATTATCAACTCTCAAAATGATATAAGTGAAGCATGAGAGTGCAACTATTTCTTTAAAATATAACCACCACTGTGCTCTAAAAGATATAAGTGAGGTAGTAGAGCAACTGTCTAGCTCAAAAGATATAAGTGAAGCACAAAGAGTATTCTAACAAATCACGAATAATGTGTGTACCTCTCAAAAAGGTGTGTCCAGCAAAGATGATCGTGGCAAACTAAAAAGCAAACAAATCAAAGAATCATATAATACACAACGCTCCAAGCAAAACTCATATTATGTGATGAATAAAAATATAGCTCCAAGTAATTTACCGATAGTTGGTAGAACAAAGAGGGGATGCCTTCCCGGGCATCCCCAAGCTTAGGTGCTTGGGTCTCCTTGAATATTACCATGGGGTTCTTTGGGAATCCCCAAGCTTAGGCTCTTGCCACTCCTTATTCCTTCATCCATCACAATCTCACTCAAAACTTGAAAACTTCAGCACATAAAATTCAACAGAAAACTTGTGAGATCCGTTAGTATAACAAGCAAATCACCACTTTAGGTACTATTGTAAACCCATTCATATTTTATTATTTCATAATACCTACTGTATTCTAACTTCAACATTGCTTATACCCCCCGATACAATCCATAGATTCATCAAAACAAGTAAACAATGCAACAAAAATAGAATCTTTCAAAAACAGAATAGTTTGTAATGATTCGAACAATGACCATACTTCTGTATCTCAAAAAATGCTGAAAATTTAGGAAAATGTGGATAATTTGTATATCAATCATGTGTAAAAAATTCAGAAATTTATCACATTCCAGTGAATCTAAATGATTCTGCTACTGGGTGCAAAAGTTTATGTTTTCTCCCAGAATAAAAATAACTATCATCCAAATCATCCCAAAGGCTTTACTTGTCACAAACACTAATTTAAACACAAAAACACAACCATAACAGTAGCATAATTGCGTGCACATCAAATAAAATATAAATGATAACTATTGGGTTGTCTCCCAACAAGCTCTTCCTTTATAGCCATTAAGATAGGATTGAGATTTTATTGATGCTCACATGAAAGATAATAGTTGAACGAGAGAATCATATGGCATGTGAAAAACATATTTAAGTCTAACATACTTCCTATGCATAGGCATTTTATAAGCAAACCAATTATGAAGACAAACAGTATCTAGCATACGCAAAGGAGATGAATAAAACATTGGCAATCTCAACATAATGAGAGGTAATTTAGTAACATGAAAATTCCTACAACCATATTTTCCTCTCTCGTAATAATTACATGTAGGATCATGATCAAATTCAACAATATAGTATCATATAAAATATTCTCTTCATGATCCACATGCATAAAAGTTTTTTACAATCTTCCAAGATTGTGGGATTAACATCAACTAAAGTCATGACCTCTCCAAATGGGCGCACCTAGGGGCTATAGTTATGACGATATCCAAGGCAATGAGCATGTATATAGGCATCACGTCCGAGACAAGTAGACCGACTCCTGCTTGCATCTACTACTATTACTCCACACATCAACCGCTATCCAGCATGCATCTAGAGTATTAAGTTCATAAAGAACGAAGTAACGCCTTAAGCAAGATGACATGATGTAGACAAAGTAAATCCAATCAATATGAATAAACCCCCTCGTTTTATCCTTAATGGCAACGATACAAATATATGTCATTGTCGGGCCCGTGGGGTACCCAGGCCCGGCTGCCTGCGGCCCAGGATGTCGCGCATGTCGAGGGCCCAGTGGATGGCCCACCAGCAAGCTTCACGAGCAAGACTCCTCGCGAGGCCCCCGTCAGCACGCGTCCTGAGCTGACCAGAAGGCACCACCAGGAGCCTCACGAGGCGGCCTCCCGAGGCTGCCTCCCAAGGCCCCCTCTCAGAGGTGAGCAAGTCAGGGGCTGTTCAGCCCAGTCGTGTGGCCCTGAGTCTTCATGTGGGTGACGCGCGTGGTGACGAACGATGCCAGAGGCCGTGCCAGCAAGCGCGGATAAGGAGGCTTTCCTCTTTTGTGCAAGGGAGCAAGGCCAGCATGCCGGTTCCCAAAGCAACCCCCAAAGGTTGCCCCATCGGTGCAAGAAGACCAAGACGACGGGCGCGTAGGGCAGAGGTCATCATCGAGGCCACCGGCGCGTCATGGACGGTGGCTTTGCAAACGAAGACCATCTTTCGTCAGGATAGACTGCGCCCCTGTCCCCCTTCAAAATTGCCGTTGTGTGGCAACCCTTCCCGCCAATGTTTTCGGGGAAGAGGACCAAGGCTGAGATAAAAGGAAGGGAGGGTGCTGCCGTAGAGGGGAGGACGAGAGCCAGGAGGTCGACGACTTGAGCTGCCACCCTTGCATTCTCGCTCTCACACACCAAGCAATCAGAACCAAGTAGGAGTAGGGTTTTACACTACAAGGTGGCCCGAACCTGGGTAAATACTGTGTCACCGGCCCGCTCCCGCTAGCTGGCCCTCGCCGTAGCCTGGCCGTAGTTCGCAGCAGGAAAGAGTAGGGCGGTAGGAACAAGCGCACCCAGAGTTCGAACCTTTTGGGTCCCCGGAGCCCCGATTCCGACATTTGGTGCGCCAGGTTGGGGTGCGCCCTTGTTCTTCCACTTCGCTCTGCCTTCTGCTTCGCCAAGCTCCATGGCTGACGCTCGCCGTGAGCGTGTCGAGCGTCGGGCGGGTCGTGTCGCCCAAACGGAGCCTGTGGGCTGTGGCAACCGCCGCCGCCCTGTCGGAGCCGCGACTGCCGCCGCCACCGACCCTGCAGCCCACGAGCAGCAAGACTCCTCCATGCACCCCTCCGTGCAGCCCGATGGCTGCACCGCTACGGCCTCTTCCTCCCTCATCCACTGTGGGCCGCCGAACATGCAAGCCGCATTGCTCATGGCGCGCGAGCTGCTCCGCTACCACCTAGCTGACGCCGGCTATGACATTTGGCTCGACCGCATCAACAAGCTCATCAACACCATCGGAGATGCCCCAGCACCATCCCACTCGCTCCGCCCTCTGCCATCCAGCACCGGGTACGTGGCGCACGGCACGCCTCCTCCACCTCTCCTGTGCAGCGAACTCGGCGAGCCCCCGCGTGACGCGCGGGCACGTGACCTGTCGCGCGAAGCGCCCCCGCCGGCCCGGGATGACGCAAGCTGCCAGATCATTCACCGTGCGCCGCCCGATGCACGCGTGCTCCTCGAGTAGCAACTCCAGCGCCAAGACCGCATAGTCCAGGAGGTCATGGCGGCCGGGCGCCAGAACCGCGCTGCCCTCATAGGTGGAGTCCCTTCAAGCAGCGTGGCCTGCCGGACCTTCACCCGCGAGCTGCGTCGGGTGGTCTGGCCCACCGAGTTCAAGCCGGAGCTGCCCCCACGCTACGACGACATTCCCAACCCCACGGAGTTGCTTCAGCTCTATACACTGAGCATCGAGGCGGCGAATGGCGATGACAAGGTCACGGCGAATTGGTTCCCCATGGCCCTCAAGGATGGCACGCGCTCCTGGCTCATGAACCTGCCTGAGGCGTCGATCTCCTCGTGGAGCAAGCTCTGCGATCAGTTCATTGCTAACTTCAAGGGCACACATGGCCGCCCCTCACAATGAATGACCTGCGCCACGTGCGGCAGCGCCTTGGCGAGACCCTCCGCAAATACATCCAGTGCTTCAGCCAGGTGCACCACAAGATCCCGCACGCCTCTGACGCGGCCATCATCTCCGCGTTCTCCATCGGCGTCACGGATGTCAGGATGCGCGAGAAGCTCGCCATCAACAATGAGCTAGACTCAGTTCTGGAGCTGTTTGACCTCGCCGACAAGTGCGCCAAGGCTAAAGAGGGCCGCCTCTTCGTCCATAATGACCCCGACGCTGCACCCGATGACAACAAGGCCAAGGGTAAGGACGTCAAGCGCAAGGGCCCTATCGTGCTCGCGGCAGAGCCCGAGCAGAAGCGTGGCAGTGACCGTGACCAGCTCGAGAAGGACAATCGCCCGTTCTGCTTGTACCACAACGTGCGCACCCACAACACTGAAGACTGCAAGGAGCTCAAGTCGCTCCGCGATGAGCGCTTGGGCCGCTGAGGAGACCGCAACGACCGCGGCGCCACCCATGGAGGAGGCCGTGTCAGCGGCCGATGGGACGGTCGCAACGGCAACCCTCGCTAGGGATGGCGCGACCAGCCTCATGAGGGCTCCTGGCGCGATCAGCCTCGTGAGGCACGTCCTCAGGACAACGCCGCCCTTCCGCCGCTGCCGCCGCTACCCAGAAGGAATGACATCAACCAGCATAATGAGTGGATTGGGGGATATCAGGAGCCTCGCGTGATAGCCCGCATCCTCGGGGGAGCCCAGGCTCCCATGTCCAATCACCTCTTCAAGCAGTTCTCTCGCGAGGTGAACGCCGCCCTCCTGAGGCCTGAAACTGCACGACCCCTCAAGTGGTCGCAGTACGCCATCACCTTCAACTCCAAGGACCACCTCAAGTCCATGGCCGCAGTAGGCGTGCTTCCCATGTTGTGCACCCCCACCATCAGTAATGGCGTGGTCACCAAGACCCTCATCGATGGGGGAGCCGGCCTCAACGTGATCTCCATCGAGACCTTCGAGACGCTCCAAGTGCCCTACAACCAGGTGATGCCGGCCAGGCCCTTTTCCGGCGTGACAGATGGGTCTACCATCGCCTTAGGAAAAGTGAGCCTCCCTGTCACCTTCCGCATCCGCCACAACTACCACACTGAGCTCATTGACTTCGATGTGGCGCACATCGGCCTCCCGTACAATGCCATCCTGGGATACCCGGCACTCGCCAAGTTCATGGCAGCGATGCACCACGGCTACAACGTCCTCAAGATGCCTGGCTGCAGCGGCATCATCACCATTGCCTGCAATGAGAAGGACGCGGTCTGCTCCCTCAAGCATGCCTACCGAGCCGCCACAGCCACACATTCCGATGGCGAGGACACCGCCAAGTCTAACGAGGCTGCTCCCGCGAAGAAGAAGCAACTACTCTCCCAGGACCGCCCCGTGGCGAAGAAGGCACTGGCTGATGGTAGCGGCCCAGGCCCTACCCTCGCCGCCGGTGCCTACCCTCCTCCCGCATAGGAAGGCGTGCTCGGTGCCTCCCTTCGGGCAAGCTTGGGTGCTTTTGCCTGGAAAGCGTCTGACCTGACCGATGTGCTGAGGGAGGTGTTTGGCCACCACTTGGACGTGTGCCTTGATGCATGCCCCATCAAGCAAGGAGCATGGCGCCAGGCGCCGAAGAAGCAAGAGTTCATTGCTCAGGGGACCTACAAGCTGCAGGAAGCTCGGGCCATCCGTGGTGAGCGCCACCCCGCCCGGCCCGCGAGGCCAATTGCCATCCCTGAGAAGGACGGCAAGGTGCGTATGTGCATCAACCTCGCGGGCCTCAATAGGGCCTGCTCCCAGTACCTCTTTTGGCCATCGCGCGTCGGCCCGAGCAGGGGCCTTGCCACCAACTACACCCGCATGCCCTTCGGCCGGATGAATGCGGGTGCCACCTTGCAGCGGCTGGCGCAGATCATGGCAGAATCACGCCAGCCCTCTGGCCCTCATGAGGCCCCTGGCTATTGGAAGGTCGTCGACCCTTGAAGGACCACTAGTGCAAAAAACGCTAGTGCCGGCGTTCTAAAAAACACATTGCTGGCGTCAGAGGTCGACGCCACAAATATGGCACCATTGTTAAGAAATACCGATGGCGTCAGATCCCACGCCATCGATATTTTACAGACTGGTGGCGTGGCACTGTTCACTCACGCCACCACTATGTCATAGAGCAATTGTCGGGGGGACGGACCCTGGGCAGGCAACGGAACCCGGATCTCTTTCAAAAACATCGGGGCAGGGAAAGCCCCTCAATCCGGCTTGCCCCTGGCCGGCTCCCCAGCATTAGCCAGCCGGGTGCCGCGACCCAGCCAGCCGGCTAGCGCATGCTGGCCATCCACAATAAGGCAACCCGCTAGACAAGCAAGCATGGCAACAGTGCCCGCTCCTTTACGCCGGCCCCGACGGGCGCTGCAGCGGCGCTCCCACGTCCCCGCCCGAGGCGGGCGGTTTCCTGGGGGCACGACCCTGTAGCAAGGCGGCGCTAACCATTCCATGATGCCTGACGAGGCGTGCCACAGTACCCAACAGCCGGCCATACTCGCGCCCGGCGGCCCTGGTACGGCCCGCACCCGGCGGACCCGGCAGACCCGGTGGCCCCCACTGTCGGCTCCTAGAAACTGGCACCAGGGCCCTGCGCCCATGTATCTTTACCATTGTAACCCCAGGGGGCCAGCCTATAAGACCCCCCGGTGCCCCCCATGTAGAGGGATTCATCTCGGTCGACTCTAGTAGAACTCACACTCATACACACGGAGAAGGAGCAGCCTATGCACTGGCCTGTCTTCGTTCCTCCCCAGAACAACTCTAGGAGCAAGTTCGTATCCACTTCATATAAACCACACTCGGCAGGACTAGGGGTGTTATCTCTCCGGAGAGCCTCGAACCTGGGTACGTCTTGCATCGCCCGCCCACTTGTACCAACCTTGCCTCCGGAGCCCACCGGTGCCCTCGTGCCTGTTCCTCTCTTTAGCCATCCCATGGCATCTGCCGTGAGCTCACCACGCAGTAGGCACCCACCATGGGGCAGCTCAGGGCACCGGCTGGAGTCACATTCCAAACGGGGCCCTTCATCGACTCCAGCGCGCGCATCACGCACTGCGCAGTCCCCACGCTCGGCGTGGCGCCGGCTCGTCCGTCGTCCCCTTTGGCGCGCTACACATCTCTGTCGCGCTCGCCTCCGACGAGTACCCCAGCGAAGTGCTCAACGTCACCGACTCGCCCGTCCCCATCGACTGCAACATCTCCGACAACGTGGCGGATCTCTGCACCCGCCTGGAGGTGCTGGTTACCAGCTCCGCCTCTATTTTGTCCAGCGCTACGAAGAAGGCCACTGCGGCCAAGGCCGCAGCCGCTCGCGCCAACATGGACGACCCGCTGCGCGCAACGCTTCAGAACCTCAGCATCCCCATTGCCACTGACATCGACGCCACCCAGGCCCGGGCCCGGCTCGACGAGGAGCGCGTGCGCCTGCTGGACGAGGCCACGGTTCTTGCTGCTACGCAGTACCGGCTGGAGTCCGTCCAGCGGGAGCGCGACGCCGTGTACGACTTCACGTCGGCCGTGGCCGAACCCAGCCGGGTCGCCGAGGTGCGGACCCATGGCGGCGCCATCGGCCGCTCACTGGGCGCGGTCCCACCCATCAAGAACATGCGTGTCGCGGAGGTGGCAGCTGTGGGCCTAGAACTTTTGCAAGGCGAGGAGTTGCAGGAGCGCCTGCAGCGCATGCGCGAGCTGCTTGCCGCGGCGAACATGCAGCAGGACCGCCTCGACGCTCCCACAGCTTCCGGCTTGCACCACGTCCGGGACCGTGAGCCCCGGGACACCCAAGAAGCATCTTCCCCACGCCCCGGTGAAGCCCCGTGTGGGAGGACCCGGACCCGGCGTGACCGTGCCCTGACAGCTGGCGACGGCTTGGGCAATGAGCCGACTCCAAACGACCGGCGCTGGCAAGACCTCTCCCCGCCATCCGGACGACATGGCCGGCTGGCTTCAGCCGATCCTGCTCCTCGCGGCCCAATCGCTAGTCGACTGGGTCTATGTGACATCGACAACAACAACGCCCGCCACCGCATCGAGCAGCTCGTCCTCTTCCTCGAGCTAGAGGAGGACAACACGGTTGGTCCGGCTTGCTTCGGCCCGCGCATCCGCGACGAGCCCTTCCAAAAAGGGTTCACGCTTCCCCGAGACACCCCCAAGTACAACGGGACCGTCAAGCCGGAGGACTGGCTCATCGACTACACAACCACCATCGGCATCGCGGGTGGCAACCGGCGCCTGGCCATGCGCTATGCCCCGCTCATGCTGCAGGGCTCGGCCCGGATGTGGCTGAATAGCCTACCGACTGCCAGCGTCAACTCGTGGCTCGACTTCGAGCAAGCTTTCGTGCGCAACTTCACCGACGCCTACAAGCGACCCGGCCGTCCTAGTCAGCCCGCCATGTGTGTACAGGGGCTGAGCGAGACCGTCCGTGAGTACCTCGCATGCTGGATCGAGCTCCGGAACAACTGCGAGGGGGTCCATGAGGTTCAAGCTATCCAGTAATTTGTGAGCGGCTGCCAGGATGGCACCCTGCTCAAGCACAAGCTCCTGCACTCCAAGCCAACCACCTTGGTCGCGCTCATGGTCACGGCGGACAAGTATGCCACGGCCGACTCCGCCATGAAGGTTCAAGTGGTGTTGGACGCTGCCGGCAAGGCGTTGCCGGCGCCGACTCCCAAGCCGGTTGGCGAGACTGGCCGCCAGCAGAACAACAAGCGGAAGGCCGAGCAGCCGGCTCCCCGCTACGACAACCGACTCGTCACCACCACCGATCAGGCACCCACGGCCGAGCCAGCCGGCAACCGGCGTCAGCGAACCGGCAAGACCGCTTGGCAACCCACCATGAGCTTCGAGGAGATGGTCGACGCTCCCTGCAAGCACCACAGCGGAGCAAGGCCATTAATGCACATGCTCCGGCAGTGTGCCATCACCAAGCGCATCATGAGGGGCGACATCCCTCCGCCTCCTGCTCCGGCACCGAGCGCGGGGCAGCCGCCTCCTCTGCCGCCACCGCCTCCGGCAGCCGGCGCCATGCGCGACAAAGCTTACCCCAACACAAACGATTGCTATGTCATCTTCACCAGCATGGGTGGCGACAAGCACAGCGAACGTCTGCTCCGGCAGGAGGTGCACACCATCATCCCAGTCATGCCTGAGTACATGCACTAGTCGGAGCGCCCAGTTAGCTGGACCCGGGAGGACCATCCGGTCATCATGCCCACGCCGGGTGGCTACGCCCTCGTCCTCGATCCCACCATAGTTGCCGAGAAGCGCACCGGCAAGTTTTCCCGAGTTCTCATCGATGGCGGCAGCAGCATCAACATCCTCTACCGCGACACCATGACCAAGCTCGGCATCGAAGCGAGGCAGCTGGAGCCGACCCGGACGGTGTTCCACGGCATCGTGCCAGGTCTCTCCTGCTCCCCCATCCGCCGGATCCGGCTTGACGTCCTGTTCGGCACCCGCGATTACTTCTGGCGCTAGCCCATCTGGTTCGAGGTGGTGGACCTGTCCAGCCCCTACCACGCGTTGCTGGGCCGGCCCACGCTGGTAAAGTTCATGGCGATTCCCCACTATGCCTACCTGAAGATGAAGATGCCGGGTCCCAAGGGCCTCATCAACATTGCCGGTGACTACAAGAAGTCCCTGGAGTGTGCCCGTGCCGACGCCAAGCTAGCCGATTCGCTAGTCATTGCCGAGGAGCGGCGCCAGCTCGACCGGATCGTAGCGCTGGCTGGCGAGCAGCCGGCTGTGCCGGCTCCGGCCAGGGAGTCGGTTGGCGAGGCCTCCTTCTAGCCATCCAAGGACACCAAGAAGGTCAAGCTCAACCCGTCTGACCCTAGCTGCAGCCAGTATGTGGTTGTTGGCACCCGCCTCAGTAGCAAATAGGAAGGCGAGCTCGTCGATTTCCTCCATGAGAATCGGGATATCTTTGCATGGTCCCCAAAGGACATGCAGGGTGTTTTGAGGAAGTACGCTGAGCACAAACTTCACGTCCGCAAGGATGCCAAGCCTATCCGTCAACCCCTGTGCCACTATTCTGAGGAGAAGCGGAGAACCATTGGAGAAGTGGTCACCCGGCTCCTCGCCGCTGCCTTCATCATGGAAGTGTTTCACCCCGAGTGGCTGGCCAACCCAGTCCTCGTCCTGAAGAAGAACAAGACCTGACGCATGTGCATAGACTACACTAGCCTAAACAAGGCCTGCCCCAATGATCCTTTTGCCGTCCCGCGGATAGATTAAGTGATTGACTCCACGGCCGGCTGTGAGCTCTTGTCCTTTCTGGACGCTTACTTCGGCTACCACCAGATCAAGCTGGACCCGGCCGACACCCTAAAGACATCCTTCATCATGCCCTTTGGGGCATACTGCTACATCACCATGTCATTCGGCTTGAAGAACACCGGCGCCACCTTCCAGCGCTGCATGCAGAAGTGCCTACTGCAGCAACTCTGCCGCAACATGCATGTCTACGTCGAAGACATCGTGGTGAAGACCAAGCAGCACCTCACGCTCCTAGACGACCTCAAGGAAACCTTCGCCAACCTGCGCCGGTATGAGATCAAGCTCAACCCGGAGAAATGCGTATTCGGCGTACCAGCCGGCCAGTTGCTCGGCTTCCTTGTCTCAGAGCGCGGAATTGAGGCTAACCCGAAAAAGATCAAGGCCATCGAGCGTATGCGCAGGCAACCCGACTGCGCGATGTCCAAAAGTTCACCGGCTGCTTGGCTTCTCTCAGCCGGTTTCTCAGCCGGCTGGGCGAGAGGGCCTTGCCCCTGTATCAGCTGATGAAGAAGACATCGTCGTTCGAGTGGAACGGCCAGGCGGACGAGGCTTTCCGGGAGCTCAAACACATGCTCTCCGCCGCACCCGTTCTGGCCGTGCCGGCTGACAAGGAGCCGCTGTTACTATACATCGCCGCCACCTCGCGCGCGGTCAGTACTGTGCTGGTGGTCGAGCGCCCGGAGGAAGGCAAGATCCAGCAAATCCAGCACCCGGTCTTCTACATGAGCGAAGTGCTCTCCACCTCCAAGCAGAAATACCCCCATTACCAGAAGATGTGCTACGGCGTGTACCTCACCGCCAAGAAGCTGAAGCAGTACTTTCAGGAGTACACCATCACCGTGGTCAGTACGGCCCCCATCGGCGAGATCATGGGTTGCCAGGATGCGTCCGGATGGGTGGCCAAGTGGGCCATTGAGCTGGCTAGCCACACAATCCTCTGCGAGCCCCGCACCACCATCAAGTCCCAGGCGCTGGCCGATTTCCTCGTTGACTAGACGGAGACCCAGTACCTGCCGCCGCCACCTGACTCGACGCACTGGCACATGCACTTCGACAGCTCCAAGGTGCGATCCGGCTTGGGAGTCGGCATCGTGTTGTCTTCCCTGAAGGGCGACCGGCTGCGATACACGCTGCAGTTCCACTTCGTCGCCTCCAACAACATCGCCGAGTACGAAGCCCTCTTGCACGGCCTCCGGCTGGCCAAAGAACTCGGCATCCGGTGCATCCTCTGCTATGGCGACTCAGACCTGGTGGTGCAGAAGAGCTTCGGCGAATGGGACGCCCGAGACACCAACATGGCCAGCTACCGCTTCCTGGTCCAGCAGCTTTCCGGCAACGTCGACGGCTGCGAGTTCCTCCATGTGCCACGCATGGAGAACGAAGCCGCTGACACGCTGGCCAAGATAGGCTCCTCGCGGCAAGCCATCCCATCCGGCGTCTCCCTCGAGCACTTGCGCAAGCCGTCCATCAAGCCATCTCCGGATTCCGAGTCCATCTTCATCCCGGACGACCCCGCAGCTCCCCCACCCAACCCTGGAAATCCCGGCCAAATCGCGGGGGTTGCCGGCTCCAGCCCGGGGGCTGCCAACCCGGTCTCGGGGGCTGCTGTCTCCAACCCGGTCCCGGGGGCTGCTGCCTGCAACCCGGTGGCCGCCGTCTCCGACCCGGGTGCTGTCGGCTCCAGCTCGGGGGCTACCGCCCCAGATATCATCCAAGTGGTTGTCTTAACCATGGTGACGGCTCCGTCATGGGCCCAACAAATCCTTGCTTTCCTGGAAAGCGGAGCCCTCCCCATGGACGAGACCGAAGCCCGGCAAGTGAAGCGCCGGGTGTCCACCTACAGCATCATCAACCATGAGCTCGTCAAGCGCAGTGCGACGGGAATTTTCCAGCGCTACGTCAAGCAAGACAAGGGCATAGAGATCCTCCTCGACATCCACCAGGGTGAGTGCCGGCACCACGCTGCCTTGAGGTCCCTGGTGGACAAAGCTTTCCGCCATGGTTTCTATTGGCCCACGGCCCTCAAAGACACTAAGTCGCTCGTCCTCAAGTGCGAGGTCTGCCAACGCTTCAGCAAGCGCAGTCACCAGCCAGTTTCGGCCCTCCAGACCATCCCGATCACCTGGCCCTTTGCCGTCTGGGGGTTCGACATGGTGGGGCCTTTCAAGACCGCTTGAGGCGGCATGACACATTTGCTGGTGGCAGTCGACAAGTTCACCAGGTGGATCGAGGCGCGGCCGATCAAGAAACTGGACGGGCCGATGGTCGTCCGGTTCATCAAGGACATTGCGGTGTGCTACGGCGTCCCGCACAGCATCATCATGGACAACGGCACCAACTTTGCCAAGGGCGCGCTGGCATAGTACTGCTCTATATCCGGCATCCAGCTCGACCTGGCTTCCGTCGCCCATCCCCAATCCAACGGCCAGGTCAAGCGGGCCAATGGCCTGATCCTAGCCGGCATCAAGCCGTGACTCATCGAGCCCCTCGTCCGCTCACCCGGCAGCTACTTGACGAGTTGCTGGCCGTCCTTTGGAGTCTCCGCACAACACCGAATCGGTCGACCGGGTTCACCCCATTCTTCCTCGTCTACGAAGCAGAAGCAATCATTCCGACTGACATTGAGTTTGACTCGCCACGAGTCACCATGTACATTGAAGCCGAAGCCAAGGAAGCCCGCGAAGATGGCGTCGACCTCCTCGAGGAGGCGCGCCTATTGGCCCTCAGCTGATTGGCGATCTACCAGCAGAGCCTGCGACACTACCACAGCAAGAAGATCAAGCCCCTCGCCTTCCGCAAGGGCGACCTCATACTCCGACTCATCCAACAGCAAGCCGGCCAGCACAAACTGGCCTCCCCATGGGAGGGCCCCTTCATCATCAGCAAGGCCCTATGTGACCGCAACGCATACTACCTCATCGACGCACGCAAGACGAACAAGTGCAAGAGATACACAGCCGGTGAAGAAACAAGCCGGCCATGGAATGCAGAACTCCTCCGCCCGTTTTACAGTTAGCTGAATGCACATATGTATCGCTACCTTTTGAAGTTTAATGAAAGCAGCAGGACCCCCGAACGACACTCGGGGGCTACCTTTTCTATCAAATGTTGTGTCCCGCACACCTTTATGGTTTCACCCTTTCTCGTCAGGTCGGTTCATCCGGCTCGGGGGCTAGCCGACCCGACCGCACCCCACCATCCCCCTTAGTCCATTCCGGCGTGTCCGAGTCGCCAAGGTCCTCCCCTTCGCCCTAAGCCACAGTCCGGCTTCGGCTTCTCGGCCGGAAAGAACAAGGGACCAAATGCACCGACACGTAGAACTCAGCTAAGTTGGATCGTCCGGTTTGGTCCATCCGGCTCCCTCGCATTAAGTGCTGCACGACTGGCTGCACGCCAGCCGGCTTCGCCTCCTGCCGCCAGCCGGCCCAGTGGGTGTTTCACTCGCGCTCAGCGTCTAAAAAGCCTAAGTATTGCGTGCCCTTTCCCAAGGCCGAACTCCTTGTCACAGACTAGAACGCGGCTGTTCAACTAGCGGGAGGGAGGCCCAAAGAGGGGGCAAGCAAGAAAGAGCCTAAGGACAGAAAGCAAAAGCGCAAATACTCGCGAAAATATTTACATCACAAAAAGGCCCACGGCCGGAGTTCATTACATTCCCTGACATCCCCAGTGGGTGGACTTGTCATTTAACAAAGTTTAAAGATAAAAAAAAGCAGGTCGGCTAAGGCGGTGGCCGCGTCGGGTTGCGCGCTCGTCGACTCCTCCGTGCCAGCCGCGGTTGCCGTTGCGGCATCAGCTTGCGCCGGCTCCTCCGCGACGGCCTGCGGGTCCGCTGAGACGCCGGTGTTGTCCAGCGCGGCCTCGTCGTCCGCATAGGCATCTGTCTAATCGGAGCTGCCGGCCGGCCGGGTCATATTTTTTGTAGGGGAACGTTGCATGGAAAACAAAATTTTTTCTACGCACACGCAAGATCTATCCATGGAGATGCATAGCAACGAGAGGGGAGAGTGTGTCTACGTACCCTCGTAGACCATAAGCAGAAGTGTTTATTAACATGGTTGATGTAGTCGAACTTCTTCGCAATCCAACCGATCAAGAACCAAACATACGACACCTCCGCGTTCAGCACACGTTCAACTCGGTGACGTCCTCACCTTCTTGATCCAGCAAGACCGGCGAAGTAGTAGACGAGTTCTGGCAGCACGACGGCGTGGTGACAGTGGTGGTGAAGCTATCTCCGCAGGGCTTCACCTAAGCACTACGAAAATATGACTGAGGGACGAAACTGTGGAGAGGGGCGCCGCATACGGCTAAGACATTGTCGTGGTCTTGTGTGGCGCCCCCTCCCTCATATATATAGGTCGGGGGAGAGGGGAGGCAGCCTAGGGCTCCACAAGTGGCCAGCGGCCACCTGGGTCTTGCCCTAGCCACGCCCCCTTGCCTTTCTTAGGCGCGTGGGGAAAGACAGGGGAGGGTGGTGCCCCCTTTCCTTTCTCCCATGAGGAGGGAAAGGCCGGAGGGGCCATCCCTCCCCCCTTTCCTTCCCTTAGGGCCGGCGGCCAGGAAGAGTGTGTGCCAGCCTCCTTGTGGGCTGGTGTGTGCCTCCCCTTGGCCCATTAGGCCCATAGACTTCCCGGAACCCCTTCCGGTGATCCGATGACTACCCGATACCTCCCGAAACTCTTCCGGTGTCCAAATAGCATTGTCCTATATATCAATCTTTACCTACGGACCATTCCGGAGCTCCTCGTCATGTCCGTGATCTCATCCGGGACTCCGAACAACATTCGGTCACCAAATCATATAACTCATATAACACTATATCGTCAACGAACGTTAAGCGTGCGGACCCTACGGGTTCGAGAACTATGTAGACATAACCAAGACACCTCTCCGGTCAATAACCAATAGCGGAACCTGGATGCTCATATTGGTTCCTACATACTCTACGAAGATCTTTATTGGTTGAACCTTATGACAACATACATAATTCCCTTTGTCTATCGGTATGTTACTTGCCCGAGATTCGATCGTCGGTATTTTCATACCTAGTTCAATCTCGTTACCGACAAGTCTCTTTACTCATTCTGTAATACATCATCTCGTAACTAACTCCTTCGTCACTTTGCTTGCAAGCTTCTTGTGATGTGTATTACCGAGAGGGCCCAGAGATACCTCTCCGATACACGGAGTGACAAATCCCAATCTCGATTCACGCCAATTCAACAGCCACCTTCGGAGATACCTGTAGAGCATATTTATTATCACGTAGTTACGTTGTGATGTTTGATAGCACACAAGGTATTCCTCTGGTATCCGGGAGTTGCATGATCTCATGGTCGAAGGAACATGTATTTGACATTAAGAAAGCAGTAGCAATAAACTGAACAATCATATGCTAAGATAACGGATGGGTCTTGTCCATCACATCATTCTCCTAATGATGTGATCCCGTTATCAAATGACTACTCATGTCTATGGTTAGGAAACCTTAACCATCTTCGATCAACGAGCTAGTCTAGTAGAGGCTCACTAGGGACATGGTATTTGTTTATGTGTCCACACATGTATTTAAGTTTCCGATCAATACAATTCTAGCATGAATAATAAACCTTTATCATGATTAAGGAAATATAATAATAACCGTTTTATTATTGCCTCTAGGGCATATTTCCATCACTCTCCCACTTGCACTAGAGTCAATAATCTAGTTCACATCGTCATGTGATTAACACCCATAGTTCACATCGCCATGTGACTAACTCCCAAAGAGTTTACTAGAGTCAATAATCTAGTTTACATCGCCATGTGATTAACACCCAAAGATTTTACTAGAGTGCGATCATGTTTTGCGTGTGAGAGAGGTTTTAGTCAATGGGTCTGCAACATTCAGATCCGTGTGTACTTTGCAAATGTCTATGTCTACAATGCTCTGCATAGAGCTACTCTAGCTAGCTGTTCCCACGTTCAATACGTATCCAGATTGAGACTCAGAGTCATCTAGATCAATGTTAAAGCTTGCATTGACGTAACCCTTTACGACAAACCCTTTATCACCTCCATAGCCGAGAAACATTTCCTTAGTCCTCTTTAGGTACCTAAGGATAATTTTGACCGCTGTCCAGTGATCCACTCCTGTATCAATATTGTAGCCCCTTGCCAAACTCATGGCAAGGCACACAACTGGTCTGGTACATAACATGGCATAATTTATAGAACCTATGGCTGAGGCATAGGGAATGACTTTCATTCTCTCTCTATCTTCTGCCGTGGTCGGGCTTTGAGTCTTACTCAACTTCACACCTTGCAACACAGGCAAGAACCCTTTCTTTGACTGATCCATTTTGAACTTCTTTAAAACTTTGTCAAGGTATGTGCTTTGTGAAAGTCCTATTAAGCGTCTTGATCTATCCCTATAGATCTTGATGCCCAATATATAAGCAGCTTCACCGAGGTCTTTCATTGAAAAATTCTTATTCAAGTATCCTTTTATGCTATCCAGAAATTCTATATCATTTCCAATCAATAATATGTCATCTACATATAATATTAGAAATGCTACAGAGCTCCCACTCACTTTCTTGTAAATATAGGCTTCATCGTAAGTCTGTATAAAACCATATGATCACCTCATCAAAGCATATATTCCAAGTCCGAGATGCTTGCACCAGTCCATAGATGGATCACTGGATCTTGCACACTTTGTTAGCACCTTTAGGATCGACAAAACCTTCTGGTTGCATCATATACAACTCTTCTTTAAGAAATCCATTAAGGAATGCAGTTTTGATGTCCATTTGCCAGATATCATAATTATAAAATGCGGTAATTGCTAACATGATTCGGGCAGACTTAAGCATCGCTACGGGTGAGAAAGTCTCATCGTAGTCAACTCCTTAAACTTGTCGAAAACCTTTCGCGACAAGTAGAGCTTTGTGGATAGTGACATTACCATCAGCGTCTGTCTTCCTCTTGAAGATCCATTTATTCTCAATGGCTTACCGATCATCGGGCAAATCCACCAAAGTCCATACTTTGTTCTCATACATGGATCCTATATCAGATTTCATGGTCTCAAGCCATTTATCAGAATCTGGGCTCATCATAGCTTCTTCATAGTTCGCAGGTTCGCCATGGTCTAATAACATAACTTCCAGGACAGGATTACTGTACCACTCTGGTGCGGAACATGCTATGGTCGACCTACGAGGTCCAGTAGTAACTTGATCCGAAGTTTCATGATCATCATTATTAGCTTCCTCTCCAGTTGGTGTAGGCATCACGGGAACGGTCTTCTCTGATGTGCTACTTTCCAATTCGAGAGAAGGTACAATTACCTCATCAAGTTCTACTTTCCTCCCACTCACTTCTTTTGAAAGAAACTCCTTCTCTAGAAAGGACCCATTCTTGGCAACAAAGATCTTGCCTTCGGATCTGTGGTAGAAGGTATACCCAATAGTTTCCTTAGGGTATCCTATGAAGACACACTTCTCCGATTTGGGTTCGAGCTTATCAGGCTGAAGCCTTTTGACATAAGTGTCGCATCCTCAAACTTTAAGAAACGACAGCTTAGGTTTCTTGCCAAACCATAGTTCATATGGTGTTGTCTCAACAGATTTAGATGGTGCCCTATTTAAGGTGAATGCGGCTGTCTCTAATGCATAACCCCAAAATGATAAAGGCAAATCAGTAAGAGACATCATAGAACGCACCATATCTAATAAAGTACGATTATGACGTTCGGACACACCATTACGCTGTGGTGTTCCGGGTGGCGTGAGTTGTGAAACAATTCCACATTGTTTAAATTGAAGGCCAAACTCGTAACTCAAATATTCGCCTCCGCGATCAGATCGTAGAAACTTTATTTTCTTGTTACGATGATTCTCCACTTCACTCTGAAATTCTTTGAACTTTTCAAATGTTTCAGACTTGTGTTTCATCTAGTAGATATAATCATACCTACTCAAATCATCTGTGAAGGTCAGAAAATAACGATACCCGCCGCGTGCCTCAATACTCATCAGACCACATACATCGGTATGTATTATTTCCAATAAGTCATTAGCTCGCTCCATTGTTCCGGAGAACGGAGTTTTAGTCATCTTACCCATGAGGCATGGTTCACAAGTATCAAATAATTCATAATCAAGTGATTCCAAAAGTCCATCCGCATGGAGTTTCTTCATGCGTTTTACACCAATATGACCTAAATGGCAGTGCCACAAGTATGTCGCACTATCATTATCAACTTTGTATCTTTTGGCATTAATATTATGAATATGTGTATCACTACGATCGAGATTCAACAAGAATAGACCATTCAACAAAGGTGCATGACCATAAAAGATGTTACTCATATAAATAGAACAACCATTATTCTCTGACTTAAATGAATAACCGTCTCGCAATAAACAAGATCCAGATATAATGTTCATGCTCAACGCTGGCCCCAAATAACAATTGTTGAGGTCTAAAACTACTCCCGAAGGTAGATTTAGAGGTAGCGTGCCGACGGCGATCACATTGACCTTGGAACCATTCTTGACGCGCATCATCACCTCGTCCTTAGCCAATCTTCGTTTATTCCGCAGCTCCTGATTCGAGTTACAAATATGAGCAACCGAACCAGTATCAAATACCCAGGTGCTACTACGAGCATTAGTAAGGAACACATCAATAACATGTATATCAAATATACCTTTGTTCACTTTGCCATCCTTCTTATCCGCCAAGTATTTGGGGCAGTTCCGCTTCCAGTGACCATTTCCTTTGCAGTAGAAGCACTCAGTTTCAAGCTTGGGTCCAACTTTGGGCTTCTTCACGGGAGCGGCAACTTGCTTGCAATTCTTCTTGAAGTTCCCTTTCTTTCCCTTGCCCTTTTTCTTGAAACTAGTGGTCTTGTTAACCATCAACACTTGATGCTCCTTCTTGATTTCTACTTCTGTGGCCTTAAGCATTGCGAAGAGCTCGGGAATTGTCAGGACCCCGATCGTAAGTCACACCGATCTAGCATGTAACACATCATATCACTTTGCGGCCTCACGCACGGTATCCCCACGGGTGCCACCTTACCTGGCCTGGGACCGTTTGCGCCTTTTGGCTCACGTATATGATAGTGTCGCTAGCATCCACATGACAGAGAACCCGGGCCGACATGACTAGTCATAAACCCAAGGTGGCACTAACTTACAAGGATGGGCATACATGACCCAGCAATGCACGTGTCGGTCAACAGCGTGTGCAACCAGGTCGTAGCAAGCTACAAGGACTCCAGTAAAACACCGCGTGACATTTCTCGGAAGGTACAGACACAAGAACAAAGAAGGACACATGCCGATCATCCCACGTGTTCCGGAGCAGTAGCAAGCTACCATGGCTCAGTGGAAGCACTAGGAGACATTTCCCCATAAGAGAGACTACCAAGAATAAACAACTAGATTATCGAATCCCACACATACCAATACACGTTACACGTACGCATAACATGCACGATATGTATAGATACAACATGGCATCACAACATAACTCAACAATTCATATAGATAAAGGCCCAGAAGAGCCTCATAGCATTTATTACAAACAGGGGTCACATGACCCAACATACAGAGCATACAGGCAACGGAAGCATAACATGTCTGAGTACAAACAACTACAAATGAAAAAGGCTGAGAAGCCTGACTATCTACAAGACCCTCCCAAGGGTACAAGATCATAGCTCAGGTAACAAGCTAAACGTCGAAGTCCATGTGGAACTATTAGTGAGACTGAAGTCTCTCTGCAAAAACATAAATTAAGCAAACATGAGTACAAATGTACCCAACAAGACTTACATCAGAACTATCTACATATGCATCAATATCAACAAAGGGGGTGGTGGAGTTTAACTGCAGCAAGCCAGCTTTGACTCAGTGGCTATCCTATACTACGACTGCTGGTAACTCTTTTGAGGTGGCGCACACGAGTCCACATATTCACCATATCAATACACCACTATGGATCCGCTCCCGTCTCCCTACGAGAAGGCCATCCATAGCACTCACGCTTATCTTGCGCATTTTAGAGTATCCACTTTCACTTGTCTATGAACTACATAAGCAACCCAGTAGTCCATTACCGCAGACGCGACTATTCGAATAGATCATTTATAACCCTGTAGGGTGTACTTCTTCACACACGCTCTCACCAATTATCGCCGTTTACACGACATGTACTCGGCAACCTTCAAGCGGAAGCCCAGCGAGGGTGTCGGCCATGACCTAACTAACCACACAAGTCTCTAGTCCAGGTTTATCGCCTATTCAGGTTCCATCCGCAGGGAGTCCGACCGAGGTTTCCACTATGGCCCCGAACGATGTGTGCAGTGTTCCCGAGGCACCAAATGGGCATCTCGGTACACCGGGCCACGTACCTGCCGCATCACAGCCCACCCCTAGGGTCAGCGCTGTGCATGGCCTCCAGTATACTACAAACACCAGAAACTACTTGCAACTCCTGGATAGAGGACAAGGTGATTAATAAGCCGAGAGGGTCCATTGGTCCCGGCCCAACGCGTGGTAGTAACTGTTCTTGGATCACAAACACGAAACTTAGTTCCTGAGGACGGTTTCAATGAGACAACCCACCATGTACTCCTACATGGCCTCTCATCGCTACCTTTACCAAATCGTGTTCACACACTTAGCTCTCAACAGTAGGACATGTTCACACCATTCCAATTCATCCCAGATGAATCAGACCTGACACAACTCTAAGCATAGCAGGCATAACAAGCAAGCATGAATGAGTAGGCACATCATGGCTCAAATAACTCCTACTCATGCTAGTGGGTTTCAACTATGTACTGTGGCAAAGAGGTCATGCAGAGGAAAGGGGTTCAACTACCGCAGCATGTAACAGTTGAATCGTTGTTGTCCTAATGCAGTAAAAGAGAGCAGGAGCGAGAGAGTGGGATTGCATCGGAATGCTCAAGGGGGGTTGCTTGCCTGGCACTTCTGAAGATAGTAATAGCTCTTCATCGGTGTCATCGAACTCATCATCGGAACAACGTCTACTGAGGGGGAACAAACACCAGCAAACAAGAGGGAACACAATCAATGTGATGCAATAGTATGATGCATGGTCATGACATGGAAACATGCTGTGATTTGAGCTAATGCAACTAGAAACAATTTAAATGAAGTTGGTTTGAACACAAGATTCAAATTCAAACTCCACATAAGGCATTTCAAATGCCATTAATTCAAATTGTCTTATACAGCAAATTTAAGTTGTTCAAACATGCATGAAAATAGCATAAATGGATAGCTTGGATTTTTCTGATAATTTTTCATATATAAATTATTTCATTTGGAGTTACAGATTATTTTTTTATGATTTTTAGAAGTTTAGGCATTTTTCTGGATTGTCTAATTATTTAGAATTAAACTAGTTCCAGAAAATGAATTACTGCATCAGCACTATGGCAGGATGACGTCAGCGAGTCAACGGGTCAGCCCAGGTCAAACTGACCAGTGGGGCCCGCTTGTCAGTGTCTAACTAAACTGACCTAATTTAATTAGCACTAACCTAGGTTAATTAGCAGGGCGGGGCCCGCATGTCAGTGACCCAGGGGGTCAAATCCCTGGTCAAACTGGGGCTAATCCACCGGCGGCTCGACGCCGGTGAGGCCAGACACGGCGGCGAGGTGCGGGTTTCCTCCTCCGGCGACCAAATGGCCGACAGAAGGTATCTACGTGATGCGGACGCTCGTCCGCATCGAGTGGTGGCGGTGGTTGGACCAGGGGTGGCCGGAGTCGTCATCGGTGTCGACCTTGGCGGTTGCCGGAGCTCGGATGAGCTCAAAGTCGAGGCTACGGCGGGCGAGGCGGCTCGTGCGGGGCACCTACAAGCTCTACGCGGCGCGGGGAGCAAGCTGGGCATGACGACCGGGCCGTTAGGTGGCCGGAGACATGTCGGCGGCGAGCTGAGGCGGCGGCGCGTGCGGGTGAGCATGGTGCGGTGGATACGATGCATGAGGGAGAGAACGGAGAGGGGGAGGAGGAGCAGAAGCTCACGGCGGAGTCGACAGTGGTCTTGGCGAGCTCGGGGAGGGGCTGATGAGGTCGTGCAGGTGCCGGTGATCTCGGGGCAGAGGCGGCAAAGACGGCAGTGCAGAGGGTGATGTAGGGCATCCGGCATCGCACGAGTTGATGGAGAGGCGCGGGCGATGGAGGCGGAGCCCGTGGGCAGGTCGGAGAGGCAAGGGGAGCACGGTGGCTACGGTTTCACGACGGAGAGCGCTTGGCGGTTGCGGCCGTGGTGAGGAGAGGGTGAGAGAGAGGACAGAGGGGAAGAGTGAGATGTCCAGGGGGTCGGGGCGGCGCCGAGGAGAAGGCCCGATGCGTCGCGGTGGCCTCGGTGACGGAGGCGAGCAGGGAGGTGCGTGGAGCCGCGGGCGCGTGTGCGCTGTCTCCCTCCTCTGCCTACTGGCAGAGGTAGGTGATGACTGGCACGGGCCAGGTGGGCCGGCCAAGCCAGGTGAGTGGCCTCTGGCCTTTCTCTCTCTCTCTCTCTCTCTCTCTCTCTTTCTGTTTTAGTTTTCTTTTTCTGTTATTTGTTTCTGGTTTAGTAAAAATGCTAAACCACATTATAAAATCATGAAAATAATTGTGGGCACTTCTGAAATTATTTCCAACAGCCCTCAAATGCTTTCAAGATTATTTGGACATTTAAAAATATTTATAGCATTTAAATTTCCAAATGCAAATACCTTATGATTTAATTCAAAAATCCAAAGTGACCTAGAAAAATGTGCACCATTTTTGGCAGAGGTTCTAGACCAATCCAAAAATGATGAAATTTTGTGAAGGGCATTTTGGGTTCATTGAAACAATTTTCAGTTGAACCTAGTATTTCAGAGGGGTGCTAGGGTTGGATCAATCCCCATTTCAAGTTTCAAAAAATTTAAACATGATGACATGAGGAACATGCAGAGTCAAGCAAAGGCTAAAGCTATAGGGCTATGACAGGAATCGCTTTCTTCATTCCTTGCATATTATAGTTCATCACGAAGCCTTTGTAGCTTGGTGGCAGTGACTGAAGAACTCTGTCAATAACACTCTCAACTGGAAGATCAATTCCCAGCTGAGTTAAGTGGTTATGATACCCAGACATTTTGAGTATGTGTTCACTGACATAACTGTTCTCCTCCATCTTATAGCTATAGAACTTGTTGGAGACTTCATATCTCACAACCCCGGCATTAGCTTGAAATATCAACTTCAGCTCTTGGAACATCTCATATGCTCTGTGGCATTCAAAACATCTTTGAAGTCCCGGTTCTAAGCCGTAAAGCATGGCACAATGAACTATTGAGTAGTCATCAGATCGAGTATGCCAGATGTTCATAACATCTGCAGTAGCTCCTACAGCAGGTCTGTCACCTAGCGGTACATCAAGGACATAATTCTTCTGTGCAGCAATGAGGATAATCCTCAAGTTATGGACCCAGTCCGTGTAGTTGCTACCATCACCTTTCAACTTAGCTTTCTCTACGAACGCATTAAAATTCAAGGGAACGGTAGCACGGGCCATTGATCTACAACATAGATATGCAAAACTATTAAGACTAAGTTCATGATAAATTAAGTTCAATTAATCAAATTACTAATGAAATCCCACTTAAATAAACATCCCTCAAGTTATCTAAGTGATACATGATCCAAATCAACTAACCCATGTCCGATCATCACGTGAGATGGGGTAGTCATCAATGGTGAACATCTCTATGTTGATCATATCTACTATATGACTCACGTTCGACCTTTCGGTCTCCAGTATTCCGAGACCATGTCTGCACATGCTAGGATCGTCAAGTTTAACCCAAGTATTCTGCATGTGCAAAACTGTCTTACACCCGTTGTATGTGAACGTAGAGTCTATCACACCCGATCATCACGAGTTGCTTCGAAACGACGAACTATGGCAACGGTGCATACTCGGGGAGAACACTTTTATCTTGAAATTTAGTGAAGGGATATCTTATATTGCTACCGCTGTTCTAAGGAAAATAAGATGCATAAAGGATAAACATCACATGCAATCAAAATATGTGACATGATATGGCCATCATCATCTTGTGCTTTTGATCTCCATCTCCAAAGCGTCGTCATGATCTCCATCATCACCGGCTCGACACCTTGATCTCCATCGTTGCGTCGGGGTCGTCTTGCCAACTATTGCTACTACAACTATTGCTAACGCATAGCGATAAAGTAAAGCAATTACATGGTGCCTGTATTTTATACAATAATTAAGAGACAACCCCAAGGCTCCTGCCGATTGTCGATATTACAAAACATGATCATCTCATACATCAACATATATCACATCATATCTTGACCATATCATATCACAACATGCCCTGCAAAAACAAGTTAGACGTCCTCTACTATGTTGTTGCAAGTTTTACGTGGCTGCTACGGGCTTCTAGCAAGAACCGTTCTTAACTACGCAAAAACCACAACGGTGATTATCAAGTTTGTTGTTTTAACCTTCTTCAAGGACCGGCCGTAGTCAAATTCAATTCAACTAAAGTAGGAGAAACAGACACCCGCAAGCCACCTTTATGCAAAACAAGTTGCATGTCAATCGGTGGAACCGGTCTCATGTGCATGGACATGTAAGGTTGGTCCGGGCCGCTTCGTCCCACAATACCACCGAATCAAAATAAGACGTTAGTGATAAGCAGTATGAACCTCACCGCCCATAACTCTTTGTGTTCTACTCGTGCATATCATCTACGCATAGACCTGGCTCGGGTGCCACTGTTGGGGAACGTTGCATGGAAAACAAAAAAAAATTCTACGCACACGCAAGATCTATCCATGGAGATGCATAGTAACAAGAGGGGAGAGTGTGTCTACGTACCCTCGTAGACCGTAAGCGGAAGCGTTTATTAACACGATTGATGTAGTCGAACTTCTTCACGATCTAACCGATCAAGTACCGAACGTACGGCACCTCCGCGTTCAGCACACGTTCAGCTTGATGACGTCCTCGCCTTCTTGATCCAGCAAGATGGGTGAAGTAGTAGATAAGTTTTGGCAGCATGACAGCATGGTGACGGTGGTGGTGAAGTTATCTCCGCAGGGCTTCGCCTAAGCACTACGAAAATATGACAGAGGGACGAAACTGTGGAGAGGGGCGCCGCACACGCTAAGAGATTGTCATGGTCTTGTGTGGCGCCCCCTCCCTCATATATATAGGTTGGGAGGGGGAGAGGGGAGGCAGCCTAGGGCTCCACAAGTGGCCGGCGGCCACCTGGGCCTTGCCCTAGCCATGCCCCCTTGCCTTTCTTAGGCGCATGGGGAAAGGCAAGGGAGGGTGGCGCCCCCCCTTTCCTTTCTCCCATGAGGAGGGAAAGGCAGGAGGGGCTATCCCTCCCCCCTTTCCTTCCCTTAGGGCCAGCGGCCAGGGAGAGGGTGCGCCAGCCCCCTTGTGGGCTGATGTGTGCCTGCCCTTGGCCCATTAGGCCCATAGACCTCCCGGGGCCTCCCGGAACCCCTTCCGGTGATCTGATGACTACCCGGTACCTCCCGAAACTCTTCTGGTGTCCAAATAGCATCATCCTATATATCAATCTTTACCTGCGGACCATTCTGAAGTTCCTCGTCATGTCCGGGATCTCATCCGGGACTCTGAACAACATTCAGTCACCAAATCATATAACTCATATAACACTATATCGTCAACGAATGTTAAGCGTGCGGACCCTACGGGTTCAAGAACTATGTAGACATGACCGAGACACCTCTCCGGTCAATAACCAATAATGGAACCTGGATGCCCATATTGCTTCCTACATATTCTATGAAGATCTTTATCGTTCGAACCTTATGACAACATACGTAATTCCCTTTGTCTATCGGTATGTTACTTGCCCGAGATTTGATCGTCGGTATTTTCATACCTATTTCAATCTCGTTAACGACAAGTCTCTTTACTCATTTCGTAATAGATCATCTCGTAACTAACTCCTTAGTCACTTTGCTTGGAAGCTTCTTGTGATGTGTATTACCGAGAGGGCCCAGAGATACCTCTCCGATGCATGGAGTGACAAATCCCAATCTCGATTCACGCCAACTCAACAGACACCTTCGGAGATACCTATAGAGCATCTTTATGATCACCCAGTTACGTTGTGATGTTTGATAGCACACAAGGTATTCCTCCAGTATCCGGGAGTTGCATGATCTCATGGTCGAAGGAACATGTATTTGACATTAAGAAAGCAGTAGCAATAAACTGAATGATCATATGCTAAGCTAACGGATGGGTCTTGTTCATCACATCATTCTCCTAATGATGTGATCCCGTTATCAAATGACAACTCATGTCTATGGTTAGGAAACCTTAACCATGTTTGATCAATGAGCTAGTCTAGTAGAGGCTCACTAGGGACACGATATTTGTTTATGTATCCACACATGTATTTAAGTTTCCGGTCAATACAATTCTAGCATGAATAATAAACCTTTATCATGATTAAGGAAATATAATAATAACCATTTTATTATTGCCTCTAGGGCATATTTCCATTAGTCGAGCGCCAAGCCAAAGTCTCCCCGCCTTCTTCCGTCCGCTCCACCTGGAACTCATCGTGCGCGGCGAACGAGGCAAGATAGCTGGCCCGCCCGGTGATCCGGCGCGCTCGCGCCTGTAGGTGGGCCTCCGCGCCAGCTCACTGGGCCGCCAGGTAGTCCAAACTTAGGTCCGGATACCATGACATGGCAAAGCGCAGAGCCAGGTCCGCACCGTCATGGGCCGCGGAGACGTGCCACACATGAAGCCGCTCCGGGCCGGCCTCCAGCCAGCGCGCCAGCCGCGTGAAGCTGCTAGGCTCCACCGCACCCGGCCAGAGGGCCACCACCATAGACAACTCAGCCTTAGACAGACTCGCCATCTGCTTTTCCAAGGTCCTCAGACGGGCCTCAACGGCAAGCATGATTTCCGAGAAGGTCCAGGCGGCGTACGGGTCGACCGTGGCACCCGCATCCGCCTGGGTCATCCGGTGTGCATGCACAGTTGCGTCCGCCGTGTCCTACGTTAACGGGAAGAACTCTGGTGCACGAGGAGGAGAAACTATCAGCTATGTAAAGGTTCAGCCGGCTCGCAACCCGGCAGAACAGATGGGAAACTATTTACTGAGGAGGAGCTCGTCCAGATGTTGCGCCTCACACAACATACCGTTCCGCTCCAGGTCCCACACGCGGCCGCGGGCCTCGAGCACCTTCTGAAGCTCAGCTCGCTTCTCGACGGCAGCCTTCAGCTCGTCGTCCTTCATGGCGGCCGCCTTCTCGAACTCACCCTTCAGCCGGACGAGCTCCGCCTGGTGGGCCTCCACCGCCTTCAACCGCTCCACCTCGGCCCAGAGCTGGCCGTTGTCGACATCTGCTTGGTCGCGCTGCTGGCCGGGTTCGGAGATCCAGCACCTGGTCCGCAGTGGCTGCACGGCTAGACTTCAAGTTAGATGCCGAAAAAGAGAAAATTGCATTAAGATTAGACCCAACTGCTTCGCAATTGGCCCAAATCTCGGGGGCTACACCCAGTGGGTGCGCTAGCGTGCCCCACTGGAAGCATGCAAGACGTACCTTGGGCAAGACGAAGCGCCTCCTCCTTAGCTGCAAGCTGCGCCTTGGCCTCGCGATGCTTCTCTAGAAGGCGGTTGTGAATGCCGACTCGGAGGCCGTCCAGATAATGCGGGAAAGCTAGGGTTAGCAAAAACCACAAAAATACATTAAGATTCGACCCAACTACTTCATAGTTGGCACGAATCTCGAGGGCTACACCCAGTGGGTGTGCTGATGCACCCCCACTAACCAGCCGCAAAGACAAGACGAATGTGAAAGCCTTACCACGACGGCATGCTCCAAATCTCGTGCCCGCTCCAGCTCGACTTGGGAGAAAGCCTGCAGACGGCCCTCGCACCGTCGGAGCTGCTGGCGCATGACGTCCATCGCCGCTTCTTCCTCGGTGCACGGCCCGAACGCGACTTCGCCGGCTCCAGGTCGAGGCTGCTGTGACCCGGCAAAGGAACCGCTCCCTGACGCTCGCCCCGTGTTCACGGCGGCCTGCGGCAGCACGATCACCAGGGCATGCTCGCCTCCCGCCGGCTCCTCTGCGGCCGGCGTCGATCCCCGCGCTCCAACCGGCGTTGCCTGTGGCGCTCCATCCGGGGCGGCGTCCTCCGTGCGCCTCCCTCCTTCGACCTCCGCCTGCTCGATCACGTCGTTCTGGGGCAGGATGTCCATGACCGCCTCCTCGACCTCCGGGTTGTCGACGGCCAATTCCCCCCGCCCATGCGGGCCGCGCCCCTCGTTCGTCTGTGGCTCAAAGATGGTGTTGGTCGGCACCGTGCCCTCCACCCACTCCGACCAGGCCGAGTCCGTAGCGGCCTGCCCCCCCACCTCGTCGGCCCTCACCCACGCCTGGGTCGAGGCCTTCCTCGCCGCCTCGGCAGCCTCCTCCTCCAGGTCCTTGTTCCGGTCCCGCCAGGCACAGCGCTCCGCATGCTCCGGGTCCACACCGAGGTCCTCCTTGGGTGAATTCTCCACCCGGTCGATGGCGCTGCTCCGGGTCTTTCGGAACACGAAGTTGCCTTCGGCCGCGGCCGTTGTGGCCGCCAGCGCCAAGTCAAGGGGCGTCCTGCGCTCCAAGAGGACAACATGAGAAAATGCAGCCAAGGCAACAAGCAGAGGCCAGCGGAAAACAGTTACCCAATCACCGTCGGAACGGCCAGGGCGGCTCGGCGCGCCTTCTTGGCGGTTGTCTTGCCGCGCTCGGGCGGCGCTGATATGTCCATTTTGCATCATGTTTTCCTACTGTTGTTTATGATGTTTTTATGCATAATAATGCTTTTTGGAGTAATTCTAATGCCTTTTCTCTCATAATATGCAAGGTTCACACAAAGAGGGAGTATTCCGGCAGCTGGAAATCTGGACCTGAAAAGGCTACGTCAGGCTACCTATTTTGTACAACTCCAAATGAGCTGAAAGTTCATGGGGAATTTTTATGGAATATATAAGAATTATTGGAGCCAATAAGTACTAGAGGGGCCCACCAGGTGGGCAGAACCCACCTGGGCGCGCCAGGGAGCCCAGGCGCGCCCTGGTGGGTTGTGCCCTCCTCGGCCCACCTCCGGTGCCCCTCTTCTGGTATATAAGTCATTTTGACCTAGAAAAAATAAGGAGAGGACTTTCGGGATGAAGCGACACCGTCTCGAGGCGGAACTTGGGCAGGAGCACTTTTGCCCTCCGGCGGAGCGATTCCGCCGGGGGAACTTCCCTCTTGGAGGGGGAAATCATCGTCATCGTCATCACCAATAACTCTCCCATCTTGGGGAGGGCAATCTCCATCAACATCTTCAACATCACCATCTCCTCTCAAACCCTAAATCATCTCTTGTGTTCAATCTTTGTACCGGAACTATAGATTGGTACTTGTGGGTGACTAGTAGTGTTGATTACATCTTGTAGTTGATTACCATATGGTTTATTTGGTGGAAGATTATATGTTCAGATCCATTATGCTATTTAGTACTCCTCTGATCTTGAGCATAATTATCATTAGTGAGTAGTTACTTTTGTTCTTGAGGTCACGGGAGTAATCTTGTTGCAAGTAATCATGTGAACTTGATATATGTTCGATATTTTGATGATATGTATGTTGTGATTCCCTTAGTGGTGTCATGTGAATGTCGAATACATGGCACTTCACCTTATTAGGGCCTAAGGGAATGCATTGTGGAGTAGTTATTAGATGATGGGTTGCGAGAGTGACAGAAGCTTAAACCCTAGTTTATGCGCTATTCCGTAAGGGACTGATTTGGATTCAAAAGTTTAATGCTATGGTTAGATTTATTCTTAATACTTTTCTCGTAGTTGCGGATGCTTGCGAGGGGTTAATCATAAGTAGGAGGTTTGTTCAAGTAAGAACAACACCTAAGCACCAGTCCACCCACATATCAAATTATCAAAGTAGCGAACACAAATCAAACCAACATGATGAAAGTGACTAGATGAAACTCCCGTGTACCCTCAACAACGCTTTGCTTATCATAAGAGACCGTTTTGGCCTGTCCTTTGCCTCAAAAGGATTGGGCTACCTTGCTGCACTTTTGTTACCATTACCGTTACTTGCTCGTTACAAATTATCTTGCTACCAAACTACTCATTACTTATAATTTCAGTGCTTGCAGACATTACCTTGCTGAAAACCGCTTGCCATTTCCTTCTGCTCCTCGTTGGGTTTGACAGTCTTACTTATCGAAAGGACTATGATTGATCCCCTATACTTGTGTGTCATCAAGGCTCTTTTCTAGCTCCATTGCCGGGGAGTGAAGCGCTTTTGGTAAGTGGAAATCGGTAAGGAAAAATTATTACTAGGTGCTGAAATTTATTGTCACTTGTTACTATGGAGAACAATCCTTTGAGGGGTTTGTTCGGGGTATCTTCACCTCGACCGGAACCACAATTAGTTACCGCTCAACCTACTGCACCTACTGAAAATGTTGGTTATGAAAATCCTTCGGGTATGATAGAACAACTGCTAGCTAATCATTATGCAGGAGATGGAACCGAACATCCTGATATGCACTTGTTATATGTGGATGAAATTTGTGGATTATTTAAGCTTGCAGGTTTACCCGGAGATGAAGCTAAGAAGAAGGTTTTCCCTTTATCTTTGAATGGAAAATCATTGGCATGGTATAGGCTATGCGATGATATTGGATCTTGGAATTGGAATCGATTGAAATTGGAATTTCACCAAAAAATTTATCCTATGCATCTAGTTCATCATGATCGGAATTATATATGTAATTTTTGGCCTCGTGAAGGAGAAAGTATCACTCTAGCTTGGGGGAGGCTTAAGTCAATGTTATATTCATGCCCCAATCATGAGCTCTCAAGAGAAATTATTATTCAGAATTTTTATGCTCGGCTTTCTCATGATGATCGATCCATGCTTGATACTTCTTGTACTGGTTCCTTTATGAAGAAGACTATTCACTTCCGGTGGGATCTTTTAGAAAGAATTAAACACAACTCTGAAGATTGGGAACTCGACGAAGGTAAAGAGTCAGGTATTAAGTTCAAGTATGATTGTGTTAAATCTTTTATGAATACCGATGCTTTTCAAAAGTTTAGCACTAAATATGGACTTGACTCTGAGATAGTAGCCTCCTTTTGTGAATCATTTGCTACTCATGTTGACCTCCCTATGGAGAAGTGGTTTAAATATCACCCACCAATCAAAGAAGAAATTAAAGAACCAGTAATAGCTAAAGATGAAACTATTATTTACAATGTTGATCCAGTTGTTCCTACTGCTTATATTGAAAAACCACCTTTCCCTGTTAGGATAAAGGAACATGCTAAAGTCTCAACTGTGGTCAACAAAAGTTATATTAGAACTTCCAAACCTGCTAAACAAATCAAAGTAGAACCTAGTGTTGCTATGGTTAAAGATCTCTTGGTTGAAAATATAGATGGGCATGTTATTTACTTCTGTGATGAAGCTGCTAGAATTACCAAACCCGATGAAAAAGATAAACATAGATCCGTTGTTGGCATGCCTGTTGTCTCAGTTAAAATAGGAGATCACTGTTATCATGGTTTATGCGACATAGGTGCTAGCGTGAGTGCCATTCCTTTTACCTTATATCAAGAAATTATGAATGATATAGCACCTGCTGAAATAGAAGACATAGATGTTACTATTAAACTTGCTAATAGGGACACCATCACACCACTTGGGATTGTTAGAGATGTTGAAGTATTGTGTGGGAAAATAAAATACCCTACTGATTTTCTTGTTCTTGGTTCCCCATAAGATAAATTTTGTCCCATTATCTTTGGTAGACCTTTCTTGAACACCGTCAATGCTAAAATAGATTGTGAGAAACAAATCGTCGGTGTTAGTTTTGGTGATGAGTCTCATGAGTTTAATTTTTCTAAGTTTAGTAGAAAACATCATAATAAATAATTTCCTAGTAAGGATGAAATAATTAGTCTTGCTTCTATTGCTGTGCCTCCTACCTATCCACTAGAACAATATTTGCTAAACCATGAAAATGATATGCATCTGCATGAAAGAAATGAAATAGATAAAATTTTCTTTGAACAACGTCCTCTGCTTAAACACAATTTGCCTATTGAAACTCTAGGAGGTCCTCCTCCACCTAAAGGTGATCCTGTGTTTGAATTAAAACAATTGCCAGACACTTTGAAATATGCTTATCTTGATGAGAAAAAGATTTATCCTATTATTATTAGTGCTAAACTTTCAGAACATGAAGAAAGATTATTGAAGGTTCTGAAGAAGCACCGAGCTGCCATTGGATATACTCTTGATGATTTAAAGGGCATTAGTCCCACTCTCTATCAGCATAAAATTAATATGGAGCCTGATGTTAAACCCGTTGTTGATCACCAATGACGTTTAAATCCTAAAATGAAAGAAGTGGTAAGAACAGAAATACTAAAGCTTCTGGAAGCAGGTATAATCTATCCCATAGCTGATAGTAGATGGGTAAGTCCCGTTCATTGTGTCCCCAAAAAGGGAGGTATTACCGTTGTTCCTAATGGTAAGAATGAACTTATTCCACAAAGAATTGTCACTGGCTACAGAATGGTAATTGATTTTAGAAAACTAAATAAAGCTACTAGAAAAGATCATTACCCTCTACCTTTTATTGATCAAATGTTAGAAAGACTATCAAAGCACACACATTTTTGCTTTCTTGATGGATATTCCGGTTTTTCTCAAATACCTGTCTCACAACCTGATCAAGAGAAAACCACCTTTACTTGCCCTTTTGGAACTTATGCTTATAGACGCATGCCTTTTGGTTTATGCAATGCACCTGCTACCTTTCAAAGATGTATGACTGCTATATTCTCTGACTTTTGTGAAAAGATTGTTGAGGTTTTCATGGATCATTTTTTCATTTACGAAACTTCTTTTGATGATTGCTTGAGCAACCTTGATCGAGTTTTGCAGAGATGTGAGCAAACTAATCTCATCTTGAATTGGGAGAAGTGCCACTTTATGGTTAATGAAGGTATTGTCTTGGGACATAAAATTTCTGAACGAGGTATTGAGGTGGATAAAGCTAAAGTTGATGCAATTGAGAAAATGCCATGCCCTAAAGATATCAAAGGGACAAATCCTACAGAAATGTCACTCTGAAGCTTATGGAGGACATCATGCGGGAGATAGAACTGCTCACAAGGTATTGCAATCTGGTTTTTATTGGCCTACTCTCTTCAAGGATGCCCGTAAGTTTGTTTTATCTTGTGATGAATGTCAAAGAATTGGTAATATTGGTAAGCGTCAGGAAATGCCTATGAATTATTCTCTTGCTGTTGAACCATTTGATGTTTGGGGATTTGATTACATGGGACCTTTTCCTTCCTCTAATGGGTATACACATATTTTGGTTGCTGTTGATTATGTTACTAAGTGGGTAGAAGCTATTCCAACTAGTAGTGCTGATCACAACACCTCTATTAAAATGCTTAAGGAAGTTATTTTCCCAAGGTTTGGAGTCCCTAGATATTTAATGACTGATGGTGGTTCACATTTTATTCATGGTGCTTTCCGTAAAATGCTTGCTAAATATGCTGTTAACCATAGAATTGCATCACCTTATCACCCTCAGTCTAGTGGTCAAGTTGAACTTAGCAATAGAGAAATAAAATCAATATTACAAAAAACTGTCAATAGGTCCTGAAAGAATTGGTCTAAGAAGTTAGATGATGCACTTTGGGCTTATAGAACAACATATAAAAATCCTATGGGTATGTCTCCGTATAAAATGGTTTATGGAAAAGCTTGTCATTTGCCTCTTGAGTTAGAACATAAAACATATTGGGCAATTAAAGAACTCAACTATGATTTCAAACTTGTTGGTGAAAAGAGGTTATTTGATATTAGCTCACTAGATGAATGGAGAACCCAAGCCTATGAAAATGCCAAGTTATTTAAAGAAAAAGTTAAAAGATGGCATGATAAAAGAGTCCAAAAGTGTGAGTCCAAAGTTGGAGAATATGTTCTTTTGTACAACTCTCATTTCAGATTCTTTGCAGGAAAACTCCTCTCCAAATGGGAAGGACCTTATGTTATCGAGGAGGTTTATCGATCCGGGCCACAAGATAAATAATGCCGAAGGTACTAACCCGAAGGTTGTTAATGGGCAATGAATAAAACATTATATCTCAGGTATGCCCATTAATGTTGAAAGCAATATTATCCAAACTATGACACCGGAAGAACACATAAAGGAAACCTTCCGGAACACTCCAGAATAACTGAAAAGGAGGAGGTACGTGATACGGTAAGTAAACGGACTCCGAAAAATCCACAAAAATATTTTTTTGTCAGTTTTGGAATATTTAAAAAATTAGGAAAATAAGAAACTACCAGGAAGGTGACCCCGGTGGGCACAAGACACCAGGGCGCGCCTGGCCAGATGGGGTGTGCCCACCTCGGGTACCTTCCGGACTCCGTTTTTCTTCCGTTTGCTTGTTTCCCAAGATAAAAAATCTTTGTAGACCCCCCGAACCTATGGACCACCGTATCGCGGAGAAATCTTCTGTTTTCTTTTCTTGCTGTTTTCGATCAGATCTGTTAAGCCAGGCATCATGTCTTCTTCCTCCTCCAACAACATGGAAGAGGATACTTGGTTGATGAAGATCGAGTTGAAGAGAGAATAGCCTGAAGAAGTCATCAAAGGGGACAAGAGCAAGGCGGCCACCAGAGATCAAGCGTAGGTGGTCGAGAAACCTTTGCCTGCCGAGGAGGAAGAAGAAGATATCCTTAAACCTTACTATGATCATCTTACCCCCACTGAAATTGAAGCCTTTCAAATCATCGAAACGGTTCGTGTGCAAAATAAATATCTCACCCGTGAAAATACTCTATTACAAGAGCACATTGTTGCCCTCCAGAGCATCATCCGTAGATTGGAGAAGCTGTTGGAGAGGGCCACTACTTCATCACCACCACCTCTTTCTTCGTCACCAAAGGAAAATTGAGTATCGGGTATGGGCACTCCCCTTGGCTTGTGCCAAGCTTGGGGGAGGTGCCCCGGTATCGTATCACCTCCACTATCTTTTGCCTTTACTTATCTTAGTTCGATCCGTAGTTATCTTTTGCTTTAGATGAATAAAAGTTTAGTTCGATCCTTTCTTTTTGAGTGTTTGCTTAGTGATCTATCTTTGTAATCGTGTGCAAGATATATATAATAAAGTTTAGTTTGAGTTTTGTTTTCTTTACTTTCATGTTCAATAAAAAGAAAGGAAATAAATGAAAAAGATCATATGCTAATTTTATGATAAGTAATGACATCACATAAGGAAGAGTATAAGTAGAAAATTTTATTGGAGATTGACAAACATAGCATTGGTCAATGATGCAATTCATGAAAGAAATAATAAGGGAAGAGAAGATTCACATGCAAATACACTATCCTGGACATCTTTTGTGATTGTGAGCCCCGATCAAAATATTATATGCCAAAATTGTTGACGTTGGACAAGGAAGACAACGTAATGATTTATGTTTGTTCATATTCACATAGAAGTTATATTGTCATAGATCCTTTAACATGTGGTGCTTGCCCCCATCTTTGCTAGCCAAAAATTCCACACTAAGTAGAGATACTACTTGTGCATCCAAGAAACCTTTAAACCCACATCTTATTTTGAGAGTCCACCATACCTACCTATGGATTGAGTAAGATCCTTCAAGTAAGTTGTCATCGGTGCAAAAAGGGCAATAAAAATTGCTTCTAAAAGTGTTGGATCATTTAGAGTAAGAGAAAATTGAGCGTTGTACGAACTTGTGATGGCAAAGAATAAAAGCGACAGACTGCATAATAAAGGTTGCTATCATAAGGGGCAATATAACGTGACGTTCTTTTGCACTAAGAGATTGAGCATACAAACAAATAAGCGCATGGCAACCTCTGCTTCCCTCTGTGAAGGGCCTATCTTTTACTTTTATGTATTTACTTTTATGCAAGAGTCAAAGTTCTTCTTTCTATTCCTTTTTATTTTCTCTTTTGGTAAGCATCATGTGGTGAGGAAAGATCTAGGCACATATATCCAGTTGGATATGAGTAGCATGAGTTATTATTGTTGACATCACCCTCGAGGTGAGTATGTTGGGAGGCGAAACTTTAAGCCCTTATCTTTCTATGTGTCCGGTTGAAACGTTTTGCTCATGTGTATGCGGTGAGTGCTAGCAATCATAGAAGACTATATGATGGTTGAGTATGTGGACTTGCCAAAAAGGCTCCGATACGTGACCCTTCCTGAAAAGATGATGAATTGTAGTTGCAAAGTTGACTGAGAACATAGTTTGTTGGTTTTCAATAGAGTTTATGCTTTATACTTTGATGTTGTGATGAATTGTTACTTGTTCATGAGAAGTTATATGATAAAAGTTCTATGATAAAGTTTTATATTAAAGTTTGTTGCTATTGTAATAATGTACATGATGCTTCTATGTCCGTATTTTGCTTTTATCGACACCTCTCTCTCTAAGCATGTGGACATGTTTTTCGATTTCGGTTTTCGCTTGAGGACAAGCGAGGTCTAAGCTTGGGGGAGTTGATATGTCCATTTTGCATCATGTTTTCCTACTGTTGTTTATGATGTTTTTATGCATAATAATGCTTTTTGGAGTAATTCTAATGCCTTTTCTCTCATAATATGCAAGGTTCACACAAAGAGGGAGAATTCCGGCAGCTGGAAATCTGGACCTGAAAAGGCTACGTCAGGCTACCTATTCTGCACAACTCCAAATGAGCTGAAACTTCACGAGGAATTTTTATGGAATATATAAGAATTATTGGAGCCAATAAGTACCAGAGGGGGCCCACCAGGTGGGCAGAACCCACCTGGGCATGCCAGGGAGCCCAGGCGCGCCCTGGTGGGTTGTGCCCTCCTCGGCCCACCTCCGGTGCCCCGCTTCTGGTATATAAGTCATTTTGACCTAAAAAAAAATAAGGAGAGGACTTTCGGGACGAAGCGCCGCCGTCTCGAGGCAGAACTTGGGCAGGAGCACTTTTGCCCTCCGGCGGAGCGATTCCGCCGGGGAACTTCCCTCCCGGAGGGGGAAATCATCGTCATCATCATCACCAACAACTCTCCCATCTTGGGGAGGGCAATCTCCATCAACATCTTCAACAGGACCATCTCCTCTCAAACCCTAGTTCATCTCTTGTGTTCAATCTTTGTACCGGAACTATAGATTGGTACTTGTGGGTGACTAGTAGTGTTGATTACATCTTGTAGTTGATTACTATATGGTTTATTTGGTGGAAGATTATATGTTCAGATCCATTATGCTATTTAATACTCCTCTGATCTTGAGCATGATTATCATTAGTGAGTAGTTACTTTTGTTCTTGAGGTCACGGGAGAAATCTTGTTGCAAGTAATCATGTGAACCTGATATGTGCAATATTTTGATGATATGTATGTTGTGATTCCCTTAGTGGTGTCATGTGAACATCGACTACATGTCACTTCACCTTATTAGGGCCTAAGGGAATGCATTGTGGAGTAGTTATTAGATGATGGGTTGCGAGAGTGACAGAAGCTTAAACCCCAGTTTATGTGCTATTCCGTAAGGGACTGATTTGGATCCAAAAGTTTAATGCTATGGTTAGATTTATTCTTAATACTTTTCTCGTAGTTGCGGATGCTTGCGAGGGGGTTAATCATAAGTAGGAGGTTTGTTCAAGTAAGAACAGCACCTAAGCACCGGTCCACCCACATATTAAATTATCAAAGTAGCGAACACAAATCAAACCAACATGATGAAAGTGACTAGATGAAACTCCCGTGTACCCTCAAGAATGCTTTGCTTATCATAAGAGACCGTTTTGGCCTGTCCTTTGCCTCAAAAGGATTGGGCTACCTTGCTGCACTTTTGTTAGCATTATCGTTACTTGGTCATTACAAATTATCTTGCTACCAAACTACTCGTTACTTATAATTTCAGTGCTTGCAGACATTACCTTGCTGAAAACCGCTTGCCATTTCCTTCTGCTCCTCGTTGGGTTCGACACTCTTACTTATCGAAAGGACTACAATTGATCCCCTATACTTGTGGGTCATCAGGCGCCCCGCCGCGCATTTTGGCGCCGGCTTCGGTGGCACCACGTCCTTCCCGTGCGGCCGGCATCCCATCGCTGGGTCACGGGATGACCCGGCCTTGGCCGTCTTCTTCGGCCGTCTCAGGGGTTCGACGCTGCCATCTCCTCCCATCATTGGTGCTGCACCGTCAACGCCCATCAGGATCTCCTCGTCATCATTCGGCTAGTCTCGCAAGAGGTCTGGGTGCAGAGTCTTACCCGCATTGCACCCCGCTCCGGCTTCGGCGCGAGCCGATTGCGTCTCAGCCGGCTCCATGTTCTCGGCGAAGGACTCCTCCCCATCCGAGCCAGTTTGCTCGGCGGCCAAGACCTGCGCCCTCGGCCCGTCATGAGTTTGTTCGATCATGGGCAGGAGCCTCTCCCTTATCGCATCAGGACGGAAGAAGAGTTGGGACATAGCAAAAAATTGAGACCAGGGCCTTACCGCTGGCGGTGGGCGTTCCTTGTGGTAGGGCGCCTTCCCGAAGCGCCACTCGGCGTCATCCCGACCTTGGAGATGGCGTTCACCCGGTCGGCGACATGCTTCAACGTCAGCTCCCGAGCCAACATTCAAGTGGGATCCTGGGGGCTGTCCATCTCGGCGATGGTGTGGACCCGGCGCTGTAGCGGAAGGACCCGGTGCTCAATGAAGGCGGCGACGAGGTCCGTCCCGGTCAACCCCTCATGCGCCATCATCTTGCCAATCCGGCTGCAGAGATTCAGCACCGCCTGCGGCGGGTTCTTGGGGTGATAACTCCAATTCATCTTGGCGAGCGGCTGCTCGTTGATGAACGGAGGCAGGTTGATGCAGTCCGCGGAAACGTTGCGCACGTAGAAGAAAGAATTCTGCCACTTCTTGGCGGAATCCTCCAAGGGCATCTTGGGGAACGGGACATGCGGTCGGCACGAGACGATGGCGGCCCCGCAGTCAGACATGGCCCCAGCCCCTGTTGCTTGAGGAAGAAGAGGCGGGCCCACAAGTCTATGTCCGGCTCCACTCCCAAGTACCCCTCGCAGAGGGTGGTGAAGCCGGCGAGCTGTAGCACAGCATTGGCACCAAGATGGTGCGGCTGCAACCCGAAGAAATTAAGGAAAGCTCAGAAGAATTCGCTCGCGGGAAGACCGAACCCGCGCTTGAAGTGGCTGGCGAAGACCACGCGTTCGCCCTCCCGCGGCTGCGGCTCGGTCTCGCCGAACGGCGCACATGTAAGTGCATCTAGTGCCACCGTAGTTGGTTTTGGAGTATTGATGACAAACGTGGTTGAGGGACTAATGTGTTTGTGAGATTCACAGGATAACACAGGTAGAAGTCCCTCATTGATTCGGTATTCCTACCAGAGATGATCCCTAAAAATGTATGACGACATTGAAGACAATGGTGGTTCATGAAGACATTCACGTCAAAGATAATGACGTGTGAAGACATTCACTTGAAGACAATGGAGTGCGAAGACATAGTTGCTTTCATAGTTTCATTTTCTTCTTTCTTGAGTCATAGGAACCACCGAACTGTTAAGTGGGGTCCAAGTGAACAAAGTCAGAAAACTGATGTGATGCTCAACCCAAATCCTATGTCTTCGAGTGAAGAAAATAAGAGTAAATCTTATCCAGATTTGGATGAGTCAGCTTTGCTTGTAGCCCAAGTCAAGCTGCCGCGTGTGTTTCAAATCCGACCATTGGACACGTGTCGGTTCCTTAGTGACCCAGGGTCATTTCGGACAAAGCATGTCGGGTTGCCTCCTGGCTATAAATAGCCCACCCCCTACACCATAAATTGGTGGCTGCTCAGAGTTAGTGCACACCTTTTGTCGTTTGAGAGGAGCCCACCTCAGAAGCCTTTGAGAAAGAAACCTTGCGAGGACAAATCCCAAAACACCCAGAACCCAATGAGTGTTTGGCATCACTGAAGTCTTTCTGTCCGCGTGATCTGAGAAGACTTATTACACTTGAAGACTGTGTATCTTCCAGTCGGTTAGGCGTCGTGTTCTGAGGATCCAAGAGTTATTGTGGATCGCCGATGAACGAAGTCTGTGAAGGTTTGAAGTCTACCCTTAAGACTTACCAGAGTGATTGGGCGAGGACTAAGTGTCCTTAGCTCAAGGGGAATAAGGTGAAGACGTGGTCTTCTGAGTTCAATCTCAGCCTCCCTAACCAGACGTACAGTTGTCATAGCAACTGGAACTGGTCTACCAAATCCTTGTCTTCGTCAAGCAACTGGTTCTATCCCATCACCCCTTACTTTCTGTTTAGCTTCATGAAGTCTTTGAGTGCTTTCCTAGTTAGACTTCACTGTGTGAAGACATTCTCTCTAATTGCATATTTGGCTTCACACTATCTTCCTATTCTGATCCACTCTACCTAGCTGCTATTTATCTTCATGTTTACTTTGTACTATTTCCTAGACTATGGCTTGGCTAGTGTAGTTTATCTTTCGCTGCATACTGTATAGGTTGTATTTGGTTGTCTGTCTACCTCTCTTGAAGACTTTCATAAAAATCGCCTATTCACCCCCCTCTAGTCGATAACTAGCACTTTCAATTGGTATCAGAGCAAGATGCTCCCTTGTTCTGTGTGATCAGGTTTAACCACATAGAGTTTTAGCCATGTCGACTGCAGGGATAATCAAAGTCTCCGCTGTGTGCCTCGTCTTTGATGGCACTGATTACCCCTACTGGAAGAATAAGATGCGCATGCATCTTGAAGCCATTGACAATGACCTCTGGTATGTCGTTAGGACTAGCGTTCCCAAAGTTGGTGAAGGCATCACCACTTCTGATGTCAAGAGGTTCGCGCAACTGGGCTCAACCGCCAAGAACATCATCTGTGGTCATCTAACCAAAGGGCAGTATGGCCGTGTGAGTGCTCTGGAATCTGCGAAGTTAGTCTGGGACTGGCTGTCCAAGGTCAACGAAGGCGTCTCAACTCAAAGAGACTCAAGAATTGATGTGCTTTGTAATCTCTTCAACTGATTCAAGAGGAATGATAATGAGAATGTCCAGCTTACTTTCGACCGCCTCACTGATATCACAAATGAGCTTCGTGCTCTTGGCACCACTGAAATCACCAAGCATGAAGTCGTGAAGAAGCTACTGAGATCACTTGATAGCTCATTTGACACTCTAGCACTGATGATCCAAGAACGCCCTGACTTCAAAGATCTCGATCCGCCTGACATACTTGAGAGGCTCAATACGCATGAATTCCAGCTATCTGAGAAGAGAGATATCTATGGTCCCAACTATGGCTGATCTCGTGCCTTGAAGGCAAAGGCTAAATCCTCATCTGAAGAATCTGACTGCAGTTCTGATGATCCTGAAGACATTGGCAAAGAGCTAGTAATGCTTGTGAGAAAGTTTGAAAAGTTCTCCAAGAAGAATCGCTTTGGAAAGTCTTCAAGATCCAGCTCCAAGAATGATGAGGCTTCCTCGCGTGACTACAAGAAGAGAACATGCCACAAATGCAAGAAGCCAGGCCACTATATATCTGAATGTCCTCAATGGGACAAGGAAGCAAAGAAAAAGAAGAAGAGCAAGGAATATGACTCCGACGACAAGAAGAAGAAGAAATCCTCAAAGTCTTCTTCAAAGTCTTCATCCTACAAGAAGAGCTCGTCTGGCAAGGCTCATGTGTTCATTGACAAGGAAATAGATTCAGAGGAGGAGTCTGCTTCTGAGGAGGTGGAATTGGAGTTCGAGGAGGAGTCTTATTCAGGCATGGCAAGCCTGGCTCTAGCTTCGGCATTCGTCGCCAAGTCCATCTTCAACCCTGAGGACAATGGTCACGACGCTGATGCTAAAGCTAATGATGACGATGATTTTGCTCCCACCTACTGCTTCATGGCAAGAGGTGCTAAGGTAAACTCACGAGATGCTTACTTTCAGACCTCCAGTGAAGATGACTCTGAATGTGAGTCCAAACCTAGTTATAAGACTCTTGCTAACATTGCAACTGAACAACAAACAGCCATGGAAAAGATTCAAAAATTGCTTGACAAAAGCGATGACCTGTTGGACGAGGAAATGAATCGAACTCAGTCCTTAATCGAAGACATAAAAAATCTTCTCGTTAAGTATGATGAACTTGAAAGTCGTCATGAAACCCTCTCAGCCACTCATGAGAAGCTTTCCTATGATTATCTTCAAAGGAAGCAAGATCTAGAGAAACTGAGAGCGTCTCATGAAGATCTTCAAAAAGAAAACGATTCACTACTCACTCAACAGATCAGTTCCGCTCAGGAAGATTTTGTGCCACCTTGTTTAAAATGCCTTGAGCGTGACAATGCTATCTCTGTTGCTGAATGTTCTACTGCTTCAGAAGTTGCAATATCTTCAACTGTTGCTGTGGTAACTAACCCCTCTTATGAGGATACCACTACTATTGCTAATGAGAATGCCAGGTGAAGACATTGCTTGAAACAGGCACGTACAAAAGCCTCAAAGGGCATCAGACGCTATGTGATGTCCTCAAGAAACAGATTCTGAACTGAAACCCTAGGAAAGAGGGTGTTGGTTTCGAGAGGAAAATGAATGTTGATTGTTCTTACTAGAAGCCTGAGTAGTACCCCAAAACCACATGGGTTGCTGCAAAGGGCCCTTCAGTGGATCCATCCACCTTATCTGGCTTCACTTGTGCTAACCCTATTATTATTGATGAGTCATTTGACTCAAACTATAAACTGTTCAAGAATCAGAATGGTGAAGTGTTTGCCAGGTTTATTGGAACTAACTGCAGGAATGGGTCACCTATGAAGAAGATCTGGGTTCCCAAAAGTCATCTTGAGAATCTTCCCGTGAATGTCATCATGACACCACCAGGGAAGAAGACAAACCCCAGATCAAAGGCTTAATATGGCCCAAAGGCTTCATACAGACAGAGGACCTCACAAGGTCACCCTAACGCTAATGTTTTGCAGGGAAACTATCATCAGACTCATGAATATGAGCGTGTTTCTTCAAACCGCTATGTTCACAAATCAAAGAATTTTTCTGCATATTCATTTGAGTACTATTCTCCTCCAGCAAAACTATTTGCTAGGGTTCAAAGCCAAAGTTCTTAGATGCTGCACTTACACTCATTGCTTCTAAGCCACCCCTTCAGATGTGGGTGGTTAAGAAGAATTAACTTCTCTTGCAGGGTAGGGTCTCCAGCCGGAAATCATTGACTTCTAAAGACAATGCTGGGGACCTAAAACATCTTGTGGGACGCAAGATAAAGTGTCAAAATGGTCTTACCATTTACTTCGTCCCTGGATTTCTTGATGAACATCCCATCTTACCATCCAAGAATCTTAATTTTGATAGTATGCTTGTTTGTCAAATGTTTATGCTTCACAATACTCTTGGTGAAGCCTATCCTACTAACTGCACTGTAGGGTACAACTCCAAAAGCTACTGAATGGATTATGGACAGTGGATGCACTAACCACATGACTAGTGATCGACGTCTTCTCATGGATTCTACTCTTCGACCATCTACTAAAAGCCATATCACATTTGCTGACACTAGTAAAAGCAAGGTATTGGGCCTAGGTAGAGTTGCTATCTCAAAGGATCAACACATGGATAAAGTGATGCTTGTTGAATCCCTTGGATTCAACTTAATGTCTGTCTCAATGCTTTGTGATCTTGACATGATTGTGATATTTGGAAAATATCGATGCCTTGTGCTTATGGCTTTTGACAAATCTCTAGTCTTCGAAGGTTATTGAAGAGGTGATCTATATATGGTAGATTTCTCCGCAGGACCACAGCTTACCGTATGTCTTCTAGCAAAAGCTTCAGAGTGTTGGCTTTGGCGTCGAAGGCTAGGACATGCGGGATGAGGAATTTACACGCTCTCGTGAAGAAGAAGCACATCATTGGCATCGAGGGCATCAAGTTCAAGAAGGATCATCTATGTGGTGCTTGCGAAGCTTGGAAGATGACTAGGGGAAAACATCCCTCGAAGACAATCATGACGACATCACGTCCCTTCGAGCTGCTACACATGGACTTATTTGGCCCTACTCACTACTCTACCCTTACTACCACTGCACATCTTTATGGCTTCGTTATTGTTGATGATTATTCGAGATATACCTGGGTGCACATAATTCTCTATAAGACTGAAGTGCAGGATGTCTTCAGACGATTTGCCAATCGTGCCATGACTAACTATGTCATCAAGATCAAGCACGTCAGAAGTGACAATGGCACTGAATTCAAGAACACTGGCCTCGACACCTATCTTGATACACTGGGCATCACTCATGATCTCTCTGCTCCATACACTCCTCAGCAGAATGGCATCGTGGAGCGCAAGAACAGGACCCTTATTGAGATGGCTCGTACGATGCTTGATGAGTACAAGACTCCAAGGAAGTTCTGGCCTGAAGCCATTGGTACTGCATGCCATATCATCAACATAGTTTATCTTCATAAATTCTTCAAGAAGACATCTTATGAACTGCTCACTGGTAAGAAGCCAAACGTAAGCTATTTCAAAGTCTTCGATGCTAGGTGCTGGATCAAGGATCCACATCACACTTCCAAATTTGCACCGAAAGCACATGAAGGTTTTATGCTTGGTTACGGAAAGGACTCGCACACCTACAGAGTCTTCAACCTCTTTCACTATAAAGTGGTTGAAACTGTAGATGTGCGGTTCGATGAGACTAACGGCTCGCAAAGAGAGCACCTGCCAAATGTGCTAGATGAAGCTTCTCCTAGTGAAACTATCAAGCTAATGGGTACTGGAGAAATCATACCCACTGAGGAACAAACTGAAGAGGAAATTGTCATTCTTGCTCCTACTCAATGCGAAGACAATGCTGAGACTGAAGACAATGCTGAAAATGAAGATAACAATCAGCAAGAGCAAAGTCTTTGCCCTGTTCATCCTCGAGTCACCAATGAAGTTCAGATTGAGAAGATTCTTCATAGTATCAATGCACCTAGACCCCTTACTCGATCAAGAGCTACGCAACTAGCAAACTTCTGTGGGCACTTTGCATTCGTCTCTATAGCCGAACCCAAGAAAGTTGATGAAGCCTTTATGGAACTAGAATGGATTCAAGCTATGCAAGAAGAGCTTCAACAATTTGAGCTCAACAATGTCTGGGAGCTAGTTAAGCGTCTTGATCCTCGCAAGCACAATATTATTGGCACCAAATGGATCTATCACAACAAACAAGATGAACATGGTCAAGTTGTTAGAAACAAAGCTCGTCTTGTTGCTCAAGGTTACACTCAAGTAGAGGGAATTGACTTCGATGAAACCTTTGCTCTAGTGGCTAGGCTTGAAGCCATTCGCATACTGCTAGCCTATGCTAACCACAACAACATCCTCCTATATCAAATGGATGTGAAGAGTGCCTTCCTTAATGGCAAAATTGAAGAAGAAGTATATGTAGCTCAACCTCCTGGTTTTGAAGATCCAAAGCATCCTGATATGGTTTACAAGCTCAACAAGGCACTGTATGGCCTCAAACAAGCACCTCGAGATTGGTATGACACACTCAAGGACTTCTTGAAGAGCAAAGGCTTCAAATCTTGTTCTCTAGATCCCACTCTCTTCATGAAGACATGTGATGGAGAACTATTTGTATGCCAAATCTATGTGGATGACATTATCTTCGGCTGCACTGACAAAAGATATAGTGATGAGTTCGGTCACATGATGTGAGAGCAATATTAGATGTCAATGATGGGGGAGCTAAAATTCTTCCTTGGCCTTCAAATCCGTCAATAGAGAAATGGCATCTTCATATCACAAGAAAAATATCTCAAAGATTGCCTGAAGAAGTTTGGAATGCAAGACTGCAAAGGGTACACGACGCCAACGCCAACCAAAGGTCAATTGGGCCCCGACGACAATGGTAAAGAGTTCGATCAAAAGGTACACTACTCCATGATTGATTCTTTATTGTACTTATGTGCATCTAGGCTAGATATAATGCTTAGCGTTTGCATGTGTGCCCGATTCCAAGCGGCACCAAAGGAGTCGCATCACCTCGCGGTGAAGCGAATACTTCGATATTTGGCTCACACCCCAACGCTAGGATTATGGTATCCAAAGGGCTCAGAGTTTGATCTAGTTAGATTCTCATATGCTAATTATGCTAGTGACAAGGTTGATCGCAAGTCCACATCTGGCACATGTCATTTCCTTGGACGATCTCTTGTCTGTTGGTCTTCAAAGAAGCAGAACTATGTATCACTCTCCACTGCTGAATCTGAATACATTGCTGCTGGATCTTGCTGCGCTCAGCTTCTCTGGATGAAGCAAACCCTCAAGGACTATGGCATCAACATGAAGAATGTGCCCCTCTACTAGGACAATGAAAGCACCATCAAGATTGCTCACAATCCAGTTCAGCACTCGAAGACAAAGCACATTCAGATCCGTCATCACTTTCTCAGAGACCATGTGTTGAAGGAAGACATTGATATCATTCACGTCAACACTGAAGAGCAATTGGCAGATATCTTCACGAAGCCCTTGGATGAGAAAAGGTTTTGCAAGCTACGGGGTGAGCTAAATATCTTAGAATCCTCGAATGTCCAGTGAATGGACACACATCCTAACGCTTATGCATATTGATGACTTAGGTGCACAACACACAAAGTAACGTATGTCTTCAATGAATGAAGACATACACTTTTAGTGTGAATACATTAATGTGGAATTTGACTTCAGAGCACCACGATAATTGTGCGCCGTGTCTGGGTCTAATACTTCCTATACGGTGGGTAACGCCACCACCAACCTTTCTTGAAGATTTATGTTTGGCGTCATACTGCATTATCTTCGAAGTTGGTTTTTCTTCAATAGTGGTTTATCTTCATAACTTATCTTCACAATGTTTGATTTGATCTTCATTGCCTATATATACATGTTCTGTCCTCTACAGCATTCACTTATAGCTATGTCTTCAAGTTGCCATTTTCTGCACTAAGTGAATGTGATCAGACCCTAACCCCATCTGTGCTTATCTCTCCTACTCTCTCTAAATCTTCATATGCATTCTATTGACATGTGTCGATTATCGTCACTGTGTCCTTGTCAGTCGAAGATTAAGAGACAAACATTTAAAATGCTTTTAATATCCCTATCCTTTTGCTTGTATCCGGAGAAGCCGGAATGACCACCCAACAAACCGAACGCGCATGGGGTCGTGGCACAACATTTAAGTTGTTGCATGTGTGCCACGTGTCCCTCAGATGTGAACCGCCAGGGGCTGCTGAGTAAATTCACTCAACCGCTCCCCTCCTTATAAATACTCAGCCCCCTGCGGTCATTAAATCTTACTCCCCTCGTTGTCTCACTCAAAACCCTAGCGCCGTCGCCAGCTTCCGTCATCGCCGGAGACGAAGCGCTTCGCTGCTGCGATTTCTCCGTTGTCGTCACGTCGGCCGTGGACATCTTCCTTCCGCCGCAGCTGTAGGTGTCTTCTGCCGCCAAGTTAGGGCACAGGAGATTGGACTGCTCGGCCTCCATCCCCGACTCGTCTAGCAGTCCTCGTCCGTTCTTGAGTGGTAATTAAAAGTCTATTTTTACCGCACGTTTGATCTGTTAATACTTTCTATATCTTCAGAAAGTTGTTTCTTCACTTCCAAATCTAGATCTTTCATATTCTGCATCTCATAACTTGCAAGTACTTTCACTTATGCTTCACAACTAGTTAGATTCCTCACTTGTACTTATTCATGGATTCGTACAAATCTGGAACCAACTTACATCGATAAGTGAATGTCTTCGCACTATGAGGTTAATGTCTTCAAACTGATTTATCTTCAAAATCCTCTAAGAATGAATATGACCTCTTCCCCTTCCCTCGCATCTCTAATGCTGTCACAGGTACTTGTCTGTGGGAGAGTCACTTGGTTCTCATAGTCTACATTCATTTGCAGAATTATTACAGCATCATATTGAATCGCCTGAAGCCAGTTCTTGTCTGGCCAGCAGAGCGAAGCCTAACACTTCTGTGAAACAAATGACAAGTGGAAAATCTGCAAAGAAAGGTGGTAGACAACATCATGATAACACTGCAAAGGACCTACCACCAGATCTCTATGAAATGTACAAGTCTGATCCTGAAGAGACCTATGGTGAGCGCAAATCTCGCGTCCAATGGATTCGAAGATATTGGGCAGAGCGGTGGTTTCTGTACCACTTTGTGACTCCAGAGTACGCAGACAAGAATGATGTGAGGCCACCTTGGGCTGACATTGTGTACCATAAACTTCACCCCAAGACCAAAGTTGAAGCCATACAGTGAGGCTTCTTTCCTTGTATGGCCAGATGACCAATGCCAGAGAATGCCGACCCATCCAGTCTTCGATGGTGTCGTGAGGATGATCTGTTTGAAGCCAATCTCCAATTTGCAAAAGCTTCAGCACTTCAAAACAAGGACTTTGGGATTGACTTCAACCCTGGTCCAGCTGCACCAAGGACTGATGGCAGTCGGGAGGCAGACCCAAATCTTATTGGCCCCTTTGATGACTTTGACTCCTTTCTGGCACACTGTGCTGCGCAGAGGGCCAGCATTGAAGATGCTGCTGAGGATGAGGAACAGGCTGCAGCTCCAGAGCCCCCGAAGCCTGTGAAAAAGTCAAAGGCTTCAAAGCCTACAGCTGCTCCAAAAGTTTCAAGAGTGAAGCCACTGAAACCTGCACCTCCTGAATCCAGTGTGCAATTTGAAGACTTGTCCCGCACATCTATGAGGAAGAAGATCTTTGGGCAAGGCCTCACACCAGTGAGCATCCTGCACCATGATGAAGACATAAGAGATCTATCGAGTGATCAAGATCTCGCTGACGATGCCCTTGAGCTGCTGATCAAGAGCAAACAGGCGGCTAAAATCTTCAAAGACTTGCCTCTGTTTGATGCAGATATACTGAACAATTTCATTGACGAATGGTTTGGAGATACTTCTCTTACCATTGATGATCTGCAGCTGCCCATTGGCATCCGTGTGATGTTCCAAGGCTGCATTGCCAAAGAGCTCGCCATTGCTCAAAAGGTCATTGAGTAGAAAAACAAGATTGACCACGAGAAAGCTGTCTTCAAGAAGCACATGGGCAAGCTCAGTGTCACAGATGTTCAAAACTTCAAGTTGATGATGGCTAACCTCAAGGCTGAGTTTCTCAAGCGTCGTGATGAAGCCAAGGGCTCTAGAGAGCGCCTCAAATATTATGCTGAGAAATGTGTACAGGCTCACAATGAAGCTTTGAAGAGAAAATCTCTTGGGCGTCCAGGCATTGACCCCAAGTTGGCAGCTAAGAAGAAGAAGCCAACTGTAGCTGAAGCTGAGGCTCCAAGGCAGGAAAGACCAAGCATTGTCTTCCCTGCCAGTATGACAGGCTCAAAGCCTAAGGTTCCATCCACCGCTTTCGAAAGGAAGACGACAAAGCAGGCAGAGGCCGAAGCCAAGAAGCGCAAGCATCAAGAAGCCTCTGATGCCGCCCCGTCTCAGAAGAAGCTGAAGACAAAGTCTTCAAAGAGTTCAAGAAAGGCCCAAGCACCAAATGAATCATCTGCTCCTGTAGATCCGCTGATTGTCGAGCCTATCTCAGTTGCCTTACCAGCCTCCTCAAACCGCGAACGTCGTCTTGTTGTGCATGAGCCTGCTCCCACAGAGGCTCATGAATCTGAAGAGATCCCAGCTACTGACACCATCGCAGCTAAAGACATTGGTCGTGAAGACAATGTTGATGATGATGAAGTCCTTCGTCAAGTTCTACAGCTCACTCAGAAACTGGTATCATCGCCTGCTCCCACGAGCAGTGAACATATTAGTATTGGCGGTCCCACGATGCCAATCGCTCAATATGATTACTGGGAAGAGCAACACCCCAACACCCCGCTCCATGAAGTTATTCTACACACACCACCAACTCAAGTCACTACTCCAGTGATTGAGACTCCCCAAGAAACCCCCGAAGACATGGAGAAGACTACTCTTTCACCGCAGGCATCGCCCACTTTCCGACGGCTTCGCAGAGGCCCAAGGCCAACGGTTTCCATGTCTAGCATTCCTGAGGAGGATGTGCATGCCACAAGCTCAGTAGCACTTTGAGTGTTCCCTGAAGCCATCTCCTCAGAAACTGCTCACGAGTCTGAAGCCAAAGAGGCTGAAGATATTTCGGCTGCATCAACCGAGGAAAGAGAAGAAGAGAGAGAAGTTATTCCCCCTACTGAACCAAGTGTGATTTTCGATGTGATTGCGCCTGACCCCCCCAGTATTTGAAGCCTCTTAAGCTACTGCGGATGCTGCTACCACTCATACTAAAGCCAATGACATTGTCATGGCTGAAGACAATGCGCAACCTGAAGCCCCTGATGCCATAGAAGAGATTCAGCCATCCACCTCGGATGTTGCTGCTGCTCCACCTGTTCCACACACTATGGCAAGAGCCTATCGTGAAGGCGAACTGATCAGTGTCAGATGGCCCATTATGACACCTCCAGAAGCTCTTGGTCCTCAATATGACTACCATATCCAGAAAAGGCCTCAGACGCAGAAGCCCAAGCCCAGATTGCCAAGGCTTCCAAGTACTGTCACCACTCAGAGCTCATTCAATGCCTTAAGCTTCAGAGAGCACAACAAATTCTTTGACAAGGCCAAGAACCCTTACAATAAGCCCAAGATATCTTCTGACAGGTTCTGGAGTCACCAACAAAGAAGCTATTACTCATGCATCTTATTCAACCAGGACAGAATCTTCCCACACAAGCGCCTGTGTTGTGATGCCATTGCTGGACTGCCTTGCCTTGAAGAAGCCCTTGATTACTTTCGAGAAGCTGGCTTGCTCCCCTTTGTTGTCGACAAGGAGCACTAGAATGAAGAACTCCTACTTCAATTTTATGCCACTCTGCATATCTCAGGCTACAACAGGGATCCAAAAACATGGATCCTTGAGTGGATGTCAGGTGATGTACATCATGAAGCCAAAGCTCAGGATATCATTGAGCTTACTCCCCTGGCCACTCCTGGTGACCTCTATGAACCAGGTTGTCAGCACTTTGAACAAGAACTTGAAAGCATCTTCAAGAAGCCAGATCCGACCATGAGTCAAATGCTGAGCATGATGAAGCCATTGCCTGTAGAAGCTGAGTACCCCAAGGAATTACTTGTAAATGACCTCGAGTACCTGCCCCGCACCATATATCATATTCCGAGGCATACTCTATGGCCAATCAAAGGGCACTCCTCTTCTGCGAAGCTTGAAGGCACCATGAAGATATTGGTCTTCTACATTCTGAATGGCATCCGTTTCAATACTCAAGATTTCTTCATCTGTCAGCTGGCTGCTTCAGGCATTGATCTTTTTGGTCTCAAATTCTATGCACCATGGGTTATGCAGCTGATTAGGCTTCAGGTAATCATGTTGTTTTTCTGCCTGAAGTTGATATGTCTCATGAAGCCATCTATCCCGAACCTGCCAAGGCACCAGTTCGTGAAGACAATGCTGCCTTTCAAAGCTTCTCTGCACCTGTTGAGGCCATTCATGTGCCTAATCCTACTACTGCTGCTTCACTTGTTGGTCAACTTTGGCTACCGCATGCTGCAAATACTGATGCAACCACAAGTGCAGTACCTCAAAGGTCTCAGAAGCGTGCACGAGTCCTAAATGACAGAGAACTTCTTGTTTCTCTCCATCAGAAGCAGGATAGGCATCATGACTGGATGAAGCGTCAGATGCAAAGTCTTCTTGTGGATGTCAATCGCATTCGCAACCTCTCCACCAAGAATTCCTTTGTTGCTCATGAAGCCCGTCGGCGTGCCTGGAAGAGCCTCACTCTGCTATGCTCTGAAGATGAACTCACTGCAGATGGCTTCACTGAAAGATTCAAGTTTGACTCCAGGCCTCCACAATCAGCAAGTTGGCATCCTACACCATCCATTGAAGATTCTGACTACTCTTCTTCGGCTCCAACTATTGTCGCTCGAGTCATTGATGAGGAGGACGATGCCACTTCACCAGCTATGGCTTCACTGCATCACGATTCTGCATCAGGCCCTTCTGCACCGCCCAACTCCAACATCGACCCTGCTACCCCAACATGTTCACCAACACCTCATGGGAACTCTTAGACACTCTATGTCTTCACTCCTTTTTGGTCATTCCTGACAAAAGGGGGAGAAGCATATGGGTTGATAGTCTTCAAGCGGGTCTATATGGGTCGGGTGCTTATTTTTGTTAAGTTTTGCAACTCTCGTTCTTGAACTATTGGTTTTGAGTTGTAACACTTAAATCCAGATGGGACATCTGCTACATTTGCTGCTATCTTTTATTGCAAGGTTAAATTCCGCATGAAGTCATTCTGTAGACGCCCATTTTTCATTGTGCATGTCATTATCTTCACTACATTTTTTATGCACAATAAATTGTCTTCATGAATTAAAGGAGATCTCCACAAAGCAAAACCTGCAATGTGCATTTGCATTCCAAGGTAAACTACTTATATGCACATCTTCAGGGGGAGCCCTCTCAATCTCATGAAGCCAATGACCGTGTTCTTTAACTCTCACATATTTTTATCCCTGTTGAAAAATTCAACCAGTTTGTCATCAATCACCAAAAAGGGGGAGATTGTAAGTGCATCTAGTGCCACCCCTAGTTGGTTTTGGAGTATTGACGACAAACGTGGTTGAGCGACTAATGTGTTTGTGAGATTCACAGGATAACACAGGTAGAAGTCCCTCATTGATTCGGTTTTCCTACCAGAGATGACCCCTAAAAATGTATGACGACATTGAAGACAATGTTGGTTCGTGAAGACATTCACGTCAAAGATAATGACGTGTGAAGACATTCACTTGAAGAAAATGGAGGCGAAGACATAGTTGCTTTCGTAGTTTCATTTTCTTCTTTCTTGAGTCATAGGAACCACTGAACTGTTAAGTGGGGTCCATGTGAACAAAGTCAGAAAACTGATGTGATGCTCAACCCAAATCCTATGTCTTCGAGTGAAGAAAATAAGAGTAAATCTTATCCAGATTTGGATGAGTCAGCTTTGCTTGTAGCCCAAGTCAAGCTATTGCGTGTGTTTGAAATCCGACTGTTGGACACATGTCGGTTCCTTAGTGACCCAGGGTCATTTCGGGCAAAGCATGTCGGGTTGCCTCCTGGCTATAAATGGCCCACCCCCTACACCATAAATTGGTGGCTGCCCAGAGTAAGTGCACGGCTTTTGTCGTTTGAGAGCAACCCACCTCCGAAGCCTTTGAGAGAGAAACCTTGCGAGGACAAATCCCAAAACACCCAGAGCCCAAAGAGTGTTTGGCATCACTGAAGTCTTTCTGTCCGCGTGATCTGAAGACTTATTACACTTGAAGACTGTGTATCTTCTAGTCGGTTAGGCGTCATGTTCTGAGGATCCAAGAGTCATTGTGGATCGCCGGTGAACGAAGTCTGTGAAGGTTTGGAAGTCTACCTTGAAGACTTACCAGAGTGATTGGGTGAGGACTAAGTATCCTTAGCTCAAGGGGAATAAGGTGAAGACGTGGTCTAATGAGTTCAATCTCAGCCTCCCTAATGAGACGTACAGTTGTCACAGCAACTGGAACTGGTCTACCAAATCTTTGTCTTCATCAAGCAACTGGTTCTATCCCATCACCCCTTACTGTCTGTTTAGCTTTGTGAAGTCTTTGAGTGCTTTCCTAGTTAGACTTCACTTTGTGAAGACATTATCTCTGATTGCATATTTGGCTTCACACCATCTTCCTATTCTGATCCACTCTACCTAGCTGCTATTTGTCTTCGTGTTTACTTTGTACTATTTCCTAGACTATGGCTTGGCCAGTATAGTTTATCTTCCACTGCATACTGTATGGGTTGTATTTGGTTGTCTGTCTTCGAAGACATTGTCTGTCTTGAAGACTTCCATAAAAATCACTTATTCACCCCCCTCTAGTCGATAACTAGCATTTTCAGCACGCGCTGCCGCCATCATCGCTGGCGGCAGTCGCCTGGTGTCGCGAAGATACTGAATCTCTTCCTCGTCGATCAAGGACCCCTCCCAGGAGCCCTTCAACCGCGACATTGGCAGAACCTTTCGGAGGCGTGGGACGCGGCTGCGAGGAGGAGGACGGAGCTGTCACTGGACGCTGCGGGCGAAGTCTGAGTGTCGTGGCGAAAGCGCACTCGAGACTGACGGAGGAGGAGAGGAGCAAGACGAAGGGAGAGCGAAGGGAGCATGCGTGAGCGTTTCCACCGCCCCCTCCCTCTATTTTATAACCGTGACAAGATGGGGGGAAGTGGGATTGGCTGCGCCCACGATTCCACTTCCCCGCATCATGCGGGCACGTTTTCCCCCATGACTTAACTACACGGAGAAGTGCAACCGTCCGTGATGGCCACAATAAATCCCCGCACGTGGGCCGAGGGCACGGTGTGGTAGGGCCCGGCCCGCTGTTGCGTCCCATCATGCGCGTGGCCTGGCAGGGCCTCACCGGCTGCTGTTCAGCACGTGGCGATTACTCGGGCCACGGAAGGCACGTCCTTTCACTTCAAGACTCGGCTGACGCCTCGTTTTCCTGCTCATGCCGGGGTGCCGCGATCCGGCTTTCGAAAGCCGGCACACAGTGGGTGTTGCCAGGACCCGGTGGCCGCAAGCTTCATCAACCCAGCCGCCTTCTCAGGGGGGTGAAACTGCGAAGGCTCCCCTGCTTGAAGCCGGCGAGCCTTCACAGCTTCGGGGACTACTGTCGGGGGACGGACCCCGGGCAGGCAACGGAACCCGGATCTCTTTCAAAAACATCAGGGCAGGCAAAGCCCCGCAATCCGGCTCGCCCCTGGCCGGCTCCCCAGCGTGAGCCGGCCGGGTGCCACAACCCGGCCAGCCGGCTAGCACATGCCGGCCATCCACAAGAAGTCAACCCGCGAGACATGCAAGCATGGCAACAGCGCCCCCTCCTTTACGCCGGCCCCCGCGGGCGTGGCAGCGGCGCTCCCACATCCCCGCTCGGGGTGGGCGGTGTCCTAGGGGAACGACCCTATAGCAAGGCGGCGCTGACCGTTCCATGACGCCTGGCGAGGCGTGCCATAGTACCCAGCAGCCGGCCGTACCCGTGCCCGGCGGCCCCGGTAAGGCCCGCACCCGGCGGACCCGGCGACACCCGCGCTCGGTGGCCCCCACTGCCAGCTCCTAGACACTGGCACCAGGGCCCCGTGCCCATGTATCTTTACCATTGTAACCCAGGGGGTGCAGCCTATAAGACCCCCCGGTGCCCCCCCATGAAGAGGGGTTCTGCTCGGTCGACTCTAGTAGAACTCTCACTCATACACGGAGAAGGATCAGCCTATGCACTGGCCTGTCTTCCTTCCTCCCCAGAACAGCTCTAGGAGCAAGTTTGTATCCACTTCATATAAACCACACTCGGCAAGACTAGGGGTGTTATCTCTCCGGAGAGCCCCGAACCTGGGTACGTCTTGCGTCCCCCGCTCGCTCGTACCAACCGTGCCTCTGGAGCCCACCGGTGCCCTCGTGCCTGTTCCTCTCTTTAGCCATTCCATGACATCTGCCGTGAGCTCACCACGATAGTTGGCACCCACCGTGGGGCAGCTCCAGGCACCGGCCGGGATCACATTCCAGACGGGGCCCTTCATCGACTCCGGCGCGCGCATCACACACTGCGTGGTCCCCACGCTCGGCACGGCGCCGGCTCATCCGTCGCCCCCTTCGGCGTGCTACGCATCTCCATCACGCTCGCCTCCGATGAGTACCCCGGCGAGGTGCTCGACATCACCGACTCGCCTGTCCCCGTCGAGTGCAAAATCTCTGATGACGTGGCGGATCTCAGCACCCGCGTGGAGGTGCTTGTCACCGACTCCGCCTCCACTTCGTCCAGCGCTACGAAGAAGGCCGCCGCGGCCAAGGGCGCCGCTGCTCACGCCAACATGGCTGACCTGCTGCATGCAACGCTTCAAAACCTCAGCATCCCCATCGCCACGGACATCGACGCCACCCAGGCCCGGCCCGGATTGACGAGGAGCGCGTGCGCCTGCTGGACGAGGCCACGACGCTTGCTGCTACGCAGCGCTAGCTCGAGTCCGTCCAGCGGGAGCGCGACGCCGCGTACGGCTTCACGCCGGCAGCGGCCGAACCCAGCCGGGTTGCCGAGGTGCGGACCTATGGTGGCGCCATCGGTCGCACACTAGGCGCGGTCCCACACGTCTATGAGACCCCCGTCAAGAACATTCATGCCGCCCGATGCGCGCGTGCTCCTCGAGAAGCAACTCCAGCGCCAAGACCGCATTGTCAGGAGGTTGTGGCGGCCGGGCACCAGAACCGCATTGCCCTCACAGCCTTCAAGTAGCATGGCCAGCCGGGCCTTCACCCGTGAGCTGCGTCGGGTGGTCTGGCCCACCAAGTTCAAGCCGGAGCTGCCCCCATGCTACGACGGCATTCCCAACCCCACGGAGTTCCTTCAGCTCTATGCACTGAGCATTGAGGCGGCGAATGGTGACGACAAGGTCATGGCGAATTGGTTCATGAACCTGCCTGTCGTGGTGGAACACGATCACCTATGGGGCCGTCAGCCCCTTGTGGTTCGGCAAGGGGGAAGATCACGTAGCACAAAGAGCGGAAGCCATGGAACAGCACGACGGTGGTGACGCTGGTGGTTTTTACCCAGGTTCGGGTTGCTGAGAAGCGTAAAACCTTACTCCTGCTTTGGTGGATTGAAGGGAGGACCGTGGTGGTCATGCAACGCTCAAGCCCGGCAAGGTCGCCTCGAGGAGAGCAACTACGCGTGTATGAGTGTACAAGGGTCTGAATCCTTTTTTTAGGTTGCCATGGCCCTCCTTTTATAGCCTAAGGGGTTACCACAGTGGCAAAACAGTCATTATCTACTGATTAGATAGCCAACAGTGCTATCATACCTAACTCTGGCAGTTAGGACAAAGTGCATTAAATGCACTGCTAGGTGTCACGCTGAGGATGCAGCCCGGCAAGCCTGCCGCACCGCTTAACCATCTTCTACCTGTCTGCATGACACGCCTCTAGATGGGTGTCATATAGGGGGAATCTCCCTTCCAAATGGATGACACGTGCCCAATGACAACCACTTAATCACTTGGGGACTCGACACCACACTGATAGGTGACTTGCATCACTATGAGGTGGAGCGGTGGAGTCTTGGTGGGGATATTTGCCCTTGGAGTCTCCGGCAAGCCTGCTGTGGAAATCTTGGGACTTGTTCTTGGTGAGGCCTCGACCTGACCAGGCTCGCCTACCCGGTAAGGGAGGTCTTTTCTCAGTGACATCGTGTTCCCTTGGCTTGTCTTGGTCTTCTTGATCCGCCCTTTGATTCCTCAAAGAGCTATCTCTCTGGCTTGGTCTCGTCTGGGAGCTTGGCGCTGTTGTATCCTCGCCATTGCGCCTGTGTACGGTCTGGGCAATATACGTGAAGGTTTGTTGCACCGACAGGAGCCCCCGGGCCTGGCCCGAACGTGCTGCCGAGCACCGTTGGGGAGGCCCTATCAGGTACACAGGCGGGGAGCTTGCGGTGGCTCCCTCCTTGATATTTTCCTTGCTTCTTCATTAACCCATGCTTGAGTCAGTTTCTGGTTTTCCCACGCATCGTGCAAGACGTCATGGGGGAGATTTATGCCATGATCCGTGGGCCGCCCACGTCCCACGTTCACGGGGTGGTAACTGCCATTCCACTAGTTCCTCCGCCCCTGCCGTTTCTGCCATGTATGCCGCATGCATTGTGCAGGGTTGGTGGCAGACGCGGAGGGCACGGGAATGAGTGCCATGGCAGAAAGCCAGGCGCCGCAGATAGGCGCAGGAGGTCGGTCTTGATTCTGTGTGCCGTTGGTGACGCAGAGGAGTCGGATTGGTGGAGCGGGGCGGTTACCTCCTGGGGAGGAGCCAGCCCCCGGCCCCGTTTGCTTATAAAAGGGGGACATGGGCGTGGTGGTCGCTCACACCCATCTCCTCCTCCCATCTGATGTCTTCTCTCCACCATGGTAAGGGGGAGAGGGTGTGGTGGTACTCCAGCAGTGGCGACGAGGGTTTCTGCTCGACAATGCCTCCCTCCTCCTGTTGGGGACGCAGGGGCGGAGCCCAATGTAGGAGGAGGCGGTAGAGGACGAGGACGTGGCCATCGTGGCCCCCAGGGGAGAGGAGGGAGGGCGGTGCCTTGATCACTCCTCCAGTCGCCCTGGGCACGAATGAAGGCCACGTCAGGGACCAGCCACTGGAATTCATCGTCAAGCTGCGGGGGCCCCCGTGTAGTCGTCTTTGGCTTCCATCTCCATTCGCAAGAATGATGGAGGTTGAACAGCTGCCGGGGCTGAGGCTGCACATGAGGGGCTGCTGCAATGGCAGTATGCGGGCGGACGTAGAGTTCCCTGCACCTCATGTCACGCTTCTTCGGCATGGCTGGAAGACCTTCGCTCGTGCCTATAGCTTGGCGGCGGGGCATGTCCTTCACTTTAAGTTAATGGATGCCACCCTGCTCTCCGTCAAGGTCTTCGAGCGTTCGGGTGCTTGCTTAGGGTGCTGCGCGGAGAGCTTAACCAACGACGAAAGCTCCTCCTCGGGCGGCAGCGACGAGGAGGAGAATGACGGCGATGACGACGGCACCGATGGGGAGGACGACGGCTCTGACTCCGACTGAACACCAGCCGCACCGTCACCATCAGCGGGAGGCCAGCGGCACCACCATCTGCACCTGCATCTTCTCCCCGGCAAGGCGATTTGCCGGGGTGTTGGGTGTGGATGGTGTCTCCGCCTCCTCCAGCAATCTTCCAGCTGGACCCCGGCAGGCTTCCTCGTGGACTCTGGCTTCGACTTTCCTGCCGGTGTCCATGCTGCCGTGCCCTGCTGGCCCTGGTGTCGGTCACCAGGGCATCGCCTAGCCGCTCTCCCCGCCCATCACCTTCGTCTGCGCCCTCTCGATCTTGTCAGGCTGTGTCCCGCAGGTCCTGACAGGGTCAGGCTGGGCTTCTGCCCAGGCACTCCTTTCGTCCTCTTCGCCTCCCTCCGTAGTTCCTAGGAGGAGAGGGACAAGAAAGGGATTACGAGGCACTTATATTTTTTCAGTCTAAAACATGTAGGCATTTGCCAAATTTTATCCTTAAATATGTAATCTCTTCTATCCATGTTTGTGCTCCGTAAGGTTTGTAGTTGTTTATCCGCATATTAATGAAAAAGACAAGTCTTGTCGGGTACTTGTGCATGTATCTTATCCATGCAGAGGAGGAACGCCTCTATACTTTTAAGTAAACAAGTTTTCCCGGCAAGCTATCTTGCTGGTGCCCTCCATTGTTGCCTCCTGTCGGGCTTAAAACTACAGAAGGGAACCGGCTCCTTGTCGATCCTTCTTTGTCAAATGCCACTACAACCATCTTGACCGAAACAACGTTCGGATCAAAGGATGGGAGAACAAATGTTTTGAAGGTGACAAGGTTTCTCTATGCACAAGTTTTCTTCTTACAGAGACATGGATGGATAAAAGGAAGCTTATCTGTTTGGCTTGTCGGGGGTCGATATGTAAGCTTGTTTTCCGTCCCTTCTTCCCAGGATCAAGTCCGCGGCAAGAGCCCTGTAGTTAGTGCATGGGAAAACATAGCAGCATATGACCTCATCTAAATGACCATGGCAATTTTACGCTAAGCTAATCATGCATGCATGTTTTTAGGGCGCCAGTGCTTCGTTTTATTATCTATGCTCAGGGTCTGTGCCTGGCTTTGTACAAAGGGTTAGATGCGCATCGGCAAGGCTTGTACAAAAGGGTGGCTGCCGGGGCAGGGCCCGACAGCCATGCCTTATGGGTAGAACTTGCGAAGATGCTCAATATTCCATGAGTTTTGCATTTTGATGCCATCTTCGGTCTCCAGACGGACTGCGCCAGGTCTGGTTACTCGTACTACCCGGTAAGGGCCTTCCCACTTCGGCGTCAACTTGTTGGAACCCTTGGCGGACTGAACACGCCTAATGACAAGGTCGCCTTCCTCAAGGCTCCGGGCATGGACCCTGCGGCTATGATAGCGGCGCAGGGCTTGCTGGTAGCGTGCAACACGCACAACAGCTCAGAGACGGTTCTCCTCAAGGAGCACGGCATCGTCATGCCGGTGCTGCTCTTGCTCTACTTCATCGTAGGCAAATACTCGAGGTGACCCGTATATGAGTTCCGTGGGGAGCACTGCTTCTGCCCCATAGACTAGGGAGAAGGGAGTTTGGCCGGTAGCTCGATTTGGTGTCATACAGAGGGACCAAAGAACCACTGGCAGCTCGTCGATACAGCGTCCGCCGCTCTTTTGCAGCTTATCAAAAGTCCTTGTCTTGAGCCCATGTAGCACTTCAACGTTCATCCTCTCAGCTTGTCCATTGCTCCTGGGATGAGCAACAGAGGCGAATGAAACCTTGCTTCCGAGGGTTTGAATGTATTGCATGAAGGCGCGGCTTGTGAATTGGGTGCCGTTGTCAGTGATGACTCTGGCGGGTACTCCGAAACAACACACCAATCCTTTGAAGAACTTGATAGCTGATTGTGCGGTTACCTTCCTCACAGGCTCCACTTTCGGCCACTTTGTAAACTTGTCGATTGCAACCTACAAGAATTCAAAGCCCCCGGTAGCATGGGGGAAGGGGCCCAAGATGTCGAGCCCCCAGACCGAAAATGTCCATGACAAAGGGATCATCTGGAGAGCTTGAGCAGGTTGATGGATATTCTTGGAGTGGAACTGGCAGGCTTCACATCTAGTGACTAGCTCAATTGCATCTTGGAGGGCCGTGGGCCAGTAGAAACCTTGTCGAAAAGCTTTTCCAACCAAGGCTCTTGATCCAATATGAGAGCCGCACATGCCTTTGTGTATCTCTGCCAACAGTTCCTTCCCCTCTTCTCGGCAAATGCACTTCAATTTCACACTGTTGGGCCTCCTTCTGTATAATGTGTCATCGACAAACTGATACATACTGGCCCTCCGAGCTACTCTTTCAGCTTCTTCTTGCTCTTCGGGAAGTTCTCCAGTTTGGAGGTAGCGGACGATGTGCCGTGCCCAAGCTGGAGCTCGTGGCTCGACAACTAGGACCAACGGCACCTCCTTACTCGTGGGAGTGCCTACCTCGACCACAAGGACCTGTGGTCCTGCGGAAGAGTGCAGCTCACCAAGCGAAGTGGAGTTGTTCTCGGCAGCTTCTCTACCGGGGACTTCGGGGAGTCCTGCTGGGAGATGCTTGCCGGAGTCCAATTTCCTCCTTTTTCTGGCCATCGTTGTCGGGAATACTGAGGGTTGAGTTAGGTGGAGAACAAAAGTCCCTGGTTCCACAAGAAGCTTTTGTGCAGCGCATTTTGACAGATGATCAGCGATGCTATTTTCCGCATGTTGCACGTGCTCTATTTGCAATCCATTAAAACGTTCTTCCAGCTTCCTCACTTCCTCTACATATGCCTCCGTTAATGGGCTCTGGTAATCCTTGCTCACTTTTCTTACCACAAGCTGCGAGTCTCCACGGATGATCAACTTCCTGATCCCCAACTCTACTGCAATCCTGAGTCCGGCAAGGAGCCCTTCATATTCTGCAGTGTTGTTGGTAGCTTTCTCCCGAGGAAAATGCATTTGGACCACATACTTGAGGTGTTCTCCGGTGGGCGCGACGAAGAGCACGCCAGCCCCTGCACCTTGCAATGAGAAGGCACCATCAAAGTACATGATCCACTCTTGGGGGGCCTCCTTGCCGGGGATAACTATTTCCGGTGTCTCTTCGTCTGGAGTAGGTGTCCATTCTGCAATGAACTCCGCCAGTGCTCTGCTCTGAATGGTTGAGGTACTTTCATACTTCAGACCAAAACTTGACAACTCTAATGCCCATTCAACTATTCTGCCCGTGGCCTCAGGGTTCCTCAGTATGCATTGCAAAGGGAAACGGGTGACAACCGTGATCTCGTGGGCTTGGAAGTAGTGGCGCAGTTTCCTTGAGGCCATGATGAGGCCGAAGTTCTATTTTTGCACTCCAGAGTACCTTGACCTAGCCCCCTGCAACAGGGAGCTAACAAAGTAGACTGGTCGCTGCACCACCTTCTTCTTTGCCGTGGCCTTGGGATTGCCTTCACCACCCTGCGCTTCTTTCTCCTGATCCATACCCAAGCTTGCCGCGGCTGGTTCACTTCCTTCTCCGGGGAGGACAGTAGCTGCGGCTGCTCCTTCATCTGCCTCCCGCTGTGCCACCAGCGCTGCACTAACCACTTGATTGGTTGCCGCCAAATATAGCAGCAACGGCTCTTGTGGTTTAGGAGCGACTAAGGTGGGAGCAGATGAAAGGTAGGCTTTTAAGTCCCACAGCGCTGCTTCTGCCTCCGGGGTCCACTTCATGGGCCTTGCCTTCTTCAGAATTTTGAAGAACGGCAGGGCGCGCTCGGCAGACTTGGAAATGAACCTACTCAGTGCGGCAACACATCCAGTTAAACGCCTCACATCCTTGACTATCTTGGGTGCTTGGATCTGCTCGATCGCTCTGATCTTGTCGGGGTTGGCCTCTATCCCCCGGTGGGACACAAAGAAGCCAAGTAGCTTGCCGGAGGGAATGCCAAACACACATTTCTCAGGGTTCAACTTCAAGTTGATCTTGCGCAGGTTTGCAAAGGTCTCTTCCAAGTCCTGAATGAGTGTTGATCTGTCCTTAGTTTTGACCACTATATCATCCATGTAAGCCTCAATATTCCTGTGCAACTAAGGTTCAAACCCAATTTGCACTGCCCTTGCAAAAGTGGACCCAGCGCTCTTTAACCCGAAGGGCATTCGCACAAAGCAGTACATGCCACATGGGGTTATGAACGCGGTCTTATCCTCGTCTTCCTTAGACATGAATATCTGATGGTATCCGGAGTATGCATCCAAGAAGGAAAGCAGATCGCACCCAGAAGTGGAATCCACAATCTGGTCGATACGCGGCAAGGGGAAAGGGTCCTTCGGGCATGCCTTGTTCAGATCTGTGAAGTCTATGCAAAGCCTCCATTTCCCATTCGCCTTGCGCACCACCACCGGGTTCGCCAACCATGTTGGATGCAACACTCCTATGACTAAACCAGCTGCTTCAAGTTTCTTGATCTCTTCGGCAATGAACTTCTGCCGTTCCAAAGCTTGTTTCCTGACCTTCTGCTTGAAGGGCCGAGCATGGGGGCAGACAGCAAGGTGGTGCTCGATTACCTCCCTGGGAACGCCGGGGATGTCAGATGGTTGCCAAGCAAACACATCGACATTCGTCCGCAGGAAGGTAACAAGCGTGCTTTCCTATTTGTCATCGAGGGTGGAGCTAATGGTGAATGTACCGTCAATGCCACCCAGCCCTGCCGGGACCTTCTTTACAGCAGGCAATGCAACTTTGGATCTATAGCTAGTGGAACTCTCTGGCAAATCATCGACGGGCGCGGCGCACTCCGGAGAGGCGCGCTTCCCGGATTCTTTGCCGGCATCCCTGCTAGCTTTCTTTCCTTTCTTGTTTTCCTTGGCGGGAACTACGGCTTCTGCGGCCTTGGCAGCGACTGCATCCCGGTACATCTTATTCATGCATATGATTGCGTCTTTCTTGTCCGACAGGATAGAGATGACGCCCATCAGCCCTGGCATCTTCAGAGTATTATAGGCATAGTGAGATGGCGCCATGAACTTTGCCAGAGCTGGACGACCAAAAATCCCATTGTACGGCAAAGGAAGTTCGACCACGTCGAACACAATCTTCTCGGTCTGGTAGTTCAATTCTCCTCCAAACGTCACCGGCATTGTGATCTTTCCCTTAGGACGACTCCTGCCGGGGTTGATTCCTTGAAAGGTGCTAGTAACCTTGAGCTCTTCATCTGGTATTTGCATCTTGCTAAGTACCTTGGGGGAAATCAGATTCAACCCTGCCCCGCCGTCAACCAATATCTTTGTGACCTTGAGGTTGCGGATTGTTGGTGAAACCAACAACGGCAAGCACCCTACCGTGGTGGTGCTATCGGGGTGATCCTCTTCGTCAAAGATGATGGGCGTGCGGGACCATTTGAGTGGTTTCCGGGAGTCTGCCGCTGGCTCTACGACATTGACCTCACGTGCCCACTGTTTAAGCTAGCAGTGAGAGGAGTGCAAAGATGCGCCTCCGTCAATGCACAGGGCCTCAGTGGCTTTCTGGAACTCTTGCTCACTGGTTTCCTGTCCCCTTCATCACTTTCGTCATCACCTTCCTTCTTCTCACGGCCTCTAGCAGGTTTTTCTTGATGCTGGGGAATCTTGCCGCGACGGCCTCCTCTGCCGCCTTGGCCCTTCCCACCAGCACTTTCTTGGCCTCTTTCCTTGTCACGCTTCTCGTACTCAGCTTTCTGCCTCTTGACATGTTGCTCAACTTGGTGACACTCTTGGAAGTCATGGCCCTTGGTCCGGTTGATCTTGCAGTACGGTCCGTCAGCCTTCCCAGCCTTTTCGGCCGCCACAGCTTCCCGGCAATCAGTGCACGCGGCAACTTCCTTGTCGGGGGCTTCGGTCTTGACCTTCTTGCCGGTACTAGGAGTGCCAGAACCCTCAACAGCCAGTACTGCCTTTTCCTTGCGCTTCTTGTTGCGCTTTTTGTTCTTCCTCTTCGGGTTAGTGGCATCATCGTCATCTTCTGAGTCAACTTCGATGCCATCCTCTTCTCCAGGGAGCCGCCTCCCTTCCTCTGTACGGGCACACTTATCCGCCAAGGTGTATAGCTCATTCACAGTCTTAGGCAACCGGACGTTCATCTTGGAACGTATCCTCCTGTTGCGCACGTTGGACTGGAACGCGGCAATCATAGCTGCCGGGTGGATATCTGAAATGTTCCTGTGCACCCGGCTAAACCTCTGCATGTACTTTCACAAACTCTCCCCTTCCTTTTGTAGAAGGAGCTGCAAATCGCTGTGCCGTCCTAGTTCTTGATGACCGCCCGTGAAGGCACCAACAAACTCATTGCACATGTCAGCTCAAGATGAAATGGAATTCTCCGAAAGGTGCATCAGCCATGACCTCACATTTGGCTTGAGTGCCAAAGGGAAGTAGTTGGCGAACACCTTCTCACCTCTTCCTCCGGCGGCTTGAACAGCGATGGTGTAGATGCTCAAGAACTCTGCCAGGTTCAGCCTTCCATCATACTTTTCTGGTATCTCTGGTTTGAAAACACGGGCGGATGGCCAATGGACTTGCCGCAGCTCGCGAGTGAAGGCAGGGCACCCAACCTTGATAGGCAAGTATCCGCCTTCACTGGGCGCGGGTTCGTCGACGTCTGGGCCATTGCGCCTGTCAGATTGGCGGCGGGTTTCACGGAGTCGTTCTATAGTGACGCACGCGTCTTCCCTCCGCCGATCTTCCAGGACCTGCCGCTGATCTCGACGGGTCCGGGGATCAGATGAAGCCATTGATGCCTCGTCGGGCTCCTGGTGGCGTGGTTCGGGCTGCAGTCTCTGCGCTGGCTGTCGTGGAGGGGATTGCACCGTTGGAGTGGCCCCCTCGACATGGTCAGTAGCTCGGGCCGTGGTTGTTGCTTGCGGGCACCGTGGTGGGCCTGCCCGTTGTGATCCTTCCGCCTCAGCAAAACCGATCAAGCTCTGAATGGTGGCTCTCCACTCATCCATTTGGTCAGCCGCTGGCGGGAACCTCAGCAGGAGTTGGGCTCGCGCCATGGCTTCTGAAGCTGTGCTTGGCATAGATGATGATGCAGATCGCGACGTCGCTCGACTCCTGACGGTACCGGTAGTGACGGCGCCGTGCTCTCGTCACCGCGAGCCAGCCGCCACGGCGGCACGATGGCGAGAAGGGTGCGCCTGGGGGTTGACGACACCGTTTGGCGCTTCATCTTGGTTACCCTGCCCTAGGGAAGGCATGTGTCCCGTAGCTGTGCCTGTAACAGGGACAGCTAGGGGGTCGCGACTCGCGCCAGAGCGGGCGTTGTCACTGCGGTTGCGCCCTCCAACTCGGTGGGGAGGTGGAGACTGAACATTCTCCTCACCCGCGCCTTGAGGAACACGGCCGTCTAGATGCTGTTGATGCCGCCCTCCCCCGGCGTCTTCCGCTCCCGCTTCGGCCGCAGGAGGAATGATGACAGCGCCGCCTGCGCTGGTCACGTCCTTCATGGCGTCCGCGTCCCCCAACGCCGCCGCAACACCAATAGTATCGGTGGCTGCATGCGAGGGTGCTGTCGGGGCACGACACCTATGGGATCCCGAGGGACCCCTTTACGATTCGGCGGGGGGAGAGGTATACGCAAAGAGCAGAACCGGTGATCGACGCGGGGGTTTTTTACCCAGGTTCGGGCCGCTGATCAGCGTAAAACCCTACTCCTGCTTTGTGTTCTTATTGACGTTCTTGAGCCCAGCCTTCAGGAGCGCTCGCAATGAACAGTACGTTCAAAGAGCAGCTACGCATGTAGAATGGGCCAGAAGTTCTCCTCCCCTGTAGCAGTTGCCTTGGGCCTCCTTTTATATGCTCAAAGGGGTCTCCACAGTGGCAAAATGTACATACATTGAGGTGTAAAGTAGCTACAGGGTATCATACCTAACCCCTGACGGATTAGGACAAGCGCATTTAATGCACCGTGAGGTGTCCGTTTAGGTGTCCTCACTTTCTTGGGGATGGAAAAAGGGGCCATCCCATCAGCACCGCTTAAGCTCTCCTCCACTGGCGTGTTGCCACGCATCCAGAGAAGGACCCAGAATGTCAGGCTTTGTTACTGTGCCGAAGCGGTGGCACAGTGGAGCCTTGCCGGGCGCCGAGGCTTGCCGGGCTCCACGGGCCATCCCGGCAAGGATCTTGCTGGGGAAGCTGTCCTTCGATCTCCAGCTTTGCTTATTTGCTGATTCTCAGATCTCCAACTTGATGATTTCCTTGATGACTTGAATCGACCTCGAGCTGATCCCGGCAAGCCTTGCCGCGACGACGGCTACAACTGCCCGTGCACAAGTAAGGGGTACTAGTGGCCCAATACTTAGTACACCGACAGGTGCCTTCGAGGTGGAAGGCTGAGCAGTTGCGCCGGACTTTTTCTTGGGCGCCATGGACGATGAAGCTAATGATGAAGAAGATGATGACGAAGATTGACACGCTATCACGACCTCGGGTTCGCGCAAGTGCTTCCCCCTACCTGGCGCGCCAAAGATGTCGTGGTGGAACATGATCACCTATGGGGCCGTCAGTCCCTTGTGGTTTGGCAGGGGGAAGATCATGTAGCACGAAGAGCGGAATCCATGGAACAACACGACGATGGTGACGCTGGTGGTTTTTACCCAGGTTCGGGCCGCTGAGAAGCGTAAAACCCTACTCCTGCTTTGGTGGATTGAAGGGAGGACCGTGGTGGTCACGCAGCGCTCAAGCCCGGCAAGGTCACCTCGGGGAGAGCAACTACGCGTGTATGAGTGTACAAGGGTCCGAATCCTTTTTTTAGGTTGCCATGGCCCTCCTTTTATAGCCTAAGGGGTTACCACAGTGGCAAAACAGTCATTATCTGCTGATTAGATAGCCAACAGTGCTATCATACCTAACTCTGGCAGTTAGGACAAAGTGCATTAAATGCACTGCTAGGTGTCACGCTGAGGATGCAGCCCGGCAAGCCTGCCGCACCGCTTAACCATCTTCTACCTGTCTGCATGACACGCCTCTGGACGGGTGTCATATAGAGGGAATCTCCCTTCCAAATGGTTGCGATGTGCCCAATGACAGTCACTTAATCACTTGGGGGCTCGACACCACACTGATAGGTGACTTGCGTCGCTATGCGGTGGAGCAGTGGAGTCTTGGCGGGGATATTTGCCCTTGGCGGCCCCGGCAAGCCTGCCGGGGAAATCTTGGGACTTGTTCTTGGTGAGGCCTCGACCTGACAAGGCTCGCCTGCCCGGTAAGGGAGGTCTTTTCTCAGTGACATCTTGTTCCCTTGGCTTGTCTTGGTCTTCTTGATCCGCCCTTTGATTCCTCAAAGAGCTATCTCTCTGGCTTGGTCTCGTCTAGGAGCTTGGCGCTGTTGTATCCTCGCCATTGCGCCTGTGTATGGTCTGGGCAACATACGGGAAGGTTTGTTGCACCGACACTTCCTGAGGCGTCGATCTCCTCATGGAGCGAGCTCTGCAATCAGTTCATCGCTAACTTCAAGGGCACACATGACCGCCCCCTCACCATGAACGACCTGCGCCACGTGCAGCAGCGCCTTGGCGAGACCCTCCGCAAATACATCCAGCGCTTCAGCCAGGTGCGCCACAAGATCCCGCACGCCTCTGACGCAACCATCATCTTCGCGTTCTCCACCGGCGTCACGGATGTCAGGATGCGCGAGAAGCTCGCCATCAACAATGAGCTGGACTCAGTACTGGAGCTGTTTGACCTCGCCGACAAGTGCGCCAAGGCTGAAGAGGGCCGCCTCTTCGTCCACAATGACCCCGACGCCGCACCCGATGACAACAAGGCCAAGGGCAAGGACGTCAAGCAGAAGCGCCCTACCGTGCTCACGTCGGAGCCCGAGCAGAAGCGTAGCAGTGACCACGACCAGCTCGAGAGGGACAATCGCCCGTTCTGCTTGTACCACAACGCGCGCACCCACAACACCGAAGACTGCAAGGAGCTCAAGTCGCTCCGCGACGAGCACTTGGGCCGTCGAGGAGACCGCAATGACCACGGTGCCACCCGTGGAGGAGGCTGTGGTAGCGGCCGATGGGACGGCCGCAACGGCAAGCCCTGCCGGGGATGGCGCGACCAGCCTCATGAGGGCGCCTGGCGCGATCAGCCTCGCGAGGCACGTCCTCAGGACAACGCCGCCCTTCCGCCGCTGCCGCCGCTGCCTAGAAGGAACGACATCAACCAACATGACGAGGGGATTGGGGACTATCAGGAGCCTCGCATGATAGCTTGCATCCTCAGGGGAGCCCAGGCTCCCATGTCTAATCACCTCTTCAAGTAGTTCTCTCGCGAGGTGAACGCTGCCCTCTCGAGGCCTGAAGCTGCACGACCCCTCAAGTGGTCGCAGTACGCCATCACCTTCAACTCCAAGGACCACCTCAAGTCCACGGCTGCAGCAGACGCGCTTCCCATGCTGTGCACCCCCACCATCAGCACCGACACGGTCACCAAGACCCTCATCGATGGGGGCGCCGGCCTCAATGTAATCTCCATCGAGACCTTCAAGATGCTCCAAGTGCCCTACGACTAGCTGATGCCGACCAGGCCCTTCCCCGGGGTGACAGATGGGTCTACCATCCCCGGGGTCACCTTCGGCACTCGCCACAACTACCACACTAAGCTCATCGACTTCGACGTGGCGCACATCAGCCTCCCGTACAATGCCATCCTGGGATACCCGGCACTCGCCAAGTTCAAGGCAGCGACGCACCATGGCTACAACGTCCTCAAGATGCCTGGCTGCAGCGGCGTCATCACCATCGCCTGCGACGAGAAGGACGCGGTCTGCTCCCTAGAGCATGCCTACCGAGCCACCGCAGCCACGCATTCCGATGGCGAGGACACCGCCAAGCCTCCCGAGGCCGCTCCCGCGAAGAAGCAGCTGCTCTCCCTACCACCCCGAGGCGAAGAAGGCACTGGCTGATGGCAGCAGCCAGTGCCTTCTTCGCCGCCGGCGCCTACCCTCCTCCCGCATAGGAAGGCGCGCTCGGCGCCTCCCTTCGGCCAGGCTTGGGTGCTTTCGCCTGGAAAGCGTCTGACCTGACCGGTGTGCCGAGGGAGGTGTTCGGGCACCACTTGGAGGTGTGCCTTGACGCACGCCCCATCAAGCAAGGAGCATGGCGCCAGGCGCCGAAGAAGCAAGAGTTCATTGCTCAGGGGACCTGGAAGCTGCAGGAAGCTCGGGCCATCCGTGGTGAGCGCCACCCCGCGCGGCTCGCCAACCCAATTGCCATTCCCGAGAAGGACGACAAGGTGTGTATGTGCATCGACCTCGCGGGCCTCAATAGGGCCTGCTACCAGGACCTCTTTTGGCCATCGCACATCGGCCTGGGCAGGGGCCTTGCCACCAACTACACCCGCATGCCCTTTGGCCTGATGAACGCTGGCGCCACCTTGCAGCGGCTGGCGCAGATCATGGCGGAATCGCACCAGCCTCTGGCCCTCACGAGGCCCCTGGCTATTGGAACGTCGTTGACCCCTGAAGGACCACTAGTGCAGAAAACGCTAATGCCGGCATTCTAAAAAACACATTGCTGGCGTCAAGGGTCGACGCCACCAATATGGCGCGCTTGTTAAGAAATACCGATGGCGTCAGATCCCACGCCATCGGTATTTTACATACTAGTGGCGGGCATTGTTCACTCACGCCACCACTATGTCATATAGCAATGGGCGTGGCATGTTTTGACACGATACCACTGTACACATGTTACTAATGAGGTGCACACTCACTCACACGCCAGCACTAAAAAAATCAGAAAACAAAAAAAAAAGGTTTGATATGATTACAAATTTCATTAAATACACAGATACATGCGTACATACGTTTCATCCAGACATACAATTCATACATGTAGTATATATACTTTGCTAAGATACATGAGTCCAAAAGCACTACCGCGCGTAAAGGTTGTGGTCGTCATTGCTACAGCCTTGTGTTGATGTCGTCCTCATCATCATTGTTGCTATTGCAGCCCCATGTCCATGTCTCCATCATTGTCGTCGCCGCAGCACCGCGTTGATGTCATCATCGTCGCTGCCGCAGCCCCATGTCATTAATGAACTACATTACAAAGAAAGGAATGCACATGAACAAGAAGTTATCTCAAGCAGTACAACTAATTACAAGAAGAAAAGTTTCTTGGATTTTTTCACCTTCACAGGATTTGCTATTTTGCCATTTATCTTCACAAGATTTGCAATTTTGCCATTACTAGAGAGCTACATCTAGGAAAATAACAATCCAGAACTAGATTTGACAACTGAACAAACACCTTATGTTATTAAGGAATAAATAACGCTGGGGGCTTAGGAGTTAGTTTCGAGCCAGAACTTATTATGTACATTATGGTCTAGAAGATGTATCTACCAGGGAAAATTTGGTCAAGTAAAGTTGAACTCATTCAACCAATTGAAGTAAATTCTTTTTCTACACAAAGTACAACACAAAACCTTCTTTTTTGTTTTCTTAATGAAGGTTCGTATGAACATCCAAACCTAGTGCTTATACGGTTTGAGAACATTGATCCATGACATGTGCAAAACATAGTTGTATTCATAGAGCAATTATTATTGTTGTCTTTGAGGAGGCATCCAAAGGATGTTCTCCTTTATCTCAACCAATCAAGTATCGAGGTCAGGCATGGTCACAATTACCAAATCTGTCACTGGGTCTATGCAGATTATGTCATCTATGCTTCCAAAGACCCACTACTGCAGATATGTTTGAGTAATACACGGTTTTGCAATCTAGCACTTTGACAAAGACCAAACATATCAAATGTATTCTATTGTTTAATAATATCATCCATGTTAATAAGAAACTGACAAAATCACACCAGTCATGAAATTTGCTTTGGAACTTAGATCCATGTAAGTGTACTTGCCTCGATGGAACATGCACTTGCAAGAAAGAAGGTGCCAAATAAAGCACAGATCAGCAGCACCTATCCAAGACGTATTTTGATGCTAAAGCTCTGAAAACAGAAACAAAACTGAAGTATTGGCTAACTGACCTCCAAAACAAAGTATTGCAAGGATATTTGATAAAATACCATGTATTTAGCTTCCACCACTTGCAGCAAAAGAGGAAATCAAATATTGTCATGAATCCTAAAATTGTACACTCGTGTTTCCTTGGCCTGCAGGTTGTTGGCTTTTCCCAAGGATCGAACACACGATCACGCTGCAGCTCAACTGGTCGTATGCGCGTAACTCGCCTCGACATATAAGAACTGGCTATAGCACTCGAGATCTCACCAGCGTTAACGCAAACACCGGGACCAGAACACACGCACGCGAACGCAGCAACAAGAAGATGGCCAGAGGCACATGTCGTGCCTCCTAATTATCTCTTTATTGCTTTTCTTCGTTTTCTGGTACAAAATCTCGCACACCCTGCACATCTATATATAGATGCAGGACCTGACTCCACGCCACCGACCTGGACTACAAATTTCTAATCTACACGGACACATGCTAGGAAAGCTAACCGGACTAGCCAGCTAACTCAACTAGCGCTACTACTAATCCTAACCGTACACTACCATGGCAAGAGTCAATTTGTAGTATACTACAACTTGGAAACTGACCGGCTAGCATTTTAATCCAATAGGAATTCTCCTAATTAGACTAACATAATTTGGATAACAAAGTCTGAACCATAAGATTGAAATTCAAGGAATACTTTCTTCCCAACCCATTAAATTTGAAGACACAAAAAATTTCAAACTTATCTGCAGGGAACAAAAGTCTGAAGCATAAGATCAGGTCCTGCCAGTTCATAGCATCTATCTGTTTTATTGTCAGGTTAATCATGACAGATCATCAACCCTCTGAATCTAATACTTCTAAAAGATAAAGTGGAGTTAATAGCATCTAATTCTCGAGTTCGTCAGGAATGCATACATACATTAATGTACTCCTATGATAAAGTTGGTGCCATATCGAGCACTTACAATTCCAATCATTCTAGAGAGAAATAGTTTTATTAGCTCTAATAGCCCCTCATTGAAAAAGAAAAGAAATTTGAGTAGTCCTGTAGCGGTTTAAAACATTATTAAACCCTACAGTCTTAGTGGCATACCTTGTAATCAGTACTCACCTATTTATGATCACCTTGGTTTGATCTGAACTTCTGAAGTTGAAAGTAGGTTGTCTTCTCGATCCTCTGACAATTATTTAATGTTTGAGAACTTCTGTTATCTTTAATCATACTCGGATAGTATTAAGTGCGTAAGCATGCTGATAGTAGCCGTTCTGTCTACAAATAACCACACACACACACACGCATCATGTTGTAGGACGTCCCGATGTGAATTAGAACCACACACACATGCATGGTACAACTCCAGCAGCGAGCATGAAGAAGGGGAGGGGATGAACTCACTGATGCCGCGGTTGTGGGACAGTCGTCCGCCGCCGTCACACAGTGCAGGGAGCTGCCGAAGGGAGCCACCGCCGTGACGGGGTTGCGCCGCTGTGCGCGTGCGTCCCTTAGCCGCCAGGGACACCGGAGCCGCGCGTGACGGAGGCGACGTGGTGCCCGAAACCCTAGATGCGGTGAGGGCATGGGGACGAGCGCTGGATTCCGCGTGTGGTGGATCTGGATGGAGGGGAGGATGGGGTGGAGCGGGCGTGGTCGAGGCTTCTTGAGGTAGGGGAGGGGACGGAAGGGGAGAGGGGCCGGCGGTGATGAGGTGGGTGGCCGGCGGCTGTCGGAGAGACAGAGAAGGGTTCGATTGGATCTGGAAACAGAGAGAGCTACAAGAGAGATAGTGGGACGTTTATTCAGCCCAATTAGCAAATAGGCCAAGCCCATTTCCAAGTCAGTTTTAGCGGCGTGGGCTGCACTGAGTTTTAATGGCGTGGGCTGCACTGTACACGCCATCAATAACTCGTCCAGTGTGTCTCAAAAAAAAAAAAATCAATAACTCGTCCAGTTTTTTTTTGAACAATTTGATCCTATTACTGGTGGCGTGCAGATTAGACCGACGCCGCCAGTAAGCACAATAGTAGTGGCGTGAGAAAAAGTGGCACGCCATCAGTAACTTGTGTCAGACGAAATTGTTGGATCCCAAATACTAGTGCCGTGGATTTTGTACGGCACGCCACCAGTAACCTATTAGTGGTGACGTACCAAATATGCCAACACCACCATTATTTAAAAAAATAGTGGTGGCGTGGATTGAAAATGAGGCGCCACCAACGGAAGTTGTGGCTAGCACTTTTTCCACTAGTGGACGAGCTCCCGCAACGCTCCTCATCAAATAGCTCAACACCCCCGCAGCGCCATATTACAAGGTGACCTTTTGGTTTGTTGAAATTGAGGGCGGAATATGGGCTGCATCAACCTCAGGCTGACCCGCGCCGCACACGGCGGCGGCCGCCACTTTTTGGTTGTGTAATGAATCTGGTTATGCCCTAATGAGTTTATGTTGCTTGCTTAATCATGAGCTCGGTGTCGCGCCACCATTGAGAGCGTCGCGCCCTCGCAACTCTTCTCCTGACCGTTCCATGAGTAGGGGCTGGGCACGGCGTCTGTCCTCGGGTCTGTCCCTACAGCACTGATAAATCCAAGTGATCGGGCTCTGGCTCGCGGGCCAGCCGCACGTCACCTCACATACATCTTTGTTGCCTTATCTCCTTACGGAACAGACATGAGCAAGTTGGCGAGTGCGCGTCGCCCCCCGTGTTCCAAAACTTGTCAAATGTGCAGTTGCCCCAGGAACCAAGCGCATAGGAACCCCGCAGGCAGCGCCTCGCGTGACTACCCGAAAGGACTTGCGAGGCGAAGGCTCCCAGGACCGAGCCGTGGCTCACCCGACGCCGCTCCTCACAAAAAGCTAAGTCCAACCGCCTCATGAGGTGCATCTATCGTCACTAGAATTCCCTCCTCTCATGACCCAGGTTGTAATGCCCCAAGACCGATGCGCCAGGTGTCTTCCGGTTATTCGTCGTCGTTGCCATGTCATTTGCTTGCGTGTCGCACCTTTGCCATGTCATCATGTGCATTTCATCTGCATGTTTTTCAAAATTTGCATCCGTTCGTAGTTGCCGCGTCCCCCCCCTTGCCTTCGTTGAATGTTCCGAGACCAACCGGGTTTTTCGAGTCCCTCTTGTCTGGCCGCATAATCTCTCTGCACAGTGCATCGACCCCTCTCGCGCGTGTCCGAAAGCTGTCCCGAACCCGAACCGGGCTATTGTTGCCGATGGGTCCAGATCATCCCCAAACATCCCTAAAATATCTTCGGTTTCTCATTTGGACGCCCATAGCCTATTTTTCTCGACCGCCCGATTTTGATCGGAAGGTCCATGTCTACCCCCAATTCATCTCCCATCACTATATAAACAAAGCTAGTCCAAATCTAGGCAAACCCTAAAAATTAGGACCCTTGTCCCAACCCGCCGCCGCCAGCATCTCCCACCTCGGGATCCTTCCATTCCTCCACCCACCAACCAGCTTCCGTTCCCTCGATCCACCCATCCAGCCTCGTCTTGCCTCCCGCACCTGCCCGCATCGAACCAGAGGAGCCCGAGCCATCCCGCAGCCGCCGCCTCCTGCCTCGACCTCCCGGGGCCCCAGCCGCCTGAGCACCGGCTAGCCACCGGAGCACCACCACCGGCGACCAGGACCAGGACCAGGCGAGCCCTGTCGTGCCCCCTGCTCTATTTCCTTCCCTTCCTCCCAGCTCCTCTCGCGCTCATCTCCCTCCCTCTCTTGTTTCTCTAGTCAGGAGCTGTAGCACCATGGTGCCAGGAGCTCGAACCCCTGCCTCGCGCCCTCCTCCTCGTCATCCTTCGTCGCCTGGAGTCGCCGGGAGCCCGCACCAAGTTCGCCGTCGCAGCTCCTCTGCTTCCGCTGCATCGAGCATCAGCAGTTCGGGCAGAGGATGCCGCCTCTGCCTCGACCCCACCTGGACTCCCCTCCTGCCGGCCTTCAACGCCGTCTGCGCCCTTCCCCGCCTCAGATCCGGCTAGATCCGCCTCCTCCTCCAGCCACGGCCCTTCCTGGTCGGACCCCGCCATCGCGCTGCCGTTCCTCGCCCACAGCTCCGCCCAGCTCCCGCCGTCCTGCTTCTTCCCGGCGAGAGCCACGCCTCTACCTTGTCCGGTTCGAGCGAACAAGACGACCAACACTGCCCCCTTGTTGACTTGGTCCAGCGCCAGCCTGCGCGAGCTCCTCCTCGCATGGGCCACCGCGCACCCGAGGCCTAGATCTGCGCCACTTGGGCCTCCTCCTCCTCGCCAGCTGGGCTTGGCCCATGGGTGAGCAGCCCCCTCCAGCCCTCTCCTGCGCACTATTGGGCTAGCCAGATTCGGCCCGAGTCACTGTTTTATTTCCGCGAACGATTTTCTATTAATCAGGAAGCTGGAGTTTTGCAGAAAAACCCTCCTAGTTCATGCATTTAATTACTCACAAACCATGCATCGGAATTAAACAAACTATATATGTAAAATGCTTAGAATTTCATCTAGTTTTATAATTTGCAACTGTCATCCATGTTAAAAATGTTTAACTTGCTGTATGATTAAATCTGCATAAATGACCTGTTAAAATGGTTTATTTCATAACTTAATAACCGTAGCTCCGAATTAAATAAACTTTATACGTAAATGGGGTAAAAAAATGCATAGATTAACCTGGTGCACTTTATTTTACTGTTTAACAACTTTAAAATACGGCTTTAGGCAGAACAGTACCAAATCCAAAATATGCACATGGGGATTTTTCGGAAGTGTTGTTTGTTGTTTCCGGCCTCATTTAAATTGCCTAGATAGGTAGATTAATTATGCTTCACCTCTTGCCATGTTAACCAACATTTAATATTGATGAGTAGCATAAACGAGAGTGAACCTAAATACTTGAATGTGAAGTTTCGTCAATATGTAACTCGTTGCATATTGAGCTCCACTTAATTTGTAGTATTGTTTGGTGCACTTTGCCATGCCATGACTCATTAAACCGGACATGCATCATACTTGCTTGCGCATCATGCCATGTTTATGCTTGTTGGTTTACCATGTTGTTTGCTTCTTTCTGGTTGTGCTTCTTCTCGATAGTTCCGGTTATGTTGCGATTGTGAGGATTCGTTCGACTACGTTGGTTCGTCTACTTCATGGATTCGGTCTTCTTCCTAGCGGGATTTCAGGCAAGATGACCGTTACCCTGGATACCACTACTATCTTGGCTATGCTAGTTGTCTCGATGCTACCGCTATGTCGCGCTACCTACCACTTGTTTATCCAGCCTCCCAATTTGCCATGTTAGCCTCTAACCTTTTCCACCATCCCAGCAAACCGTTGTATGGCTATGTTACCGCTTTGCTCAGCCCCTCTTATAGTGTTGCTAGTTGCGGGTGCAGTTGCACGTTGTTCCATGTTGGGACATGGATATTATGGATATCTTGGGATATCACAATATCTCTTATTTTAATTAATGCATCTATATACTTGGTAAAGGGTGGAAGGCTCGGCCTTTTGCCTGGTGTTTTGTTCCACTCTTGCCGCCCTAGTTTCCGTCATACCGGTGTTATGTTCCTTGATTTTGCGTTCCTAACACGGTTGGGGTTTATGGGCCCCCCTTGACAGTTTGCTTTGAATAAAACTCTTCCAGCAAGGCCCAACATTGGTTTTCCATTTGCCTAATAACAACTAAAACTTGCATAGGGACCTGCCGGCCCCCGAGGTCTCTTAATCAACCCCCGGGCCAGTGCTCCTCATGGGTGTTGGTCCAAAACAGAGCCACTTGTGGTGCCACCCCTTCACCCGGGGTTTTCGGTTGCCGTACATAGTGTTCATCCGGTCGTGGCCTGAGACGAGATACGCGCGGCTACTATCAGGGAGTCGGCACGCCGAGAGGTCTTGCTGGACTTGTTTTACCATTGTCGAAATGCCTTGTGAACCGGGATTCCGAGCTTGATCGGGTTGTTCCGGGAGGAGGATTTTCCTCCGTTGATCGTGAGAGCTTGTCATGGGCTAAGTTGGGACACCCCTGCAGGGTTTGATCTTTCGAAAGCCGTGCCCTCGGTTATGTGGCAGATGGGAATTTTTAATATCCGGTTGTAGTGAACTTGAACTAAACTCAATTAAAATACACCAACCGCGTGCGTAACCATGACTGTCTCTTTTTGGGTGAGTTCGAGAAGAGAACACGGTGGGGTTATGTTTGAACGTAAGTAGTTCAGGATCACTTCATGATCATTACTAGTTTGCGTCCGTTTGCATAGTTTCTCATCTTATTCTTGCACTCGTAAGTTAGCCACCCTACAATGCTTTGTCGCTTGCTGCAACCTCACCACTTATCCTTTCCATTCCCATTAAGCTTTGCTAGTTTTGATACCCATGGTAATGGGATTGCTGAGTCCTCGTGGCTCATAGATTACTGCAACAATAGTTGCAGGTACATGAAATGTGATGATTTGACGTGAGAGTGATGCTTGATTGCTTTTGGAGTTCTTCTTCTTCTTCGATCAAGGGATAGGTTCCGGGTCGGGAGCCTGGGATTAGCGGGGTGGATGTCGTTCTTCTTTTTCGTTTGATTTCATCCGTAGTCGGATCCTGCTCTTCTGTATGATGAACGCTATGTATTTATGTATTCATGTATTCATGCTGTAGCTTGTGGCGAGTGTAAGCCTTTATCTTGTATTCTCATCTATTTAGTACATGGTATCTTGTAATGATATCCACCTTGCTATGCGCTCGAAATGCGATTGTGCCCCGATCATAAATTCATCACGTGATTGGTATAGAATCGCATCTTGGGCGCGACAAGTTGGTATCCGAGCCTTACCGACCTTAGGAGCCCCTTGATTGATCGAACCGCTGCCGTTGTTGAGTCTATAAAAATACTATTTTGAGTCTTAGTTATATCGGAGAGTAGGAATTCTTTTTTACTTCTTATCCCCTTTGTCGCTATGGTGAGGACTCCTGACGTAGGTGTTTTCTCCACTCTTCTATCCTTTTTCACTCAATTTTTTTTAGGATCACGTAGGTATTGTGGAATCGGTCCGATATCAGTGTGACAGGGATTCTGTCTTGGTGCCTCTTGACATTTAGGAGTTGTGGCAGTGTCCCGGGGAGTTGAGCTCCAAGGTGTTTTCATCACAGTGTTTATCATTTCAGTTCCGGAATACCAGAGGTCGCCGACATCGAAAACGCTTCTATACTCTTTGTGGTGAGAGTAGTTTGACGGCACCCAGTACTGGGGAGAGCGATCAGATGTATTGCCACAGCTAGTATATCGGATGTTTTTCGAAGGTCTGAGGTACACGATTTCTGAGGTTTTCTTGGTTATGTGTTGATGGATGGATACAGTTGGAGTGTAGGATTTGTTAGTTGTGTGAGATATTTGTGCCTCCCTGTATGCCCAACACCATATTGCATAACAAGAAAGTTTCGGGAGTTCATAGGTGGGAATTCAAGTAGTTACCTAGGATATCTTCCGACAGATGCATGATATGAGATTGGGGTTCGACGTCTAGTGGTCCACCTGTCCATGGTTGGTTTTACAGTGGTCTCGTTGTGTCTTAAAGAGTCCTTGGCTATGCTGACTCGGGGACGCTTCGTATGTCATGTGCACTGCCTTGTACATGATGGTGTTGCACGATCGAGCTCGTGTGGGCCCCACCATGAAAATTTCGGACGAAATCTCTATCATATGTTTGTTTCCGGCTTATTCCGCAAGCCAAATCCTTTGTTTTGTTTTGGATGTGGTATTCGAGTTGCTTCGAAGTCAAGTGTTGATTCCATACCTTTTCCTAAGTGGTGTTCTCATACTTCTATGTGAATACTAATCCTTCTTGATCATCGAGATTGTTATGTCAATCCTTTTCAACGGTTCACTTCTCTTCAAGTTATTCCATACGGGCGCCGTTGAGAAGCCTGAGGGTTTGTACATTTCTTCCGACCCAAGTTGCATTTGTTTTCCCACCATCCCACCCTTTTTCTTCAACGACTCAGAATTCTTAATCAAGTATGCATTTTATTGATGTGCAGTCTCTTCATTCTTTTCATTCAAAGTTATTACCTGGTGATTCTCATGAAGATGCTCAGGAGCTTCAAGTTCATCATTCTTCGTTCTCTTTTCTTTTCCGGTGGACTAAATTCAAGCTTTGATATTGATCATATCTTTTCCTCTTGTTTCACATGTTTTCCCATGTTGGAATTTCTTATCCAAGTCTCTCTTATTTATTCACCTCTCTCTATTCATATCCGGAGTGCTGAAGATATCTCAGAAGATTCGCGTTTCCATTCCTAATCCGTTAAAGTTATTTCGAGGTTGTTATCTCATTCAAGCCATTTAAATCAACCGGCGCAATCTCTCTTTAAAATCGTTCAATGGTGTTTCTTCAAGTGGGCCCATAACCCACAGGTCTTTCCCAGGATCACACCTAACTCTTCTAATTTTTTTGGAGTTATTCACAAATTCTTTTCAAAGTGTGATGTAAGAATGGATTCCATCAGTCATATGCCTTCTCCAAGATCGCTTTCGAATTATTTTCATCTTTGGCTCAACCTTTCCTCTTTGCATTCTTTCGGAGTGTCTCAACAATTCATGGTGGTGTTTCTCATCATCATTCTTGGATTTTGAAGACCGAAGAAGAGTTCCTCTTAAATCCTTACCCGTTCTTCCAAAGATGCATAGTTCAAGCTTGATGCCATCCTCTCATAATTGTTTTCGATTGTGAGAATTCTTTTCACCCATCCGACGCATTCCAGAAGTTGCTTTCCTTTCTCGATCATCCGAAGGCCATCATTTCAGAAGTTTTATTCGTTCTCAACATTCAGCTCTCATTCCCCAATTATACCGGTGCATCGTTCTAATATCCTCTAATCAGTGCATGATCTCTTCGTTCTCTCGTATCTGAATTCCCTCAAGTATCTTCATTCGCTTTCTAATTCTTCCCGGTGGTTCATTCATTTTCAATTCTATCGATGGTTCATTGAAGACTTTCCCAAGTTTGCGCTATATCTCTCCTTAATCCTTTTCAAGGAGAATAAGTAGTATGCCAAATCCAGTGCTTGTCATCAATTTAAGTTGATCAAGGATAAGCATATCATAATTCTTATTCTTATTTCATAGAGGCGATTTAATTCCTTCTTTTGGAGTTCGTTCATGATATCAATTTCTCGGTTCTAAGTTGTTCATCTTTTCTTTTCCGGAGTTCCAAGTTTTCCTCGGTTATCTCGTCACGAAGCTCTATCTAATCATTGCAAGGCTTCAATTCTTGTTCAACCTTCATTTCTTTCTCATCATCTTTTATTACCGGTGTTCTCACGAAGGCTCTACATTGTGGTTTATCAAAGATTTCATTCATTCTCGAAGTCTTCATTAAGAGTCTTGCTGGAGGAACTCAAGCATTCTTCATCTTGCATCCGAAGTGCAGTTTTTTCTATCTCATCTTTTGAGGTGGTGTTATGTCATTCTTGATAATTTTCCTTCGTGTTTCATGATTCACAAGTTTTCAAGAGTGACATATTTTGAACCATCATTTTCTCTTCGTTCATGAGTTGTTCCAACCCAACAATTTCTTCGTTGGAGTAATCTTGGGTTGTATTTCACCTAAAAGCTTTTCCCTAAGGATTGTTGCTATTTGTGCTGTTTATCAATGTGCCAAGTTATCTCGTTATCATCTGGGTGGAAGAAGTTTTTCATCTCTTCGTCGATCTAAAGCAAGCAATTGTTCCGTTAGTGGCAGAATTTCACCTCAAGTTTTGAGATGTTTTCCATAAGCCCACAACAAGCTTATCCCTTTTCGTTGTTGATTTTTCAACAACTCCGTTCAATCCTTCTTTTTAAAGATGCTTTCCAAATTCAGTTGTGGTAGAAGTTGTCATTTTCTTCTCCGTTCTTTTATTTCCAATGATCTAGCTTCTATTCTTTCATTCCAGAGGTATTGTGATGTTGCTCCCTTTGACCCATCATCTCATTTTGTAAATATCATATTCTTTTCCTTGCTTATCCGTTTAGCAGGAGTGTTGTGTCCTCTGCTCAAGTTCTTTTCATCTTATTTAGTCTTGATTCTCTTTCTACCGGAGTGCTGTCGATTTCTTCCTTCCTCATCTCGTTTCAACCGGAATGGTTGCCAATTCTTCCTTGTCCCTTGATTCATGTCCTTCCAACCTCCAAGGTACACATGGTGTTCCTTATTTCTCTTTTCTACCGGAGTGTTTTCAACTTTGTTCACCTCAATTGTCTTCTTTCTTTCAAGTTGTTTATCCTCTCAAGATTCGTGGTTTCACTCGTTTGTCGAAGAAGCAACTTAGTTTTACCTCTTCTCATCCTCTTCCGTTTGTCATCCCTAGATCTCAGGGCGAGATCTCTTGTAAGTGGAGGAGAGTTGTAACGCCCCAAGACCGATGCGCCAGGTGTCTTCCGGTTATTCGTCGTCGTTGCCATGTCATTTGCTTGCGTGTCTCACCTTTGCCATGTCATCATGTGCATTTCATCTGCATGTTTTTCAAAATTTGCATCCGTTGGTAGTTGCCGTGTCCCCCTGCCTTCGTTGACCGTTCCGAGACCAACCGAGTTTTTCGAGTCCCTCTTGTCTGGCCGCATAATCTCTCTGCACAGTGCATCGACCCCTCTCACGCGTGTCCGAAAGCTGTCCGGAACCCGAACCGGGCTGTTGTTGCCGATGGGTCCGGATCATCCCCAAACATCCCTAAAATATCTTTGGTTTCTCATTTGGACGCCCATAGCCTATTTTTCTCGACCGCCCGATTTTGATCGGAGGGTCCATGTCTACCCCCAATTCATCTCCCATCACTATATAAACGAAGCTAGTCCAAATCTAGGCAAACCCTAAAAATTAGGACCCTTGTCCCATCCCGCCGCCGCCAGCATCTCCCACCTCGGGATCCTTCCATTCCTCCACCCACCAACCAGCTTTCGTTCCCTCGATCCACCCATCCAGCCTCGTCTCGCCTTCCGCACCTGCCCGCATCGAACCAGAGGAGCCCGAGCCATCCCGCAGCTGCTGCCTCCTGCCTCGACCTCCCGGGGCCCCAGCCGCCCGAGCACTGGCCGGCCACCAGAGCACCACCACCGGCGACCAGGACCAGGACCAGGCGAGTCCTGTCGTGCCCCCTGCTCTGTCGAGTCGCTTGAACGTCAAAGGGGGAAAGCCTCGCGAGGGGATTTTAGGTGGGAACATACGATTTGAACCACAAAAACATTAATTAGAGACGCAAAAGCCATTGTTTTTCACACCCCCCACGGGGCCTACATTGGTCCAGTATAGATAAGAGGAAGAAATAAAAGAAGAAACTTCAGGCGGGCGCGACCACTCCCCAAGGCTACGATTCGGGCGCCGGTGGCACCCTCGTCGGAGTCCTTGTCTTCGCTCTTGATGTGGGGGGAGTTATCGCTGCTCCCGCTTCCGCCGGAGGGGGACGTGTCGCCATCGTCATCATCCTCACCGGAGGTGTCGCTGTCCTCGCTCTCCATGCAGCACTTCAGGCGGTCACCGGTGACGCCGAAGATCTTCGCGAAGAGTGTGGCAGCCCCGTCGTACTTAAACTGGAGAACATGCCCTGCTGCAGGCCACGAGCAAGGGCAAACGACTTCCACTCCCGCTTCAAGAACATGAAGCCTGTGGGGGTGAACTCCGTCGCCACCCAGGAGGGGACATTGCAGCAGCCGTCCGCCTGCACACACACGCTCAGCGGTGCACGATCCGCCATCTCCGCCGAGAAGGAGTCAGGGAGCCGGAGTCAGGTGCAGGGCCTACGGTGCATGTCCACGATGAACTCGCGGGCTACCTCAGCTGAGTGGTGCTCCGCCTGGGGAGGCAGGGCGGCCGCGCCGCCCCGGCCACCTCGACTGCGCACGCCTCGCCCTCCGCATCGCGGCCGCGCCCGCTGGCGCCGCCCCTTCGATAGTCGCTTGGGCCGATGTCGGCGGCCGATGGAGAGCGCCCGCGCCCCTGGGGCAGCACCTTGGGTGTTGCGGCAGCTACGCGAGCGCGACCTCTCTCCCTCACCATCGTCGCAGAGATCGGTTCGGATTGTGGAGCAGGAGGAAGCAGTCAGAGGAAGAAGATAGGCAGGGGGGTCCTTCCCCCTCGCCTTTATAGCACTCGAAGAAGAAGCGGCCTGCGCCTCTTCGCCTTCAGCGGGAAAAGAAAGGCAATGATGGCCTCAAGCCGCGCACGGGCAGGCTTTATGGCAGCCAGGGTGGTTGCCGAGGCGTCGTGGGAAAAGTGGGGGCGTCCCACGTTCCATCATGCGCCCACGCGTCAAGCCTGGCCCATAGGCGGTTGGGGCCCGCGCCGTTTCATCCCCTGACAGGCGGAGACATGCGCGCCGCGGGCCCGGGGGCTACTGTCGGGCCTGTGGGACCGGGGGTACCCAGGCCGTCTGCCTTCGGCCTAGGAAGCGACGCATGCCGAGGGCCCAGCGGATGGCCCACTAGCAAGCTTCACGAGCAAGATGTTGGAAATATGCCCTAGAGGCAATAATAAAATGGTTATTATCATATTTCCCGTTCATGATAAATGTTTATTATCATGCTATAATTGTATTGACCGGAAACTTAAATACATGTGTGAATACATAAACTACACTATGTCCCTAGTAAGCCTCTACCATACTAGCTTGTTGATCGAAGATGGTTAAGGTTTCCTAACCATGGACATGAGTTGTCATATTTGATAACGGGGTCACATCATTAGGAGAATGATGTGATGGACAGACCCAACCGTAAGTTAGCATCAGATCATTTAGTTATTTGCTACAACTTTCTTCATGTCAAGTATCAACTCCTTAGACCATGAGATCATGCCACTCCCAGATATCGGAGGAATGCCTTGTGTGCTATGCTACTTCTTGAGCTTGCGTTGGTTTTTCCCTTCAAGGGGAAAGGGTGATGCAGCAAAGTAGAGTAAGTATTTCCCTCAGTTTTGAGAACCAAGGTATCAATCTAGTAGGAGACAACACGCAAGTCACCGAATACCTGCACAAACAAACACCAAACTTGCACCCAACGTGATAAAGGGGTTGTCAATCCCTTCATGGTTATTTGCAAAAGTGAGATCTGATAAAGATAAATAAACGGTAAAGTAAATATTTTTGGTATTTTTGTTTTATAGATTGGAAAGTAAAAGATTGCAAAATAGTAGATTGGAAACTCGTAGATTGGAAAGTAGAAGATTGTATGATGGAAAATAGACCCGGGGGCCATAGGTTTCACTAGAGGCTTCTCTCAAGATAGAAAATAATACGGTGGGTGAACGAATTACTGCCGAGCAATTGATAGAAAAGCGCAAAATTATGACGATATCTAAGGCAATGATCATGAATATAGGCATCACGTCCGTGTCAAGTAAACCGAATCGATTCTACATCTACTACTATTACTCCACACATCGACCGACTCCTGCCTGCATCTAGAGTATTAAGTTCATGAAGAACAGAGTAACACATTAAGAAAGATGACATGATATAGAGGAATTAACTCAAGCAATATGATGAAAACCCCATCTTTTTATCCTCGATGGCAACAATACAATACGCGCCTTACTGCCCCTACTGTCACTGGGAAAGGACACCGCAAGATTGAACCCAAAGCTAAGCACTTCTCCCATTGCAAGAAAAACCAATATAGTTGGCCAAACCAAATCGATAGTTCGAAGAGACTTGCAAAGATATCAAATCATGCATAAAAGAATTCAGAGAAGATTCAAATAATATTCATAGATAAGCTGATCATAAATTCACAATTCATCGGATCTCGGCAAACACACCGCAAAAAAGTATTACATCGAATAGATCTCCAAGAACATCAAGGAGAACGTGGTATTGAGAATCAAAGAGAGAGAAGAAGCCATCTAGCTACTAGCTATGGACCCGTAGGTCTGAGGTAAACTACTCACGCTTCATCGGTAGGGCAATGGTGTTGATGTAGAAGCACTCCGTGATCGAATCCCCCTCCGGCAGGACGCCGGAAAAGGTCCCTAGATGGGATCTCACGGGTACAGAAGGTTGCGGCGGTGGAAAAGTCTTTTCAGGGATGCCTCTGGTGGTTTGGGCATATAAGAGTATATATAGGCGAAAGAATTAGATCAGGAGACGCACGAGGGGCCGATAAGGGTGTGGGCGCGCCCTATCCCCCTGGGCGCGCCCTCCGTCCTTGTGGCCACCTCGTGGCTTCTCTGACTTGCACTCCAAGTCCTCTGGTTTCCTTTTGGTCCAAGAAAGATCATCGCGAAAGTTTTATTCCGTTTGGACTCCGTTTGGTATTCCTTTTCTACGAAACTCAAAAACAGGGAAAAAACAGGAACTGGCACTGGGCTCTAGGTTAATAGGTTAGTCCCAAAAATAATATAAAATAGCATATTAATGCATATAAAACATCCAAAACAAATAATATAATAGCATGGAACAATAAAAAATTATAGATACGTTGGAGACGTATCAAGCATCCCCAAGCTTAATTCCTGCTCGTCCTCGAGTAGGTAAATGATAAAAACAGAATTTTTGATGTGGAATGCTACCTAACATATTTATCCATGTAATTTATTTATTGTGGCATGAATGTTCAGATCCGTATGATTAAAAACAAAAGTTTAATATTGACATAAAAACAATAATACTTCAAGCATACTAACAAGATAATTATGTCTTCTCAAAATAACATGGCCAAAGAAAGCTTATCCCTACAAAATCATATAGTCTGGCTATGCTCCATCTTCATCACACAAAATACTCAAATCATGCACATCCCCTGTTTTAGCCAAGCAATTGTTTCATACTTTAGTATTCTAAAACTTTTTCAATTTTCACGCAATACATGAGCGTGAGCCATGGACATAGCACTATAGGTGGAATAGAAGGTGGTTGTGGAGAAGACAAAAAGAGGGAGATAGTCTCACATCAACTAGGCGTATCAACGGGCTATGGAGATGCCCATCAATAGATATCAATGTGAGTAAGTAGGGATTGCCATGCAACAGATGCACTAGAGCTATAAGTTTATGAAAGCTCAAAAGAAAACTAAGTGGGTGTGCATCCAACTTGCTTGCTCATGAAGACCTAGGGCAATTTGAGGAAGCCCATCGTTGGAATATACAAGCCAAGTTCTATAATGAAAAATTCCCACTAGTATATGAAAGTGACAACATAGGAGACTCTCTATCATGAAGATCATGGTGCTACTTTGAAGCACAAGTATGGAAAAAGGATAGTAACATTGCCCCTTCTCTCTTTTTCTCTCATTTTTTTTCTCTTTTTTTCTTTTTTTCTTTTTTTCTTTTTTCTTTTTTCTTTTCTTTTTTCTTTTCTCTTTTCTTTTTTTTCTTTCTTTTTTTTCTTTCTTTCTTTCTTTCTTTCTTTTCTCTTTTTTTCCTCACATGGGACAATGCTCTAATAATGAAAATCATCATACTTCTATTTACTTACAACTCAAAAATTACAACTCGATACTAGAACAAAATATGACTCTATATGAATGCCTCCGGCGGTGTACCAGGATGTGCAATGAATCAAGAGTGACATGTATGAAAGAATTATGAACGGTGGCTTTGCGACAAATACGATGTCAACTACATGATCATGCAAAGCAATATGACAATGATGATGCGTGTCATAATAAACGGAACAGTGGAAAGTTGCATGGCAATATATCTCAGAATGGCTATGGAAATGCCATAATAGGTAGGTATGGTGGCTGTTTTGAGGAAGGTATATGGTGGGTTTATGGTACCGGCGAAAATTGCGCGGCACTAGAGAGGCTAGCAAAGGTGGAAGGGTGAGAGTGCTTATAATCCATGGACTCAACATTAGTCATAAAGAACTCACATACTTATTGCAAAAATCTATTAGTCATCGAAACAAAGTACTAGACGCATGCTCCTAGGGGAAGGGTTGGTAGGAGTTAACCATCGCACGATCCCGACCTCCACACAAAGGATGACAATCAAAAAATATCTCATGCTCCGACTTCGTTACATAATGGTTCACCATACGTGCATGCTACGGGACTCACAAACCTTAACACAAGTATTTCTCAAATTCACAACTACTCACTAGCATGACTCTAATATCACCATCTTCATATCTCAAAAAAATCACAAGGAATCAAACTTCTCATAGTATTCAATGCACTTTATATGAAAGTTTTTATTATATCCCTCTTGGATGCATATCATATTAGGACTAAATTTATAATCAAAGCAAATTACCATGCTGTTTTAAAGACCCTCAAAATAATATAAGTGAAGCATGAGATTTCATCAATTTCTATAAAATAAAGCCACCGCCGTGCTCTAAAAAGATGTAAGTGAAGCACTAGAGCAAAATTGCCTAGCTCAAAAGATATATGTGAAGCACAAAGAGTATTCTAATAAATCACGATTCATGCGTGTCTCTCTCAAAAGGTGTGTACAGCAAGGATGATTGTGGCAAACTAAAAAGCAAAGACTCAAATCATACAAGACGCTCCAAGCAAAACACATATCATGTGGTGAATGAAAATATAGCCTCAAGTAAAGTTACCGATAGACAAAGACGAAAGAGGGGATGCCTTCCGGGGCATCCCCAAGCTTAGGCTCTTGGTTGTCCTTTAATATTACCTTGGGGTGCCTTGGGAATCCCCAAGCTTAGGCTCTTGCCACTCTTTATTACATAGTCCATCAAATCCTTACCCAAAACTTGAAAACTTCACAACACAAAACTCAACAGAAAATCTCATAAGCTCCGTTAGTATAAGAAAATAAATCACCACTTTTGGTACTGTTGTGAACTCATTATTTATTTATATTGTTGTAATATCTACTGTATTCCAACTTTTCCATGGTTCATACCCCCCGATATTACCCATAGATTCATCAAAATAAGCAAACAACACATAGAAAACAGAATCTGTCAAAAACAGAACAGTCTGTAGCAATCTGGAAATCTCGAATACTTATGTAACTCCAAAAATTCTGAAAAATTAGGAATAACTAAGAAATTTGTTTATTAATCGTATGCAAAAAGAATCAACTCAAAAGAATTCTTCTGTGAATTATAAAAATTATTTTCCTGGGCGCAAAAGTTTCTGTTTTTCAACAAGATCAAATCAACTATCACCGTAAGCTATCCCAAAGGTCTTACTTGGCACAAACACTAATTAAAACATAAAAACACATATAACCAGAGGCTAGATGAATTATTTGTTGCAAAACAGAACCTAAAAATCAAAAACAAAAATAAAATTGGGTTGCCTTCCAACAAGCGCTATTGTTTAACGCCCTTAGCTAGGCATAAAAAACAAGAATAGATCTAAGTATTGTCATCTTTGGTATGCAATCCATAAGTGGCTCTCATAATAGATTCATAAGGCACTTTAATTTTATTTATTGGAAAGTGTTCCATGCCCTTCCTTAATGGAAATTGAAATCTAATATTTCCTTCTTTCATATCAATAATTGCACCAATCGTTCTAAGGAAAGGTCTACCAAGAATAATAGGACATGTAGGATTGCAATCTATATCAAGAACAATGAAATCTATGGGCACATAATTACTATTTGCAACAATAAGAACATCATTAATCCTTCCCATAGGTTTCTTAATAGTGGAATCCACAAGATGCAAATTTAAAGAACAATCATCAAATTCACGGAAACCTAATACATCACACAAAGTTTTTGGAATCATGGAAACACTAGCACCCAAATCACACAAAGCATGGCACTCATAATCTTTAATCTTAATATTAATAGTAGATTCCCACTCATCATAAAGTTTTCTAGGGATAGAAACTTCCAATTAAAGCTTTTCTTCAAAAGACTGCACCATAGCATCAACGATATGTTTAGTAAAAGCTTTGTTTTGTTCATAAGCATGAGGAGAATTCAACACGGATTGCAACAAGGAAATACAATCAATTAAAGAACAATTATCATAATTAAATTCCTTGAAATCCAAAAGATTGGGTTCATTGCTACTTAAAGTTTTGACCTCTCCAATCCCACTTTTATCAATTTTTGCATCAAGATCTAAAAACTCCGAATCATTGGGACGCCTTCTAACTAAAGTTGACTCATCTCCTGTCCCATATTTATCAAGATTTATATTGGAAAACAAAGATTCAATAGGAGTCACATCAATCACTTTAAGATCTTCATCATTATTTTCACGAAAACTAGAAGAACACGTTTTTACAAACCAATCCTTTTTAGCACGCATCTTAGCGGTTCTTTCTTTGCACTCATCAATGGAAATTCTCATAGCCTTGAGAGACTCATTGATATTATGCTTGGGTGGGATAGATCTAAGTTTCAAAGAATCAACATCAAGAGAAATTCTATCCACGTTCCTAGCCAAATCATCAATCTTAAGCAATTTTTCTTCAATCAAAGCATTGAAATTCTTTTGTGAACTCATAAATTCTTTAACACTATTCTCAAATTCAGGGGGCATCTTATTATAATTTCCATAAGAATTGTTGTAGGAATTTCCATAATTATTAGAGGAATTACTAGGAAACGGCCTAGGATTAAAATTGCCTCTATACGCGTTATTACCAAAATTGTTCCTACCAACAAAATTCACATCCATAGATTCATTATTGTTTTCAATCAAAATGGATAAAGGCATATCATTGGGATCCAAAGAAACACTCTTGCTAGCAAACAATTTCAAAACTTCATCCATCTTTCCACTCAAAACATTAATCTCTTCAACTGCATGCACCTTTTTACTAGTGGAAGATCTTTCGGTATGCCATTGAGAATAATTAACCATAATATTATCTAGAAGTTTAGTAGCTTCTCCTAAGATAATTTCCATAAAAGTGCCTCCCGCGGCCGAATCTAAAAGATTTCAAGAAGCAACATTCAATCCGGCATAAATTTTTTGTATAATCATCCACAAATTCAAACCATGAGTAGGGCAATTTCGTATCATCAATTTCATTCTCTCCCAAGATTGTGCAACATGCTCATGATCAAGTTGTTTAAAATTCATAATATCGTTCCTAAGGGAGATGATCTTAGCGGGAGGAAAATACTTGGAAATAAAAGCATCTTTACACTTATTCCATGAATCAATACTATTTTTAGGCAAAGATGAAAACCAAGTTTTAGCACGGTCTCGTAGTGAGAACGAAAATAGCTTCAATTTAACAATATCATTATCCACATCTTTCTTCTTTTGCATATCACACAAATCAACGAAATTGTTTAGATGGGATGCGACATCTTCACTAGGAAGGCCAAAAAATTGACCTTTCATAACAAGATTCAGCAAAGCGGCATTAATTTCACAAGATTCCACATTAGTAGCGGGAGCAATGGGAGTACTAATAAAATAATTATTATTGGTGTTGGAAAAATCACACAGTTTGGTATTCTCTTGAGTCATCATGACAAAGCAAGCAATCCAACACGCAAGCACACAAAAAGCAAATGAAGAAGACGAATGGAAGAGGGGCGAAGAAAAGGCAAAGAGAGAGGCGAAGAAAAGGCAAACTTTTAAAAAATCGTTCTAGAAGTGGGGGAGAGGAAAACGAGAGGCGAATGGCAAATAATGTAATGCGAGAGATGAAAGTTTATGATGGGTACTTGGTATGTCTTGACTTGGTGTAGATCTCCCCGGCAACGGCGCCAGAAATTCTTCCTGCTACTTCTTGAGCTTGCGTTGGTTTTTCCCTTGAAGAGGAAAGGGTGATGCAGCAAAGTAGAGTAAGTATTTCCCTCAGTTTTGAGAACCAAGGTATCAATCCAGTAGGAGACAACACGCAAGTCACCGAATACCTGCACAAAGAAACACCAAACTTGCACCCAACGAGATAAAGGGGTTGTCAATCCCTTCACGGTTATTTGCAAAAGTGAGATCTGATAAAGATAAATAAATGGTAAAGTAAATATTTTTGGTATTTTTGTTTTATAGATTGGAAAGTAAAAGATTGCAAAATAGTAGATCGGAAACTCGTAGATTGGAAAGTAGAAGATTGTATGATGGAAAATAGACCCGAGGGCCATAGGTTTCACTAGAGGCTTCTCTCAAGATAGAAAATAATATGGTGGGTGAACAAATTACTGCCGAGCAATTGATAGAAAAGCGCAAAATTTTGGCAATATCTAAGGCAATGATCATGAATATAGGCATCATGTCCGTGTCAAGTAGACCAAAACGATTCTGCATCTACTACTATTACTCCACACATCGACTGACTCCTGCCTGCATCTAGAGTATTAAGTTCATGAAGAACAGAGTAACGCATTAAGAAAGATGACATGATGTAGAGGAATTAACTCAAGCAATATGATGAAAACCCCATCTTTTTATCCTTGATGGCAACAATACAATACGTGCCTTTCTGCCCCTACTGTCACTGGGAAAGGACACTGCAAGATTGAACCCAAAGCTAAGCACTTCTCCCATTGCAAGAAAAACCAATCTAGTTGGCCAAACCAAATTGATAGTTCGAAGAGACTTGCAAAGATATCAAATCATGCATAAAAGAATTCAAAGAAGATTCAAATAATATTCATAGATAAGCTGATCATAAATCCACAATTCATCGGATCTCGGCAAACACACCGCAAAAAAGTATTACATCGAATAGATCTCCAAGAACATCGAGGAGAACGTGGTATTGAGAATCAAAGAGAGAGAAGAAGCCATCTAGCTACTAGCTATGGACCCGTAGGTCTGAGGTAAACTACTCACGCTTCATCGGAAGGGCAATGGTGTTGATGTAGAAGCCCTCCGTGATCGAATCCCCCTCCGGCAGGACGCCGAAAAAGGCCCCTAGATGGGATCTCATGGGTACAGAAGGTTGCGACGGTGGAAAAGTCTTTTTGTGGATGCCTCTGGTGGTTTGGGCATATAAGAGTATATATAGGCGAAAGAATTAGGTCAGGAGACGCACGAGGGGCCCACAAGGGTGGGGGGCACGCCCTACCCCCCTGGGCGCGCCCTCCGTCCTTGTGGCCGCCTCGTGGCTTCTCTGACTTGCACTCCAAGTCCTCTGGTTTCCTTTTGGTCCAAGAAAGATGATCGCGTAAGTTTTATTCCGTTTGGACTCTGTTTGGTATTCCTTTTCTACGAAACTCAAAAACAGGGAAAAACAGGAACTGGCACTGGGCTCTAGGTTAATAGGTTAGTCCCAAAAATAATATAAAATAGCATATTAATGCATATAAAACATCCAAAACAGATAATATAATAGCATGGAACAATAAAAAATTATAGATACATTGGAGACGTATCATGCTATCAAACGTCACTTCATAACTGGGTGATCATAAAGGTACTCTACAGGTATCTCCGAAGGTGTCTGTTGGGTTGCATGGATGGAGACTGGGATTTTTCGCTCCGTGTGACGGAGAGATATCTCTGGGCCCTCTCGGTAAGGCAACATCATAAGAAGCTTCACGTGACTAATGAGTTTAGTCACGGGATCTTGTATTATGTAATGAGTAAAGAGACTTGCCGATAACGAGATTGAACTAGGTATGGAGATATCGACGATCGAATCTCGGGCAAGTAACATATTGCTGGACAAAGGGAATTGCATACGGGATTGACTGAATCCTTGACATCATGGTTCAACTGGTAAAGATCTTCGTTGAATATATAGGAATCAATACGGGCATCTAGGTCCCGCTATTGATTATTGATCGGAGAGGAGTCTCGGTCATGTCTGCATGTTCCCGAACCCGTAGGATCGCACGCTTAACGTTCGGTAGCGCTAGGGTAGTATTGAGATATTAATAGTGGAAAATACGAAGGTTGTTCGGAGTCCTGGATGGGATCCGGGACGTCACGAGGAGCTCCAGAATGGTCCGAAGGTAAAGATTTATATATGGAAAGTTGTTGTCGGGGTTCCAGGAAAAAGTCCGGTTTTTTCGGTATTGTACCGGGAAGCCACCGGAAGTTTCCAGAGGGTTCTGGAGGGGTCCGAAAGTCCTCGGAGGGTTCCACCATGTCCCATAAAGTAGCATGGGCTGTAGGGGGGCGCCCTGGCCTTAATGGGCCAGGGGCACCAGCCCCTACAAGGCCAATGCTCATGGGGAGGGGAAACCCTAAGGGGGAGGGCCTACACATGATTTTGAGGGCACTCCTCCCCCCTTGGCCACCGCTGCCCTGCCTTGGGAGGGGGGATAGGGCTGCCACGCCCCTCCCTCGCCCCTATATATAGTGGGGAGGTGCAGGGGGCAGCCAACCCTTCCGTGCTTGCCCCGTCTCCCTCCCGTTACTCCTCCTCCATGTTCCATCAGCGCTTGGCGAAGCCCTGCCGGAGTTCTGTTGCCACCACCACCACCACGCCATTGTATTGGTTCAGATCTCATCTACCTCCTCTCAGTCACTTGCTGGATCAAGAAGGAGAGGATGCTGCCGAGCCGTACATGTGCTAAACCGGAGGTGCCGCACGTGCGGTACTTAGATCGGATTGGATCGCGACACGAGTACGACTACACCAACCACGATCTCTAGATGGTTAACGCTTTCGGTCTACAAGGGTATGTGAATCATTGCTATACATCTCCTATATTAGATCTTGGGTATTCGTAGGAATTTTATTGATTTTCATGTTTCATTCCCCAACAGTGGTATTAGAGCTAGGTCTATGCGTAGATGTATATGCACGAGTAGAACACAAATTAAGAAGTTGTGGGCGTCGATATTCAAATTGCTTACTTCCCTTGTCTTATTTGGATTTGGCGGTGTTGTGGGATGAAGCGGCTCGGACCAACCTTACATGTCCACGCACATGAGACCGGTTCCACTGTTTGACATGCAACTTGTATTGCATAAAAGTGGCTTTGCGGGTGTCTGTCTCTCCCACTTTAGTTGAATCTGATTTGATGAGGGCGGTCCTTGTAGATGGTTAAAAGGCAACTTGTATTCACCATTGTGGTTTTGCGTAGATAAGAATGGTTCTTAAAGTTTGCCCTAGCAGCCACGTAAAAATTGCAACAACAAAGTAGAGGACGTCTAACTTGTTTTTGCAGGGCATGTTGTGATGTGGTATGGCCAAAACGTGATGTGATATATGTTGATGTATGAGATGATCATGTTTTGTAATAGGTTCATGACTTGCATGTCAATGAGTATGACAACCAGCACGAGCCATAGGGTTGTCTTTAATTTATTGTATGACCTGCGTGTCAACAAATAACGCCATGTAATTGCTTTACTTTTTCGCTATGCGTTAGCAATAGTTGTAGAAGCAATAGTTGGCAATACAACCATGTGACGACATGATGATGGAGATCATGGTGTCATGCCGGTGACGATGGAGATCATGTCGGTGCTTTGGAGATGGAGATCAACAGCACAAGATGATAATGGCCATATCATGTCACATATTTTGATTGCATGTGATGTTTATCTTTTATGCATCTTATTTTGCTTAGGATGACGGTAGCATCATAAGATGATCCCTTCACTGAATTTCAAGATAAATGTGTTCTCCCTAAGTATGCACCATTGCGAAAGTTCGTCGTTTCGAAACACCTCGTGATGATCGGGTGTGATAGACTTTACGTTCACATACAACGGGTGTAAGCCAGTTTTACACATGTGGAATACTTGGGTTAAACTTGATGAGCCTAACATGTACATACATGGCCTAGGAACACGGAGGAACGAAAGGTTGAACACGAGTCATATAATAGATATGATCAACATGGAGATGTTCACCATTGATGACCACCCCACCTCACATGATGATCGAACATGGGTTGGTTGATATGGATCATGTGAACACTTAGACAACTTGAGGGATGTTGATTTAAGTGGGAGTTCACTAGTAATTTGATTAACTGAAGCCATTATCATGAACATAGTCTAAATTGTCTTTGCAAAATTATGTCGTAGATCAATGGCTCGCGTTGTAGGTCCCCTGAATTTTAATGCGTTCCTAGAGGAAGAAAAGTTGAAAGATGATGGAAGCAACTATACAGACTGGGTCCGTAATTTAAGGATTATCCTCATTGCTGCATAGAAGGCTTATGCCCTTAATGCACCACTTGGTGATGCACCCCCTCAAGGCTCGCTTGCAGAAGTTATGAACGTCTGGCAGACATGTTCTAATGACTACTCGATAGTTTAGTGCGCCATGCTTTACGGCATAGAACCAGGGCTCCAAAGACATTTTGAGCACCATGGAGCATATGAGATGTTCCAGGAGCCGAAATTGGTATTTCAGGCTCAGGCCCAGGTTGAGAGGTATGACACCTCTGACAAGTTCTTTAGCTGCAAGATGGAGGAGAACAACTCCGTTAGTGAGCATGTACTCAGAATGTCTGGGTACTACAACCACTTGAATCAATTGGGAGTTAATCTTCAAGATGAAGTAGCGATTGATAGAGTTCTTTAGTCACTGCCACCAAGCTACAAGGGCTTTGTGATGAACTATAATATGCAAGGGATGGAGAAAATGATCCCTGAGCTCTTCGCGATTCTTAAGGCTGTGGAGGTAGAAATCGAGAAAGAGCATCAAGTGTTGATGGTCAATAAGACCACCAGTTTCAAGAAGGGTAAGGGAAAGAAAGGGACCTTCAAGAAGAATGGCAAGACAGTTGCCACTCCCATGAAGAAACCCAAGGCTGGACCCGAGCCCAAGACTGAGTGCTTCTATTGCAAGGAGAAGGGCCACTAGAAGCGGAACTGCCCCAAGTACTTTGCAGATAGAAGGCTGGCAATGTCAACAGAGGTATATTTGATATACATGTTATTGGTTTGTACCTTACTAGTGCTCGTAGTAGCGCCTAGGTATTTGATACTAGTTCGGTTGCTAATATTTGTAACTCGAAACATGAGTTGTGGATGAAACGGAGACTAACTAAGGGCGAGGTGACAATGCGCATCGAAAATGGTTCAAAGGTTGACGTGATCGTCATCGGCTCACTACCTCTACATTTACCTTCGGGATTAGTTTCAAAGCTAAATAATTGTTATTTGGTTCCTGCGTTGAGCATGAACATTATATCTGGATCTTGTTTATTGTGAGACGGTTATTCATTTAAGTAGAGAATAATGGTTGTTCTATTTATATGGATAATATCTTTTACAGTCATGCACCCCTTGTGAATGGTTTATTCTTGTTGAATCTTGATCGTGGTGATACACATATTCATAACATTGATGCCAAAAGATGCAAAGTTAATGATTGTTAGGGAATATTTCTCCCTCTGTGGTTTTGGTGATTAATAACAATACACTTTGCGGATTAACCGTGTGTATCGAACTTTTTCAGAGTATATCCTAGTGGTACAAGATGGTTTATTACCCCTCGGTGGCGTTAAGTGAAGACGGTGTTTCTCCTGACGATTTCATTTTGGTGGTTTGAGTCGTAGGGAACCCGTACTATTAAGAGGAGGTCCGCGTTGGAAAGGTATAGGCGGAATCAACACGTACATAGCCTCACATGCACCCACTTTGCATTTCCACTTCCCTGGAGCCATCTAACTATTTTCTGAGATGACTAGAAGTAGCACGCAAGTGGTAGTACCGCTAGTACCAACAGTAGTACGGCTCCATGGTACTACCGCTGCTACTATCGGACCACTACCGCTTAGGGGATTCCTTCGTTTGCAACTTTTGGTTGCCTTCTCAAGAATTCACTATACTAGAGTGGCAGTAGCATGGTAGTACCGCTTAGGCGGTACTACCGCCCTTACTACCACTGGCAGTACCACTTGAGTTTTCCCCCTATGCTTGTTCCCGTTTCTCTTTTCCCTTAAGCGGTACTAGAGCGACCCTAGAGCGGTAGTACTGCTTGGCACGGTACTGCCGCCCTAGCTCGCCCTATTACTGTTGCATAGTATAGCTCAGTTTCTCAAAGCGGTAGTACCGCTTGGGGCTCTGGTAGTACCGCGCAAGCGGCACTATCGCCCTCTGGTTCCTCTGTTGACTGGCTTGGACAGTGTAGTACCACCTAAGTGGTAGTACCGCTGCTAGGAGCGGTAGTACCGCTTAGCTGCTGGCTGAGGGCAGAAAATGGTTGGATTCTTCCCCACTATATAAAGGGGGTCTTCTTCCCCAAGAAGACTCACCTCTTCTTTCCCCAAGCTTCATTGTTGCTCCAAAGCTCATTTTCGCGCGATCTCTCTCCCTAGCCAATCAAACTTGTTGATTTTCTAGGGATTGGTTGAGAAGGCCCCGATCTACACTTCCACCAAGAGAAATTTGATTCCCCCACTAATCCCTTGTGGATCTTGGTACTCTTGGGTGTTTGAGCACCCTAGACGGTTGAGGTCACCTCGGAGCCACATTCCATCATGGTGAAGCTCCGTGGTATCATTGGGAGCCTCCAATTCGGTTGTGGAGAGAGCCCCAACCTTGTTTGTAAAGGTCCGGTCGCCGCCTTCAAGGGAACCACTAGTGGAATCACGGCTTCTCACATTGTGTGAGGGCGTGAGGAGAATAAAGTGGTGCTAGTGGCTTCTTGGGGAGCATTGTGCCTCCACACCGCTCCAACGGAGACATCCTTCCTCTCAAAGGGAAGGAACTTCGGTAACACATCCTCGTCTCCCCCGATTCCACTTGTGGTTATCTCTTACCTTTACTTTGTGCAAACTTTACTTGTGTCATATCTCTTGCTTGCTTGTGTTGCTTGTGTTGCTTGCATCATATAGGTTGCTCACCTAGTTGCATATCTAGACATCCTATTTGTTGCAAACCCTAATTTGTTAAGAAAAGCTAAAAATTGGTAGTTGCCTATTCACCCCCCTCTTGTCAACCATATCGATCCTTTCAATTGGTATCAGAGCCTCGTCTCTTTGTTAAGGGTTTCACCACCCAAAGAGTATGGTTGACATAGGGGAGGAAGTGCCCGAGGCCATGGAGTTGACTTCGATCACATGAGATGACTTAAATGAAGCTATGGCTTCACTTAAGATGCCTATGACGACCGAACTCAAGTCCATGCTAAAAGAATTGCTTGAGTGGTTGAAAACTTCTCCCGATCCGTTGCTTGTGGTTAGTCCCACCGCATCGGAGTCAGAGGCCAATTCCGGTAAGGAAGCAGCTAATGGTACTCATACCTCCTCCCCTCAAAACAAGAATGGGACAAGAACCTTTGCCTCGATTCCCCCACCCCTGGTCTATGGAGGACCGGTCCCTACACCGCATATTAATAACCTTGGTCCTCCTCCTAAGCTTGTAAAGGGTGATTTTGCTAATTGGGTTTTTCGCATCAAGTCTCATTTGAATCACAGCTCAACAAATCTTTGGAGAATCATCGAGCAAGGCTTCTACCTGCATGATCCAAACAACTTCACCCAAAGAGAAGAGGCGGACAATCAATACAATCACTCTGCCTTGTTCATCCTTCAAGCCGCGGTTCCTCCCGAAGATCTATCTCACTTGCGCCCCGTCACACGTGCAAAGGATTGTTGGGAACACATCAAATCATTATACAAGGGGAGCTCAAGCATCCAACGGTCCAAGTTTGAAGTGGTCCTTGATGAGGCCGATGAATTTGTGATGCCAGAAGATGAGGATCCTCGTGATCTCTACCGGAGGGTGACAATTCTTGCGGTTGCTCTCCAAGATCATGGGAGCAAGGATACGGATGACAATTGGATCAAGCGCAAGTTTCTCAAGGCCATCATGCCATTCAACAAGGCCATGTCCTCCATGATTCTTCAAAGGCCGGATTTCCACACCTTGTCTTCAAGTGAAGTGTTGGATGAGTTCATTGCCATGAACATCATGAACAAGACCGCCGACAATGCTCTAGCTCGTATCCGGTCAAAGAAAGCCTCACCCAACCTTGCCTTGAAGGCTAAGGACATTCCGGAAGAAGAAGAGGAGGAAGAAGAGGAGAGTTGCCCCGAAGACACCAAATATGCTTACCACGAGCACATGGCTCTTGTGTCAAGGAAATTTTGGGGCAACAAGAGGAACTCCAGGCCCAACTTCACCAAGAACAACTCAAGTGGTCTAAAGAACAAGCAACGAGTGAGGACTTGCTACAATTGCGGCAATGTGAGTCACTTTGTGGTGGATTGTCCTTATGAGAAGAGGGAAGACAACGATGGCAAACTCATTCGCAAAGACAAAGCCAAGTCCTTCCCAAACAAGAACAACTTCACCAAGAAGATTCCTCCAAAGGGATTGATGGCACAAGAAGAGTACGTCTCCGATGATGATGATGAAGATATAAGTGGTGAAGGAATGGCAACGGCAACCTTGGCCATTGCCACCTCTTCCCCCTCCAAGGCATCTCTCTTCGGCGCCCCCAACGAGAACCTCATTGCCAAGTGCCTCATGGACAAAGGTATCAATAAGGTAACCCTCAACATCAAAACCACCATCACTACTAATCCTTCATTGTTAGATTGTGTAGATGATAGTGAGGTGGTGAAAGTTGATGAGAATGGGTTTGACAAATTCTTGAGTAACCTCAAGGTTGAATCCAAGAAGCACTTTGTTGCTCTCTTGGAACAACTTGGTGAGGCCAATGATATCATTGAGTCTCATGAGGATACAATCTCCAAGTTGGAAGGGCATAGTCGTGACTATGCCAATGAGATAGCGGATCTTTCCATTGCTCTTGAGGAAGAGCGAGGTCTTCGTTTGGCTTTTGAGGAGTCCCACAACGTTGACCTTGCTAAATTACAAAAGGATCTTGATCATGCTAGTGTCCTTACTCGTGTGCTTAAATCCGAGAAAGTTGCACTTGGGGTTGGCCATGATACACTCAAGGAAGAGTTTGACACGCTTGACAAGGCTCACAAGGTCTTGAAGGGTGTTCATGCCTCTCTCAAGGAGTCTCATGATCAACTCCAAGTGAAGCTAACCAAGGAGATATCCACGTGTCCTCCATTTGTTCTAATTGATAATGCCCATGCTACTAACCCTTGTTGCGAGCATGTGCATCTTGTGGAGGAGAATGCCAAGTTGAAAGAGGAACTTGAGAAGGGCCTTGGGACATGCATACAAGGCGAGAAGAACCTAAATGACCTTTTGAGTAATCAAAAGGAAGTTATGGGAAAGGAAGGACTTGGGTTTGTACCCAATTCAAGGAAGAAGAAGAAGAACAAGACCAAGCAACCTATCCCACTTAAGGAAGCCTTTGTCAAGGCGGGTGAGGGTACTCATGAGAAGAAGAAGAGCAAGGAAGTGGGTGGTAATGCCAAGAAGGGCAAAACCGCCCCTACCAACCGGGTCGGTGACTTTAACCCCTCATATGTGTTGTGCCATGCTAGTGATGGGCATGTTTATGCCAAATTTGCAGGTTTCTTATGAGTACATTGAATGGTCTATTTGGGTTCCTAAGACCCTTGTTGCTAACCTCAAAGGACCCATTCAAAAATGGGTACCTAAATCCAAGCATTGATTCCTTGTAGGAGTTTGCTTCCGGTGGGGTGTCATGGTTGCTCAATACTAGTCGAAGAGGCCCTTGGAGCTCCTTCACATGGATCTCTTTGGTCCTCCATCCATTGATAGTCTTGGGGGAAGAAAGTATTGCTTGGTGATTGTGGATGATTAGTCAAGATACACATGGGTATACTTCTTCAAGAGGAAGACTGAGGCCCAACAAACCGTCATCGACTTTGCTAATGAAGCTCAACGTCAACATGAAGCAAAGACATTGATGATTAGAAGTGACAATGGCACCGAGTTCAAGAACTACACCTTGGATGAGTTTCTTAGCGATGAGGGGATCAAGCACCAATATGCCGCACCCTATACCCCTCAACAAAATGGTGTGGCGGAGAGGAAGAACCGGACGTTGATGGATGTGGCAAGGACCATGATGGCGGAATTCAAATCTCCGTATAACTTTTGTGCCGAAGCCATCAACACCGCATGTCATGCATCCAATCGGCTCTACCTCCGCAAAGGCTTGAATAAGACTCCATATGAGATACTTACCCATAACAAGCCCAACCTCAAGTACTTCCGGGTGTTCGGTTGTAAGTGTTTCATTCTCAAGAAAGGTGTTCATTTGTCTAAATTTGAACCTAGAGCTCAAGAAGGCATATTTGTTGGTAATGCTACAAACTCTCATGCTTACCGTGTCCTCAATAAGTCCAATGGACTCATTGAGGAGACATGTAATGTAGAGTTTGATGAAAATAATGGCTCCCAAGTGGAGCAAAGTGGTCTTTGTGATGTAGGTGATGAAATTCCTCCCCAAGCCATAAGAAGAATGGGGATTGGTTAAATACTCCCCATTGAGGAACCCCTTGTGGCCGAAGGAGAAGGATAAAGCTCTACTCAAGTGGAGCCATCACCAACACTTTCCGAAGAACAAAGTGAAGGCCCTCACCCAAATGAACAAGATCAAGGGAAAGATCAACCTCATGGAGATGGTGATACACCAAATGATGCCCAAGATCAAGTTCATGACTCCGAGCAAGTTCAAGATGAAGCGCAAGCTCATGATCAAGAGCAAGCTCAAGTCGGTGCTCAAGATGATCAAGATGATGATCCTCAAATGCCCATTGAGTAACTTTTGGAGTGCCGTGTCGCCAAGGTGGCTTCCAAGATCAAGCATCAACAACATGTCATGGAGAATGTGGTTGGAAGCTTTAGAAAAGGGGTAACTACTCATAGACAATTGTCAAACTTTTGTGAGAATCACCTGCTTATTTCGTGTGTTCAACCCCAAAAGGTACATGAGGTGCTCGATGATGTGGATTGGCTTGAAGCCATGCATGATGAACTCAACAACTTTGAGCGCAACCAAGTTTGGGAATTAGTGCCAAGGCCAACGGAGGAACACAATGTCATTGGGACCAAATGGATTTTCAAGAACAAGCAAGATGCGAACGGTGTGGTGGTTCAAAACAAGGCAAGATTGGTGGCACAAGGCTACTCCCAGGTCGAGGGTATCGACTACGATGAAACCTTTGCCCCTAGTGGTCGTCTTGAATCTATTTGCATGTTGCTTGCATATGCATCTCATCATGATTTTAAGTTGCAACAAATGGATGTGAAGAGTGCATTTCTTAATGGTCCTTTGAATGAGTTGGTATATGTCAAACAACCCCCGGGATTTGAGGATCCTATGCTCCCCAATCATGTATACAAACTAAAGAAGGCGCTCTATGGCCTTAAACAAGCCCCATGTGCATGGTATGAGCACCTTACCGAGTTGTTGCAAGATCGTGGGTTTGAAATTGGGAAAATTGATCCCACTCTTTTTACTAAGAGGGTCAAAGGGGATTTGTTCATATGCCAACTATATGTTGATGATATTATATTTGGTTCTCCTAACAATGCTTTCAGTGATGAGTTTGCCGCACTAATGACCGAGAAGTTTGAGATGTCTATGATGGGAGAGTTGAATTTCTTTCTTGGGTTCGAAGTCAAGCAAAGGAGAGAAGGAACGTTCATCAAGCAAGCCAAGTATACCCAAGACATGTTCAAGAAATTCAAGCTCGATGATGTCAAGCCCGTCAAGTTTCCCATGCCCACCAAATGCAAGCTTGACAGTGATCCCAATGGTAAAGCGGTGGATCAAAAGGTATATCGCTCCATGATTGGATCCTTGCTTTACCTTTGTGCATCTAGACTGGATATCATGTTGAGTGTGGGAATTTGTGCACAGTTTCGAGCCACACCTAAGGAAAGCCACTATGTGGCGGTCAAGCGAATCATTCGATATTTGGCTCATACCCCAAACTTTGTCTTATGGTATCCCAAAGGAGCAAGCTTTGATCTCATGTGTTATTCAGACTTGGAATGGGCGGGAGACTATGTGGAGAGGAAGTCAACTGCTGGAGGGTGCCAATTCCTTGGTCACTCTTTGGTGAGTTGGTCTTCGAAGAAGCAAAATTGTGTGTCTCTCTCCTCCACCGAGGCCGAGTATGTAGTCGCCACAAGTTGTTGTGCACAATTGCTATGGATGAGGCAAACTTGAAAGGATTATGGTGTCACTTATGACAAAGTGCCTCTTCTATGTGACAATGAAAGTGCTATCAAGATTTCATACAATCCGGTGCAACATAGCAAGACGAAGCACATTGAGATTCGTCATCATTTCATCCGGGATCACATCAAGCATGGAGATATTGAGATCATCTACATCAACACTCAAGAGCAACTAGCGGATATTTTCACCAAGCCTCTAGATGAAGCAAGATTTCGCGAGTCAAGGCATGAGCTAAATATCATTGATTCGAGCAATGTGGCTTGAATCTAGGCATATCCCACCGCATTCATCATTTTATTTTGTTCTAGATGTAGGCATGGACATAGGGGGAGTGTTGTTCTCTCAATGAACTCTCCCTCCCCCCATTATGTATAAATTGATCAAGTCTTTCACATTAGCCATTTTTCATGGTACTTGTGCTTCAAAGATGAGTTTTGGTCATGGGCCCAAGGTTAAAATCTTTGCGGTGCCATACCAATTGACTCAAACATAGGTGGCTCCGGCCACCGCCCTCTCTTTAAGAGGTTACTTCTCGACTTGGCTTTAATTGCTTTATCTTGTCTTTTGGACTTTGTGTGTGATTTGAGTCTCTCCAAGTTTGCCCTCGTTTTGTTTGTTATTTTGATCTTGGAGTGACTCTTCCCATTTGCTGGTGTTTTTGAGTCCCCAACCCAAGCCTTTTCATTCCTCAAACCCTTTGTTTTCATAAGCCATATCATTTATCCTGGTTGTTCTGTCCCTGTAAGCGGTACTACCACTCCAAGCGGTACTACCGCCCCTGTCCACGGTACTACCGCTTGAGCAGTACTACTAGGCCTTCTGCCGACAGTAGTACCGAGGCGGTACTACCGCCCTGTAGGGTGGTACTACCTCTTAGGGGATTTCGTGGGGGTATGTGTATCGGGCAGGGGGAGTTCCAACGCCCCCATACCCTTTCACTCTTATCCCCACATCTCCCTCTCTCACACAGGCGGCCAAGAACTGCCCCGACCGCCGCTCCGGCTCGCCTATTCCGTGCTGTCTTCCTCGATTCCATCCAGTGGGATTGTTCCCCACCATCTCCTCTCATCATGGACCCCAGTATTGGCCCCATTCGTCTCTCCTATGGTTCTCTCTTTTGAATCTAGGTTTTTAGGGCAATGCTTGTGTTCATGGGGATTTTTGGCTAAATCCTGACTTGACTAGGACGTGGAATGACTGCTAGATAGGAGAAACAAAGTTTTAGGTTGTTATTTTTGAATTTGGGATCTCCGGTACTTCTGGATCTTAGGACGGTTGTTCACTCCTGTCACCGGGCGTTCTTGATAACCCACAAGTATAGGGGATTGCAACAATTTTTTAGGGTAGAGTATTCAACCCAAATTTATTGATTCGACACAAGGGGAGCCAAAGAATATTCACGAATATTAGCAGTTGAGTTGTCAATTCTACCACAACTGAAGGACTTAATATCTGTAGCAAAGTATTTAGTAGCAAAGTAGTATGGAAGTAACACACTTCTCCGGATTCAGTTTCAAGTTGATCTTTCGTAGATTAGCAAATGTCTCTTCTAAATCATGGATGAGGGTTGATCTGTCCTTGGTCTTGACCACAATATCATCCATATAGGCTTCAATGTTCCTGTGCAACTGTGGTTCAAAGCCAATCTGGACTGCTCTTGCAAAAGTGGACCCGGCACTCTTCAACCCGAAAGGCATGCGCACAAAGCAGTACGTGCCACATGGGGTGATGAATGAGGTCTTTTCTTCGTCTTCCTTGGACATAAAAATCTGATGGTATCCAGAGTATGCATCCAGAAAAGAGAGCAACTCACATCTTGATGTAGAATCCATGATTTGGTCGATGCGCGGCAAGGGAAATGGGTCCTTTGGGCATGCCTTGTTCAGATCCGTAAAATCTATGCAAAGCCTCCATTTTCCATTAGCCTTGCGCACAACCACTGGGTTTGCTAACCATGATGGATGCAGTACTCCTCTGACCAAACCAGCTGCTTCAAGTTTCTTGATTTCCTTGGCAATAAACTGCTGCCGCTCCAAGGCCTGCTTCCGAACTTTCTGCTTGACGGGCCGGGCATGTGGGCAGACAGCAAGGTGGTGCTCGATTACCTCCCTGGGAACACCGGGGATATCAGATGGTTGCCATGCAAACACATCAATATTCGCCCACAAGAAGGCAACGAGCGTGCTTTCCTATTTGTCATCAAGGGTGGCGCTGATAGTGAAAGTACCATCAGCGCCAGCCAGCCCTACCGTGACCTTTTTCACTTGGGGTGGAGCAGCCTTGGATCTCTTGCTGTTGGAACTCTATGGCATGTCATCAACGGGCGCGGCACATTCCATAGAGGTACGCTTCGCGGATTCCTTGCTAGTGCCTCTGCTATGCTTTTCCTTGGTGGGAACTGTGGCTTCCGCAACCTCTGCCGCGACCGCATCCTGGTACATCTTATCCACGCAAATAATTGCGTCTTTCTTGTCCGACGGAACGGAAATGACGCCCATCGGCCCTGGCATCTTCAAGGTGTTGTAGGCATAGTGGGATGCTGCCATGAATTTGGCCAGGGCCGGGCGTCCAAGGATGCCATTGTATGGCAGGGGGAGGTCAACCACATCAAACACAACTTTCTCAGTCCGGTAGTTCAACTCTCCTCCAAATGTCACTGGCAACGTAACCTTTCCCTTAGGATGCCTCCTGCCGGGATTGACTCCTTGAAATGTGCCTGTGGCCTTAAGTTCTTCCTCTGCTATCTGGAGTTTGCTGATAACCTTTGGGGAAATCAGATTCAACCCGGCCCTGCTGTCAACCAGCATCTTTGTGACCTTGAGGTTGCGAATTGTTGGTGAGACCAACAACGGCAAGCACCCTACCGCAGTAATGCGGTCGGGGTGGTCATCTTCATCAAAGGATGGGCGTGCGTGACCACTTGAGCGGCTTCCGAGAATCTGCCGCTGGCTCCATGGTATTGACTTCACGCGCCCACTATTTAAGTTGGCGGTCAGAGGAGTGCAAAGATGCACCCCCGTCAATGCACAGGGCGTCAGTGGCTTTCTGGAACTCCTGCTCGCTGGTTTCCTCTTCATTCCCTCCATCACTCTCATTACTGCAATCCTCCTTCTCTCGGCCCTTGGCGGGTTTCCCTTGGTTCCGAGGAGCCTTGCCGGGGCAATTTGCTTCACCACCCCGATCCTTCCCGCCAGCGCCATTCTGACCTTTTTCCTTATCGCGCTTCTCATACTCAGCCTTCTGTCTCTTGACGAGCTGCTCAACCTGATGACACTCCTGGAGATCATGGCCCTTGGTCCGATGAATCTTACAGTACGGCCCATCACTTTTCCCAGCTTTCTCGGCAGCCGCCGCCTCCCGGCAGTCAGCGCATGCGGTAACCTCCTTGCCGGGGGCTTCAGCCTTGGCCTTCTTGCCGGTACTAGGCGTGCCTGATCCCTCAACAACCATCACTGTCTTATCCTTACGCTTCTTGTTGCGCTTCTTGTTCTTCTTCTTCTTACTGATGGTTTCATCGTCATCTTTTGAGTCGATGTCGATGCAGTCTTCCTCTCCAGGAAGTTTCCTCCCCTCCTCCACCTGAGCACATTAGTCCACCAAAGTGTAGAGCTCCTTCACAGTCTTGGGCAATCGAACATTCATCTTGGAACGCATCCTGCAGTTGCGCACGTTGGATTGGAAGGCAGCTATCACGGCAGTTGGGTGGATATCTGGGATATTTCTGTGGACTCGACTGGATCTCTGCAAGTACTTCCATAGAGTTTCTCCTTCTTTCTGCTGGAGAAGCTGCAAGTCGCTAGGCCGCCCTGGTTCTTGATGGCCGCCCGTGAAGGCACCAATGAACTCGTGGCACAGGTCAGCCCAAGTCGAAATGGAGTTCTCCGGCAGGTGCATCAGCCAAGACCTCACATTTGACTTGAGAGCCAAAGGGAAGTAGTTGGCGAACACCTTCTCATCTCTTCCCCCGGCACCTTGAACAGCGATGGTGTAGATGCTCAAGAACTCTGCTGGGTTTAGTCTCCCATTATACTTCTCGGGTATCTCTGGCTTGAACGTGCGAGTGGACGGCCAACGGACTTACTACAGGTCACGGGTGAAGGCAGGGCATCCAACCTCGAAAGGCAGGCACCCGCTATCTCCAAGCGTGGGCTCGTCAACGTCGGGGCCATCATGCATATTGGACCGGCGGGGGTTGTCGCGGTGCCGCTCGTCGATGACGTGCGTGCCTTCCCATCGCCTGCCCTCTGGGGCACACTGTCGGCCTTGACGTGCTCGAGGGTCTGATGAGGACCTCGAGATGTCGTCGGGTGCTTGGTTTTGCGGCTCCCGGGCGGCTTGCCATGGTGGGGATTGCACTGTGAGGGTGTCCCCTCCGGCATGACCAGCCGGACGAGCCGTCATTGCTGCCTGGGAAGGCCATGGCGGTCCGGCCCGCTGTGATTCTTCCGCCTCGGCAAAACCAATCAAACTTTGGACGGTGGCTCGCCACTCATCCATCTGGTCTGCCGCCGGTGGAAATCTCAACAGCAGTTGGGCTCGTGCCATGGCCTCTGAGGCAGTGCTTAGCATAGGTGATGACGATGTAGATCGTAGTGTCACTCAGCTCCTGAGGTTGCCGGTGGCGACTGCGACGCGCCCTTGCTGCTGTGAACCAGCTGTTTGGACGGCATGGTGACGCGGTGGAGGTGCCTGAGGGCCAGCGGCTCCGTTTGGCACAGTAGCTGGGTCAGCCCGCCCCAGGGGTGGTGCACGCCCTGCGGTTGCGCCCGCAGCGTGGGTGGCCGGAGGGTTGCGATTCGCCCCAGAACGAGCATCATCACTGTGGCTGTGCCCGTTGGCGAGGCGAAGGGGTTCAGGCGGAATGGTCCCTCCATCCGTACCCCGTGGAGCATGGCCGTTGGGATGTTGCTGATGCTGTCCTTCCCCGGTACCTCCTGTTCCTGCTTTGGCCGTGGGGAAGGTGGTGACGGCGCCGCCTGCACCGACCACGTCCCCCGTAGTATCCACACCCTCGCGAGCCACCACATTCCCCACGACGTCGGCGGTCGCGGGTGGCGGAGCCTTCGAGGTGGACGGGTGATTTGCAGCTCCGGGCTTCCTCTTGGGCGCCATAGTCGATGACGCCATCGACGATGAAAATGTCGATGAAGATGACGCGCAGCGTACGCTCTCGGTTTCGCGCAAGTGATCCCCCTACCTGGCGCGCCAAAGGTGTCGTGGGAAACCATGGCCACCTATGGTTCCATGAGCCCCTTTTGGTTTGGCGGGGGGATGGGCACGTTGCACAAAGAGCGGAGAAGCATCGCGCAGCATGACAGAGATCACACGGGCAGTCTTTACCCAGGTTCGGGCCGTCGTGAGGCCTAAAACCCTACTCCTGCTTTGGTGGATTGATGGTGGATAATGGTGGTGAACATAGCACACTCGCCCGGCAAGGTCGCTCTAGGGGCGAGAGTGGCTACGCTTGTATGGATATGCAAGGGTCCAACTATTTCTACGGTCGCCATGGGCCTTATTTTGTAGATTAAGGGGTCACCACAGTGGCAAATCAGTCTTTGCGTACTGATTAGATAGCTAACAGTGCTATCATATCTAACTCTGTAGGTTGACGGAGCGCATGAAATGTGCCGCTCAGTGTCACATCATAGCTTGCCCGGCAGGCCCTGCCGGGCTGTTTTGCCAGCTTCGCGCCTACTCGCTTAACACGTCTCAGGACGGGTGTCATAATGTGAGATTGTTCGATATATAGTATGGTTTCGATTGTTTGATATTTAGCTGTGAGTTGCAAACGCCACGCATTATCACATTATAGTATAACATGTCCAAAACCACACCACGCGTATCACCGCTATATTCATGCATGCATAGGTTTATAACACTATGATCTCTTATTCAAATATATGAATCCACTTTCATATCGAATTATGATCTATAAGCGCGTGTGTGGATCACACCATAGGGTTAGTAGTATGTTTATAGGACTATGCATTGGAGGGCAAGGGTGACAGAAGCTTCTTCCTAAACATAGAAATTGATGCATACGGGATTGAAGGGGGACCAATATATATCTTATTGCTATGGTTGGGTTTTACCTTAATGAATGTTAGTAGTTGTGGATGCTTGCTAATAGTTCCAATCATAAGTGCATAGAGTTAGTAAGGGGTGACATGCTAGCAGTGGCCTCTCCCACATAAAAACTTGCTATCGGTCTAGTAACGTAGTCAATTACAAAGGGCATTTCCCTAAATCCTACCACCACTAATCCACACTCGTTTTACTAAACTTAATTGTTTCTTTATTTAAACAACACCTAACTTTTATTTTCACGTTCTTTATTATCTTGCAAGCCTATCCACACCTACAAAGTACTTCAAGTTTTATTCTTTTCTAGGTAAAGCAAATGTTAAGTGTGCGTAGAGTTGTATCGGTGGTTGACAGAACTTGAGCAAATATTTGTTCTACCTTTAGCTCCTCGTTGGGTTCGGCACTCTTATTTATCGAAAAAGGCTACAAACGATCCCCTAAACTTGTGGGTTATCAAGACCTTTTTCTGGCGCTGTTGCCGGGGAGCAATAGTGTGGGGTGAATATTCTCGTGTGTGCTTTTTTGCTTTATCACTAAGTAGTTTTTATTTTCTGTTCTAAGTTGTTCTCTATCTTTAGTTATGGATATGGAACACGAAATACAAAAAAAATAGTTGTATTTGCTACTCATGGAGATGGGGAACCTCCTAAAACCCTCGATGCTTGTTATGTGAAAAATATTAAACATTACTTTGATAATCCTGAGAAAACCCCATTCAACATGATAATGGGAGACACGTTGGATCAACGTGAATACTTTAGGGATTATCTCTTGACACAAGAAGGGAATCTGTTATGGGATCAAATTGATATGTTGCATTGGTATGCTTGGAATTTATGCCAGAGATATGATTATACTTGTTGCTCTAGGATGAAGGCACCACACCTTCGCTTTTCGTGCAAATTTAATGATAATGAAACCTTTAGCTTCTTATGCTAATGGTAGATATGATTACTATGATGTGGAACGAATAGAAGAATTTGTTGCTTTTAAGGGTGCTTTTGAAATTGAATCTATGTTTGAAAAGTATGAAGATTTTGATGATGCAGTTTATAGACCTGAAAATTTTGCTATACTTAAATATTGCTATGAGAATTATAAATATAATGCCGATATTAATGAGTTTATTGAGAAAGTCTCCGCTGTCCAAGAAGAGACATATATTTTGTGGGAAACTACGGAAGAAGAAACTGATGAAATTGTGAGCTCATTAGATGAAAAAGATGAGGAGGAGAGCGAAGAACAAAAGGAGGAAGAGCGGATTAGCTACCCACGCCCACCATCTATTGAGAGTAACTCTTCAACTCATACATTGTTTAATTTCCCTTCGTTCTTACCGAAGGATGAATGCTATGATAATTGCTATGATCCCTTGGATTCATTTAAAATATCCCTTTTTGATGAACTTGATGCTTGCTATGCTTGTGGCCATGATGCCAATTATGCTTATGGAGATGAACTTGCTATAGTTCCTTATGTTAAGAATGAAATTGTTGCTATTGCACCCTCGCATGATAGTCCTATTCTCTTTTTGAATTCTCCAAACTACACTATATCGGAGAAGTTTGCTCTTATTATGGATTACATTGATGGGTTGCGTTCTACCATTACACATGATGATTTTGATGAATATAATATGCATGTTCTTGCTGCTCCTACTTGCAATTCTTATGAGAGAGGAACTACATCTCCGCCTCTCTATGTTTCCAACACAATAAAATTGCAAGAAACTGCTTATGCTATGTATTGGCATTTACTTGATGTGAATGAATTATTCTTTTATGACATGCCGATGCATAGGAAGAGAGTTAGACTTCGCCATTACATGATATATGTTGCTTTGTGCTCACTACTAAATTATAAATCATTGTTAATTAAAATTGGCTTTGATATACCTTGGGATCCGGGTGGATCCGTTACTTGAGCACTTTATGCCTAGCTTAATGGCTTTAAAGAAAGCGCTGCCAGGGAGACAACCAGAAAGTTTTAGAGAGTTATTTATTTCTGTTGTGTGCTTTTATAAAGTTTAAAAACAAAAAAATATAGAGGGGAACTTAAAAACTTTTTCAAAAAGAGAAGTGATTGGAAGCTTATGCATTGGAGAAGTGAGGGTCGACCTTGAACACTTGTGTTCATGCTCATGGAAACAATGTAGCATTTTTCATGGAAGTTTCTCACAAAAATAATTATCCCCTTGTACAAATCCATTGTATTATAAAAATAATGTGCCAAGATTTGCCTTTGGGATGATTAGATTGCTTGTTGGTATGTGCGGTGTAAAAACAGAAACTTTGGTTGTAGTGCCCGAATTAACGTTTTTTACTGGAATGTCAAAACCTTCTGAAATTTTTACACAGTACTGCTGTGCAAAATGTTATTTTGTCCTACTTTGTCAGAATTTTTAGAGTTACAGAAGTATGGTCAATGTTCAGATTGCTACAGACTGTCCTGTTTTTTGACATATTCTGTTTTTGATGCATTGTTTTGCTCGCTTTGATGAAACTATCGATTGTATCGGTGGTATAAGCCATGAAGAAGGTATAATACAGTAGCGACAATGAAAAAACAAAATATGAATGGGTTTGCAACAGAACTTAAAGTAGTGATTTGCATTTTTATACTAACGGATCTCACGAGGTTTTTGTTGAGTTTTGTGTGGATGAAGTGTTCAAAGATCGTGGAGGTCTCGATATGAGGAGAAGGAGGAGAGGTAAGAGTTCAAGCTTGGGGATTCTCAAGGCACCCCAAGTAAATATTCAAGGAGACTCAAGCGTCTAAGCTTGGGGATGCCCTGGAAGGCATCCCATCTTTCTTCAACAAGTATCGGTATGTTTTCGTTTTCGTTTCGTTCATGTGATATGTGTAAATCTTGGAGCATCTTTTGTGTTTAGTTTTCACTTTTCTTATATGCACCATGCTCGTATGAGATAGTGCATGGTTGATTTATAGAATGCTCATTGCACTTCACTTATATCATTTGAGTATGGCTTTATAGAATGCTTCATGTGCTTCACTTATATCATTTCAAGTTTGGATTGCCTGTTTCTCTTCACATGAAAAAACGTTATTGGTAGAATGCTCTTTTGCTTAACTTATACTTATTAGAGCATGGTCTTTTTTAGAACAAATTAAACTCTCATGCTTCACTTATATCTATTTAGAGAGTGAACAGGAATTTGTCATTTGCATGGTTAGTCATGAAATCCTACATAAAACATGTGGATCACTGAATAAGATATGTTTGATTCCTTGCAATAGTTTTATGATATAGAGAAGATAATATGTGGGAGGTACTAGTAAACGGTTGTGGTTAGTAAGAATATTGGTGTTAAGGTTTGTGACTCCCAAAGCAACGTATAGTCTCTCGTTATGCTATGAAGTTGGAGCATGATTTTTTATTGATTGTCTTCCTTATGAGTGGCGGTCGGGGATGAGCGATGGTCTTTTCCTACCAATCTATCCCCTAGGGGCATGCGTAGTAGTACTTTGCTTTGAGGGCTAATAAAATTTTGCAATAAGTATATGAGTCCTTTATGACTAATGTGATTCCATGGATTATACACACTCTTACCTTTCCGCAATTTGATAGCATCTTCGGTACCGTGCATTGCCCTTTCTCACCTCGAGAGTTGGTGCAAACTTCCCCGGTGCATCCAAACCCCGTGATATGATACGCTCTATCACACATAAGCCTTATTATATCTTCCTCAAAACAGCCACCATACCTACCTATTATGGCCTTTCCATAGCCATTCAGAGATATATTTCCAGGCAACTTCCACCGCTTTTGTTTTAATGACTTGAGCATTCATTTTCATATTGTTTTGCATGAACGTAAGATAGCTAGCATGATATTTCCATGGCTTGTCCCTTTTTTGATATCCATGTTATGCTAGATCTTTGCACATCCTGGTACACTCCCAGAGGCATTCATATAGAGTCATACTTTGTTCTAGGTATCAAGTTGTTATTTTTATTTCTTTTGAGTTCTAAGTAAATAGAAGTGTGATGATCATCATTATTCATTGATTTAGAGCATGTCCCAGTGAGGAATGGATGATGGAGACTATGATTCCCCCACAAGTCAGGATGAGGCTTTGGACAAATAAAAAAAAAGTGAGGCCAAAAAGAGCCTAAGAAAAAAAAAGAAAAAAAAAGAAAAAAATGAGGGAAAAGAGAGAAGGGGCATGCTAGTTCCACACTTGTGCTTCAAAGTAGCACCATGTTTTTCATATAGAGAGTCTCCTATGTTGTCACTTTCATATACTAGTGGGAAATTTTCATTATAGAGTTAGATGCACACCCACTTAGGTTTCATGATGAGCTCTCATACACTTATAGCTCTTAGTGCATTCATTGCATGGCAATCCCTACTCCTCGCATTGATATCAATTGATGGGCATCTCCATAGCCTGTTGGTTAGCCGTGTCGATGTGAGACTTTCTTACTTTTTTGTCTTCTCTATATTTACCCTTATCATCATACTCTATTCCACCCATAGTGTTATATCCATGGCTTGCGCTCATGTACTGCATGAGGGTTGAAAAAGCTGAAGTACGTTAAAAAGTATGAACCAATTGCTCGGCTTGTCATCGGGGTTGTGCATGATAAATACTTTGTGTCAAGAAGAAAGAGCATGACAAGACTTTATGATTTTATAGGGATAGCTTTCTTTAGCATTTATATTTTGAAAGACTTGATTCTTTGTTGGATGCCTGAGTATTGATGTCTTTATGTCAAATTATAGACTATTGCTTTGAATCACTTGTGTCTTAATATTCATGCCATGATTAGATATATGATCAAGATTATGCTAGGTAGCATTCGACATCAAAAATTATCTTTTTGTCATTTACCTACTCAAGGACAAGTAGGAATTAAGCTTGGGGATGCTGATACGTATCCGTCGTATCTATAATTTTTGATTGTTTCATGCCAATCTTATACAACTTTCACATATTTTTGGCAACATTTTCTATGATTTATTGGACTAACATATTGATCCAGTGCCAGTTCCTGTTTGTTGCATGTTTTTTGTTTCGCAGAATATGTGTATCAAACAAAGTCCAAATGCGATAAAAATTTACGGAGAATTATTTTGGAATATTTGTGATTTTTGGGAGGTGGAATCAACGGAAACGGGGGCCCACAACCACCATGAGACACCAGGGTGCGCCCCATGGCCCAGGCGCGCCGAGGTGGGTTATGCCCTCCTCATAAGTCAGTTGGAGCTCTACTTCGGGCGGAAGGAAGCTTATATCTGGAAAAAATCGTGTTAAAATCTCAGCACAATCGGAGTTGCCGATCTCCGGGAATAAAAGAAACGGTTTTTGGCCAGAAAACAGGAACACGAAACAGAAGAGAACAGAGAGGGAGATCCAATCTCGGAGGGGCTCCCGCCCCTCCGCCGCCATGGCAACCATGGAACAGAGGGGTAACTCTCCTCCCATCTAGGGGGAGGCCAAGGAAGAAGAAGAAGGAGGGGGGCTCTCTCCCCATCTCTCCTGGTGGCGCTGGAATGTCGCCGGGGCAATCATCGTGTGATGGCGATCTATTCCAACAACTCCGTCATCTTCACCAACATCTTCATAACCTTCCCCCATCTATATTCAGCGGTCCGCTCTCCCACAACCCCCTGTACCCTCTAATTGAACATGGTGCTTTATGCTTCATATTATTATCCAATGATATGTTGCCATCCTATGATGTCTGATTAGATTTTTGTTGTCCAACCTGTAATTGGTGAATTGCAATGGTTGGTTTAATTTGCTTGTGGTTATGTTGCTGTCCTTTGGTGCCTATCATATAAGCGTGCATGTGGATCACACCACAGGGTTAGTAGTATGTTGATAGGACTATGCATTGGAGGGCAAGGGTGACAGAAGCTTCTTCCTAAACATAGAAATTGATGCATACGAGATTGAAGGGGGACCAATATATATCTTAATGCTATGGTTGGGTTTTATCTTAATGAACGTTAGTAGTTGTGGATGCTTGCTAATAGTTTCATCATAAGTGCATAGAGTTCCAAGTAAGGGATGACATGCTAGCAGTGGCCTCTCCCACATAAAAACTTCCTATCGGTCTAGTAACGTAGTCAATTGCTAAGGGGCAATCCCGCAAATCCTACCACCAGTAATCCACACTCGTTTTACTAAACTTAATTGTTTCTTTATTTAAACAACACCTAACTTTTATTTTCATGTTCTTTATTATCTTGCAAACCTACACACACCTACAAAGTACTTCTAGTTTTATTCTTGTTCTACGTAAAGCAAACGTTAAGTGTGCGTAGAGTTGTATCGGTGGTTGATAGAACTTGAGGGAATATTTGTTCTACCTTTAGCTCCTCGTTGGGTTCGACAGTCTTTTTTATCGAAAAAGGCTACAAACGATCCCATATACTTGTGGGTTATTAGCCCCCGGTGTGGTGAGAAGTTTGGGCGAACCTTAGGGCATAACATAGCTCACTCGATTTGTTCAAAGACAAATCCTTCATATTACACAGTACAATGGCTAACGATTCTTGGTTTGAAGACCAGTCATCGGATCGCCGACCAGTTCTTGCCTATTATGACAGTCAGTTTTCAGCTTTCTCCACTCAACTACTTAACCGAACTAGGCGGAAGTACAATCGCAGTGGTTCTCCCTTTACCTCTTAGCTGAACATGCGGAACATAAGAAGGCAAGCACAGGAGCGGGGCAACCCAACTATTGACCCAAGACATTAGTCGGAACCGGTGCATATAATGTAATATCCAAGACGCTGAACATAGTGAAAAGAGAAAAAAGGTGTCGGCCTTGAATGTTTAGGGCGAGCGTCTGGGCCCCCGGTTTAATAACCAGCATATAAATAAAATCCGAAGTGTGTAACACTTTATTGGGGCGGATTCGAAGAGCGAAAAGGACCAATCAAGAAAAATACATCATAAGGAACTATAAGGGAACCGCAAAAAGGTTTGCTTTATTTGCAATAAGCTCATGACGTCTAGCCGTACAATTCTAACTGATGAACAAGACATCGGATAGGGATACATTTATATAAAAAAGATAATTTTACAGATGAAAGTTTTACGCAGGGCCTTGATGCGTGGGTTAACACCCGAACCATGCCCTACTGCATGTCTGCGCCTTTGCTTCTGCTAAGAGGGACAACTTTGTTGGATGGTTGTCCCATGACGGGTCCTCGACAGGGAGCTCTTGAGAGGTTGCTAAGTTGGTGGGGCTTGAAGCCGGATAGGTCCTAGATGGTACCTGTACATCGTCTGAAGACGCGTTTTTCCACAGTGTGGTCGAACCGAACTCTGGGTTGAGGCCCCACAGCTGCCCATGGAATTTTGAGCGTGAAGTTGTGACACCGAGGCACATGCAGCGTTCCTGTAGTGGGAAGGCCGTGGGGGCATATTCCTATGTGCATCGAACATAGGAAGGCCCCTTGGCCAAAGATAGGGCCCTTACTCGTTTGTTAGCTTCACGCGCTTTGGAGGAGAGTAGGCACTTTGGCCCTTCGTATTTGGCCGCCAACGCCGCAGTCTGTTCCTCAGTCCGAAGAGAGCGTTCTGTGTTGCCATTGACTCTGATGACGCCTCTTGGTCGGGACATCTTCAATTTGAGGTAGGCATAGTGGGGGACGACGTTGAAACGAGCGAACGCCATTCGTCCTAGGAGGGCGTGATAGCCGCTGTGGAAAGGGGCGATATCGAAGATCAAGTCTTCGCTCCGGAAGCTATCCGGAGAGCAGAATACTACTTCTAGGGTGAGAGTGCCAGAGCAACGGGCTTCAATTTTGGGGATAACCCCCTTGAAGATTGTGTTGCTTGGTTTGATCCTTGATAGATCAGATTAAGGCTGCTGCCTCCGTCTATTAGGACTCTAGTGAGGTGGTAGCCATCGATAATTGGCTCAAGGACCAGGGCTGCTCATCCTCCATGATAGATATTGATCGGGTGGTCCTTGCGATCGAAGGTGATCGGACATGCTGCCATAGATTGAGCTTCGGGGCGATAGGCTCCAAGGTGTAGACATCCCGAAGTGCGTGTTTCCTCACCTTCTTGGGTATATGAGTAGCGTAAATCATGTTCGCTATTTTAACCTCAGGCGGGAATTGCTTTTGGCTTCCATTATTCAGCCTGCGAGGTTCCTCATCGTCCTCGCTGCGAAGGCTTTTGCTTGTCTCCTCAGCTGCGAGTTTGCCGGCCTACTCAATTACCCAACAATTATGGTTGGTGTGGTTAGCGGGCTTGTCCGACGTGCCATGGATCTGGCACGGCCTATCCAGGATGGTGTCTAACTTAGTGGGTCCGTCCTGGTTCCCTTTGGAGGGCTTCTACCGCGGTCTGGACTTGGAATTGCGGAATCCGGCATTTCCTGCCATATCATCGGTTTCGGCGCCGTTATGTCGGTGTTTATTTTTGTTACACCTTGGCTTTCCGTTGCTGTCCAAGACTTTCGAAGTGCCGGGGTCTTCTGGGTTGGTGCTTCTACGAGCCAACCAGCTGTCTTCACCCACGCAAAAGGGAGGTAATAAGGGCTGCCATTGTCCTCGGCTTGTCTTGGCCGAGCTGGCGAGCGAGCCATTCGTCCCGGATACTATGCTTAAATACAGCTATGGCTTCGGCGTCCGGCCAGTCGACTATTTGATTCTTTTTGGTTAAAAACATGTTCCAGAACTGCCGGGCCGACTCTCCGGGCTATTGGGCCACGTGACTCAAGTCGTCGGCATCCGGGGACCGAACATAGGTGCCTTGGAAATTGGCTCGGAAAGCGTCCCCGAGGTCTTCCCAGCTCCGAATGGAGTCTTCGGGGAGGCTGTTCAACCAATGTCGGGCCGGTCCTTTAAGCTTTAGTGGCAGATATTTGATGGCGTGGAGGTCGTCTTGTCGTGCCATATGAATGTGGAGAAGAAAATCCTCGATCCATACTGCCGGATCTGTAGTTCCATCATATGGTTCGATATTCACGGGTTTAAACCCTTCTGGGAAGTGGTGTTGCATCACCTCATCGGTGAACCGCATTGGGTGAGTGGCACCCCTTATTTGGGCCACATCACGTCGAACCTCGGTGTCCATCCTCGCCCGGTGTTGTTCCCGAACTCTATCATTTCGGTCGAGCCATGCTTGGTATCCGTCTCTTCCATATAGAGGGTATCCTCTTGATCCATAGATGGACCGTGACTGACCTGCTCTGACAGCCAGGTCATGCCGAAGATCGTATTCATATTTTGGCTGTGTCGCCTCCTTGCCTTTACGGCGGGGAGGGGCAGGTAGGTGTTAGGCCTCCCCACCAGGCCTGTCCCTTCCTCGAGGGGGGTGGTCGGGCTTGTCACCTCGGGCTTGTTTGGGCTATGCGGGCTTGAAAGCCTCGTCGTTGAATTGCGGCAAGAATCTGCTCTTGGGGTAACTCTTCGTTTGCTGTTCATAGCCGTATCCCTCTTCGGCTGCTAGGAGTTTCGTCCATCTATTGCTTCTTGTTCTTTAGATTTCAAGCAGTGGCTAGTAGCCGTTGCTTGAATCTATCCTAGTCCAGTGGGTCTTCAGGGACGATAAAATCTTCGGCCCCGAGGCTGACATCTTCTTCGGAGAGGGGCATGTAGTTGCTATCTTCGGAGTCATTAGGGTCCTCGGCGTTATGCTAACCTGTTTCCTCGTCCAGGGGCAGGGTCACCGGGGTCTCCCGCGTTCTTCGGAGTGTCATCCTCTCTGGTGCCCGTGTTTCTTTCCCTGCCACATCACCCTTTGGATCGTCGGCGTTTGGGGGGCTCCTCCCCAGGTTTATCATTCTCCCTTCTAGGGGTGCCATCCCCATTAACGCCATCGCCGTCATCCTTTGGGGTGTCCACCATGTAAACGTCGTAGGTGGATGTGGCCGTTCATCGGGCGGTAACGGGAGGGGTGACCCCATTATTGGCCGTGGCATCGCCATTGTCATACATGTCGTCGGCCTCCACAGGGGCATAGTCAAGCATGTCGCTTAAATCCTCGACAGTGGCTACTAAGTGGGTTGTGGGTGGGATGTAAAATTCCCTGTGGCCTGCCTCAAGGCTCTGTTGAGCGTGAGCCGAGGATGGGTCATCCACAATAGTCATGGTCTGGATCTGATCGAGCGCTTCGTTTAACAGAGCGAGGCTGACCAGATCGGTGGAAGAGATTTTTTTAGAGCTGACCTCCGTTGCAATGGTGGGGAGGGGTGCGAGTCCGGCCAGGGTGGGATCCTGTTCATTGGACATTGTGCCTGTGTTGAAGCCCGCCACGGGATCTATAGCGGATCCGGCTGGGGCTGCCTCCCATTCTTTGGGTGCCGAACTTCCGTTAGGGCTCAAAGCCGGATCATCGACGAGGAAGGATGGTCCATGCGGGATTGATTCTTGGTCTTCGAATGTAGGGGTCGTGCCCAAGCTCGCAGCCGACAGTGCGGTAAGGGCCGATCCGAAGATCAGATCGGAAAGAGGTGACGAAGCTGAAGCTTTGGGAGCCATGGTGGTCCCAGGTGAGGCTGAGAAACCAGTGAAGATCATATCGCCCCGAGCGTCGATGACATATTCAAAGTTACCAAACCTGATCTGATGCTCGGGGGCGAAGCTGTCGACCAGGTTGAGGTGCCCGGTGGAGTCGGCGTGCAAGACAAAGCTGCCGAATGCGAAAAGTTGCCCAGGGACGAAGATGTCCCCGGTTCTAATGCCTTCTTCGACAATCAGGTGAGCCATCGACCCTTCGGCAATCCAACAGTGCAATGAAAGTACCAATGTCGGTGCATCAAACATTCACGTTTGCTAACCGAACTCATGCACAGGTGTTCTAACGATCATACATCCAGCACCAATGCATTACATAAAGATAAGCCACAGAAGCCGCTCTTCGTGAGATCAAGGAGAGCATTAAGAGGAACAAGCTAGCAGAAGGCCACCTTGGGAAGGCCTCCCTTGCCGGGAAGCAGAGCCTGGCTAGGTGGAGGCCACACCAAAGGGCAAGTCTAGTTCGCCCGGTTAGGATTGCCGGGACCGCCAGGGCCCGCCAAGCTCCTTTGCCGGGGAACCATCACCAAGACGCCACCGCTCCACCTCATCGCACCCAGATTGTTAATCAGTGCGGTGTCAAGGTATCAAGCAACTAGGTGGATCCTGTCAGGCAGGTGGCAGCGTGATAAAGAAGAGATTAGCTTTATTGACACCCGTCCAGAGGATGTGTCACACTGATAAGAAGAGGCAGATAAGCGGCGCGACAGGCTTCCGGGCTTCAACCTCAGCACGACACCTAGAGGTGCGAGCCAGGACCCACCGGCCGTGCCGTCCGGAGGGGCGGAGAAGGGACGTGTGCCTCGTCCCACATCGGGCGAGTGCAATAACACCCCGAGCGGCGCCGTCGACCCACAATGCCCACGCCCGCACGGGAAGAGCCCAGCTGACCAAGAGCCCGGCCATTAGGAACAGCTCCGGTCGCATCAGATCTCTCTGACAACGGGCCTAGGACGGCAAGGGTGCGACAATGCTCCTTCTGGCTCATCCAGAAGTCGAGGGGTGTCGCGCTCTGCCTCCCACTCCATGCCAGAGACCGCGGCCAAAGCAATAGCAAGAGCTTAGTTGTTGCTGGACTTTCCTCCAGCAGCGGACAAGATGGATGAGTGGAGAGCTACCATCCAAAGTCTCCTTGGATTTGTCGAGGTCAACAAGTCACCATGTGCGGAGCCATCATGACGCCCACTGGCGACGCCAGCGGTGCACGCCGATGGCCGAGATGGGAGGACTGCACCCATGATATAGTCCCCTCGGCGGCAGCCCGCTCAAGTGCGGCCGCAGCAAGCTCGGCAACCCCAAGATATTGATGATAACGATGAGGCATCAATGGCTTCATCTGACCCATGACTCTAGCAAGATCAATGCCAAGTGTTGAGAGACAGGAGGAAGGAGGACGCTCGCGTCACCATTGAGCGGCGTCGCGAGACAAGCCATCAGTCAGATAGGCATATGTCGGTGTTCTGGGAACCAGGGTACCCAGACTTGCCTGCCTACGGCCCACGGCGTGGCACCATCGACGGCCTGGTACGGCCCTGTTTCGACACCAACAAGACAAGACCCTTGCGGGGGGATAAGCCTCGCGAGGTAGATGGCGCCAAGACCTCCTGAGAGAGCGGCCACCCCTGGGCTGCTCCTGAGGAGCGGAGTTTCCTATGCAGGTGCCCAACCTCATGAGGTTGCGGTGACGTCAGCCATGATGACCAAGGCCAGGAGGGCGCCAGCGGGCACAGAGGAGCACGTTTCCTCTTTGGTGCTAAGGAAGCAAGCGCAGGCGCGGGGTCCCGAGGAATCAGCCAAAGGTTTCCATTCCCGTGCAACGAGACCAAGACCGCCAGGACGACAGGACGAATGTCATCACCGAGCCCACCGCAACGTCAGGACCAGAAGCTTTGTAGGCGAAGACCACCTTTCATCAGGATAAGATGTACTACTTGTCACCTTTCAAATTGGCCATTGTGGAATCCCTTCCCGCCTACATTTTCGGGGAAGAGGACCGAGGCCTATAAGGATAAGCTAGCCACCACAGTAGAGGTGATCCGATCCGGGCTGATCCAACCATAGAGATCCTTTCCACCCACACCAGAGCAAGCCCCGCGAGCTTGTTCATCCTCTGTACTAGTTCATCCTTAGCCCCTCGTGAGGCTAATCCACCACAAAGCAGGAGTAGGGTCTTACACCGCAAGGTGGCCCGAACCTGGGTAAACTGCCGTGTTCATCTTCTTCCTTGTTCATCGAGCTAGGCTGTAGGGCGATGGGTTGGTTGGCTGGAGAGGTTGAGTTCTTTGCACATGCCCCAGCGTTCGAACCTTTCTTGGGTCTGCGGAGCCCTGAATCAGACATTTGGTGCTCTAGGTAGGGGCGTGTCGAAGCTTCTCTCCCACCACTCGCTCCACCGTCGTTCTGCCATTCCAATGGCTGACGCTTGCCGTGTTCGGGCTGAGCACCGGGCCGCTCGTGTCACCCAGACGGCACCAGCGGGCAATGGCGCCCCTCGCAGCTCTGCTTCCCCGGTGGCTAATGCCGCCACCGACCCTGCTGCCCCTGAACAGCAGGACTCATCGCTGCCACCGTCCGTGCAGCGCGACGGCCGCACCGTGACTCCATCACCCACTCCAGCAACGGCGTCGTCTTCTCATGGCCGTCGTGGGCTGGTGAACGCGCAGTCTGCGCTGCTCATGGTGCGCGAGCTTTTGCCCTATCATCTGGCCAACGACCTCTACGATGACTGGCTCGCCCGCATCATTGAACTCGTCAACGCCGCTGGCGTGGCCCCTGCGCCGTCTCGTTCGCTTCGCCTTCCGCCATCCCTGGCGGGCGACGTGGCTCACGGCGCGCCTCCTTCTCCTCCTCTGCATGGCATGGGTCCCGAGCCCAGGAATGAAGCACCCCAGCGCAACCCGCCGTGCAGGGCGCCGGCGCGCGATGAAGAAAGCTGCCAGGTGGTGCAGCGGCCCCAAGGAGAAGCGCGTGCGCTTCTGTCACCGCCATGTCAAGACCACATACCGCCAGAGGCAACAGCGCGTGGGCGTCGAGATCAAGCTCCTCCCCAGTGGCAGGCCCCTGTGAGTGCGGCAGGGTGCCGTGCTTTCACCCCGGAGCTGCGCCGCGTTGTCTGGCATGGCAAGTTCAAGCCGGATCTGCCTCCGCGCTACGACGGCACCCCCGACCCCGTTGAGTTCCTCCAGCTCTACGAGCTGAGCATCGAGGCGGCAAATGGCAATGAAAGATCATGGCGAACTGGTTTCCCATGGCCCTCAAGGACGGTGTGTGCTCTTGTCTCCTGAACCTTCCTGTGGGGTCAATCTCCTCCTGGGATGAGCTCCGCGAGCGTTTCATCGCCAACTTCCAGGGCACTCACGACCGTGCTCTTTTGTCAGGCGACCTATGGCGCATCAAGCAGCAACCAGGCGAGACCTTGCACAAGTACATACAACGCTTCAACACCATTCGCCTCAAGATCCCCAAGGTGTCAGACGAGGCCATCATCTCAGCGTTCTCTGATGGTGTCCGAGATGTTAAGATGAAGGAAGAGCTCGCCATACACGAGGACTTGTGTTCGGCTTTGGAGATGTTCAACTTGGCGGCCAGGTGCGCGAGGGCGGAGGAAGACCGCCTCTCCCTCTTGGAGCTTCTGGAGGTAGATCCTGAAGATAAGAAGGCCAAGGCTAAGGAAGTGAAGCGCAAGGGCCCGGCTGTGCTCGCGGCTGAACCTGAGATAAAGCGCGGCCGCGACCACCCCGAATCCTCCAGAGACAGCAGCCCGTAATGCGTCTTCCACAACGTCCATAGCCACAACACCAATGACTGCCAGGAGCTCAGGGCAATTCGTGACGGGCGCATTGGCCGCCGTCCCGAGCGTGACAACCGTGGCTACGGCAGCGGAGGAGGCCGCGGCGGAGGCCGCTGGGACAACTGCGACCCCCGCCAGGACTGGCGCGATCAGCCTCGCGAGCACCGCTGGCAGGGCCAGCCTCACGATGGCCCCTGGCGTGACCAGCCTCGTGAGGACCATCCTCAGGGCAATGCTGGCCTCCCTCCGCTGCCGCCACTGCCAAGAAGGAACGACGACAACCGCCAAGACGATGGGGCTGGGGGCTTCCAAGAGCCCCGTGCCATTGCCTGCATCCTGGGCGGTGCTCAGGCTCCCGCTTCTCATCGCATCTTCAAGAAGGTCACTCGTGAGGTGAACGCGGCCCTCCCCAAGCTTGAAGCGTCGCACCCCCTCAGACGGTCCAAGTACGCCATCACCTTTGACTCCATGGACCAGCTCAAATGTTCAGCTGTCACTGGCGCGCTCCCGATGCCCTGCTCGCCAACCATCAACAACGTCCTCGTCACCAAGACACTCATCGATGGTAGTGCGGGGCTCAACGTTCTCTCCGTCAAGACGTTCGAGACGCTCCATGTGCCGTACGACCAGCTCCTTCCCACAAAGCCTTTCTCAGGGGTGACCGATGGCTCCACAGTCCCCATAGGGCAGATCCGCCTCCCTGTCACCTTTGGCCAGCGCGACAACTACCACACCGAGCTCATCGACTTCGACATCGCCCATATTCACCTTCCGTACAATGCCATCCTCGGGTATCCGGCCCTCACCAAGTTCATGGCGGTGACGCACCATGACTACAATGTCCTCAAGATGCTAGGGAGTGGCGGCATCATCATGTTCGCCTGCGATGAAAAGGTTGCGGTGTGCTCCCTTGAGCGCGCCTACCAGGCTGCGGCAGTCGAGAATTCAGACGATGAGGGTGCCGTTCGACCTCTTGGGGCCATCCCCAAGAAGAAGAAGCAGCTCCACCCCAAGGGCCGTCAGGAGGCTGGCGCGCCCGATGACCGTGCATCCGGCCCCGCGCCCACTGCTGGGGCACCTTTCCCTCTCGCATAGGAAGGCGCGCCCGGCGCCCCTCTCAGGACGGGCTCGGGGGCTCTCCTCTGGAGGGCCTCTGACCTGACCAGCATCACGAGGGGGGCATTCAGGCACCACGTGGGGGCATGCTTCAATGCGCGCCTCCATGAGCAAGGCGCAAGGTGCAAGGCACCAGGTGCTCAGGAGTTCATCACCAAGGCGATCGAGGAGCTCCAAGAGGCGCGAGCCATGCGTGGCGAGCATCGTCCCGCATCGTCTAGTGCAGCTGCCGCCCCTGACATCGGTAGCAAGCTGCGCGTCTGCATCAACATCCCAGGTCTCAACAGGGTTGCTTCTCAAGAGCTCTTCTGGCCGTCCTGTATTGGCCGGAGTGGGGGCAGCCCCCGCAGCTATGTCCGCATGCCGTTCGGCTTGCTGGACATGGCTGCCTCGCACCAACGCTACATGCAGGGCACCCTGGCGGCTCACGAGGCCCGGCGCCATGCGGTCCTGACAGAGGAGGTGCCGGACCCTCGCGAGCTTCCCGGGCCTCCAGAGCCTCCCGAGCCTCAGGAGCCAGCCGGCTCATGAGGAGCGATCTCCGCAGCACACATCTTCAGCTACTCCAACACTTCTGCGACAACGGTGCCAAGTGACTTTTTGGTTTTTTCAATATAGGGCGCCCCTCGGGCTGCATTATCCTCAAGCTGCCAGGGCCCGCCCCTGCAGCATGTATCATTTTGCGCATGTATCAGAACTGGCTTCGCCCTTACATGAATTGCTTAATATTATCACCTGCATGTCTGGTGCTTCGCCACAATGAATGTTGTGTGCCCTCACGAACCCGCCCATGACTGCCTCATGATTAAGGACTGGCACGGCGTCTGTGCTTGGGTCCGTCCCTGCAGCATCGCTAAACCCAAGTGGCTGAGCTCTGTCTGGCGGGCTAGTTCCCGTGCACGTCACCTCCCATGGTCCTTGGTGCCTTGTTCTCGCATGAGCTAATCGAGAGTGGATGAGTTAGGGCGCGCGACCCGGTGCCTCGCCGCCACGGGAGGCGCGCATCGGTTGATTTTCTTTAGGATTGTTGCATGAGAAGACTGGGCACGGCGTATGTGCTCGGGTCCGTCCCTCCAGCGTCAATAAACCCAACGGCTGAGCTCTGTCTGGCGGGGAGGCCCCGTTCACGTCACCTCCTGGGGTCATTGGTGCTTGGCCTTCTCATGCGATGTCCTCTGGAGATTCACTCAGCGCAGGCCACCCCAACATCTCTCATGATTTTTACAGGCACCTCGTAACAAAATTCAGGCGCAACCCGCCTTGAGGTAGGGCCTCATGAGTCCCGAGCTGACTCACGGGTGCCCATATACACCTCCTCCAGTCCGGCTGTGCAAGCCACGTGCCCGGACAGGGCTGTACACACCCCGGTGTCTCCCCTAGAGGGAACTCCCACCCACGCACCAGTGGAAGCCCCATGCTCAGCGCTGGCGGACGACACGGTCGAGGAACGACTATGCCCACGTACCAGTGGAAGCCCCATTTTCCGCGCTGGCGGACGACACAGTCGAGGAGCGGCTATGCCCATGCTAAAGTGGAAGCACAATGCTCCGCGTTGGTGAATAAACAACTGAGGGTGGCCCCCATGGCTGCATCAACCTCAGGATAGCCTTTCGACTCTTCGCCCGGCAACACCTCACGACTTTCCCCTAGAGAGGCCCGCGCGAGGGGGCTGGGCACGAGGGCTACGCCCAGGCCATGCCTGGCGCATGCCACCTTACCTGTTTTCTCGTGTCCCTCCTAGGCAAAAGCTGGTGAGCGAAGGTATGGAGGACTCCGAATTACCTTGTACGGCTACTTGTTTCTTCTTGATGAGGGCCATTCGTACGTCAAGGGGGACCCCTGAGCATCGTGCCTCAGGGGCCTCACTAGTCACGTAGCGCCTTACCCCTTGGTCTCGTCCTGGTGATCCGGACGCCACAATGGCAGTCGAGGTATGCGCGGGGCTGGGCCCTGCCGACGTAGAACATCGAGGCTGTTCGTACGTCAAGGGGGACCCCTGAGCATCCCATATTAGGGGCCTCACTAGTCACGTAGCCCCTCGCCCCTTGGTCTCGTCCTGGTGATCCGGACGCCCCAACGGCAGACGAGGTACGTGCGGGGCTGGGCCCTGCCGACGCAGAATGCTGAGGCAAACACAAAGGAAACCAAGCACGAGAGAGAAATCACGGAGTTCTAACAAGTTATTACAAAACATAATGTTCTACGAGTTCAAACAGAAGTTCTCACGCCTCCGCATGGCACCATGAATGTTGCAGGGTTGACTAGGTAGAAGCACCTCCATCGCCTTGGTGGCCGCCATCGCTCGCCTTGGGAAGCCTGTCGTTGATGATGCTCCCACCAACTTCGCCGCCGGCTTCTGCCACCGCAGCTGCGAGGTCGGGGACGCAGAGGAACTTCCCCAACAAGGCCTCCACCTGCTTCTTCATGGCCTCGACAGCAACGGTGCGGGATTCAAGGGCCACCGGCTCAATCAGCGCACTGAGGTTGAAGCTTGGGTCCTGGAGGTGGAGGTGGCTGAAGACGCGCGTTGCGGCCGAGGTGAAGAGCGCGCGGCACTCTTCCTCCACCGTGGAATCCATCCCAGCGGCGACGCCCTCAAGCACCTCAGCAAGCTTGGGGAGAAGCCCAGCAGGGCCATCCTCCGGAGTCGCTAGTGGCTCCTCATACCCCCTCCATAAAGGGAGCGTGGCGCCTTGCGAGACTTGAGTTCGGAGGAGACCAAGGCTTCGCGTTCCGTGGCCGCCATTTTCTCGGCGGTGGCGAGGGTCTTCTCCCTGGCCTCCAGCTCTTCCGTCGCCTCAGAGACGAGCTGGGCATGGGACGCCCGCACCTTGTCCACCTCCTCCTTCAGCTTGCCCAGGCGGTCCCACTCTGTGGCTTGGTCCTGGGCGGCCTAGGCCAGCTTGGCGTCGTGGTCGCGCGAGTGTCGCTTCGCGGGCCTTGAGCCCCTCCTCCTGCTGATGGAGCCGTTGGGTGTGGGCAGCCTACGCATCACGGAGAGCTTTCAGCTTAGTCTCCGCCTTGCTGCAGCGCTCCTCGGCGGACGATGCGTCGGCCAGCGCCACGTCGCGAGCCCTCGTGGCTTCGTCGGCCTCCTTCCTGCTCTCTGCGGCGGCGGCCTCAGCCTGGCTCCAGGCCGCCCTGGCGGACGCGTCTTCCTGGAGCCATCCTGAGATCAGCCCCATGCGCTCCCTCGCCCCGCGCTTGTCAGCATCCTGAAGATCGGTCCGGAGCTAGTCCAGCACGTTGAAGGCTTCCTCCAGAGCCCCGGGCCCGACAAGGGGGCCGCGATCCGCCAGCACAAGGGCCTGGGGAGGAGGCGGCACCGGCGCGGGAACTGGCGTCGCCACAGTAGCAGGGCCAGCTTGAGGCTCTGGAGCCCCCAAACCCCCCGCGGGCACGACGGGGACGGGCAGCTCTGGAGCCTACTGGCCTGCGGAAGCAGGCTCATCCTGAGGCACCACCACCATACCTTTGGGGGGCCGCTCCGTCGTAGGGGGGTGCGAGGCGACCTCTTCAGCTTGCGTTGGGGCCACCACGGCCCTGGCGAGCGGTGGTGCCTTAGGGACCCCGGCGTCCTCCTTCTTCTTCTCGACCACGGCGCCCACCCTAGTCACCAGGAGGGGAGTGCTGTGAGTACGGTATCAAGAGGCGGCAAACGAAAACAAGGCAAGACGCTTACTCATCGGAGGAGATGTAGGCCCTCTTCCTGGCCAGGGCCGGGGCACCTTCGACCTTCTTGGGCGCGGCCTTGGCCGTGTCCTGAGGGTTGACAGGGTGCACGACGGCCGGCTTCGGTGTGGCGTCGGTAGACGAAAACGCAAGGGCTCCACCCCGAGGAGGGGGCGCTGCCCAGCTCTTCTTCGGGATCGCTTGTCCCGGCCTCCGCAGGGCCGGGGGAGTGGCCCCGGACCTCGTGACGACCCCGGTGGAGCGTGGGGATTCCGCGACCGGGGGCTCGGCAGCGTCATCATCATCGGGGAGGCCGCGGAGAAGCTCGCTCTGGGATGGAGGAGAGGTCTCTGCCGCGTCATCCATGGTCACCTCCGAGTCCTCCTCCCCCTCTCCCTCGGCGTCCGGGAGTTGGGGAGCTCGGGCGGCACGAGCCCCATCTCATTGAAGATGGGCATGGCGGTGACCAGCATTGCCCCGTCGGCACGGTGGTACAGCGGGATGTGGGCCACCGGGAGGTTGCCCGGATCCCTCTCAAGCAAGGTATGCATGGCCTTTTCCAGCTCCTCACCCGTCAAGCTCCCTGGGCATAGCCGGATGTCGTCCTCTGCGCCCTTGAACTCCCACATGGGGCGCGAGTGTGCTTGAAGCAGGGCCAAGCGCTGCGTCAGGAACTCTTGACAAGCATGGCCCCCGTCAGCACCCCGGCCTCCATGTCCGCCATCATCTTCTTCAAGACTGGCGCCGCTCGGGGGTCAGTGAGCTTCTCGTGACCCCACCGATCAAGCTTCACCGGCAGCTCGGTTGGTAACTCCAGCCGCGCGTGGAGGCCCCTGGCGTCCATGAAGACCCACTTGTACTGGAAGTTCTCCACCTTCTTCCCGGCCTTCATGAGCGCGTTGCCACTATGGACCGCGGCAAAGGAGATGCAGCCTGAACGGTGGGTTGAGTCGTGCATCCGGAGATAGAAGAAATGGCGGAGGAGCGCAACGGAAGGCATCACGCCCACGAATGCCTCGCAGTAAAAGGTGAAGATCAACAGGAGAAGGATGGAATTGGGCTGAAGATGGAGAGCCTGAACCTGGTAATGGTCGAGGAATGCGGTGAAGAACGTGGAGAAAGGCAAGATGAGCCCCTCGAAGACACTGTGGAGGTAGAAGGGATAAAACGTCCCCGCCAGGGTCCTTTGGTCAGCGGAGCCTGCCAGGAGCATCATCTCCTTCGACTCGTTGTCACTGCTCGCCATCAGCGGAAGCGCAACGACAAGGTGCCTCTCCTCGGTGTTGGAGGACAGGCCGAGGACCAGCGCAGGAGAGGAGGAGGAGCTCACGGCCGGCACGTCAGACTTTGGCTTCCCGGACGCCATTCGCGGGATCTCAGAGGAAGAGGTATAGAAGGGAGGAAGAGCTCTGCTAGATCTGGAGGTGTTCTTGGCAGGAAGAAAGGGCATCTGAAGCAATGCGAAGAGAAGGCAATGATGGTGTGGTGCGGGCGCCAGTCTTTTTGTCAGCCTGGACAGTTGCCGAGGCAGCGTGGGGAAGTGGAGGTGCCCACGTCCCATCAAACCGCCACGCGTCAGCCTAGTCCGCAGGCGATTGGGGCCTGCGTTGCTTCGCCCTTGCCCTTTGGCTTCGCCTCGAAGCCAAGTCCAAGCGCGCCTTGGGCCCTGGGGCTACTGTCGGCATTCTGGGAACCAGGGTACCCAGACTAGCCTGCCTGCGGCCCACGGTGTGGTTCCATCAATGGCCTGGTACGGCCCATTTTCGACACCAACAAGACAAGATGCTCGCGGGGGGCCAAGCCTTGCGAGGCAGACGGCGCCAAGACCTCCTAAGGGAGCGGCCACCACTGGGCTGCTCCTGAGGAGCAGAGTTTCCTATGCAGGTGCCCAACCTCATGAGGTTGCGGTGACGTGAGCCATGATGACCAAGGCCAGGCTGGCGCCAGTGGGCGCAGAGGAGTAGGTTTCCTCTTTGGTGCTAAGGAGGCTAGCGCAGGCGCGGGTTCCCGAGGAATCAGCCAAAGGTTTCCATTCCCGTGTAACGAGACCAAGACCGCCAGGACGGCAGGACGGATGTCATCGCCGAGCCCACCACAGCGTCATGACCAGAAGCTTTGCAGGCGAAGACCACCTTTCGTCAGGATAAGATGTACTACTTGTCCCCTTTCAAATTGGCCGTTGTGGAATCCCTTCCCGCCTACATTTTCGGGGAAGAGGACCGATGCCACTATAAGGATAAGCTAGCCACCACAGTAGAGGGGATCCGATCCGGGCTGATCCGACCATAGAGATCCTTTCCACCCACACCAGAGCAAGCCCCGCGAGCTTGTTCATCCTCAGGAGTAGTTCATCCTCAGCCCCTCATGAGGCCAATCCACAACAAAGCAGGAGTAGGGTCTTACACCGCAAGGTGGCCCGAACCTGGGTAAACTGTCATGTTCATCTTCTTCCTTGTTCATCGAGCTAGGCTATAGGGCGACGGGTTGGTTGGCTGGAGAGGTTGAGTTCTTCGCACACGCCCTAGAGTTTGAACCTTTCTTGGGTCTGCGGAGCCCTGAATCCAACAATGTAATGGAGCCAATGTCAACGAACCCGTGCCCAGTGCTGGCGGGTACCTTCCTTATGAGGTAGGCTGCCCGGCCTTCACTCGAGAGCTGCAGCAAGTCCAGTGGCCATCCTCTCGCACCTTCAAGCCTGACTTGCCGGAGAAGTATGATGAAAGCTGAACCCGACAGAGTTTCTAGGCATCTATATGATTGCCGTTCAAGCCACCGGGGGAAGGAATGGAAAGGTGCTTGCCAACTACTTCCCGCTGGCTCTCAAGAAAAATGTGAGGTCCTGGCTGATGCACTTGCCAGAGGATTCCATCTCCTCTTGGGCAGATTTGTGCAACGAGTTTGTTGGCGCCTTTACTGGTGGCCACCAAGAACCAAGGATGTCCTAGTGACTTACAAACCCTTCTGCAGAAAGAAGGAGAGAGTTTGCGCAAGTATTTGCAGAGGTTCAGCCGAGTGCACCCCAACATTCCAAAGACACACCCGGCAGCTGTGATTGCCGCATTTCATACAAATTTGCGCAACACGAGAATGCGGGCCAAGATGAATGTTCGGTTGCCCAAAACTGTCAGCGAGCTCTGCACGTTAGCGGATAAGCGCGCTCTTGCTGAAGAAGGGAGAAGGCTTCCAGGGGAAGAGGTTGGCGTCGAAGTCAATTCGAAAGACGACGACGACCCTGGCACCCCCAGGAAGAAAAACAAGAAGCGCAACAAGAATGGAAAGGATAAAGGAGTGATGGCCATGAGAGCACCGGTGATCTTAGCGCCGGCATGAAAGCAAAAACTGAGACACCCGGCAAGGAAGCTGCTATGCGCTGACTGCTGGGCAGCAACGGCTGTTGAGAAAACTGGCAAGTCTGACGGGCCATACTACAAGATCCATAGAACCAAGGGTCATGATCTTCAAGATTGCAAGCAAGTTGAGCAGTTGGTTAACAAACAGAAAGCTGAGTATGAAAGATATGACAAGGAGAGAAATCAGAATGGCACTGGCGGAAAGGGCCATGGTGGTCGTAATGCGCACTGTGACAAGTTTGATCAGCAGAAAGAGAAACCCGCCAGGGGCCATGAGAAGAAGGAAAATGAGGATGATAGCGAAGAAGAGGATGATGAAACCAGTGAACAGGGGTTTCAGAGAGCTATTGAGGCGATGTGCATTGATGGGGTGCATCTTTGCTCTCCTCTCACCGCCAACTCAAGCAGTGGGCGTGTCAGGTTAATGCTGCAGAACCAGCGGCAAGCGCTCGAGAACCACTCAAGTGGTCCCGCACACCCATCGTCTTTGACATTGAGGATCATCCAGAGCGCACTACTGCGGTTGGATGTTTGCCGTTGCTGGTTTCACCAACAATCCGCAACCTCAAGTTCACCAAGATGTTGGTTGACGGTGGGGTGGGGTTGAATCTGATCTCCCCTGATGTGCTGAAGAAACTCCAAATTCTAGATGAAGACCTGAAGAAGACTGGCACTTTCCAAGGAATCAACCAAGGGAGGAGCCAGCCCCAGGGAAAGATTACCTTGCTGGTAACATTTGGTGGGGAAATAAACTTTAGGACCGAGAAGATTGTGTTTGATGTTGTTGAACTTCCCCGGCCGTTTAATAGGATTCTTGGTCGACCAGCTCTGGCCAAGTTCATGGCGGCATCCCACTATGCCTACAGCACTTTGAAGATGCCTGGTCACATGGGGGTCATTACCGTCCCGTCGGATAAGAGAGATGCAGTCATCTGTGTGGATAAGATGTATAGAGACGCGGTAGCAGCGGAGGCCGTCAGGACCTCAGCTCCTGCCAAGGAAGTGAAGAAAGTTAAGGGAACAAGCAAGGACACCGATAATGACCCCGGGAAGCGCGCCTCTTCGGAGTGCACTGTGCCCGGCACCGACTTGCCGGAGTGTTTGACTGGCAAAATAGGAAAGCGCGCTCGTTGCCTTCCTGTGGGAGAATGTTGATGTGTTTGCCTGGCAACCATCTGACATCCGTGGTGTTCCCAGGGAGGTAATCGAGCACCACCTTCCTGTCTGTCGTCATGCCCACCCCGTCAAGCAAAAAGTCAGGAAGCAGGCCTTGGAGCAGCAGTAGTTCATTGCTGAGGAGATTAAGAAGCTGGAAGCAGCGGGTTTGGTCCGAGGAATACTGTAGCCAACTTGGTTAACTAATCCAGTGGTGGTGCACAAGGCTAACGGGAAGTGGAGACTTTGTATTGAGTTCACTGACTTGAACAAGGCTTGTCCAAAGGATCCCTTCCCCTTGCTGCGCATTGATCAGAATGTTGATTCCACCTCCGGATGTGATTTGCTTTCCTTCTTGGACGCGTACTCTGGGTACCACCAGATCTTCATGGCCAAGGAAGATGAAGAAAAGACCACCTTTATTACCCCATGTGGCACATACTGCTTTGTGCGTATGGCTTTCGGGCTAAAAAGTGCTGGTTCCACATTCACAAGGGCCATGCAGATTGGTTTCGAACCACAGCTGCACAGAAACATTGAAGCATATATGGATGATATAGTGGTCAAAACCAAGGACAAATCTTCACTCATTGAGGATTTAAAAGAAACCTTTGCAAATATGCAGAAGATCAACTTGAAGCTCAACCTGGAGAAATGTGTGTTTGGCATTCCGTCCGACAAGCTTCTTGGGTTCTTTGTGTCTCAGCGAGGGATAGAAGCCAACCCCGACAAGATCAAGGTGATAGAACAGATTCAAGCTCCGAAGACCGTCAAGGACATGAGACGTCTGACTGGCTGTGTGGCCGCACTGAGCAGATTCATTTCTAAATCAGCTGAGCGTGCCTTGCCATTCTTCAAAATATTGAAGAAGGCCGGTCCAATGAAGTGGACTCCACAGGCTAAGGTTGCGCTACGAGATTTGAAAGCCTACCTTTCCTCTGCTCCAACCCTGGTCGCACCAAAACCGCAAGAGCCGTTGGTGTTGTATCTAGCGGCAATGAATCAAGTGGTTAGTGCTGCCCTGATGGCACACAGAGAAGTGGATAGCGGGGAAGCTACTGCAGCAGAACCACCGAGTGTTGAAACAACTTTGTCCATGGCAAAGCTTGTCAGCGGCGACGAAGAGGAGCCACAGATCGACACTGTTAGGCGGGAGGGGATAGCAAGAAGGAAGATGGTGCAGCGGCCAGTTTACTTTGTTAGCTCCCTCTTGCAGGGTGCTAGATCAAGGTACTCTGGAGTCCAAAAGCTGATCTTCGTCCTCCTCATGGCCCCGAGAAAGCTGCGCCACTACTTTCAAGCCCACGAGATCACCGTTGTGACTCGCCTTCCACTACAGCAAATCTTGAGGAACCCCGAAGCCACTGGCAGCATAGTAGAATGGGCTGTGGAGCTATCAAGCTTTGCTTTGAAGTTTGAGAGCACAACAACTATCCAAAGTAGAGCACTAGCAGACTTCATAGCGGAGTGGACGCCGATGCCTGACGAAGAGATTATGGAAACTTCTCTCCCCGGCTAGGAGGCCCCTAGGGAATGGGTCGTGTACATTGACGGTGCTTTCTCGCTCCAAGGTGCTGGCGCGGGGGTATTACTCATTGCGCCCACCGGAGAACACCTCAAGTATGTCATGTAGATGCATTTCCCCAGGGAAGATGCCACTAATAACACATCAGAAAATGAAGGGCTCCTTGCCGGGCTCCGGGTTGCCGTAGAATTGCGGATCAAGAAGTTGATCATACGCGGTGACTCCTAGCTCGTTGTGAAGCAGAGCTCCCTGAAGCCGCTGGTGAGAAGGTTGCCAGAGAAGATCTTACGCTGACTGGTGAGCCACACCCTCAAGCAGGATCCCAAGTTCTTGCTGTTGATTAAAGCACCCCCACAGCTGAAGAAATGCCTTTGGTCCTTGTCGACGAGCCCCAGGCTCCAGAATGGTCACAACACAAATCCAATTCTTGCAAACTGGAGAGCTTCCTGATGATCCAGAGGAATCTGAGAAAGGGGCCCATCAATCGAGTATGTACCAGTTTGTCAACAATATTCTGTACAGAAAGAGGCCGAACGGCATGAAGCTGAAGTGTATCAGTCAAGAAGATGGACTAGTGCTACTGGCAGATATACATGGAGGTGTGTGTTGTTACACCCCAGATGTAATCCTCCTCATTTTGTAACATATCCAACTTTGATCTTCATCTAATTCCATGTGGGTTCCATCTTTTATGGCTTCATCTTGTGTTGCTTTGAGGTTTTACTTATTGCATTGCCATGCTCACCATTGTCATATTGCGTTTGTGCCGTCTTATGTTGTTGCCATGTTCATCATGTGCATTGCACTCATCCTTATGTGGTGTGTTGTCGTTATGATGTGTGTGTGTGCATCACCCCTTGCCATCTCTCCCTAGACATGCCCATGCATCATCACCTCCCCATTCCTTATTCCTTCCTTGATGCAAGTGATATTTTCCTGCCTCCATAAATGTTCATATTTTTTCCTATAAATCTTGCACCATGCCTTTCACCCCTCTGCCAAATTTCAACTTGTTTGCACTTGTTTTGGTTAGGTTCAAACATGCATCCAGTTTCAATTAAATTCAAACTTGATTTATTTTTCTATCTGTAAAACTTCCCAAACCATTTTATTAAAATAGTGCATATTTTCAGGAGCATGAGAATATTCTCACATCTCTGAAATCCCTCTCCTATCCCCCTGTGCCTTTCTTTTAGTTTCTACTTGAAGAAATATAGAAAAGAAAGAGCAGCAGCAGCAGCCAGCAGCCTCAGCCCAACCAAGGCCTCTTCCAGCCTTAGCCACCTAGCCACTTACCTGTTCATCTCAGCCCACCAAGCCCCCCAGCGACAGAGAGTCGTCTTCCTTTGTACGGCGCGCATCCAGGGTGCCACGTCGACGAGTTCGATGATTTGACAGCCGTCTGGCACCCCTAGCCCCTATATAACCTGTCCTATACCTAGCCCTGACCTCGCTCGACCACTTCCACTCCTCTCCTTCCCTTACCGCCGTCAGGTAAGTCTAGCCCATGCCACGCCATCGCCCTGTCCACCATGCTCCGGTCGAGGTTGAGCTCGAGCTCGGGGTAGCTCGTCACCGCGCCTCCGACCCCCCTTGGCCGCCCTGGAGAGGACCACCAAGTACCTCTTCATCCCCTTCAACCACCTCCGCACCGCCACGACCCCTGGATCAACCTCCTCAACCCATCTTCTTCCTCTTCTTCACAGATAGCAAGTCCGCCGGAGTTCCTCGCCTCCTCGCCGTCGATCTACTGCGTCACCGGCCACATCTTCTTGTCGCAGGTATACTAGGTATACCCAACTCCCTCCCTACTTTTTCCTGTCACCGACCGTTCCCCGTAGGAGTTGCTAGAGTCGTACCTTCGTCGTGTTCTCGGTGCTCCGACGAGGCCTGTAACTTTTATTTGTAGTTGCTGTTGCTGCCGTAGCATGCCCGTGTGTCCCCCCGCTCTGGATCCCCTCTGTCGCGCTCCCGCAACTCGCTCGTGCCACACGCCCGTGTCTCGCGCGCACCCTTCAAGCCTCCCGCAGCTCCGATGAGCTGCTCTGCCGCTCGCTGCGCCCGACACCTCCTCTGTTCTGCTCGTACCCGAGCACACACGCACGCGCGACACCACGAGCAGCGGCCACTCGCTCCCGCGCTCTCATAGCTATCCCGCACGCCCGTCGAACCTCTGTTGCTGCTAACCTCACCGTGCTTGCTTGCTGCGTCACCGGCGAGATCCCCGTACGTCCATGAGCAAAAGCTCGGCCTTCTTGGGTTGGTTCAAAATGAATCAGGCGCCCATCTAGGCACACAAGCTCTTCTACCGCAGTGGTGAGCGCACTCGTCTGCATTCAGGAGGTCCTGGGTTCGATCCCCAGGCTCCCCATTTTTCTTCCTTAATTTTCCATAGCGCTTTGCCCTGTGCCTATGACAACCGGCCCACACCTGTCATCCTCCAAAAACCCCTCTGTTTTCCTTTTTTTATAGTTTAATTCCAGCGCATTCCAATTTTGGAGAGGGCCCAATTTCCATTTCGGGCCAGTCCAAATCTGGACATTTCCTTATTTGGCCTATTCCATTTCTGTCAATGTCCATTTCTGGCAGTATATGACTTATAGCACTTGTGAGCATTTTTCTACAGTAACTTATGCATATTATATATTATTTTGGGTTAGAAAAATCCACCTAATCCATCTATGGCGTTAGATTCATCATTTGAGCAAGTTTGCAAACATGTCATTTTTATAGCAGTGGTGAGCGCACTCGTCTGCATTCAGGAGGTCCTAGGTTCGATCCCCAGGCTCCCCATTTTTCTTCCTTAATTTTCCACAGCGCTTTGCCCTGTGCCTATGACAACCGGCCCCCACCTGTCATCCTCCAAAAACCCCTTTGTTTTCCTTTTTTTAGTTTAATTCCAGCGCATTCCAATTTTGGAGAGGGCCCAGTTTCCATTTCGGGCCAATCAAGATCTGGACATTTCCTTATTCGGCCTATTCCATTTCTGTCAATGTCCATTTCTGGCAGTATATGTCTTATAACACTTGTGAGCATTTTTCTACAGTAACTTATGAGAATTATATATTATTTTGGGTTAGAAAAATCCACCTAATCCATCTATGGCGTTAGATTCATCATTTGAGCAAGTTTGCAAACATGTCATTTTTACAGCATATGCCATTTTGTCATTTTTGTATGATTTTGTGTGATTTTCATATGAGCAGTACTTGGACATGAGTTGGAGCATAAACATGCCATCTTACTGTTGGATTTTAATTCATGCTACTATATGCAGTGTGGTGACTAGCATAAGCATGCAAAGGAGCTTATATAATGTTGTTGTTTTCATACTTGTTGAAATCTGCCAAGTCTGAACTGACAGAATTAAAACTTGCCATGTTTCCATGCTGTTTCCCACTAATCTATAACTTTTCTTAACATGTTCATTAAACATAATTTTCCATGTTTTACCAGTACATTCATGCCATGGCTTTTGTTGCCTTGTAAAGCTACTGTAGCATGACCTAAACTTGCTCTAAAGATGCCATGTTAATATAACAGTTTGCTGTTAACAGTAAGTTGCAACTTGTCAGTTCAATTGTAATTGTTACATGCATCATATATTTTTGCACCAATGTACATATTGAAACATGGCATATATACTGTAGCTGCATATCCTTTTTTAGCACATTGAGTTCCTGTAGCATATTTAAATCTTGCTTGCAATAGCTCATGTTGATGTTATGGACAGATTTGCATTGCATATTGTTTTACTCACCGTTTGAGCTCCGTGCATCCGTTTTCGGTGATCTTTATATCGATTTCAATCGAAATCTTCCAACTTTTCAAGTGGCATGCTTGGTTTACCAAGATTTTTCCCACATCCATCTTGTCTCCACCGATTCCTTCCCGGTGACGTATCCCTCGTTCCGGTAGTACCGTAGCCCCATTCGTAACATTCTTCATATGCATTCATGATAGCATTGCATGTATAACATGTTCTTTGCCATGCCATGGTCATTTATTTGGATGCTTGTTCTTCTTTGGGTAGTACCAGGAGACGAGTTTGAGTCCGAGGACCCTGTTGAGTACGTTCACGAGGAGCAAGGTTTCGATACCACTGAGGATATTTCAGGCAGGATGATCATTACCCCAGATATTACTACTATCTTTGCTTACTAGTAGTTCATTGCTATCACTATGTCACGCTACCTACCACTTGTTTATCAAGCCTCCTAAATTGCCATGATAAGCCTCTAACCCACCTTCCTAGCAAACCGTTGTTTGGCCATGTTACCGCTTGCTCAGCCCCTCTTATAGATTGCTAGTTGCAGGTGCAGTGCAGGTTGTTCCATGTTGGGATATGGATATCATGGGATATTATAATATCTCTTATTTAGTTAATGCATCTATATACTTTGTAAAGGGTGGAAGGCTTGGCCTTTTGCTTGGTGTTTTGTTCCACTCTTGCCGCCTTAGTTTCCGTCATACCGGTGTTATGTTCCTTGATTTTACATTCCTAACACGGTCGGGGTTTATGGGCCCCCCTTGACAGTTCACTTTGAATAAAACTCTTCCAGCAAGGCCCAACTTTGGTTTTACCATTTGGCTAATAACAACGAAAATTGCATAGGGAGTAATTAACCCGAGGATTCTTAATCAACAACCCGGGCCTGTGCTCCTCATGAGTGTTGGTCCAAACTGGGTAGACTGCGGGGCCACCTCGGGGAAACTCGAGGATTGGTTTTACTCGTAGGATGTCACATCCGATCGTGGCCTGATTTCGAGATACGCATGGCTCCAGTCAGGGAGTCGGCACATCGGGAGGTCTTGCTGGTTTTGTTTTACCATTGTTGAAATGTCTTGTGCACCGGGATTCCGAGTTTGATCGGGTTGTCCCAAAGATGGAGCTTTGCCTCCGTGGATCATGAGAGTTTGTGATGGACTAAGTTGGGACACCCCTGCAGGGTTTAATATTTTCGAGAGCTGTGCCCGTGGTTATGTGGCAGATGGGAAATTTATAATATCCAGTTGTAGTGAACTTGACACTAAACTCATTTAAAATACACCAACCGCGTGTGTAACCGTGATCGTCTCTTTTCGACGAAGTTCGGGAAGAGAACACAGTGGGGTTATGATTGCAACATAAGTAGTTCAGGATCACTTCTTGATCATTACTAGTTTGCGACCGTATGCGTAGTCTCACATCTTATTCTTGTATTTGTAAGTTAGCCACCATAGAAATGCTTAGTGCTTGCTGCAACCTCACCACCTCACCTTCCATACCAATTAAGCCTTCTTAGTTTTGACACCGTGGTTAATGGAATTGTTGAGTCCCCATGGCCCACAGATTACTACAAACACAGTTGCAGGTACCGCCGAGACAGACACGGGTGATGCCCCGGAGCTCCAGTGGGAGTTTGACGAGGATCATGGGCGTTTCTATGTCTCATTTCCGGACGATCAGTAGTGGCCCTTGTTGGAGTATCCAGGGATTGTAGTAGGGTGGTGTTTTCTCGTTTATCTTTTTCCGTAGTCGGACTCTATCTATATGTTATGGATGATTTGTATGATGATTGTCATATTCATGTTATTCTCGGGCAAGTGTATGCCTTGATCTCGTATCCTATCTATTCTTCGGTTGTACGTATTTGTAAGCCACCTTGCTAAGCGATCCAAAACGGGATTCTGCCGTGATCTTGAATTCATCACGATATCGCGATAGAGTTTCGTCTTGGGCGTTACATGTGTGGCTCACATCTAGGATCAAGAGCACTTGTTAGAAAAGCTTTCCGGCAAGGATTCTACTGGCCCACCGCTCTCCGGGATGCTACTGAGCTCGTCACCAAGTGTTAAGCCTTGCAAACCATCCCTTTATCCTGGCCTTTCGCGGTCTGGGGGCTCGACATCTTGGGCCCCTTTCCCCGTGCTACCGGGGGCTTTGAATTCTTGTTCGTGGCTATTGACAAGTTTACAACGTGGCCCGAAGTAGAACCAGTGAGAAAGGTGACGGCGCAATCAGCTATCAAGTTCTTCAATGGACTAGTGTGTCATTTTGGAGTACCGAACAAAGTAATTATCGATAATGGCACCCAGTTCACAAGCCGCGCCTTCATGCAGTACATCCAAAGCCTTGGAAGCAAGGTCTCTTTCGCCTCTGTTGTGCACCCAAGGAGCAACGGACAGATAGAAAGGATGAACGCAGAAGTGCTGTGAGGGCTGAAAACAGGAACTTTTGATAGATTGCGAAAATGCGGCAAGCGCTGGATCGATGAGTTGCCGGTGGTTCTTTAGTCAATCAGGACGACACCAAATCGAGCTACTGGCCAGACTCCCTTCTCCTTGATATATGGTGCAGAAGCAGTGCTCCCCATGGAACTCATATACGGGTCGCCTCGGGTACTTGCCTACGATGAAGTAGCGCAAGAGCAGTTATGGCATGACGATCCCATGCTTGATACGTCTCCAACGTATATATAATTTTTGATTGTTCCATGCTATTATATTATCATTCTTGGATGCTTTACAATCATTTTATAGCAACTTTATATCATTTTTTGGGACTAACCTATTGACATAGTGCCCAGTGCCAGTTGCTGTTTTTTGCATGTTTTTTACTTCGCAGGAAATCAATACCAAACGGAGTCCAAACGCAGCGAAACTTTTTGGTGATTTTTTCTGGACCAGAAGACACAAGTTGGGCCAAGAAAGTACCTGAGGGGGGCTCCGAGGGGAGTACAACCCACCAGGGCGCGCCTGGGGGCCCAGGCGCGCCCAGGTGGGTTGTGCCCACCTCGGCGGCCTCCCGCACAGCCTCTTTGCTATATAAATACCCCAATATTCCAGAAATGCTAGGGGAGTCGATGAAAATCAATTCCAGCCACCGCAAGTTCCAGAAACCACAGATCCAATCTAGACACCATCACGGAGGGGTTCATCATCCTCATTGGTGCCTCTCCGGTGATGCGTGAGTAGTTCATTGTAGACCTATGGGTCAGTAGTTAGTAGCTAGATGGCTTCCTCTCTCTCTTTTGATTATCAATATAATGGTCTCTTGGAGATCTATTTAATGTAATTCTTTTTGCGGTGTATTTGTTGGGATCCGGTGAACTTTGAGTTTATGATCAGATCTATGTTTTTATCCATGAAAGTTATTCGAGTCTTTTGATGTCTTATATGCATGATTACTTATAGCCTCGTATTTCTTCTTTGAATCTTTGGTTTAGTTAGGCCAACTAGATCGATTTTTCTTGCCATGGGAAGAGGTGCTTTGTGATGGGTTCGATCTTACGGTGCTTGATCCCAGTGATAGAAGGGGAACCGACACGTATGTATCGTTGCTATTAAGGATAACAAGATGGGGTCTATTTCTACATAAATAGATCTTGTCTACATCATGTCATCGTTCTTATTGCATTACTCCGTTTCTCCATGAACTTAATACACTAGATGCATGCTGGATAGCGGTCGATGTGTGGAGTAATAGTAGTAGATGCAGGCAGGAGTCGGTCTACTAATCTTGGACATGATGCCTAAATAATGATCATTGCCTGGATATCATCATAATTATTTGAAGTTCTATCAATTTCCCAACAGTAATTTGTTTACCCACCGTATGCTATTTTTCTCGAGAGAAGCTACTAGTGAAATCTACGGCCCCCGGGTCTATTTTCCTCATCATATATTTTCAGATCTATTTTGCTATTTGCATTTTTATTTATTTGCCACTTTAATTTTTGATCTATATTATCAAAAACCCAAAAATACCTCACTGAAGTTTATTTGCTTTTATTTGCATCTATCAATCTATTACAACTTTCTCATGTCCGTTTGCCAATTTCTGGCGCCGTTACCCGAAAGGGATTGACAACCCCTTTAACACGTCGGGTTGCAATTATTTGTTCTTTGAGTGCAGGTGTTGTTTACATAGTGTTGCTTGGTTCTCCTACTGGTTCGATAAACTTGGTCTCATCACTGAGGGAAATACCTACCGTTGCTGTGCTGCATCATCCCTTCCTCTTTGGGGAAATACCAACGTAGTTCAAGCAAACATCAAAAGGAATTTCTGGCGCCGTTGCCGAGGAGACATCATCAACATCTACCAGGTTCCTAATCACAAATCTCATCTCCTTGCAATTTACATTATTTGCCATTTGCCTCTCGTTTTCCTCTCCCCCACTTCACCAAAATATTGTTGTTTTTATTCGCCCCTCTTTTTCGTTCACCGTTTTCTCGTCAGATCTCATGTTTGCTTGTGTTACCATGTGCCTTCTATTTGCTTGCATCTCTGCTTGCTAAAAATCTATTGTTATGGGATCCTCATGCACTAGCCAATCTTTTCAAAAGATCCAATTATGATGAACCAATTGCTAGTGAATTGAGTTCACTAGAATATCTTTATGAAGTTTTTCTTGAGATTTATGAATCTGAAAATTGTGATGAAGTGTTAAACGAAGGAATTTATAAAGTGATTCATGATAGCTCCTTGAATGGAAAGCATGATTGCAATGATGTTATTATAAATTCTATTAATGTCAATTGTGCTAATAATATGCAAAACCACAAGCTTGGGGATGCTAATTTTGATATGTCCACTACTTGTTGCAATGATCATGATTGGGGTGATAATGTTTCTTATGATCTTGAAAATTTATTTAAGCCTCATGAAGAATATGATATTGATAATAATGTTTGCAATAATATTGAAAGTGGGTTTGGAAGAGTGTCATCTTTATGTATTAATCATCCCACTACTTTGGAGAATTATCAATCTTGTGAATTTTTTGATAAATGTGGGCTTGGAGAGGTCATGACTTTATTTGATGATAATCCTACTATTTTGGAAGAGTGTCAACTTTCCATGCATGTGGATCATGAAGTGAAAATTTTATATGATAGCTATATTGTTGAACCTTCACCTAAAACCTCTCTCTCTTTTTTTGGGTTCAGCTTCTGAATCTCGTATCTTTCTTGTCTCCTATTTCCTTTGTAGTCCCCGTTCTTGAAGAGAAAGAACTTTTGGAAGAGGTGGCTGACATAGGGAAGGATGCCGCTGCGGAGGCCCTCAAGATTGCCACTGACAAGGGGCACACAGAAGCCCCCAGGGATACCCACGAAGGCCCGGAGGGAACAGAGGAAATCCCTAGCAACATTTCTGGCCCCATCATGGAAGTTGAAGAGAAGGCACCTCTCCAAAGTGATGCTTCAAATGTTAGGGTGAATTTCCCGGCAAGCAGTTTGGCGATGATCATAGCTCACCCTGACCCGGCAGCCCCTGGTTTATCGGCTCTTGCCGGGGCAAACTTTGATGAAGAGATTAACCGCATCCTGGCCCCGTTGACCCTGAAGACCAAAGAAGTTGATGACTCCATTGATCGTTCCAAAGACTTGGCTTTTCTGGAGACAGTAGCTGCTGGGCTCAAAGAAGCACAAGAGAGGTATTGCTAGAGATGGAAAGTAGTCCAAGAAGAGCATAGGGCCCAGGACGTGGCCACCCGGCAACTGAAGGGCAAGCAGAAGAGTTGCGCACTTGGTATAATGACCGGTCCCGCGAACTCAGAGACCAGGAGGAGAAAATGTCTGCTACTACGGAAAGGGCTAGAGATTGCGACGGTAGGCTAATGGAGCGTGAGGCAGAGCTCAACGCCAAAGCCAAGGATCTTGCTGCCCATGAGCAAACTCTGGCTAACACCCTTCGCAGCAAGGATAATGAGTTGGAAAGCCTTGTTCAGCAGCGGGTCAAGGATCTGGAGGACGGCCACAAGAAAGCCATCGACTCGTAGACTCATGACACGATAGCCAAGCTTAGGGAGGTTGCTGATAACATTGCCAAAGCTTCCGAAGCCAAAAAAGCTCTTGAAACCCAAGTGGGAAAGCTGGAGGAAGAACTTGCCAGGAGCAAGAAGGAGATCGAGGCCCTTCGAGAAGAAGCACGGAAGGTAGCCACCACGCTTGAGGGGTTGCAATCATAGCTTGCCACCAAGGACCAGGGTCTGATTGATGCTTCCAGTACCATTGAAAATTTGAACACCAAGCTCGCCACCCTGGAGAAGGATCTTGAGCAGGCCAAGGCCTGGGAGAGGGCCTTGGCGGAAGAAATCAATACTGCAGGAACTCTCTAGAAACATGCAGAGCTGGAACTCAAGCACCAGATCGATCTGTACGATCTTTGGTCGAAGAGCCTGGTGAATATAGCTGAATGCATCTCCTCCCACATTGCCAACATGAATATGAGGAGCTGGACCTTCTCCGTCAGTGAGCATGAAGCCCCAAGTGTCAAGCTGACACACTTCCTTGAGGGTCTCATTGATGGACTGAAGATGTATGAGGATGGCAGATCCGCTTGCTTCGCTAGTGAGTCCCGGAAATTTGCTCGGGACGCCATATTCACCATCCAGGTCAACTTTTCATAGCGCCATCTTGACGTCGATCTCTCTGACGCCTTCAAGAAGTAGCTGGCCGGGACGAACACCTCTGCTGCTGCACAAGTTGTCGGGCATCTGGCCGACAATGTTCTTCGAGTGCCCCATGTCCATGGAGGCCGTCGGGACAAATTACTCTTGCTCTGTTTGCCGCAATGTTGCCAAACAAAAGACACATTTTGGGCCTTATATCAGGCCTCGCTACTTCCTGGGATGTAATAGTACTCTTAAGTAGTTTGTATCAACTGATGCTATCCTTTAAGTTTATCTCGCCCCTCGTTTTTGTATGATTATGAATCCTACGCATGCTGGGAGATTACCGGGGAGGGCTTTAGCTATGCTACTGTGGGGGTAGGCCCTCTAGCATTTTGCAAGTGTAGTCACCACCGGCAAGTTACCCTTCGACGTTATCGATGCAGCTGCCTCGAACTGTTGAGCGGACTCGAAACAGACGAGGACACAAGCAATCATGGAAGAGTCCCTTCGTGTTATGTATATCTCATACAAGCACTGGGGTTTAAACTAAAGGAGTCGCACAAGGTAAGTAAATGAGTTCAAAACCAAAAAGGCTTCACAACTTATCTTTTCTTAGACTTGTAATTGCCACTTTCATGGGGACGTGAACCCTTCCTCCCCCTGGAAGTCTTGTACACACGGAGGTTGGTACTCAATCTTCATGCGATATGATCACAGTGTACCGCGACGTGTGGCGAGACTTGCCGGGTTGAGATGGAAATGTCTTCTCGTGATTCTCCTCTTCAACAGTGCTACTCCGCAGATTTGGGCGGTGACCCGATGGAATTGCCGTGGCCTGTGGCTTGGCTGGACGTTCATGTTCGCAAGGTGAACGCCCGTGTCGACGGGTGGGGCTTATCGATAATCTGGTCATCTGTCTCTGCATTACTGTTGTGGCGCTCCATGCTAGGAGGAAGCCACGGCGGGAGTGTCAATAGCATTATGGCGATTGCCCCATCCATAGTGGCGATTCCGTTCGTCATGGCCGCGGTGCCTTCGGCGCCTGCAGCCGCGGACGAAGGGACCTTCAAAGCTGGGAACGGCGCCGCCGTTCCATTCTTCTTCATGGGACCGAAAGGTAATGCAGAAGGATGATAAAGATCAACGCGCTGGCTGTTGCTTCAGGTTTGCACAACCGACGCCCCCTGCCTGACGCACCAAAGATGTCAGCGTGGAAGCACGACCACCTATGGGGCATGGGTGCCCCTTTGTGGTTCGGCAAGGGGACAGTCACGTTGCACAAAGTGTGGAAACGACAGGGACAGTGCAGCGATGACAGCTCGCTTTTACCCAGGTTCGGGCCGCTTTGCAGTGTAAAACCCTACTCCTGCTATGGTGGATTGATTCGGAGGAACACGAAGACACAACCAGCTCTAGCCCGGTAGGGTTGCCTTGGGGTGAGCATGGCACGTGTCAAATTGTTGGGGGATCAAGGTTTCCAACCCTTTGCTAGGTTGCCTCGGGCCTTATTTATAGGTTAAGGGGCGACCACTATGGCAAAACAGTCATTTCAGGGTGATTAGATAGCTAACAGTGCTATCATACCTAACTCTGGCAGTTAGGACAAGGTGCATTAAATGCACTGCTAGGTGTCAAGCTGGCGTTGAAGCCCAGCAAGCCTGCCGCGCCGCTTATCTGCCTTCTTCTTATTAGCGTGACACGCCATGTAGACGGGTGTCAATAAAGTTAATCTCCTCTTTGGCATGCTCCATGTGCCTGACAAGATCCACCTAGCCACTTGGGAACTCGACACCGCACTGATTAGTGACTTGTGTAAGATGAGGTGGAGCGGTGGCGTCCTGGTAGGGATCTGCAGGTTTATAGAGCTTGGTGGGTTCTGTCTTGGCGGCCTCGGAAGCCTTGCCGAGGTAAACTGAACTTGGCCTTCAAAGGTGGTCTCAACCAGGCCGGACTCTCTATCCCGGCAAGGGAGGCCTCCTTGAAGTGCCCTCTTGTTAACTTGATCCTCGTAATGCTTGGTATGCCCGGCAGGGTCAGTTTGCCTGGGAGGCCAAATAAGTCTGTGCACCAGTCAAGGGGAAACAAATACCCCTATTTGTGTACACCGACACATAAGGATAATGAGATGCTTTGTTGTGGTGTTCTCGCAGGTCGATTCGCATCACGGTAGATGCCACGGGGTGGCTTGAGGTGAGGGCAAGGCTGCAGGGGAGATCAGGGGACGAGATTGGGCAAGCAGCACGCGGTGGTTTACCCAGGTTTGGGGCCCTCGTGCGGAGGTAACACCCCTACTCCTGCATGTCTAATGATATATGCAGTGTATATGATTATACAGAGTTGCTCTTGGAGCTGTATACGAGAGGAGAGAGCCATGGGCTTCTAGCCTCCTGGGTGTGTGAGTGTGTGGCGTGAGAGCCAGAGAGATGTGAGCCTCATCCGTGAGTATGGAGGAAAATGGGCTTCCTAGGTCACCTTATAAAGGGGTGCCCAGCGGAAAAGGGGTGGCCCACATGGCCTAACTACACTGTTGGGGGGACACTGGACGTGAGAACAGTGCTAGCTGCTCATCTACAGTGCCAGCCGCTCATCTACAGTGCTCCACTATAGAGCATGGCCGTCACATCTATGCAGGTCTGATGGGACATCTTAGTTGACTTGGCCAGATTCCACCCGGACGGCTCCACCCGGACGGCTCCACCCGGAAGGCTCTACCCTGAGAGCTCTACCTGGATGGCTCCATCCAGACGGGCTCAACCCGGACAGGCTCTACCCAGATGGCTCTACCTGGACGGGCTCAACCCGGATGGGCTCAACCCGGATGTCTCCGGCCAGGCTTAGCCAGCCAGGTTCAGCCAGCCAGGTTCAGCCGGCCAGGCTTAGCCAGCCAGGTTCAGCCATCTAGGCTTAGCCAGCCAGGTTTAGCCAGCAAGGGGTCACTCCCCTGGCAATGTTTTGAAGCGTCGTTTCGCCCTCTTGGGCATACCTGGGGTTCATCCCCTCGACAGTAGCCTCCGAGCCTCCGGGCTACTTGGAAAGTCGGGCGGAGGGTTCTTGCAAGCGTTGATGTAGCACATGTCGATGACAGATGGCTGCAGACCACAGCTGGCGTGGCTTGCTTCTAGTGGGGGTGCGCAAGCGCACCCAATGGGTGTAGCCTCCGAGACTTCGGGCAACTTGGAAAAGTTGGGCGGAGGGTCTTAGCGGTTGTTGGTGCAGATGATGGCGTCAAGGATGCTGGTTGCAGCCGGCGGCGGGCGTGCAACAGGCGTGGCGTGTTTCGAGTGAGGGCGCGCAAGCGCACCCACTTGGTGTATCCTCCGGGCAACTTGGTAATGTCGATGAAGCCGATGATGATGTCGAGGGTGCCGGGCGCGGACACGGAGTCCATCGACTGGTGGGTGTGGGGCCCTGCCGGGCATGGACACGGAGTCCGCCGGCTGATGGGTGCGGGGCCCTGCCAGGCATGAACGTGGAGTCCACCGGCTGATGGGTGCGGGGCCCTGCCGGGCATGGATGCGGAGTCCGCCGGTTGATGGGCGCGGGGCCCTGCCGGGCACGGACGTGGAGTCCGCTGGCTGATGGGCGCGGGGCCCTGCCGGGCATGAACGCGGAGTCCGCTGGTTGAGGGGGGCGCGCGAGCGCACCCACTGGGTGTAGCCTCCGGGTAACTTGGAAAAGTTGGGCGGATGGTCTTGTTGTTGATGATGAAGCCGACGGCGACGACGGAAATGCCGGTTTCAGCCGGCGTCGGGCCTGCAACCAGCGCGGTGCGCCGGCGCACCCACTGGGTGTAGCCTCCGAGCCTCGGGGCGAGGAGGGGGTTCCCCATGGAGATGATCATGCAAAATACACGGTTAGTCCGCGCAGATATATCGAATGTTTGTTTTTAGCAGTGCAAGTTTTATGCAGAGGGTGCCGACTCGGTTTCGTCCGAGCCCCCTTCAGTCTTTTTCATGTCCCCTCCGCTCTTTGGCTTTGCCTATTGCTAGCTAGACGACTGGGAGCCAGTCTGTAGCTGTTGCGAAGAGTGGTCGCGGAGTGGAGCGTACAGTAAACGGACTATAGGAGAAGATTTGCCTGAGCAGATACTCATAAAGGAAACGACCAGGTTTCCCAAGCCGTTTTCTCCCTAACGTTTTTCACATGGGGTGACCTCCAGCTTTTGCTCTCGCTTGCCGGACAGCCGCATGGCGGTCTGTGGCTGAGAGGTGGGCCTTCGGTACCGTATGCGCTACTAAGCCGTCTGGGGGAAGAAACGTATGAGGCCGAGCGGCCAGCCCCCGGGCCGAGACTGGCTTGTGCTGGGGTGAACAACATTGTAACTGGAATAAATGCCGAGATAAACCCCGAGGGTTGCTTGGAGTTATCTGGTTTTGGTGCATGGTGCAAAAATATGCGGGTGAGGAGCTCACATTGCTTTTGACGCAGATGGAGCGGAGGCAACCTCCGGTAGGCGGCCCGAGCCTCCGGGTGGCCGAGGGGCACCCCGGCAGCCGGCCGGGCAGCGCAGCGGGAGGCGGTCGAGCCGGCTCTCCATCCGGACGGGCGTCGACGCGGGCAAGGCAGGGCACAACGCCAACTGGTGTCTTTTCTTTTTTCTTATGCATTTTTTTCTTCAGCCCGCTGTGGGCAGCAGGACGCCCCCATTGTTTTTTTTGACAGGCAGTCGGCTGGGCACTTTTCTTTTCTTTGTTTCCTTTTTTTAGGTGGACGGCGCCTCGTTCTTCTAGGTTAGCCGGCCCGAAAGAAGCGGCCGGAGCAGCGCGGGAGCCTGTGCACGATCGCGGGGCCAGTTGGCGGCGAGCCGGCAAGCGCGCGGAGGCCGTCTGGGCGAGTAGGGCGTAGCTGACGCGTGGAGCGGCGAGCCGGCCAGACGATGTGCAGGAAGCCGACTGGCGTGAGGTGGCGAGCGGGCGACCCGGCCGCGGGCGAGCGGTTCCGGCACGGGAGCCGGCGGGCGCGGCGGATACGGCGCGCGGGCGGCGAGCCGGCCAGGTGACGCAGGGCGGAGGGTGCTCACCCGGCTGGAGCGGGTGGTCGGAGCAGAGGCGGCAACGGGGCGGCCCCGGGAATGCACGGCGGCCATGTGCCGGTGTCTTACTGATGGAGGAGACGGTGGAGCGATGACTGGCGGGGCGAGCCGGAGCCGGCCGGAGGGAGCCGATGACCGCATGGGGGGCGCTGTGGGCCTGCAGGCGGCGAGGTGGCGCGGAGGCGGAGGACTCGGCCACGAGCAGAGGTGGAGCAGCGTGCGCGGGAGCCAGTGCACGGGCGAGAGGCCGGGCCGGATTTGGGCGGCGAGCCTGCAGGGGGAGCCGGTGCGCGGGCCGCGCCCATAAGTGCGGCAGGCTGCCGTGCCTTCACACTAGAGCTGCGCTACACCGTTTGGCCCACCAATTTCAAGCCAGACCTGCCCCCGCGCTATGATGGCACCCCGGACCCTGCAGAGTTCCTCCAGCTCTACTCGCTGAGCATCAAGGTGGCAAATGGCGACGACAAGGTCATGGCGAACTGGTTCCCCATGGCTCTCAAGGACTGCGCGCGCTCCTAGCTCTTGCACCTCCCTAAGGGGTCAATATCCTCTTGGGATGAGCTTCACGAGCATTTCATCGCCAACTTCCAGGGCACCCGCGACCGCGCTCTCACCGTCAATGATCTGTGGCGCGTGAAGCAGCAGCCGGGTGAAACCCTCCACAAGTACATTCAACGCTACACCAATGTTCGCCTAAAGATCCCGAAAGCCTCTGACGAAGCCATCATCTCGGTGTTCACCGAGGGCATCACGGACGTCAATTTGAGCGAAGAGCTCGCCATCCACAATGACCTGGGCACGGCGTTGGAGATGTTCAACCTGGCAGACAGGTGCACTAGGGCGAAAGAAGGCCGCCTCTCTCGTCTCAAGCACCCCGACGTCGATCCCGAAGACAAGAAGGCCAAGGCCAAGGAAGCAAAGCGCAAGGGCCTCACCGTGCTGGCACAGAGCCTGAGTTGAAGCGTTGCCGCGACTGCGAGGACCCAACGAAGGATAACTGCCCTTTCTGTGTCCTCCACAATGTTCACACCCACAACACCAACGACTGCCAAGAGCTCAGGGCACTTCGGGACAAGCTCCTGGGCCGCCGCCCCGAGCGCAGTGACCGTGGCTATGACCGCGGAGGAGGCTGCGGCGGAGGCCGCTGGGACAACTGCATCCCTCGACAGGATTGGCGTGACCAGCCTCGCGAGGATCACTTGTGTTATCAGCCTCGCGATGGCCCCTGGCGTGATCAGCCTCGTGAGGCCCGTCCTCAGGGCAACGCCGGCCTTCCTCCGCTGCCACCACCACCAAGAAGGAACGACGACAACCATCAGGATGATGGGGCTGGGGCTTCCAAGAACCTCGTGCAATTGCCTGCATCCTTGTCGGTGCCCAGGCACCCGCCTTGAACCGCATCTTCAAGCAGTTCTCCCGTGAGGTGAACGCAACCCTCCCGAAGCTTGAGGCCGCGTGCCCCCTCAGGTGGTCGCAGTACGCCATCACTTTTGACTCCAAGGATCACCTCAGGTACGTGGCCACTGCCGGCGCGCTCCCCATGCTCTGCACGCCCACCATCAGCAACGTCTCTGTCACCAAGACCATCATTGACGGCGGCGCTGGTCTCAACATGCTCTCTGTTGAGACCTTCGAGATGCTTTAGGTGCCCTATGACCAGCTCATGCCCACCAGGCCATTCTCTGGGGTGACCGACGGCTCCACCGTTCCCCTGGGGCAGGTGCGCCTCCCTATCACCTTCGGCAAGTGCGACAACTACCACACCGAGCTCATCGACTTTGACGTCGGCAACATCGGCCTCCAGTACAATGCCATCCTCGGGTACCCTACTCTCGCCAAGTTCACGGCGGCAACCCACCATGGCTACAACGTCCACAAGATGCCAGGATGCAGCGGCGTCATCACGGTCGCTTGCGATGAGAAGGACGCGGTCTGTTCTCTTGAGCATGCCTGCCATGCCGGGACGTCCTGCCTCTCGAGGCTACCCCCCCCGAGGAGCTCCCCAAGAGCCGTCCGGAGACCAAGAAACCCGCTGGCGTCGCCTCAGGCTCCGCGCCCGTTGCTGGGGCGCCTCTTCCTCCTGCATAGGAATGCGCGCCCGATGCCTCCTTCAGGATGGGCTCGGGGGCTTCCGTCTGGAGAGCCTCTGACCTGACCAGCGCGACGAGGGAGGTGTTCAGGCACCACTTGGAGGCGTGCTTCAATGCATGCCCCACGAGCAAGGAGCACGATGTGATGCGCCAGGGCCACGAGAATTCATCACCAAGGTGATCGGGGAGCTTCAGGAGGAGCAAGCCATGCACGGCGTGCGTCGCCCCGTATGGCCCGCTAGTGCAACTGCTGCCCCCGATGTGGGTAGCGAGCTATGCGTCTGTGTCAACATCCCGGGCCTCAACAGAGCCACTTCGCAAGACCTCTTCAGGCCGTCGCGCGTCGGTCGGAGTGGGCGCTACCCCTGCAACTACGTCTGCATGCCGTTCGGCCTCCTGAACGTGGGCGCCTCATACTAGCGCCTGGCGCAACGTGCTATGGCATCTCACGAGGCCACGCGGTCGCGTCTTAGGAGGTCCCGGACCATCGTAAGCCCCCTGGGCCTCGCGGATCCCCCAGGCCTCCGCAGCCGCCCAACTCATGAGGAGCAATCTCCACGGCATGCCTCTTCAGCTACCTTGACGCTTCTACAACACCGGTGTCAGGTGACTTTTTGGTTTGTTCAGGTGAGGGCGCCCCCGGGCTGCATTATCCTCAGACTGCAAGGGTACGCCCCTGCAGTTTTGACATTTCGTTCATGTACCTTGAATCAATTATGCTTTCATGAGCTTCTCTAGCTGTTAACCCTGTGGCTAATGTATATCACTTCTGGAGTCACCTCTGCGGGCTTCGTGCGTTGCTAGCTCTACCCTTGAACGACCCACGAGAGGGGGCTACCGGCACGGCACCTGTGCTCGGGCCCGTCCCTGCAGCTCTAAAAAAAATCTACGAGACTGAGCTCTGGCTCGCGGGCCGGCCACATGCATGTCACCTCACCAGGTCCTTAGTGCCTTCATCTTTCTCACGGAACAATCATGTGCAGATCAGCAAATGCGCATCGCCTCTCATATTTCATAATTAGCTAACACGCAGGAACCTCAGGAGATATGTGCTTGAATGGCCTTGACGACGCCTTGCTGCTTCAGGAAGACCCGCCTTGTCAGGCGGCAGTTCTGCCCGCAAAAGGCTAAGTAAATTGCTTCGTATACCGTGTGTCGCTGGTTAAAGCCCTTTCCCAGGTGCCTCCGTGGGGCGAACCGCTCCTTTTTCGCGCAAACTGCTTGCATGTTAAAAGCAGAGATCTTGAGCATCACGCCTTAGGAGCCCCTACTGGCTCTCAAACCCTGTCCTTGTTCTAGGCATCGCAACCTGACATACCAGCGGCGGCTGAGCTCGCCTGAGGGCTGGGTCCCGAAAACGTCAGAGCTCGGCTGAGCTCGCTAGTAAGTAGGAGAAGGAGGGGCAAACCATGCGTGAGGGCACGTAAAGTGGGGTGTGGCCCGGCCACGCAAGCACCGCTCGAAACACTAAACTACATCACTTCTCTTCACGCACCCTAGCGGGGTCTGCCTTGATATGTTTCAGGACGAAGGCAGAGGACCAGGCCCCAGGAAAGCACGCCCTTATGATGTAGGAACACCTCGTGGATCGTGAGCACCCAGAGGTAAGTCACCCTCTCCGCACCAGGCGCGAGCCCTACTATTGACACCACACCATTGTTTTCTGCCATCCCGTTTAGGCGAAAGTCCTTTCCTGTCCGAAAGTTTCCTGCGCATCAAGGGGGACCTCCTGAGCATCGCGCCTCAGGAGCTCTTACTGGACCTCAGGTCGCTCACCTCCTGGCCTTGCACATGGCATCGCGACCTGGCATACCAGCAACGACAGAAGCTTACCTGGGGACTGGGTCCCGGCGACGCAGGGCACTAAGCTATTGCGAGGAGGAAATGGCTTGAGCTTAAACTAGAGACACCAACACAACTTAGAAACGCAATAAAACATTAAGATAAAATGCGAGTTCGCCACGGTTTCTTACACACCCCCGCGGGGCCCTTCGTGACTTCTGGTGCAGGAAACAAAAACGAAAGAAAAGACTTATCAAGGGCTGCGGCTCCTCAGGCGCTGGCTCCGGCGCCGCAGCGCCTAGTCGGAGTCCTCCTCCTCCTTGATTGGGGCACGGCGACGAGGCGGCTCATCATGGTCGTCGTCGCCCGAGCTTCCCCCAGAGGTAGCGTCGTTGCCACTGGAGGCGTCGCGGTCGTCGCCAAGGGCAAGTTCGCCGCCGAGGGCGTCGCCGCCACCACGGGTGCCGTCGCCGGGAGAAAGGTTGTTGCTGCCGCTGTCGTCGCTCTTCGGGCAGCATTCCAGGCGCCTACCGTCTTCCCCGAAGATCTTGACGAAGAGCGTCGTCGCCCCGTCGTACTTGTAGTGGAGGTTCTGCCTCCCCATCAAGCCATGGGAGCGGGCGAGCGTTTGCCACCCGTGGGTCAGGTAGATGTAGCCTGAGGGGATGGCCTCAACCTCCGCCCATGAAGACCGATTGCAACAGCCATCAGGAAGCAGCCACAGCCCGACGGGTCCTTCGGCCGGCAGCTCCTCCGCACAGGAGTGCGAAATCCGGATCTACGTGCCCGACGGCCTCTCCATACAGACCATGAACTCGCGGGCCATGTCATCTGGGTGGGCCCATGGCGAAGTGGCCGGGCGGCCGCCGCACGCCTCCCCCTCGGGCTCTGCCTCCGCAGCTTCCACGGCCACCCCCGCGGGAAGGATTCTTCCCATGACGGCCGGACCCAATGCGGACCCCGAGCGGTGCGTGTTCGCGCCCCTAGGGAACCGCCACGGGCATTGCAATAGACTTGCAAGGGCGTCTATGCCCCCTCTTCGGCGGAAGCACCTCTGGCCCCTCCCTGGGTGCCTTCCCCTTCTCCTCGGTGGTGAACCTCCTCACTGGTGCCATGGTTGCACTACAAAAAAAATGCACTTCCGTGATGATACATCTTTGTCACAGTAGGTCATGTTTTCTGTCATGCATGTACATCCATGATGATTTTATGACAAAATCAAGATAGTCATACCTGTGCTGTCGTAGGAGTGTTCCATGACAATACCAAAATTATCATCACGGAAGTGTTCACTTCCATGACGATAAATGACGCGTCATGGAAGTGCTATCGTCAAGGGTAACCGACACATGGCATCCATCGTAACGGGTCGCCGTTTATCTATCGGGTCCGGTTTTGGATCCGATAACCCATTAATAGCATCGACCAATGGCGATTTTCCACGTGTAAAATTCTCATTGGCCAGAGGAAACGCATGTTAGCTCGTCATTGGGTCAGATACGTGCCTATGATATGTCGGCACGTGCGACGGCCCAACAATGGCCCATTTAGCTTACAAAGGCCGGCCCGTTTGACTTGGTCAAAAGATAGCGGGCTGGCCCATGAAAAGCCTGTTAACGGTCTGTTCGCATATAGCCCATTTTACGGCCCGGTAACTCACGGCCCGTTATGGCGTTCCCGAAATCGGCCCAACAGCGTCATGTGGGCCGTCCAGTATAATACCAGCCTGTTTCATTTTCGGCCATGTATGGCCCACGATGTCTTTCGGCCCAGATGAGGGCTTTCGTATCTTTGGGCCCTTTAATGGGCCGCGGTGACTTTGGCCCATAATAAACAGTAAATTTCTTTATGCCCAGTAATGGCCCATGATTCACATGGGCCATTTCTAGCCCGTGTTAGTTTTCGGCCTACTGACGACCCATAGATTCCTGGGCTCCTTTCCGTCCCTTGATTACTTCCGGCCCGTTACTGGTCTGTTCCCCTAATGGGCCAAATTCGACCCGTGGTTAGAATCGGCCTGTTTGTGGCCGGTTAACCCATTGCGCCATTTCCAGCCCGTCCTATATTCTGGCCCATTAATGACCCGTTATGCCTGTGACAGAATTAAGACTTTGCTGTCTTTCGACCTGTTAATGGCCTGTTATTGTGCTGGCCTAATACCAATTATGCTCGTTTATGGCCCATGTGGGCCCATTTATCGGACGGCCCGAGGCCCACTGAATCTATGGGCCGTTGGAGGCCCGTTTATCCGACGGCCTGTAGGAGGCCCATGGGTCCGACGCCCCGTAGCATGCTCAAGGTTACCACGGTCCGTATATGGCCCATGGTTGTTGCAGCCACTAGCAAACCAAGGAAAAAGAAGACTAGGAAAATAAATAAGCCAGAAACTAACGCTAGGCTATTAAGGCGATTGCACAGATTACATCCACTGGGCATCAAAGTTCGCCACTAGTGCAAATATAGGGAACACCCTACACTATACAAAAATGGCTTGCTGTTTTCTTCAGCCGGTCGCTGCATGTTAAGAACAAATTTTGTATTGCAACAAAACAAATTACAACCATAAAACAAAAGGAAGGTTGGCATAAAAGTTAACAGTCCGGCAGATAAATGCGCCACCAGAAGTTCAGAAGCTCAGTTCATTTGAGCTGACTGTTACGTTTTCATGCTGTACTGTCCGATGGAGCACCATAACCTTCGCCTTCATTTATTCTGGCCTCCTGAACTACATAACAAATGTCTGATAGTCTGGTTTCAAAACCATGCATATCTTGACGACATCGAACAATCACTCTCCTTGTTTCACAAAGGGTCTCTGTTAGGGAAAGGACTTGTGTCTGGAGCGCAGATATAACATTGTTTTGAGCATGCATATCTTGATCATGAGGCAGTTTGGACGAGATTACCTTAACAACCAACCCAGTATTACGTAGGAACGTGCTTTTAGCACTGTTAGTGGACAGGTACTGACCCACTGCAGTAAGAGGTGACATTGCGGTTATAGTTGCCTCATCACCTTCAGAAGGTGGTGGTTCCACCATTTGTTCCATAGCTTGCTGAAAAGTTGAGTTTTTATATTAGTACTACCAAAACAAAAGATATTAAGGAGGCAGCAAAACCAAACAAAATAGCTTTGGTCTATATACAGAACTTATTATGGTGAACCCGTGTAAAATATTATTTGTATTTTACTGCAAAGTACATAACAAAACCAGGTTCCAAACATATGACCATGTACCATGGCTAATGTATTGTCTATTTCTTCACATTGTATTGACAGCTAAGGATAAAGAGACAAAGTTTATAATATGGTAAGCATAGTATGACATCATTCATATCACAAAACAACTGAGAATAGACAAACAGGCAATTGTAATGTTGTGTAGACAAGTCTAACACGGAACTAGATTACAGATCAAGATCAAAGGAACATCACTCCTCTCTTTTAAACTTTGTAAGGTGCAATGATACGCTAAGACAATTGTGTATAAAATTGAAAAGTGTAATAGACATTGGCTGCAAACCGTGAAGTTCAATGCACAAGTCAGAGTAAGTAGTAGTTAAAAGGCATGAGGATTAAGGACTTACAACAGCGGCTTTGACTGGTGTAGTCATCCCCTTTGTCTTACCGGTGTGATAGTCCTTGAACATTTCCACAACATTTGGTTCAGGTACTTTTTGGTCCTTGCGGGCTTTCCTCTGCATTTGGAACAAGTCAATATAGATATGATAATATGGCACAGCGAAAAGAGTGAAATAGCAGCTAATTACAAGAGCCTCGCAGTGTGCAATATAGCTACGAGATCCTGTCGTCTATTGGAATTTCACTTTCATACGGTTGCCCTTGTTCTTTGAATAGTTCACCTACAAGAAGATACATTTGTGAGGCACATGCGTAAATAGGAGTTCAACATGTGATCTAATCACATATATATAACGTAGTTGATACTTTGGATCAGACTAGTGTTTAACGAGGCCTCTCTAGTCTTCATCCGATATATTTTCCACTGGAGATGTTTGGGCAAGTTCACTGTTAGCCTTGCCTTCAAAGTGAGTTTTCCTCAAGTTATACCGATACTATCACAGAGCAGACTTGAAAACATGGGTGCATGCTTGTCTCGTTGCATCATCTTGGCTATCCAACTTGAACCTCATCTGTTGAAAATTATGGGAGTCTCATTACCAGCAACCTAGAAAGTATGGGACAGACCAAGATGATATTACTAATTTCCATACATAACCATACTTACAAATAAATGGTCGAGGAAGGTGTTCAACTGGGTTTCGTCTTTGTCATTCCTATACTGAATCCATGTTGGGAGGATACGTGCATGACACCTAACGGCAACTGCTGCCTCTGATACTAACTTGGCTGACTCTGTAGCATCACGTGGCCTTTTTAAACCTGCCTCAAAACAGATCTCCATTCTTCCTCCTCTAGATTTAGTTAACCTATCGAGCATTATCCCTGATGTCTGTTTCCTCTTGCGCCTAGGTGCTAGTCCAACAACAAACATAGGAAGTGTTAGTGTACATCAAACTATGAGACTACATATAAAGAAGCATGCAACTGTAACTTGACTCCAGCAACTACCTTCTTGCTGTTGAAGCTCACAAGGTTCATCTGATCTTGCCAACTCGACTTATGTCAAGAGTGCTTCCGAAGTAGTGTTAGGTGGCAAGGGAGCTTGGGAACGTGCTGCTAGCTGAGTTGACAAATGAGTAACTCGTGCAGCTGGTGGTACTATGGAAGGTGTTGCAACAACTAGGGCTGTCACTGCTTGTTTGGTGGCAACTATTAGTTTCTGTTTGGGTTGTTTTGCAGCTGGTGTAGCACGTGATACCGTGTTTGTACAATTTTTCAGTGGACTTTGACCTTCTATTGCACCATCAGTACCAGTAGAATCAACATAGTTCTTTCGCTTCCATTTCCGTGCGTCCTCAGTACTAACACCATCCCCTGCCATTCTGTGTTCCTTCCTCTTTCTCTGTGCCATCTCAAGTCAAGCCGACAAGAAAAAGGAATAAAAATTTAGTTCTTCAGAATAAATTGATGTGTGATACAGACAAACTGAACTTTGATATTTAGACAACCGCATGATAGGAGGATGTAATATGTACGACAAGAGATAATCAGAACTATGACGTGTAAACTAAGCAGAAAGCATTTCAATAAATTAGAAGCAATGCAATGGAAGGTAGACACCATATGAAAGTAGCTACAAATATCGCTCTACCAAGTTAACAGTGTCTCGTCATAACTGGCATTTAAACAAATGTGAAGCAGTACAAGAAATAAATTGTCGGAGTAAATGACCATGGGTAGCCTCATAAGTCCCCCATGGTATTTCAAGACATCGGGGCTAGCTGCGCCCCTCACACCTTCCGGGAGCACGACCGCCTTCTTGGGCCGGCTGGTCCAAGAGGCCGGCTGCTAGAAGGCGGCAAGACCAGGGAGGGCGGCCGTGAGGGGGCCGATTCCTAGCAGGCGGCCGCTCGCCTCCTCGAAGGTAGCACCACATCATCACGACAAGACGAGGCATGGCTACAGTGCAGCCTGCCACCCCCGAGTCCATGATGGAACGTGCCCACAGTGTTGTGTATTGGGCGGACACCCCCCGCCCAGCGCGGCACTGTTGCCACGCAGTCCGTGACATCACTAGCGTTAGAGGGAGCCGTGCTCCCACGACGGGCGATCGGTACGGCCCGCAGGCGGCGGGCCCTACCTGTCCGCGAGCCACCAGAAGGCAGCAAACCTCAAGCAGGCGGCAATAAGGGAGGGCCGACTCCTAGCAGGCGGCCCTTCTCCCCCTTGGAGTCTGTGCGCCATTAAGCAGATGGGACGGGGTATGGCTACAGAGAGCGCCCGTCGGGCGACGGGACTGCAGCCACGCTCCCCCCGACAAAGCCTTCATCATCAGGGACGAAGCTGCAGTATAAAGCAGTCAGCATGGCCCGCAGGCGGCGGGCCCTACCTGTCGGCCGAGATCACGACAGTCGGCGGGGTCCACCAGGCGGCGGACCAGAGCGCTGACGACCGGGTCCTACACCCGGCCGGATTACCATTGTACCTATGGGGGGTAGGTCTATATAAACCCCCCAGGCTCACCCATGCAAAGGGTTCAGCACCCACACCATACACTCACACACGTAGAGAGAAGAGTAGGGCTAGCCTTGCCCTTCTTCCTCCTCTAGCCAAAACAGCTCAAGGAGCAAGCTTGTAGCTACCTTGTTGATCATAGTCATCATGCGGAGACCCCACAGAGCAGGACTAGGGGTGTTATCTCCGAGGAGAGCCCCGAACCTGGGTAAGATTCGCAGGCATGCGCGGTCTCGCTCACTCCCACTTCTAGAGCCCGGCGACGTACTCTTGTCCCCATCCACGATAAGCCACCCCCTGGCATATGTCGCACAATATCCCCGACATTTGGCGCCCACCGTGGGGCGAGGTGCACCGTCGTCCGGAAACACGTTCTGGACGGGAACCCTCTTCCTTCCTGGCGAGCGCAGCCAGCCCGGCACGCCCGACGGCGTTTACACCGACACACTGCGTGGCATGGAAGCCACCTGCGCCGCATGCTACCTCGCTGATTCCATCGGCGGGATCCACCTCTCCGACGAGCCCGCACCCAATGCGGGCACAGCCAGCTCCGGGAGCATCCTTGTCGACCCCCTCGGCAAGCTTCACATCGCCAACGAGCCGGCCTCCGATCTGGAGTCCGTTGGCTCCACCGACCCGCCCGTCGACATGGTCATTGACGCCGACGCCGCGCCTTCTGATACCTTCCCCAGTGACATGGTGATCTTCGACGACCCGCTCCCTGCTGCTGGCAGCAGCGCCAGCACCAGCACCGTCACCGAGGTGCTGGTCATCAGCCATGATGGAGCCTCTGACGAGGCCGGCCGGGACCCATTGCAGGCGGCAATGCGAACGGCGAAACGCTGGAAGCGTGCCGTGTTGTACTCCTCGACAACGGCAACAAGTTGGCATCCATGAGAGGCCTCACCGAGGCCTACCAGCGCGAGATCGAACGCGCCGTCTGCGGCACACCGGCCGCGTGGGCACAGTCCGGCAGCGTGGCGCTGCCATCGCCAGCATGCTGGGGGCCGACCGCCCAGTCTACGCCACGCCAATGGAGAACTTACGCGCCGCCCAGGCGGCCGCAGATGAGCTGGACCGCCGAGAGGGCGACGAGCATCGCTGCATGACGAGGTGCATCCAGCAGCTCATCGATGCGGCTGCCACGCAGCAAGAAGCTAGCCGCCGCATGGCAGAACCCGGCTTGCAGGCCGAGAACCTTCCCCCTCACCGAGAGCACGGCGCGACCTCCCGGACGCTGACAGGCGGCGCCCGCGACTGAGGAAACCAAGAGCCAACTATTAGCCGCAGCCGCACATGCATCGCCATCGAGCGCGACCAAGACGGTCGCCCATGAGCAGTGGAACGGCGGGACAATCGTCCGCCTCCCTGCGTAGGGAGAGGCGTGCCTCCCCGCCGCCTGTTGAGCATCCGACTCTCGGAGGCCGGCTGGGCCCCCGTGAAGGAGTCGGAGAGAACGACGCCCGCCTCCGGATCGACCGCTTGGCTCGATCCCTGGCGTTAGAAGAAGAAGATGCGATCGGCCTGCCTTGTTTCGGCCCCCGCATTCGCGACGAGCCCTTCCCCAAAGGGTTCTCGCTTCCTCGAGACACTCCCAAGTACAACGGTTCCATGAAGCCGGAGGATTGGCTGGTTGACTACTCCACCGCCGTCAACATAGCAAATGGCAACAAGCGCGTTGCCGTGAAGTATGTTCCGCGCATGCTCCAGGGCACAGCCCGGACATGGCTGAACAACCTCAAGTCGTACAGCGTCAACAGCTGGCTGGACTTTGCCGAAGTTTTCATCCGCAACTTCACTAGCACCTACAAGCGGCCGCCCAAGCCTCACCAGGTCTCCCTATGCGTCCAAGGCCTGACCGAGTCCGCCCGTGAGTACTTGATGTGGTGGGCCAAACTGCACAACTCCTGCGAAGGGGTGCACGAGGTGCAAGCCATAGAGTACTTCACTACCGGGTGCCGAGAGGGCACCCTACTCAAGCACCGACTCCTCTGCGACGAGCCGGCCACACTCGATGAGCTGATAATCATAGCGGACAAATATGCCACTGCCAACTCCTCCATGAGGTCGGAGCTCCGAGTGGACACGTCTGGAAAGATGCTCCCTCCGGCCCCTCAGACGCCGGCTGGTGACTCCAGCCGGCGCCAGCAGTCGAACGACACCAAGCGCAAGGCCCAGCAGCCGGCTTCCACCAGCCGGCAGGTGGCAGTAGTTGAAGACCAGCAGCAGGAGGGGCAGCCCGGCCCCAAGCGTCAGAAAGGCAGCAAGCCTGCTTGGTTGCCTGCCTTCTCCTTCGAGCAAACCCTTGATGCTCCCTGCAAGTTCCACAGCGGCGCGAAGCTGTCCAACCACACCACCCGGAAGTGCCACTGGCTCATCCGCATTGCCAAAGGCAAAGGACTACCCCCTCCACCCGCTGGCCCGCCGGCTCCGCCTCCTCAGCAGCCGGCGGCCCGCCCAGTCGGCGCAATCCAAGATGAATTCCCCGAAGAACACGGAGCCTATGTCGTCTTCACCAGTGTGGCTGACGATAGGCACAGCCGGCGTCAGCAGCATTGCGAGGTGAACGCGATCACTTCTGAGGTCCCAGAGTTCATGCACTGGTCCGAGAGGCCCATCAGCTGGAGCCGCGCTGACCACCCGGAGGTGATGCCTTCCCCGGGTTCCCACGCCCTGGTGCTCGATGCCACCTTTTCAACGGAGCGGCAAGCCTGTCGCTTCTCCCGAGTTCTAATAGACGGCGGTAGTAGCATCAACATCCTCTACCGTGACACCCTGGAGAAGCTATGCATCAAGGAGAAGCAGCTCCAGCCCAGCCGGACTGTCTTCCATGGCATTGTACCTGGCCTTTCCTGCTCTCCAATCGGCAAGATCAAGATAGATGTCCTCTTCGGAGACAAAAATCACTTCCGCCGCGAGCCAATCTGGTTCGAGGTAGTGGACATGGAGAGCCCCTACCATGCGCAACTTGGCCAGCCTGCTCTGGCCAAGTTCATGGCGGTGCCGCACTATGCCTACCTCAAGATGTAGATGCCGGGCACCAAGGGCACTATCACCGTAGCCGGCGACTACCAGAAGTCGGCCATGTGTGCTGCTGCCAGCAGCCGGCTGGCCGAGTCCCTTGTCATCGCTGCAGAAAGGCGGCTCCTTGATCGGGTTGTGGCCTTGGCCGGCAAGCAGCCGGACCTATCACCAGATCCCAAGGAGTCGGAGGCCCAGGTCTCTTCCCAGCCGGCCAAAGAAACCAAGAAGATTCCCTTGGACCCTGAGCACCCGGAGAGGTTCACTGTCGTAGGGACCCACCTCGACAGTAAATAGGAAAGCGAGCTCGTCGATTTCCTCCATGAGAATCGCGACATCTTTGCATGGTCTCCCAAGGACATGCCGGGTGTTCCGACGGATTTCGCCGAGCACAAGCTACATGTTAGATCAGATGCAAAACCAGTCAAGCAACCCCTCTGCCGCCTGTCGGAAGAGAAGAGAAGAATTGTTGGTGAAGAGATCGCCCGGCTTCTAGCAGCCGGCTTCATCATGGAAGTGTTCTTTCCAGAATGGCTTGCCAACCCAGTCCTTGTACTGAAGAAGAACAACAAGTGGCGCATGTGCATTGATTACACCAGCCTCATCAAAGCCTGCCCCAAAGATCCGTTTGCTCTGCCTCGGATAGACCAAGTGATTGACTCCACAGCCGGATGCGAGCTATTGAGTTTTTTGGATGCCTACTCTGGCTACCACCAGATCAAGCTGAACCCGGCCGATCGGCTGAAGACCGCCTTCATCACACCATTCGGAGCCTTCTGCTACCTGACCATGACATTCGGCTTGAGAAATGCCGGTGCCACGTTTCAGCGTTCCATGCAGAAGTGCCTCCTCAAGCAACTCGGCAGAAATGCCCACGTCTATGTAGACGACATTGTGGTGAAGACGGAGAAGCGTGGCACCCTCCTGGAGGATCTCAAGGAGACCTTTGACAATCTGCGCCGTTTTCAAATCAAGGTCAACCCAGAAAAGTGTGTCTTCGGAGTCCCAACCGGCCAGCTCCTTGGTTTCCTTGTCTCAGAACACGGCATCGAGTGCAACCCTACGAAGATCAAGGCCATTGAGCGGATGGAGAGGCCCACCCGGCCGTGAGACGTCCAGAAGTTCACCGGGTGCTTGGCATCCCTCAGCCATTTCATCAGTCGGTTGGGCGAGAAGGATCTGCCTCTATACCAACTAATGAAGAAAACCACTCACTTCGAGTGGAATGACAAGGCGGACGAGGCCTTCCTCCAGCTCAAGAAAATGCTGACTACGCCGCCTGTACTGGTGGCTGCGGCTGCTAAGGAGCCCATGTTCCTCTACATCGCCGCCACCAGCCGGGTGGTCAGCACTATCATCGTGGTCGAGCGCCGAGAAGACGGCAAGGCGCAGCCGGTCCAGAGGCCCGTCTACTACCTGAGTGAAGTGCTGTCGGCCTCCAAGCAGAATTACCCCCACTACCAGAAGATGTGCTATGGCGTGTACTTTGCCGCCAAGAAGCTCAAGCAGTACTTTCAAGAGCACTCCATCACGGTTGTCTGCACTGCCCCACTCGCCGAGATCATGGGCAACAGAGATGCATCAGGCCGGGTGGCCAAGTGGGCCATCGAGCTAGCTCCCCACACCATCCTCTACCAGCCCCGCACGGCCATCAAGTCCCAAGTGCTGGCCGACTTCCTCGTCGACTGGGCCGAGACCCAGTACCTGCCGCCGGCGCCGGATTCTACCCATTGGCGGATGAACTTTGATGGCTCAAAGATGCGCACCGGTCTGGGAGCCGGCATCGTCCTCACTTCTCCCAAAGGCGACAAGCTCAAGTACATGTTGCAAATTCACTTTGCCGCCTCCAACAACGTGGCCGAGTATGAGGCACTCGTCCATGGGCTCTGACTGGCCAAAGAGATTGGCATCCGCCGGATTCTGTGCTACGGTGACTCAGACTTGGTAGTCCAGCAGTCGTCTGGCGACTGGGACGCCAAGGATGCAAACATGGCGAGCTACCGCTTCCTCATCCAGCAGATCAGTGGATACTTCGACGGGTGCGAGTTCCTTCACGTGCCACGAGCCGACAATGAGCAAGCTGATGCCCTGGCACGGATTGGCTCCACCCGCCAAGCGATACTAGCCGGTGTCTCCCTCCAATGCCTCCGCAAGCCGTCTATCAAGTCTTCGCCAGAATCAGAGTCCATCTTCGTGCCGGCTGCTCCTGGAGCAGTCGGATCCGTCTCGGGGGCTGCAACAGCCAGCCGAGGGACTTTGGCAGGCGGCTCGGGGACTGCTGCAGTCGCACCCAGCCCAGGAACTTCAAAACCTGGCCCGGGGACTGTGGTAGTTGGCCCGGGGATGATGGCAGGCGGCTCGGGGACTGCAGCAGTCGCACCCGACCCGGGGACTTCAGAACCCGGCCAGGGGGCTGCAGCAGTCGGCCCGGGGACTTCAACGACACAACAAGCGGTGGCCGACTCCAACCCACCTCCTCCCAACCCAACCGCCCTGGTCCCAGTGGCCATGATGATAGTGGTCGAAGCACCATCAAGGGCGCAGCCCATCCTCAACTTCCTGGTAAGCGGAGAGCTACCAACCGACGAGACCTTGGCCCGGCAAGTGCAACGCCAGGCAGCAGCATACACGATAGTGAAGAGAGAGCTTGTCAGACGCAGCGTGATTGGCGTTTTCCAGCGCTGTGTTGAGCCAGAAAAAGGCAAGGCAATCCTCAAAGACATCCATCAAGGCGAATGAGGCCACCACGTGGCCTCCAGATCCCTCATCGCCAAAGCTTTCCGCCATGGATTCTTCTGGCCGACTGCTTTGGACGACGCCAAGGACTTGGTCAAGAAGTGCAAAGGGTGCCAGAAATTCAGCTCCAAGCAATATCTGCCGGCTTCTGCACTCAAGACCATCCCCCTCACTTGGCCATTTGTCGTCTGGGGGCTGGACATGGTGTGCCTGTTCAAAACAGCACGCAGCGGCATGACCCATCTGCTGGTCGCCGTGGACAAATTCACCAAGTGGATTGGAGCAAAGCCAATTAAGAAGCTGAACGGTCCGACTGCGGTGACCTTCATCGCAGATATCACCGTCCGGTATGACATACCACATAGCATCATCACCGACAATGGCACAAACTTTGCCAAAGGCGCCTTGGCCCGTTTCTGCGTGACGCAGGGCATCCAACTGGACTTAGCATCCGTTGCCCATCCGCAGTCAAACGGCCAATTCGAGCAAGCAAACGGCCGCATCTTATCCGGCATCAAGCCCCGACTGGTCGAGCCGCTGGAGCGCTCGGCCGGCTGCTGGATCGAGGAGCTGCCGGCCATCCTATGGAGTCTTCGGACCACACTGAATAAATCGACCGGCTTCACCCCCTTCTTCCTCGTGTACGGGGCCGAGGCCATCATCCCAACTGACATCGAGTTTGACTCGCCTCGCGTCACCATGTACATGGAGGCGGAGGCAAAGGAGGCACGAGAAGACGGCGTCGACCTGCTGGAAGAGGGCCGGCTGCTGGCACTCAGCCGGTCCACTATCTACCAGCAGGGCCTGCACTGCTACCACAGCCGGAAGGTCAAGCCACAATCCTTCCAAGAGGGGGACCTTGTGCTCCGGCTGATCCAGCGAACAGCCGACCAGCACAAGATCTCGGCCCCTTGGGAAGGGCCCTTCATCATCAGCAAAGCCTTGGGCAATGACTCCTACTACCTCATCGACGCGCAGAAGCCTAGGGCACGCAAGAGGGACGATTCCGGCAAGGAAACAGAGCGCCCATGGAACGCAAATCTCCTCCAAAGATTTTACAGTTAATGCAGCATGTACCACGCTACCTTTTGTATTAAGAGCAAAGGCATCGGGTCCGCCGAGGAGCACTCGGGGGCTCCCCTTTTTATCTGTATGATAAGTTTATGCCTGAGAATGTGTTATTTCATTCCTCCGCCTGGCACCGGGTCCGACCAGTCGGGCCGGGGGCTCGTCGCCTTGCCCTACGTTGGTGCCGCCTGTAGTCGGACAAGTAGTGTGCCGACATCTAAGCCCTCTCTTGCCTTAAGCCGCAGCTCGCAGAGCGACTGTCCGGCTGGCAAGAGCTAAAGGCAGGAAATGGTGTCCATACGAAAAAAGACTAAGGAAAAAGCATCAACATAGGCCAAGCCGGCTCCTTACCCCTCCATCCGGCTGCTGAGCAGCCGGCCGGCTTCTCACTTGACTTGCTACGTTCTAAACGGCCAAAGTACTTGTCTTCCTAAACGGCCAAATACCGGACCCAGCCACAGACCGCAGAGCGGCTGTCCGGCTGGCAGGGCGGTAGCCAAAGAAAGGCGGCAAAGGAAAAAGCCAAAAAAGAGTAGAAAAGCAAGACAAAGTCAGAACCCGGTAGAGCACAACTTGTGCGAATAAAGTTAATTTACATAGCAAGAGCTCATAGCCAGCATTCAACAAAGTTTGAATACACCCCCAGTGAGTGGAATTGCGCGAATTTAACATACTTGTTCAAAAGATTACAAGAACAGGAAAGATAAGATAAAGTGGCCGTCTAGGCCAGGTGAGCAGCAGGCAGGTCCGTCGGGTTGGCGGAGGCAGCGGCGCCGGATGGTGGAGCGGCCGACTGAGGGGTCTCGGCCTTATCGCCCTCGGCAGCAGTCGGTGCGGTAGCACGTGGCTTGTTGGTCGAGGCTTGGTCGGGCTGAGGCCGGCTGTCCGCTCTGCCGTCCGGTGCATCGTCTTCACCGTCCTCGTCCTCTTCGTCCTCGCCCTCGTCGCTGGAGGCGATCTCTTCCGCCGAGTCCTCCTCATCCCCTGGGTTCAGCCCGAACCAGTTGGGCGGCACCTCAGCGCCTTCCTCGTCTAGCTCGGGTGTGAAAACGGTGGTGTCAGCATACTCGGCGATCGCCGCCGCGCATTGAGTAAGCGCAGGGCCCACCGCCGCCAGCTCCGGTCCGGCCTCCTGCCGGAAGGTGGCCAGCTGGGCCAGGTCCAGCCCAGGATACCAAGCCTTGGTGAACTCCAAGGCCGTCCGCGCACCCGCCCGAGCCTCGGCGCCCTTCCAAGCCTCGAAGCGGCCGACCGCTACCTCCAGCCAGTCGGCAGTCCGACTGGGGGTGCATGGAATTCGAGCGTTGGGCCAGAGGGTAGTTAACACCTAAGCCCTGGCGCGCTACAGGCAGTGGAGTATCCTGCGAGCCGGCTGCAGGCGCGTCTTGATGGCCAGGAGCTGCTCGCCGAGATTCCGGGGCGCGTTGGGCGCGATGCCCGCGCCCGCCCTCCTCCGCACGTCGCGACGCACCTCGATGGCCTGGCTGACGGCGACGGAGAGACCGGGAAAGTATTCTGCACAAGAAGAAGATCAAAGATTAGAAGCCAGAAGCCGACTCCCACAACAGTCGGCGGCTGTTCAAAAGAAGAAGTAACTTACCATCGATCATGTCCTCGATCTCGCCGTAGCCATCGGTTAGGAGTCTCTCCTTCTCGGCCCAGTTCGAGCATTGAGTCTCAAACTCGGCCTTGAGGGAGTCTTCCTCCTCCTTCAGCTTCTGGAGCTCCGCCTTGTGCCGCTCTGCCTGGTCCGCCAGCTCCTTGGCTAGGCGGCCGCATTCCTGGGCCGCCTGGCTGCGCTCCTGCTCCTTGGTGTGGAGTGCGAACTCGGCCTCGCCCAGGTGCTGCCGCAGATCTGCGGCGGCCTCTTCCAAAACGGAGAAAAAAGAAAACCATCAACCCCAATGGAAAGTAGTTGCCGGGAGATCCGGCCCGACTGCTCAGCAGTCGACCCGAATCTCGGGGACTACACCCAGCGGGTGCGCTGACGCGCCCCCGCAAGGAAGAAGACCAAAAGACTTACTTCGGCTCTCCGCCAGATCGGCGGTCCGCTTGGTCAGCTCCCGGAGCTGAGAGTTATAGGTGGCCGCACGGAGGTTGTGGTAATCCTGCAACAAAGACAACAAAAGAAGGTAACGAGTCAGTACTCGAAGCTCAACCTGAAGTTCCGAGTCGCCTGCTCAGCAGCCGGCCCGGAACTCGGGGGCTACACCCAGTGGGTGCGCTGGCACGCCCCCACGGAAGATTACAAGAAACGAAAACAAGAGTCGTACCCGGACGGCCGCCCGCGTCGCCAGGAACTCCTGCATGTATTGCTGGAGAGTGGCGCCTTGGGCATTGAACCGGGCCAGGACTTCCTGCGAGGCCGCGTTCAAAACGCCCGTACCGCCGCCAGACGTCCAATCCTGTGGAGTGGCGCTGGTAGCCTCGGCGTCGGGGGCCGACGAGCTAGCGGCCCCGATCTCCAATGGCCGCGGTGCTGAGGCTGCCTTCTCCGTATGCCGGCGCACCGGGGTACAGATTACAGGAGTCGGACCCACCACCAACTCGCCGCCGGCTGGCGGCACCAGTGACGCGTCGGGCCGACTGCCTTGGCCGTCGACAGCCGGCATGCGCGGGGGCACCTCTGCCTCCGGGACAACAGGGTCCCCTCCCCTCTCTAGGGCTGTCTGGTCATCGCCAGCCCCTCCAGTTGGAGCCTGGCCCTCCAGCACCACTGGCTCGGCAGATTGCGGACCGGTGGACTTCGGAGCCCGGCTACGGGACGCCTCCTCCGCATGCATCTTGGCGGCCGCGTTCGCCTGCTCCTTGGCCGTGGCGTCGGCTTGAGCCTCGGCCGTCGCGTCGGCTTGAGCCTCGGCCACCGCGTCGGCCTCTGCCTTCTCCCAGGCCGCAGCCTCGTGCTCCTCTCGTGCCTCCCGCGCATTCCTCTCCGTCTCCTCCTGAAGGGCGGTGAGCGGATCCACGCGGCCGGGGCCCGTGAGGCCGTCTGCCACCCCGATCACCGAGCCAGACGGGGCTCGCGTCAAGGAAAGTGGGACACTACGCACCAAAGGAGGAAGACAGAATAAAAAGATCGCAAAGACAGAAGAAACGCAAACGCAAAGCAAGATGCAAGAAAGGACAAGGCGCTTATGCGGACACCAGCGGGAGCCGCTTTGGGGCCTTCTGGAAGAGGGCCACCTTCGCAGCAGCCTCTTGCCGCTTGGTCATGGCGGCTGAGGTCCTGGCCATCTTGGGCCGGCTGCCGAGCAACCCGGCGTCGGCCCGGCGCTTCGGCGCGCTGGCTGTTGCAGTCTGTGCGGCCGACGAGCTAGCGCCCGCCCTGTTGGCGCCATGGGAACGGCGCGGCTCGTCGTCCTCCTCGTCGTCATCCGACCAATCCCCGAGGCCGCCTCCTAAGGAGCCGCCTGCTCCCTCGCCGCCACCACCTGTGGCATCGTCCTCCTCCTGAGCGGCCGCCCCCAAGTCGGGGTCGTCCACGTCACTCGCCGCCCGGTCCGCCATGTACTGATGACCCGGGGCCAGCGCGTCAGTGGCCGTCTGGCCCGGGAAACGCTGCACCAATGCCGACTGGTCAGGCGGCAAGAAAGAGCCCGGGCGAACAAAGGAAAAAGAATTAGAGGACTTACCGGAGGCGGCGGGTTGGCCCGGCTGAACGGCGGCTTGCCGAATCGCCACTCCGTCTCCGATAGCTTGCAGTCGGAGAAGAAGTTCACCATGCGGACCACCTTCACGTCCGACATCACTTTGGTGGACAGCCGCCACGGGTCCCTGCGCCCACTCATGTCGCTGATCAAGTGAGGCCGGGCTTGAAGGGGCAGCACTCGGCGCTTCACGAACGCAGCCAGCAGGTCCGAGGCCTTGAGGCCCTCCGACGCCGTCATCTCCTGGAGCCGGAGGAGCACGGTGGTGCAGGCGATCGACGGGGCTCTCGGCCGGAACTTCCAGTTGGTGCGAGGCCCAACAGGCGGGCCGGCTGCGTAGGCCGGCAGGATGACGTAGTCTCGCGTCGAGTGGATACTCTCGACGTAGAAGTATGACTTCTGCCACAGTTTGGCCGACTGCAGCAGGGCGAGAGCTGGGAAGCGGACCCCGGATCCCGTGCGCCGCACCGCGATGCAGGCTCCGCACTGGGCCGCCTCGTTCTTGGCGGCGATGCCGAGCTTGAGATAGAAGAGCTCTCCCCACAGCTCGAGTGTGGGGAGCATGCCGAGGTAGCCCTCGCACAGGGTGACGAAGGCAGAGAGCAGCACCACCGTATTCGGAGTGAGGTAGTGGGGCTGCTCTCCGTAGAAATCCAAAAACGAGCGAAGGAATCCGCTCGCCGGAAGACCGAAGCCACGGAGGAAATGCGACCGGAAGACGACGCGCTCGCCGCCTTCCCACACCGGCGAGATCTCCCTTTCGGGGGGGACACGCACCTTGACGTTCAACGCATGAGGGAGCCGCCGTGTCTGGCGGAGGAACTCCAAGTGCCCGTCGTGAACATTGGAGCCGTCCCAGTCGCCCGCACGACCGCTTGGTGCCACGGGCTCCGTGCTAGGCGACGACGCAAGGTGGCTGCGGCGCGAAAGAGGTCCGGCGACGGCGGGCTGCGGCGGCACCCCGGCAGGAGGAGAGGCCGCGGCGGCAGCAAAAAGAAGAGGAAGGATGAAGGGAGAGGAGGGCGCGCGTATGTTCTGCCGCCCCCTACTCCCCCTACTTATAGCCCCCCGGCGGCGGAGCCGAGGTGGCGAGACATGGGGGGGCGCAAGATTAACTGCGCCCACTCCCCCCGCGACCCCGCGAGTACCGCACCATAACGGCGTGTATTAACCGCACCAGGGAAGTGCAACCGCCCGCCTTGGCCGCAGCGGATCCGCGCATGTGCCGAGGCCCTTTAGTGGCGGGCCCATGCCTGCGGTGATGTCCCATCTCACACGCGGGCTGGCAGGCCAGCCTGGCCTGCTGGCGCTGCGTGGCGAGCGAGCAACGGGCAGCAAGCCTATCGTCTGGCTGGCACTCTACCCGGCCTCCACCATGATGATTCGAACTCGCCAGGCGGCCGGCCTGCCCTTGGCCGGCTCCTGGAAGTCGGCTTCTCCGGAAGACGGACGAAGCCCAACTACCGGATCACTCACAGTAGGAAGCTGCTGAGGCTCCTCGTTTTTTAGCCGCGGTGCCCCACCAGCTTTGGGGACTACTGTCGGAGTAAATGACCACGGGTAGCCTCACCAGTCCCCCATGGTATTTCAAGACATCGGGGCTAGCTGCGCCCCTCACACCTTTCGGGAGCACGGCCGCCTTCTTGGGCCGGCTAGTCCAAGAGGCCGGCTGCTAGAAGGCGGCAAGACCAGGGAGGGTGGCTGCGAGGGGGGCGATTCCTGGCAGGCGGCCCCTCGCCTCCTTGATGGTAGCACCACATCATCACGACAAGACGAGGCATGGCTATAGTGCAGCCTGCCACCCCCAAGTCCAGGATGGAACGTGGCCACAGTGTTGTGTATTGGGCGGACACCCCCCGCCCAGCGCGACACTGTTGCCACGTAGTCTGTGACATCGCTAGCGTCAGAGGGAGCCGTGCTCCCACGACAGGCGGTCGGTTCGGCCTGCAGGCGGCAGGCCCTACCTCTCCGTGAGACACCAGAAGGCGGCAAACCTCAAGCAGGCGGCAATAAGGGAGGGCCAACTCCTAGCAGGCGGCCCTTCTCCCCCTTGGAGTCTGTGCGCCATTAACCAGATGGGACGGGGTATGGCTACAGTGAGCGCCCGTCGGGCGACGGGACTGCAGCCACGATCCCCATGACAAAGCCTTCGTCATTAGGGACAAAGCTGCAGTATAAAGCAGTCAACATGGCCCGCAGGCGGCGGGCCCTACCTGTCGGCCGAGATCATGGCAGTCGGCGGGGTCCACCAGGCGGCGGGCCCCAGCGGTCGGCGAAGAAGCCAGCGACCAGAGACGCTGACGGCCGGGTCCTACACCCGGCCGGATTACCATTGTACCCCTGGGGGGTAGGTCTATATAAACCCCCCATGCTCACCCATGCTAAGGGTTTAGCACCCACACCATACACTCACACACGTAGAGAGAAGAGTAGGGCTAGCCTTGCCCTTCTTCCTCCTCTAGCCAAAACAGCTCAAGGAGCAAGCTTGTAGCTACCTTGTTGATCATAGTCATCATGCGAAGACCCTACAGAGCAGGACTAGGGGTGTTATCTCCGAGGAGAGCCCCGAACCTGGGTAAGATTCGCAGGCATGCACGGTCTCGCTCACTCCCGCTTCTAGAGCCCGGCGACGTACTCTTGTCCCCATCCATGATAAGCCACCCCCTGGCATATTTTGCACAATATCCCCGACATAAATCATATGCAAGATGCAAACAACATCACACTACCAAGTTAAAGGTCTCTCGTCATTAGTGCCATTGCATATTCACAGCATTGCATATTCACAGTTATGATGTGTAAACTAAGCAGAAGTAATTTAATCAAATTACAAGCAATACAAGCTAGACACCGTATGCAACATGCAAGACAATATCACACTGCCAAGCTAGAGAAAGCACCTGGGATGCCGGTTTCGCCGGAAGACCGCCACCAGTCCCTGCCTTATTTTTTTCCTTCCTCTTTCTTAATTTTATTGGCTTGTCAAGTCAAACCCACAAGAAACATGAATAAAAATTTGCTTTTTAGAACTCATTGATGCAGGATGTTGACGAGCACTACTTTAATGTAAGACAACCGCATTATAGGATGATTGAATGTGTAAGAAAAAAGGACAGCATTGCATATTCACATCTATGATGTGTAAGCTAAGCAGAAGGCATTTCAACAAATTAGAAGCAATGAAAGCTAGACACCATATGAAAGATGCAACGAATATCACTCTACCAAGTTAAACCTGTCTCGTCATAAGTGCTATTTCAACAAATTACAAGTAGTACAAGCTAGAAAAGAATGCGAGATGTAACCTATATCACACTCCCAAGTTGAACGTGTCTTATGATAAGTGATTGTTGCAGGTTACACAATAGTAGTACTTTGATGTAAAAACATGGTGTGATAGACAGATATTGCATGTTCTAGAAACAGGAACACATGTCTTATTCACAAGTATAATGCATAAAGCAAGCTAATGGAATTCAACAAAATTAGAAGCAATACAAGCTAGACATCATACATAACATGCAACCACATATAACAGTGCCAAGTTAGAGGGAGCACCTGTGATGGTCGACTAGGGGAGACGTGCTCATCATCAACACATCTACGTTGAGTGTATATGCATGTGTTGTGTTGCAAATCTTCTTGGGGGGATGCCGGAGTAGAATCTGTAGAGGCCCTCCGTTTCAGTTGTTTGGGAGGAGCACCTTTATCCACTGCCTTGCTAATTTCCTTCCGCTTTATTGATTTTGCATTGTCAAGTAAAACTAACAAGAAAAAGCAATAAAATTCACTCTTCAGAACTCATTCATGTATGATACTGACAATCACTACTTTGATGTAAGGCAAACACATGATACGAGGATGGAATATGTACAAAAAACAGGACAACATGGCATATTCACAACTATTTGTGTAAACTAAGTAGAAGCCATTTCAACAAATTAGAAGCAATGCAAGCTAGACACCACATGAAAGATGTAACCAATATGACTCTGCCAAGTTAAAAGCGTCCCATCATAAATGGCATTTCAACAAATTAGAAGCAGTGCATGCTATAAATCATATAAAAGATGCAACCAACATCACTCTGCATATACTAAAGGTGTCTCGTCATAATTGATTGATGCAGGATACAAAAAAATAGTAGTTTTATGTAAGGACATGCTTAATAGACAGATGTACTATGTACCAAAAATAGGAAGGCATGTCACATTAACAGGTATAATGTATAAACTAAGCAGAATAGCACATGCAATTTAACCAGATTGGAAGAATTACAATCTAGACACTATATGCAACATGCAACCACATACTACGCTGCCAAGTTAGAGCAAGCACCTGCGATGGTGGTGTAGGGGAAATGCGCTCATCAACTATAGAGCTACATTGACTATCTTCATCTAGCATTGCTGTTTCTTGAGAATCATGTGGGGAGGCTGACACTGCATTATTTAAAAGAATGCATTCTTTAGAAGAATTACAATCTAGACACTATATGCAACATGCAACCACATATCATGCTGCCAAGTTAGAGCAAGCACCTGCGATGGTGGTGTAGGGGAAATGTGCTCATCAACTACAGAGCTACGTTGACTATCTTCATCTAGCATTGTTGTTTCTTGAGAATCATGTGGCGAGGCTGACACTGCATTCTTTAAAAGATGATCTTTTCTTACAGCAGTCCACGAGCCTGACTGTCTCATTATAAGTGATTGATGAGGGATACACAAGAAATTAGTTTGATGTAAGAACATGGTTAATAGATAGATGTAGTAGTATGTACCAAAAATAGGAAGGCATTTCATATTCAAAGGTATAATGTGTAAGCTAAGCAGATGCAATTTTACCAAATTGGAAGCTATACAAGCTAGACACCCGGCTGGAGTGGTGAGCATGATCATCGAGGACCTGAGAGCCTGGTGCGAGGCGGGCTGCTTCGCCACCACCGTGGCTTTTTAGTTGGCTTGCAGGTGATGCCTGTCTGTGCTGGGCTTGTCACTCGCTCGGCCAGTGCCCTGACTAGCTATTTGGCTTCTGGTGCTCCCAGGATGGTGGTTCTTGTAAAAAATATCTTTCCTTATCTTAATAAAGACTGACTTCGGCCTTTCGAATACAAGCTAGACAACATATGCAACATGCAACCACATATGACACCGCGAAGTTAAAGCAAGCACCTGGGATGATGGTTCATGGCGAGCAAGATCATCAACTCCAGAGCTACGTTTACTGTCTCCATCTGCTGACACTACACCCTTTATAGCGCCAAAACATGTCTTGCCTAAGCCCGAAGAAAGCTGGAGCTGCTTCTCTCTTTTATTTCATGCTTTTATCAACCGGTTGGCAGAGGCTGAAATACCCATGCATAAAAAAACAGTAGTGAGAGTATGGGTGAAGTGTGTGCAGAACTAGTGCACTGTAAAAGTAGCAGATAGCAGGTGGCTGAAAAATAAATGACAGGAGACATATGATAACTCTACAGCATTTTATGGCAAACAAAATTGGATTCTACCCCGTATGATTTTGTAATATATGAGCACGGGGATGGCTGGGAAATGCAGGTACTCCGCAAGCACACCACCACATGTAGTCCTATCAAAATAACAGTCGACTGAAAATAAATAGGTCAGTCGATTTTTTTATGAACCATCCGATCTACAAGGAACGGGCAAATGGCCTTCATCTACCTCCCGCCAGTCACTGTTGATGATCTTTCTCAAATCGCCAGTGACCACCGGCCCAGACCCCTGCCTCCACCACCCCGCCCTCCCCTTGACCTCACACCAACGCCGTGCTTGGAAGCACCCCCGGCCATCCCTTTAAGCCCAGCCAACCTCCAGATCGGGCGCCAGAAGCTCCTAGGCCCCACACACCCCTAAGATAAACACCAAGGCGCTGCTTCCCCACCATAATAGGCGGACTATCGCCTGTTACGTCGGGGAATGCTTCCTTTAATTGGGAATCAACTGACCAGGAATTGAAATCCAGGGGGGCGACAGACCTCTAGCTAAGGTGAAATAGTATATGAGGAGAAACCTTGTGTCGCGAGTTATTAGGAACATCTAGTATCAGGAAGAAGGTGTAGGAAGAAGCGGTCAACTAGTGTCTTTTGTGGGATGAATACCATGCAAGCAGACACATAAGATTTGCACGAATAAGGGAAGAGGAGTACCAGATCCGGTTACCAGTGGTGTATCCTCCTGATATCATGGCGATGTTCTTCTTTTTACCGGGGGAACCGATGTTTTGGAGGAGGGTGGAGCCTTGGACGAACCCATGGCCAAATTGTTGACTGTGTTGCATTGGCCGTCTGTCGGCGGAGGGGAAGCAGATCCGAGGCGGTGAAGGACGGCGTAGCGGGAACAGCTCCGATGCGGTGGACGGTGGCGACGTTGGAGCGGCAGTGCTGAGGCGTAGGACGACGTGGTTTAACTGGCTCGGGTACGGTGCACGTCGGCGTCCTGGAGGCAGCTCGGCATCGGCTTCAACTACTAGCCATGGAGGGCGTTGCGGTGGACGACGACGTCGGGGTATCGGCTCCGGCGTGATGGAGGAGGGCAGCGGTTGATGGGTGGGATGGGGTGGCGAACGGAGGACGCCGGGGTTTCGCAGCTGGTGGAGAGGTAGTTTTGGCGCCCACGGAGTATGAATGGGGAATTGGACGGGAGGCGGGGGTGGCGGGGGGAGCTAAGGGGGAACCATGTTTCGGCCTGGGACGCGCTTGCTTTTTTTTGAACAGCTGGGACGCGCTTGTTTGAAATTTGGGGAAAGTACAAACTTTGCCCCCCTTTTAAATTTTGGACCTACTGTGGGTCGGGTGTAGGACGGTAATCCCAGGTGTCCCAAATAGTGGGCGGGAGCGATTTCGGCCAAGTGAATGTGTGTTTAGGCGGCCATGGTGTATGAATGTTTTTCGGAGGCGATTGTGTGGTGTCTAGATGAAGTTACAAACCTACCCCGGTTTAGACCTATAGACGTCGGGCCGGTAGCCTTCACGGGTCGGACTTAGAAAGTAATTTCCTTCTACCAAGCATTGGTCTCACGCGGTTTCGGGCGAGTAGAGGCTCTTTTGGCGCTTCGTTGGAAATTTTGAAACAGAAGCATTCACGTTTAGAGTACTCTTTAACTTTAAGGATTGACCTAAATAGACAACGTTAAATTTGACCTTGTATGTTTGAAAACCTCATTAAATTATGCACTTCTTTTTGAAATTTTGACACTTGAAAATCCTATAACTACGATTATTTTGGAATGGAGGAGGTAAATTTGAATCTATTTTGTACACGACTATATATGCTATTATGTACAAAAGCAGAGCAAAGATTGGTGCCCCCATAATTTAGGTATGATTTACAAATGCCATGATCTCGAATTCAAATAATTGAATGGACTTCTTGTTGAATTTGAATTTTTTAAACCACCTTAAGTTGAATTCAAATGTATGCTATTTCATAGCTAGCTATTTATAATGTTCATTGTGTAACTTTTGTAATTTATAATGTGCTTTACACACACAACATGAACTATACTCACGTTTATATTTGAATTGCTAAAGCGATGCATTGTCTGGAGTTCAAAATACTAACTCTGTGGATCAATTATGTCGAATAATAACAAAGACATGCTCAAATTCGATAGAATATAGATGTCTGATGGATCAATGAGCGTTCCTTATGCGAATTGCAAATATCATGATCCCATCCTAATATTTGGATACAATTTATATTTTTAATCAATGTGTACATTCGTCTTTTACGTGTAGTTTCACTCTCCATAGGCCCCTCCGCACACAAGCTCTGACTTTCTCTCTCACACATACACGCACAGGGTGTATATCCATCGGTGGTCTCTCAGACATGCTCACACACTCTCTCCCGAGGTGTCTTTCTCGCAGACATGCTCTTGATATCACCCTCCCTCCCTCTCGCAACCATTTACGACAGTTTTCACTAACCTTTAACACAAGCACTCTTCCTCTCACATGCATACACATGCACAATCCCCATCGACCCTTTCTATATACATAGACCTGCCTACGTGTCTCCCGCACGCACATTATCTTTAGGCCTGTCTCGCACGCATTGTCTCCACCTCTCTTCCTAATTGACGAGTAAGATTTTAGCAGAGCATTCTTTAGGATGAATGGTAATATCAAAGATAAGGGGTTACCTTAGTCCGAGGACCTAGGGTTACAAATCCTAGCCGGCTTTGTCAGTGGACACAGAGTCCTTCACGACTCTGGTATCTTTGTCTTGTACGACTAGTCCTCCGTGGGTCTCCCTGAATGCGTCACAGGCCGACCGATGTGGCGCAGGATGGAACCGAACCAAGTGCCTCACCTCGTCCCACCGGACCTCACGCGGTGACACACCCTCTGCCCCCAGGTCTCGTTATCTTCTCACACCCACACATACCAACACACACACCACACAAAATATTTTCTCCTTCGTGCCTCTATCCCCGCCCCCCTTGCATATACACACTCGAACAAGGGCATCTCTCGCCATGACATCCTATTCATCTCTCTCTCTATACCTCTCTCATTTCTCGTGCTATCTCTCCCACTCCCCCCCGGCCCCTCCATCCATGCCTCTCTCGAATACGTAATACATACACATACCTCTCTAGGCCCTGCCAAATACGTCAACTACATATTCACACATGTTACATCACGTACCCCGTTGATCTAAAAAGCCCTCTCTTAATGTTTATTTTGCATACAACATTCCTTTTGAATAAAACCACACAAAGTGTGGTCAAAAAATTATTTTAGAATTTCTACATATATACAACATTACAAAGTTATATGGAGGAGTATGAACGTTAATTTGCATTGCATGGTGCACCCAATGATATTTATTCCGCACTTTGAATTTGTATATTTTTATACTATATATAAAGTTAGTCATAATAAAGAGAAACGAAGAGCATCTCTCTCTCCATCGCATACACCCCTCTACGCCCCTTTCACGTACGCACACAAACTATCTCCAGGTCCTCTAAAAGTACGCCCCCAGCACATTCACGCATGTTTCATCTTTTTCTCGCGATATATACAGTGACGATCATTGTATTTGAAGCGAAAGCACGATACGTACATTGGACTTCAGAATTCACTCATTACAGTCACCATTTACATTTGGTGGTTAATATACAGTCACGGGCTCACCGTACAGCTCTGTGTTTGCTCAAGACGCGACTAGTTGACCAGTTAAACGCTCCACGTGCCACCTCTAGTGTTGCATCACATTATCTCACTACCATTGGGCCCACCTGTCGCCGTGTATAAGAATGACAACAAATGATAAAACAATATTGGACAGTGGTTCAAAGTCATGACTGCGGGCACAGCGGACAAGGTGGCCTTGCATTGGTATGCTGAGCCGTCTGTTTTAACACACAGGAGCTCGTGTGGTGATTATACACACACGCACGCATGCACACGAACTGCATGCATGCAACACTCACATGTACACACGCAGCCACGCGCGCACGCAAGACTCACACGTACACACGCAGCCACGCACGCACGCAACACTCACACGCACCCACACATGCATGCATGCACACACCACACGACCAACACACACTCTCACGCTCAAGTGCTCAACCTACACGTGCATGCGCACACATCAGGCCCTGACAGACACATACACAACCAAGTGGTTCCCGCGCATGGGTTGGAGTCTTGTCACGCCTGCGTAAATTTGTGTGTATCTTACCTTTTTCCTATGCGAACTGATAGGTGGGACCCACAAGGAACGTGGTCAATTTAACCAATCAACATAGTGCTACGCAAACTATTTGGCCGGTCAACAGAGTGCAATCCGATGCTGAACGGTGAGCAAGTGACCGTATAATCACCGCAAAACATATATAGTGACCGTAATGAGTGTATTCTGAAGTCCGGTGACCGTATTATGCTTTTCGCTTGAAATACACTGACCACTTGTGTATTTATCTCTTCTCTTGCTCTCTCTGTGGAGCCGAGTAGGCCAACGTGCCAGTGCCTAAATTGGCGCACGCCACCCCATTATTATTGTACTAGTGTCGTAAGAGCGAACAAGCAGTCACGTCTACTGTACAAACTGTAGATATGAGTTACAAATGCTATGAAGACAAATACAAATATTTGAATCCCCTTTATGCCCAATTTCTCTCTGTAGGCCCTCCAAAAGTACATCTCTACACGTTCTCTCATGTTACATCTAACAACTATGCAATACAGCACTACTACTACACTCTAACACAATAAATCATCTGTGTTGTTAGTTTTACTAGATCTTGTATTGTTACTTAATTATTCAGTTTGCATACATTAAAATTGCCTTTGAAATGTATGGCTAGTATCATCTACCGCGCGGGAAAAATCCCGCCCTTGCCTATTTAATCGGTTTGTATCGATGGATCGTGCGAAACAGCAAAACTACAGTAGTACTACAGTACAAGTAACAGTTCACTGGGCCGCCGTGTCGTGTACTCCTCCGTCGTAAGAGTGGAGCGCTCGCTTTCATAAATGTTCTAGTCCCTTTCACCGACATGTGGGACATCAAGCAACCGGGTCCACGTGCCATACCGAAATAACAGTGCAGAGCAGCAGGGGTGAAGCACCCCAGTCATGGCGCCGGCGTAGTAATGAGCAATGAGGCGTCAAATCACAAAGCTGCACCTTTCCTGCAGTTAAGTTGGAGGGACGAAGTAATGCTAAAAAAAAGAAGTTGGAGGGACGAAGCAACCATCATTTCACTCGTTGCTGAATCAGCTTCTCCCTCATCTTCTTCAAGTTAAGCACGTGTTGCTTTTGCCATTGTACTGCCTCATGTGGGACGCAGATCGGCTTGGTAAAGCACTGACACGTGGGACCGCATGTTAGCAAACCGCCAGGCCAACGTCCTCTAAAAATAAGAAACCTCCCCCGCTTTCCGCGCGGCAAAATCACCTCCTTTTTACTAATCTTGAAACTATAATTTTTTAGATCAATATAATTGAGATTTGTATAGATAGCACATAGGAGTAAAACCAAGTGGTACGGTTAAGGGCATCCATAATGTGTAGCCAAATTTGAAAATAGCTTTTGGCATCGATGGGAACCATTGTGGACGGTGCTGCCAAAGCCAAAAAGATGGAACCGAAGCTCCCTAATTGATTGATTGAAGGAATAGAAAAATGCAACCTCTCTCCTCTTTCTCCCGTGCTTGGACGCATGTACAGTATAGAGCACAGAGTCTACTCCCCTGTCCCTTCTATCACAAATCACAAAGCAGTGAGGTGTCAATTCACAAAGCACGGACGAAGCAACCATCATTTCACTCTTCCCTGACTCCGCTTCTCCATCGTCTTCTTCGAGAAACCACCTTACCGCAGTAAGCTGGACGGACGACGCTATTGTGTAGTACTAGTACATTTACGCATCCTTTGGTTCAACGGACTTCCTGGATGCAAAGAAGGCGGTTGTCTCGGCTTGCAGGCGGCACGTGCTAACGACTTACCGTGGTCTCCCTCAATGGTGTGCTTCGTTTGAGATATCATCGACGTCACCGCAATGGGGAAGGAAGTCAAATAGTTACTACCTCCATTTTTTTGTATACAAGGACAGTATCAAAATTACAATTTGCAGAAGGCCACTAACACTAATCGAGGCAAAATTGATGGGGTTTGCCTCGTACTAGCAACCAAGGACATTAATATACCCTTGCATGCATGCGGAAGTGAGAAGGTTGGTTTGCATGGCGCTGCATTAATCAAGAAATGAGGAGTGAGATGGTTAGCTCTTTGGGCATTGGAGAAAAAAATACGCATTAATTGACACGTCAAACGAGGATTTGTATCGGTCAATCCCGCGAAGGAAAACCCCGCCTTTCTTTTTTAACACAAGTAGTACGTATGTACTTGTATCCTGTTTGGGTCTAGGCCTTGCATTGTGAAAGTGCGTTATATCGACTAGAGGGGGGGTGAATAGGCGAATTTTATAAATTCGTCACTGAGGAATTTCAAGGTGAGGAAATTCCTAAGCGACAAACAACTTAGCAGCGGAATAAGTACTCAGATGCAAACATAACAGAGCAGTAGCGCTGTCATCATGATGAAATGAAAACAAGCACAGAGTACAAGTAGCGTAAACACAGGATAAGCAGGCAGAAGACAAACTGACTGAAGAAATTGAACTGAGGAAATTGAGAAAGTCTTCAGTCAAAGTCTTCAAACAGTAATGATGAAATACATAGCAAGTATGGGAGGAAATGAAAGGGTTGAGGAAATAGAACCAGTAGCTCAGTGAAGACAATGATATGGTAAACCAGTTCCAACTGCTGTGACAGTTGTACGTCTGGTTAGAGCGGCTAGGTATTTAAACCTGAGGACACATAGTCCCGGACACACAGTCCTCACCGTATTCTCCTTGAGCTAAGGTCACACAGACCTCGCCCAATCACTCGTGGTAAGTCTTCAGGTGACTTCCAAACCTTCACATACTCGGTCACTCGGCAATCAACAATTTCCTCTTGGATGCTCTAGACCATGACGCCTAGCCGTCTGGAGGATGCATAGTCCTCAAAGGTAACAAGCGTTGGTTCCACACAAGAACAATCTCTTCAGTGATGCTCAATCACTTTGGGTTCGTAGGTGTTTGGGTTTTTGGGTTTTTCCTCACTTGATGATTTTAGCTCAAAGTCCTCGGAGGATGGGATGCTCTAAATGACAAGTGTCAATCTATCTCTCGGAGCAACCAACCAGCTAGTGGTTGAGGGAGGCGGCTATTTATAGCCTAGGGAGCAGCCCGACATGATAAGACATAAATGCCCTTCAATGATATGACCGTTAGGTGGGTAGGATATTTGGACAGCTGGCGCGCAGCACAGCAACGGTCGGATATTTGAGTATCAAATTCCTCAGGGCTATCATGTTCCTCACTTGTAGGCAATCCGCACTGGCGAATTCCTAACTCCTCAGTCAGAACAAATTCCTCAGAGAACAGAAGAACTTCGTCTCTGTCACTGAAGAACTTGACTAAACTGTATGAGATTTCCAATGGCTTCACTCGAAAGGATTGGGTAGGTGTAGGATTTTGAGTTGAGCATCACTTGGAAACTTTTCCTTAGTTTTACCTCGACCCCCTTTAACAGTACGGTGTTTCCTATGACTCAAGAAGAAGAAAATGAAACTACAAAAACAAAAGTCTTCACGCTTCATAATCCTCGCATGAATATCAAGTCTTCAGGGTCACACCAATTTCTTCACTTTCAAAGTCTTCAAGAAAACCAAAGTCTTCAGTTGAAGACATTCATTTTTAGGGGTCGACATTCATCGTAAATAACAAACTCCTCATAGACTTATAGACCTGTGTCCACTCACAAACGCATTAGTCCCTTAACCTATAAGTCTTCAATACACCAAAATCACTAAGGGCCACTAGATGCACTTACAATCTCCCCCTTTTTGGTGATTGATGACAATATAGGTTAAGTTTTCAACGGGGATAAACATATGAAGTGTAAATACTGATATTGAGGAATTTGATTGCAAGATATAGAAGAACTCCCCCTGAAGATGTGCATATTTGAGGAATTTGTTTTGAAATAGCAAATGCACATTGTTGAGTAATATCATGGAGATCTCCTCCTATATCTTGAAATTCATATACGCATTTAACATATGATATGAAGAATTTGAAATGCATGATGAGATATGGTGTCTGACGAAATTCAGCATGCGTGCATTATGGTATGCAGAAAAAAAAGATCAAAAGTACCAGACCACCATAGGACTTAAGTTTACAACTCAACAGAGCAAACACCTCAGAAAAGCAAGAGTTGTAACTTAACAGAGATATAGCCCATATATAAGACCCGCTTGAAGACTAACTCAAATTTCTCCCCCTTTGTCATCGAATGACCAAAAGGGACGAAAAATGAGGACTAACGCCCCTGAAGAATACCATCATGATGTCGATGGAGGAGCACCAGCATTGTTGGGGTCGTCCGTTGAGGTAGGGCCTGCCGCAATGTTGTTCAAGTCTTCAGCTTCATCCGTCTCGCGCGATGAAGAATATGAACTGGCAACAAGCTGAGGAACTTTGACTTTCTTGAATTTCTTCGAAGGTGGCTGAGACCAGTCAAAGTCCTGTTGGAAGCCCATCTCCTTGAGTTCTTCAGCACTATGAAGATTAGACAGAATCGCCCAAGTGCGGTCAAAGACTTCATGCAAGTAGTAGTGAATCTTCTTCACAGTATTTTGAGTGACTGTCATGTTCTGAAGAATTGCACCAATCTGACGCTTGACCCACTTGTGATTTCGATCAACTTTCTGATGAAGACTAAGGAGAAGTTCACGATCAGTCATCACACGCGGAGCTGTGGCTTGAGGATGATGTTCTGAAGCTTTGGCGGCAGAATCTTGAGTTGCAGAGTCATCATTGGTGGAATATGAAGTAGCTTTGCGAAACTGTCCATCCAATGGACGAGTACCTTCATCAATAACAGCAGCCTTGCCCTTCTCGTCAGCTGAGGAAATAGTCTGTTTGAGGACTTCTATAGGGGGCAAATAGCTGAGATGATTTTGAAAGTCAGCCTTATAATTAATTGAAGACCTTGATCTGATGAATCTCATGATCCAGGGAGCATAAGGCTTCAACTCAAAAGGCGACAGAGCAGCATTGGCCAAAGTCCTCATGAAGAAATCGTGGTAGTTGATAGGTATACCATGAATGATATTGAACAGTAGATTCTTCATGATGCCGACAACTTCTTCATCATCAGAGTTGTGGCCCTTGATTGGACTGAGGGTTTTGGTCAATATGCGATAAACTGTCCTTGGCACATAGAGCAATTCCTTGACGAGGAATTTGGTCCTTGGAGCTTGGCCTGGCTTCAAAGGCTTCATCAGCACTTGCATCAGATGATCAGACAGTTCAGGTTCAACATAGAGAAGCCTTGCACCTTCAGTGGGAGGACTGACTGGGACGGCATGAAGCAATTCAGAGGCCGGTGCTTTGAAATGAGTATTATCGGTCATCCAGTCCAATACCCATGAATTGACATCATCAACATTTCCAGTAATGTGCAGCGTGGCGAAGAATTGAAGAATGAGTTCTTCATTCCAATCGCAAATGTCGGTGCAGAAATTGAGTAACCCAGCGTCATGAAGAACACTGAGGACTGGGGTGAAGCAGGGCAGCGATTCCATATCTACATGAGCAATTTGCTCATGTTCAAAGATCTTATCCTTATCAAACAACAATGAGGAATAGAAGTTCATCTGGCTTGCAGTCCAGAAGCGCTTGCGACGAAGTCGAGCAGAGTCATAGGGATTGTAGTCAGTGAAGAATATGTGCTCATTGAAGAAATCCTCAGCATTAAACTTCTGCTTGTTGGAGTGAGGGTTCTGTGGCTTGGGCTGAAGATTAACAGTTGAAGTCTTCATAGCCTCTTGAGGTATAGCCTCTAGAGCCACAGGCTGAGGAATTTCAGCAGCAGCCTTGGCCTCCATTTCTTCAGACATATGTACATCAGCGCTAGTGGCTGGAACTTCTTTAGGAATAGAATGAAGTGAAGCTTGACGTTCATCAGAGCCCGTATGAATTTCTTCAGTTGGCACAGGGGACTGAGGAACTTGATGTAGCGGGGTAGTCATAGGTGAATTGGGGTGATGACTTTGCCAAAAGTCATCATTCAGAATAGGTGTTGTAGACCCAATATCCACATCCTCATCTTCTTCAATTTCTTCGACGCCTGCCTCTTCAGCTGTGAACTGAGGCATGGGCGATGATACCAGCGGAGTTGAAGGGATATTATCCACTTCAATGTCTTCATCCAACTGCTCTGTCGAAGCAGCAGAAGGATCTTCTTCATCAAATTTACTTGGAATTTCATATTCCTCACCAAAGGGAATGATCACCTTTGATGGCATGCTTGATATTGGAATAGCATCAATTGGGTTTTTAGTTGAGCTCTTCAAAGTCTTCACTTTCTTGGGAGCAGAAGACTCAGAAGATGCAGATGCTTTCCTTTTCTTCACAGCTGCTCGCTCCGCAGCCTTGGTTTTCTTCGCTTCTGATGCAGAAGGAAGGTTGATGCTTGTCATCGGTGCAGGAGGAGCAGAGGAAATTGGTTGAATTTCTTCAGGCACAACTGATGTAGTTGCCCTGGCTAGTTCAGATTCCTCAGGCGCAGTAGCAGATGTATTAACTGGCCTGGATTGCTCTTCAGGCGCAATATTGGAGGTTGCCCTGGCATTTTCTTCAGAGACTGGAATTTCTTCATCAGCTATGGCGCTTTCATTTTCTTCAGCAGACTGAACAGATGTTCCAATCTGAGGAAATTTGGGTTGCGATGAAGCTGCAACACTTGGAGTAAATCCTTTTGCCATTCTGACGAATCTGACCTTGGCACCTAGCCAATCTGCACGATAAGTGTCAAATTCATCACTGAGTGCTTTGATCTCCTTTTGCAGATTCACAAGTTCATCAGGAGACATGTTTACAACATTATTCTTCAGAAAATGCTCCTTCTTGTACTGAGCCTTCCTCACGTGCCCGGCTTTATCAAATTTCCATTTTTCTTCAGTAATGAAGGCCGTCAACATGTGACTTTGACCAGGAGTGAGGTCTAATTCAGGCAAAGGTGTGTTAGGGTTCTCGTGCCATAGATCAATGAAATCAAGGATCTTCCGTGGATCCAGCATGAGGGGCACCGCACTGCCTTTGGCTCTAGCGGCCCTTTGTTGTCGATCTCTGATGATCTCAGCTAATTCTTCATCATCAGCTTCGTCTTCAGTTGACGGAACCTAAAAGGCGACCTGCTTCTCGTGAGGACTTGGTCTTGTGCCTCGTCCAGCAGTGGCCTTTTTCTTCAGCAAGATAGGAGTTGTTGAAGACTGAGGTGGATCTGAAGAACTTGCAGAGACTCCTGAAGCAATTGAGATTCCAGTAGTCCTTTGGCATGTGGCAAGATGCACAGGTGCTGAGGACTTTGCAGGAGCAGCTGAGGATTTTGCAACTGAGGGAGTTGGAGCTGCTTTTGAGGAATTTGCCTGAGGATCAGGCCGTGAGGGCATTGCAGCTGAGGAACTTGTCTTGACAGCTGATTTCTTCAGCATAGCCTTCTTAGGCTTGATAGCAGAGGCCTCAGCGGCGGCAGCAATAGAATCTTCATTGAATTTCTTCACTGCCTCCTTAGCCATTTTGGCCAGCTTGGCTTGTCGCTTAGCCCACTCCTTGGGAAATTCCTCACCTCTTCTGATGCTAGTGGGATCAGCTTCTTGGCCAGGAGCCAATGGAGGTCTTGGACATGGAGGGTTAATAGCAAATTTCTTCATGTACTTGGGAGTGACATAGTGATATTCCCTCCATTCTCTTGCCCATCTCCTCCCAATCTTCTGAATGTGCACTTTGCGCTGATTTTTGTTCTCCTTGCCATGAGTTGCTTCATCAGGAGTACAATATTCATCATAGATGTCATCAGGGATCTCAAAAGCAGTATTTGTTTCTGGCCTCTTTCCTCCCTTCTGAGGTCTTTTACCATCAGACATTTTCTTCACTAGAGGATTTTGAACAATGGATGTTTCTGAGGAAGTGTGTAACTTATCTTCGAGAAATGCTGCAAATGAGTTAAGTTGATGAGAACCTAGTGATTCAGCAGCAGACATGTGTACCTGTGAACAGAATATAGGTGCGAAGAATTTTGGAGAGGTCATATGCGTTCTCAGAAGTTTTTTCAAAAGTATCAAGTTTGAGGAATTTGACCAGGGGTGTCTTGAGGAATTTCACTAAGCATTTTTGACTTAGGTTCCAGAGTTGTGTAGATTGAAAATCCACACAATTGAGGAATCTTGAAGAAAAATGTTGCTTAGAGAAACTGATCAAGGACAGAAGCAAGTTGGTGTTTAAGAACATGAAAGTTGAAGAATAAACACCTTTTGAAGATTTTGTGGAAATCATCAGAATCAACAAGGGTAGTAAAAATAAATTTTATTTACCCTCGACGAAGAACACGACGAACTGAGAGTAGCAGTGGAGATGTTCGTCCGTTCAGATCTTCCACGCCCTAACTTGGCGATGGAAAACATCTACGGCGGTGGCGGAGTGAAGATTTCCGCGGCCGGCGTGAGTACGACGGCGACGAGGTCGAGGCAGTGAAGCTCTTCCTCACCGACGACGATGGAATGTAGCGGCAGCGCTAGGTCTGAGAGCTCGAGTGAGGGAGTAAGATCGAGCGGGGTAAATGAGATCTGAGGAGGGCGAGGGGTATTTATAGCGGAGGTGAAAAAACCGCTCGTCCGAAGAAAATGGACGAACATGCCCCTGACCCTTCTTATCCTAACGACATGTGTCACCCATGTACTGTGAAGTGGAGATCGTGTTAGATCGTGGGTGAATAGATAAATCTTATCGAGGGATATGGAACGGTTTGAGCGGCAAAAGCCGAAAATTTTGATAAGAATATTTTAATGTTTCGTTCGCAAATTCTTCAGCTATCAAGGACACATTGAAGACTTTGAATGGGTTTCAAATAGAACGCACTAGAAGAATTTGTGAACGGACTGGATTGAGTTTAGCACAGAGGGGGAACGGGTCCGATCACATTCACTTAGAAGAAAAACAACTTGAAGAATTAGCAATAAGTGAATGCTGTAGAGGACAGAAAACTCAAATATATATATAGTCAATAAAGAACACAGTCAGAAAGAGTGAAGATTTTGCAAAGTTGAAGAATTTGAAAATTTGAAGAATTTGCACAATGATGAAAAACCCAAATTTTGAAGATTTTCAACTTTTTGTGGTGGCGTGACCCACCGTGTAAGAATGATGATTTCAGACACCGCGTACAATTGTCGTAGGGCTCTGAGAATCAAATTCTTCATTAATTTCTTCACACTTAGAGGGTTAGTCTTCATTGATTGAAGAAAAACGTTTCTTCGTGTGTTGCACATCTAAGTCATCAATTTGCATAAGTGTTAGGATGTGTGTTCTTTTCAAAGGACATTCGAAGATTCTAAGATATTTAGCTCACACCGTAACTTGCTAAATCTCTTCTCATCCAAGGGCTTTGTGAAGATATCCGCTAGCTGTTCTTCAGACTTCACGGGATCAATAGAGATGTCACCCTTCAACACATGATCTCGAAGAAAATGATGACGAATCTCGATGTGCTTTGTCTTCGAGTGCTGGACTGGGTTATGAGAAATTTTGATGGCACTCTCGTTGTCGCAGTAGAGTGGCACATTCTTCACATTGATGCCGTAGTTCTTGAGGGTTTGCTTCATCCATAGCAATTGAGCACAGCAAGAACCAGCAGCAATATACTCAGCTTCAGCAGTAGAGAGTGATACGCAGTTCTGCTTCTTCGAGGACCAACATACTAAGGATCGTCCGAGGAAATGGCATGTGCCTGATGTTGACTTCCGGTCCACACGAGCACCAGCATAGTCAGAGTCAGAATATCCAATGAGATCAAAAGCCGAGCCCTTGGGATACCATAATCCAAGTGTTGGAGTGTGAGCTAGATATCGAAGAATATGTTTCACAGCCTTATGGTGTGATTCCTTCGGTGTAGCTTGAAAACGGGCACACATGCAAACACTAAGCATAATATCCGGCCTAGATGCACATAGGTACAATAAAGAGCCAATCATGGAGCGGTATACCTTTTGATCGAAGCCTATTCCATTTCATCAGTGCATAGATGGCCATTTGTGGGCATAGGGATTTTGACGCCTTTGCATTCTTGCATACCGAATTTCCTCAGAACGTCCTTGAGGTATTTCTCTTGAGAAATGAAGATACCATTGCGTTGTTGACGAATTTGAAGACCTAAGAAGAATTTCAATTCTCCCATCATGGACATTTGATATTCCTCACTCATCATGTAAGCAAATTCGTCACTGTAATGTTGGTTAGTACAGCCAAAGATAATATCATCAACATATATTTGGCACACGAATAATTCATCATCATAGGTTTTGGTGAAAAGAGTTGGGTCGAGTGAACCGGGTTTGAAGCCTTTCTTCATGAGGAATTCCTTCAAAGTATCATACCACGCCCGAGGGGCCTGCTTGAGGCCATAGAGGGCCTTATTGAGTCTGAAGACTTTGTCAGGATGCTTAGGATCTTCAAAACCTGGGGGTTGAGCAACATATACTTCTTCCTCAAGCTTACCATTGAGGAATGCACTTTTCACATCCATTTGATATAAGATGATATTATGATGGTTAGCATAAGCAAGCAATATGCGAATAGCCTCAAGTCTAGCAACAGATGCAAAAGTTTCATTGAAATCAATTCCTTCAACCTGTGTGTAGCCTTGAGCCACAAGACGAGCCTTGTTCCTCACCACTAGGCCATTTTCATCTTGCTTGTTGCGGTAGATCCATTTGGTACCGATGATATTGTGTTTGCATGGGTCCGGTCGCTTGACAAGCTCCCACACATTGTTCAGCTTGAATTGATGTAATTCCTCTTGCATTGCTTGAATCCATTCAGGCTCCAGAAATGCCTCATCAACTTTGGTGGGCTCTGTGATAGAGACGAAAGCAAAATGCCCACAAAAGTTAGACAAATGTGAAGCTTTTGAGCGAGTCAGAGGACCTGGTGCGTTAATGTCGTTGATGATTCTCTCAATCTATACTTCATTTGCAACGCGAGGATGAGCAGGTTGACGACTTTGATTTGGCTCAGCATTTTCTTCAGAGCCATTTTCTTCAGGTGCGCCAGCATGCTGTTCTTCATGTTCTGGAATGATTTCTTCAGCAGATTCTTCAGTAGGAATGACATCCTCAGTAGCTTTGAACATGATGGTTTCCTCAGGCGTCTTTTCATCTAGCACAGGAGGTAGGTACTCTCTTTGCGAGCCGTTAGTTTCATCGAACCGCACATCTACAGTTTCAACAACCTTGTTGTCATAGGTGTTGAAGACCCTGTAGGTGTGCGAGTCCTTTCCGTAGCCAAGCATAAAACCTTCATGTGCTTTCGGTGCAAATTTAGAATTGTGGTGAGGATCTCTAATCCAGCATTTAGCACCGAAGACTTTGAAATAACTCACATTGGGTTTCTCGTCAGTGAGGAGTTCATATGAGGTCTTCTTGAAGAATTTGTGAAGATATACCCTGTTAATGATGTGGCATGCAGTATCAATTGCCTCAGGCCAGAAGTGACGAGGTGTCTTGTATTCATCAAGCATGGTGCGAGCCACCTCAACAAGAGTCCTGTTCTTGTGCTCCACAACGCCATTCTGCTGAGGAGTGTATGGGGCAGATAGCTCATGAGTAATACCAAGTTCATCGAGATAGTCATCAAGACCAGTATTCTTGAACTCGGTCCCATTGTCACTACGTATATGCTTGATCTTCACACCGAAATTCGTCGAAGCCCTTGAGGAAAATCGTCTGAAGACTTCCTGCACTTCAGTTTTGTAAGTAATGACATGCACCCATGTGTAACGAGAATAGTCATCAACAATGACAAAGCCATATAGAGATGCTGCATTTGTTAGTGTGGCATAATGAGTAGGGCCAAAGAGATCCATATGAAGCAATTCAAAAGGATGAGAAGTACTCATGATAGTCTTCGAGGGGTGCTTGGCTCCGGTCATCTTTCCAGCCTCACAAGCCCCACAAAGATGATCTTTGAGGAATTTGACACCCTCGATGCCAATGACGTGCTTTTTATTCACGAGCGTGTGTAAGTTCCTCATGCCAGCATGACCCAGTCGTCGATGCCATAGCCAACCTTCTGAAGCTTTAGCAAGTAGACAAGTGGCAGGCTGTGGTCCTGCAGAGAAATCAACAATATACAAGTCTCCTCTCCTAAATACTTCGAAGACTTTGGAATTGTCGGATTCCATGAGCACTAAGCAACAATATTTGCCAAAGACAACAACCATATCAAGATCACAAAGCATTGAGACAGACATGAGGTTGAATCCGAGGGACTCGACAAGCATGACTTTATCCATGTGTCGATCCTTTGAGATTGCAACCCTACCTAGACGCAATACCTTGCTTTTGCCTTTGTCAGCGTAGGTGATATGCTTCAAGTGTGATGGAGATAAAGGAGTGTTCATCAGTAAGCTCTTGTCACTGGTCATGTGATTTGTACATCCACTATCGAGGACCCACTCAGTAGCTTTGGGTAAATCATCCTGCAGATGAATTAGTGCATCTTACGAACTCATATACTTCAGAGTGAAGAATATGACATCAAATTCATCAGAGATATTTCATCAATTAAAGCAACATATGTATATATAGCAATCTGAGGACGTGAGAAATGAATAAATCATTTCTTCATGATTAGCTTGCATCCTTTCAAGCATTTCAGGTCTCCAGCAAATTCTTCAGACGATTTAGTTCATCTGGAGACCTGACCCTACATAAGAGATTAGTTCTTTTTCTTCACCACCCACATCTGGAGGGTTGGCAAAGAGTTCATCATTCTGCGAGCTCCATAAGAGAAAGGTGGCATTGAAGTCAGAGTGCTTCGTTTCACAGGAGAGGGATTAGCATAGACATATGAGTAAGCAGAGAAATTCTTCGAGGACTTATGAATATAATGATTTGAAAAATAATGCACATAATTAGAACTCTTAGATTTTCCCTGCGAAACAGAAGCGTTAGCATGATGATGATCATGTGAGGACTTGGATCCATGTGAGGAATTTGATCCATAAGAGGACTTGGATCCATATGAAGACTTTGGTCCATATGAATAATTTGATCTGGGGTTCTTATTCTTCACTGGTGGTGTCATGATGACATTCACCTGAAGACTTTCAAGGCACCTTTTGGGAACCCAGATTTTCTTCATAGGGGGACCATTCCTGCAGTTAGATTCAACATATCTAGCAAATACTTCACCATTCTGATTTTTGAACAGTTTATAGTTGGAGTCAAATGACTCATCAGATGAATATGAGGATTCACAAGTAAAGCCAGATAAAGTGGATGGATCTACGGGAGGTCCCTTCGCAGCAACCCATGAGGTTTTGGGATACTGCTCAGGTTTCCAGTAGGTTCCATCAGCATTGAGTTTCCTCTCAAAGGCAATACCCTCTTTCCTAGGATTCCTGTTCAAGATCTGCTTTTTGAGCACATCACAAAGAGTCTGATGCCCTTTGAGGCTTTTGTACATGCCTGTCACATACAATTCCTTCAACCCTGCATTTTCGTCAGTGATACTAGTGGTATCCTCAGATGAGGAATTTGTGACCACAGAGATAGTTGAAGAATTTGCAGCAATAGAAGCATTTGAACATTCAGGTGAAGAATTAGAAGTTTCACGTTCAATGCATTTCAAGCATGGTGGAATAAATTCTTCCTGAGCGAAACTGATCTGTTGAGCAAGCAAAGAATCATTTTCCTTCTGAAGATCTTCATGACTCACCCTTAGCTTCTCAAGATCTTGCTTTCTTTGAAGAAATTCATAAGAAAGCTTCTCATGATCGGCTAAGAGAGTTTCATGACGACCTTGAAGGTTGTCAAACTTAGACTGTAGTTGCTGAAGATTATCAGTCAGTGTTTGAGTTCGATCCATTTCCTCACCTAACAGATCATCGCTTTTGTCTAGCATATTTTGAACCTTTTCCAAAGCCTTTTGTTGTTTAACAACAATATTAGCAAGTTTGGAATAGCTGGGTTTGAGGTTATCATCAGATTCATCCTCACTTGATTCAGAGGAGGGATATTTGAGTACCTTGGCACCTTTTGCCATGAAGCAATAGGTGGGAGCATAGTCATCGAGGGCTAGGCTCGCCACACCAGAGTCTGACTCCTCAGATGCCTCCTCTTCCTCATGTTCCTCAGATTCAGCTTCAGAGTCCATTTCCTTGCCAATGAATGCCCGAGCCTTTTTGGAACTGCTCTTCTTGTGAGATGAAGACTTTGAAGATTTTGACGATGAGGACTTTGAAGATTTCTTCTTCTTCTTTGAGTCATCGGAACTGTCATCCTTGTATTTCTTCTTCTTTGATTCCTTCTCCCACTGAGGACAATCAGTAATGTAGTGACCAGGTTTCTTGCATTTATGGCAAGTTCTCTTCTTGTAGTCACAGGATGAGGAATCTGATTTCATGTCATCACCTCTTGAGGATTTTCCAAATCGGCCACGTCTAGAGAACTTCTGGAATTTCCTGACGAGCATTGCTAGCTCCTGACTCAGTTCTTCAGGATCACCAAGGCTGCTACCAGAATCTTCATCTTCAGATTCAGAGACTGCCTTGGCCTTCAGTGCACGAGATCTGCCATAGCTCGATCCGTAGAGATCTCTCTTCTCAGCAAGTTGGAACTCATGAGTATTTAGCCTCTTGAGGATATCAGCAGGATCAAGTGACTTGTAGTCACCACGTTCTTGAATCATCAGTGCCAGTGTATCGAATGAAGAATCGAGTGACCTCAGCAATTTCTTCACCACCTCATGGTCGGTGATGTCAGTGGCACCCAGTGCTTGAAGCTCGTTTGAAATGTCAGTGAGGCGATCAAAGGTTTGCTGAACACTTTCGTTGTCGAGTCTTTTGAAGCGCTTGAAGAGATTGCGAAGAACGTCAACTCGAGAGTCACGTTGAGTTGAGACTCCTTCGTTGACCTTGGACAACCTATCCCAGATAAGCTTAGCTGTCTCCAAAGCACTCACTCTGCCATACTGCCCTTTGCTCAGATGGCCACATATGATATTCTTCGCTTGAGAGTCGAGTTGCTTGAATCTCTTCACATCAGCAGCGTTTACGGAAGGAGTGATAGAGGGAACGCCATTTTCCACAACGTACCAGAGATCGTTGTCAATTGCCTCCAGATGCATGCGCATCTTGTTCTTCTAGTAGGGGTAGTCCGTCCCATCGAAGGTAGGACACCCAGCCGAGACCTTGATCATGCCTGCAGTCGACATAACTAAAACTCCAGGTGGTTAAACCAAAATCACACAGAACAAGGGAGTACCTTGCTCTGATACCAATTGAAAGTGCGTTATATCGACTAGAGGGGGGTTAATAGGCGATTTTTATAAATTCGTCACTGAGGAATTTCAAGGTGAGGAAATTCCTAAGCGACAAACTACTTAGCAGCGGAATAAGTACTCAGATGCAAACATAACAGAGCAGTAGCACTGTCATCATGATGAAATGAAAACAAGCACAGAGTACAAGTAGCGTAAACACAGGATAAGCAGACAAAAGACAAACTGACTGAAGAAATTGAACTAAGGAAATTGAGAAAGTCTTCAGTCAAAGTCTTCAAACAGTAATGATCAAATACATAGCAAGTATGCGAGGAAATGAAAGGGTTGAGCAAATAGAACCAGTAGCTCGGTGAAGACAATGATATGGTAGACCAGTTCCAACTGCTGTGACAGTTGTACGTCTGGTTAGAGCGGCTAGGTATTTAAACCTGAGGACACATAGTCCCGGACACATAGTCCTCACCGTATTCTCCTTGAGCTAAGGTCACACAGACCTCGCCCAATCACTCGTGGTAAGTCTTCAGGTGACTTCCAAACCTTCACATACTCGGTCACTCGGCAATCCACAATTTCCTCTTGGATGCTCTAGACCATGACGCCTAACCGTCTGGAGGATGCACATTCCTCAAAGGTAACAAGCGTCGGTTCCACACAGGAACAATCTCTTCAGTGATGCTCAATCACTTTGGGTTTGTGGGTGTTTGGGTTTTTGGGTTTTTCCTCACTTGATGATTTTAGCTCAAAGTCCTCGGAGGATGGGATGCTCTAAATGACAATGTCAATCTATCTCTCAGAGCAGCCAACCAGCTAGTGGTTGAGGGGGGCGGCTATTTATAGCCTAGGGAGCAGCCCGACATGATAAGACATAAATGCCCTTCAATGATATGACCGTTAGGTGGGTAGGATATTTGGACAGCTGGCGCGCAGCACAGCAACGGTCTGATATTTGAGTATCAAATTCCTCAGGGCTATCATGTTCCTCACTTGTAGGCAATCCGCACTGGCGAATTCCTAACTCCTCAGTCAGAACAAATTCCTCAGAGAACAAAAGAACTTCGTCTCTGTCACTGAAGAACTTGACTAAACTGTATGAGATTTCCAATGGCTTCACTCGAAAGGATTGGGTAGGTGTAGGATTTTGAGTTGAGCATCACTTGGAAACTTTTCCTTAGTTTTACCTCGACCCCCTTTAACAGTACGGTGTTTCCTATGACTCAAGAAGAAGAAAATGAAACTACAAAAACAAAAGTCTTCACGCTTCATAATCCTCGCATGAATATCAAGCCTTCAGGGTCACACCAATTTCTTCACTTTCAAAGTCTTCAAGAAAACCAAAGTCTTCAGTTGAAGACATTCATTTTTAGGGGTCGACATTCATCGTAAATAACAAACTCCTCATAGACTTATAGACCTGTGTACACTCACAAATGCATTAGTCCCTTAACCTATAAGTCTTCAATACACCAAAATCACTAAGGGGCACTAGATGCACTTACACATTGCCATACTTCGCCACACATTTTTGCTAATCTTGCCTAAAGTTTTCAAAATGAAAAGGAGGTACACTTGCACACGGCTATCGCGGTCGCACCGCACCCTCACATAGTTGCTCCTGCACGCCGCAAACCCAACCAAGGGAATGCACCCTCACTGACATGTGCTCCACATGTGCTCAAACCAAACTCAGCCATCCTACCGCTGACACATAATTTTCGTCCATACAGTATGTTTATCCAACCGCATGTTGGGGAAGATCTGTACGGCCCGTGCGGTGGTCTGTTGGGGAAGAAGGGTTAGGACACGTAGGATATTCATCCAACTGCCTGAAATGGTCGACTGACCCAAATGATGAAAGTCAGGCGACTTGCATAAATATATGTTTTTACACAGCAAAAGATCCTTAAAAACAACAACATAAAGAAAAACTATCACTGCTCGCGGAACGAGACGGCCTCGTCGTCTTTGGCTGCCGGCGTGAACCAGCCGTAGCTGCCGACGTGTGTCTCCGCACCGTGGTTGTCCTTGGCCTCTAGCTACTCGTTCATGGGGAGCGTGCGGGCGCTCGGCACGGACGCGAGCACCGCCCAGTTCACGTCCACGATGTTTGGTTCTGCCTATAGGAGGGCCTCGATGGCAGTGGCATCCGCGTGCTCCACGTCGAGTTGAGCCTCCGCCGCCCGGTTCAAGTCCAGGACGTCCGGTTCCGCCTGCAGGAGGGCCTCGATGGCAGCGGCATCCGCGCGCTCCGCGTCGAGTTGAGCCTCCGCCGCCCGGTTCAAGTCCAGGACGTCCGGTTCCGCCTGCAGGAGGGCCTCAATGGCAGCGGCATCCGCGCGCTCCGCGTCTAGTTGAGCCTCCGCCGCCCGGTTCACATCCATGACATCCGGTTCCGCCTGCAGAAGGGCCTCGATGGCAGTGGCATCCGCGCGCTCCGCATCGAGTTGAGCCTCCGCCTTCCGATCCTCCTTTAGGATCACCAGGTTGAACCGCTGGTCCGCCTGCACCATGCGGGACCTAGACGCCGGCACGAAGTCGACGTCCATCGTCTCATACGCATCGGGGGCCTTCTGCGCCGCGACCTCCGCCATGAACATTGGATCGGCTTCCTCCTCCTCGGAGCTTGGCTCCAGAGAACTCGGGGATTGGCCCGCCGCAAAGCGAGCTTGGGAACAAAGGTCTGTGGCGCCGACCGCCGCTGTGATTTCTGCGCGGTGCTCTGGCGTCACCATCTTGTAGTATGTGATCTAGCAGAGCACCATGGCTTTCCGGTGAACTAGGGGATGGTTGATGCGGGCTAGGGGATCGAAAGGTGAGGGAATGGGCTGAAGAGGAGGTGTGGTTTTGGGGCAATGGTGACCGGCCGGCAAGTAGCTTGCGTAGGTGAGCAGTGAAGGTTTTGATGTGAATAGTGGTTCTGGTGACGACCGGTCAATCGGTTTTGACTGTGCGGAGTTTGCAAATCCGGACGGCTGGAGCCTGGAGAGTTGTGGGGTGGGATGGGACCAAAGTTTTGGAGATTCACGTGGCAGACATCCGGACCTCCCCACCGTTCCCGTCGACGACGAGGCGGTGACTTCGTAAATCTCAAGATGACTAGCAAGATGCCCGTGCATTGCACAGAACATCAGGATGCATTTTTTTATGATATCTCGAGAATTTCATCGAAAAATGGTATCTCGAGAATTTCATCGAAAAATGATATCTTGAGAAAGATGAGAGATAAGGTGAGGAGGAGTGGGGCGCGGTGGTGATTGGTGGTCGGACTTAGTAGAGGCATGGGGATGGACGACGCCGGCAGCAGCCACCATGCCAGATTGTTCTAGAGGCTTTGTTTTTTTAATTACTCAACAATGAAGTTGTGGGAGATAAGGATGAACGATAGAGGTGCGGGTATCCCTTTGCAAAATTGCAATAGTTTGCTTTCTATCCATCAGATATAGATCGGACGGTCTATATTGCAAGATGGCAGGCACACCATCATCACCGAGAGTAGAGATAAGAGTAGAAAGCAAACTATGGCAATTTTGCAAAGGGATACCCACACCTCTATCGTTCATCCTTATCTCCCACAACTTCATTGTTGAGTAATTAAAAAAGGAAGCCTCTAGAACAATCTGGTATGGTGGCCGCTGCCGGTGCCGTCCATCGCATGCCTCCACCCAGTCGGACCACCAGTCACCACCATGCCCCACTCCTCACTTTATCTCTCATCTTTCTCGAGATATCATTTTTTTGATGAAATTCTTGAGATACCATTTTTCTGATGAAATTCTCGAGATATCATTAGTTTTTACACATGGGATTACTCCTGCATGGGTCAATCACAACAGGTGTTTTGTAAAAAAATGCATCTTGATGTTCCGTGCAATGCACGGGCATCTTGCTAGCTCTTATAAAAAACAGAGTTGGTGATGATGGTGTGCCTGCCATCCTGCAATATAGGCCGTCCGATTTATATCTGACGGATAGGAAGGAAACTATGGAAATTTTCCAAAAATATACCCACACCCCTCTCCACATTTGCAAATAAGGCCTTCCCTCGTTCATCCTTTTCTCTGAGAAGATAAACTACGCATACAAATGCATCTTGATGTTACGTGCAACGCACGGGCATCTTGCTAGTAGAGGTATGATGGCTCAGTCTGTCGAAGGTGCTCATAGGGGTAGGGTGTCCGTGTGGGCGTTCATAGGGGTGAGTGTATGCGCGCATGTATGAGCGCTTGCGTCTGTACTGTGTTAAAAAAAGGATTACTCGAAGTATGCAAGTTCATAAGGAATAGACGGTGTACATCACTCTTGTTGTGTTCGCATTGCACCTAGGCATGCTGGACCCTCCATGTCACTCACCGAATCAAAAGCGCTTCATCTTGCGTTTTCGCTCCCTTGTGGGAACGCAGTTGAGAGCAAACCGACGTCCCTCCCCCTTCCCTACCCGCGTCATTTATACTACTAGAAGAGAGAGAGGTCGGCCGAGTGTCACCCTCAGTACTCCACTAGTACTACTACTTCTACTACTATTGGACTGGGAGCTTAAAAAAAGTTACTATTGGACTGGCTATACGTGGCGAAATCCTAGTAGGAAGAGCATGCGCGAGGACAAGCATTCACGTGTTTCAAAACAAATTGGAAACCAGCTCTGTTTGAATACAAATCTAGGAGTACGTACGAATCTAACAATATTGATTGGGCGTTGTTGAATGTTGATACTTTTTTCTGTAAGTTTGATCAAAGTAGAGATACTTTGACTACACATAAAACTTATATGTAAACTAGAAAGGATCGGCGGGAGTATATTGTACATTCAAAAGTGAAACGAACATTGAATACCCATTATATATGATTTGCTGATGCTATGATCACCGGTTCAAAATTTTGAATCCGCCTTAGGTATATCACACATGCACCCACTCGTTCTCTCTCGGGGTCTCTCTCTCCCTCCCTCCCTCCCTCCCTCTCTCTCTCTCTCTCTCTGTCTCTCTCGCACACACACACATACCACCTCTCATCCTCTTTGTTCTTGTCAAACCTAATTGATCTCCCGAGGTATCAGGATTGTATCTCACTCGTCGTCAGGTCGCTATTCGACACCCGCCTAGGTCACTCTACCATGCATTAATTGTAACCAAGCCTTTCATCTATCTTATTTTAAGCATACATTGATCCTCTCCACCCTCTCTAGATCGGTCGATCTCCGGACCCACCCTAGTCCTCTTTCAATTGATCTAGCTAGATGGTACATGACCGACGCGCACACACAGACCCCCCCCCCCCGGGTCATTTCTATCATAGAAACACACCAAACATTTATCTCCTTGCACGACACGCACTTGATCTCTCAACATCAATCGATCTCGTCAAGATGTGTCTGGGCATGAACCGAATGGGATGTCAAAACTAAGATGGGAAGCGGCACGTAGTGGAGGCAAAGTGAAACTTTAAACGAACCGTTTGTCTGTATGCATGTCGGACAAATTGCAACATTGGAAATACAAGCATAGTCTAGGCCCACATGCGAATGACACTCGGCGGAATGTTCAAATGAGGCATGCAGGAGGACGCACTCGACCGGAGGGTGGCATGATCGATGGAGAAGAGGGTATATTCAATAATGAATCTAATGGTATTGATTTGTTATTGTATATGCTATTATTTCTGTCTATAAACTTTGTCAAAGTTTACAAAGTTTGACTTTGAGCAAAGCTAAAATGCGGAGTAAATGAAAACAGAGGGAGTACGCAGGGACTAGTATAGTTACTACTACCAGAACATGGTCAAATGGAGGAGCTGGCCCACGACCTCCTCGCCACCGGCAACCGTTCATGTGGGTCGTGGAGGCCGGCAACATGGCGCAGCTCCCGCACCGCCTTTGGACACGGCGACCGCGGTGAGCGACATGCTCATCGTCGCTGGACATGCTCGGCTTCAGGGTATCGAGGGTGGCGTTAGCGCTGTGGCACGACCAGCAGTTCAACACCCGGCTCGTCGAGGATGCACGGGGCGCTAAAGTGCGCGCGCCCCGCGGCGCATCCGCGGAGTGTTCTAGCGCGGCCAACTGCATCCCCAGGACCTGAGACCATGCCGGGTCATCTTGCTTTTTCAATGACATGTGGGGATCGCATGTGAGCAAAGGGCATCTCCAATGTTGCCACAACCGCAGCTGACTACCCTGGCACACCAAAAACCCTCGTCCCTCGCGCCATCACGCGCGTGCGTTCCCATCCGGTGCCAGCTGCCCGCATTCATGCCATCCGTCCGTATGCCGTCATTAAGAGGCTCGGTGCCTGAGGAACCAACTCCGGCGACTTAATGACGCACCCAGACGTTTGGCCTCAACGGAATGCGATACTTAAAGCAACAACGCCCTGCTATACTCCACACCATAGCACATCATCCTGCTACCTGGCACCACATCCACCATGACCGTGAGCGCAAACGCTCTGCGGGATAGCTTGTCTTCGGGGATGAAGCTCGAGGTCGCCGCCCTCACTCAAGTCACCGCTCGCAATGCAATAGCAGCATAGCCGGACGCGGACACGACCGCACAAGCGGTGGCCACGCTGGCGGCCGACGATGGGAGCACCGTCAGCCATGCGTCCTACTTGCCGCCATCCAACATTCGGTGGCGCATGTGGCAGGTGAAGCGACAGACCGTCCACGTCCATCATCATCGACCACACGTCCACCGGCACTGCCGAGGTCGAGGACTCCTTCGAGGATGAGTAGGGCATGGGAGGCGGTAGGGCATGGTGTGCCAACTGGCTGGTCCATCTCCCGTGTTCTACTCTTCCTCGTCGGAGACCGCACCTTCACTTCACGGGTCTTGAACCCCGCCCCTGTCCATGGAGATGGCAGATGGAGGACGTCGGTTGCCGCCGTAGAATAGGTTTAGGGTCGGGTTTCTTTTATTTTTCTGTACTATAAAAGTTCAAAATGTAATAAAAATCTGCCGTGTTTGCATGGATCTCGTCCAGTGTATATGAAATTTCACAATAATAGTAAGATATATTGTAGGAGTATGAAAATATACGGAATGATGATTCGTTTTTGTGTGTATAAACTTAGAAGGTTTGACCCGAGACAAAGCTAACATGCGAAGTAAATAAACACATAGGGTCTACATACACAATTTATCTTAGGCACTCCAATAGTACGTCCACTACACATTCACGCATTTCACATCTTTCTACATCTACGGGAACCTACGAAAGGGTTAACGTAAATTGCCTCCCTCTCTCCCCCCTGATTTTCATGGTGGTGGGCCCCTCCCTCCCCCCAATCTCCAATCAACAGCCCACACATTTCACATTACGTTAATTACATAACTAGGATTACATAGGTGTAGCATTACTCATCCTAAAAAAACCAACTAAGCCAAGCTCCCAGCATATCGCGCTGGAAAATACCCGGCCATGTCGTTTTAGTCGGGATTACCGGATTACTAGTAGTAGTATCGATGGATCACGTGAAGCACCAAGTTAAAAAGGAAAAGAGGCGGTACACTCACAGCACGCCTGTCGCGGTCGCATTGCACCCCTCACACGGTCGGTCCTGCACACGGTTCACGCAAACGGAACATGCTTCGGCTTGCCTCTTCACTCACATGTGGGACCGCACTTGGAGAAACCGACCATGCACCAAACTCCCCCGCCCACCGCGAGAAAATTCCCCCCAAATCCCAAATTCAACCGCCCTTCGGCCAACTAGCCAATAATATTCTCCAAACCCCCCTCCCCCCGGCCCTCTCCATTCCATTCGCTCCGCCAAAGTCGCCCTCCCCACCGCGCCGATACGTCGGCGCCGCGGTTCATCGAGGGGACGCACGGCGATCCTCTCGCTCCCACAGTACGCTCTCGTAGACTACCATCCTCTAGCCGCGTCGCCACCACTGGCAACGTTCTTGTGGAGACACATGGCGGTTAGCTTCTGCCACGGTACGCGCATTCTAGACTGAGGCCCCGTGCATGTCGGAGTAGCACTGAATGTTAGCTGATAGACGCTGTTAATCTCACTGTTTGCCGAAATAGTTTACAGTCAATATGCTATGCTTAAGAAGCTTCCTTGCCCTGTTCTGCACTCAATCTGCTTAGCTGAGATGGCATGCCACGCCCGATTAGTTGCTAAAATATCCTGCCATATATTTATTGTGACGTAGATTGCCATGGTCTAGTAGCCAATCTGTTAGGTGAAATAGCTCTACACCGTTTTATACTTGATCTTTGTTGCTGAGATGGCCTTCGATGGCTGTGCACTCGGCCTCATTGAATGCTAAAATAGCCTGCCGTAATTTAGCACTCAAATTTGTTTGCTGAATTAGCTCTACATATATTTCGTTACTTAGATCTGCTTGTCCAAATATCTTGCCATAGCTTTAGACATCGACCTAGGTATTTTTTCTGGACTTCATAAAAAAGCATATATGTTTTTCATGTAATATCTAGTAGAAGAACTAATTTGTATCTCTACAGATGGACAGGACTTGGATAACTTCTACTCAAAGATTCTCCGCTGCATATGTCGAGGGGGTTGAAAACTTCATGAACTTTATCAGAGCTGAGCATAGGGGTCCGAAATCAGATGTGCTCTGCCCGTGTAGCAGTTGTATGAATTCAGTTACAAGACCCTAGTCAACTATGCAAAATCATCTACACTTGTATGGGATGTTGGTCACATATACTAGGTGGGTTCATCATGGTGAAGCTGTGAACGTCAATGTTACTGATTATGTGGAAGCAGTAGATCACCATCTTGATCTGCCTGATGCTCAGGTGGAAGAGGAGGAGGAGGAGGTGGTGGTGGCAGAGCCAGTGAGTTTGACCAATATTGAAACAATGCTATGAAATGCTCGTGCATTTCGTGAACTTTCACCTGCAGAAGAAAAACGGTGGGCCCGCATGTTGGAACAATGCACCGTGGCTGTCACCCCAGGAAATAAGCTGTCAGTATTCTCAGCTATGGTCACCTTTCTTCAGGTGAAGACATCTAAGCGGATGACCAACAAATCATTCGATGCGATGTTGGCTGCTTTCCGCAAATCTTTCCCAGATGCGTCTGAGCTGCCACACACCTACAGTAAAATGAAGAATTTCCTTCGTGCAGTTGGAATTGGATATGATATGATCCATGTTTGTAAGAATAATTGTGTTCTGTTCTGGAAGGATTATGCCAACTTAAGTGAATGATTATGCCAACTTAAGTGAATACCCAAAATGCAAATCATCAATATGGAAAGATGGCAATGCTGTGAAGAGGATTCCTCATAATGTTCTGAGACATTTTCCAATTATACCAAGATTGCAGAGGTTGTTTCATGATGCGGAAACAAGAGAGGATGTACGATGGCATTCTAGGAACCAGGAGTACAGGGATCAGAATGTAATGAGACATCCATCTCATGGTAGTGACTGGAGAAGCTTCAATCAGAAACACAAAAAGTTTGCTGCTGACTCGAGAAACATTAGACTTGGCTTAGCTACAGATGGATTTAACCCATTTGGCCACCGGAGCGCCACATATAGCATGTGGCTAGTGCTTGTTATCCCTTACAACATGCCTCCAAATGTCTGCACCAAAGAATCAAACTACATGATGGCCTTGCTCATCCCAGGTCCAAAAAGTCCTAGAAAGGATTTTGATTTATTCATGGAGCCTCTTGTGGAGGAACTTCAACATCTATGGAGGGGTGTTCTCACTCGAGACCTATATAGCAGCCCACCAGCTGATTTCTTTCTGCGCGCTGTTATAATTTGGTGCATCCATGATTATCAGGCTTTGGGCACTATGTCAGGGCGAACGACACATGGTTACAATGCATGTGTTCGCTGTGACAAGAATCTGCTGTCATACGCAATACTTCGCAAGATCTGTTACATTGGACACCGCCGTTTCCTTGCCAAGGACAAGCCGTGTCCTACAAAATACCGAAGACATGTGTTCAATGCAAAGCATGAAAACCGTGATGCGCCAAAGAGGCTCACCGGCGATGAGTTGCAAGTGAAATTAGAGAAGGTCAGGCATATTACACCAGGAAACCATCCTGATAATGGTAGCGGGAAAAGGAAGCGTGGCAGGGCAGAAGAGAGATTATTGTTTACCAGGAGGTCCACTTTGCGGGACTTGGAGTATTGGAAAGATTTGGATCTGCGGCATAATCTTGATGTGATGCACATCGAGAAAAATATATGTGACAGCATTATCGGCACACTTCTTAATATTGAAGGCAAGACGAAAGATACCTTAAAATCTAGGATTGATTTGACACAACTGGGTATCAGAAAGGATTTGCAGGTGGAAGATGAAGGTAAACCACGAGATATGGCACCAGCTGTGTACGTCTTGGATAAGGTAAATAGAAAAGAATTCTGCAAGGTCCTGTCACGTGTGAGATTCCCACATGGTTTTGCTTCCAACCCTGAAAGGAGAGTCCGTGCAAATGGAAACAAGGTACAAGTGTTGAAAACTCATGACTGCCACATCCTACTTCAAAGGGTTTTACCTGTTATCCTTAGAGGATTGGGCCGCCCTGACTTATACAGAGCAGTTGCAGAGTTGGGACAATTCTTCAGGGAACTCTGAAGTAGAAATATCAAGATAGATGCTTTGGAGCATCTTAGAGACAAGATACCAACTATCCTATGAGACCTTGAGAAGATATATCCTCCAGCCTTCTTTGATATGATGGTGCATTTGGCTGTTCATCTACCTGATGAGGCACTACTTAGAGGTCCAGTACAGTATGGCTGGATGTACCCTATTGAAAGGCGGCTAGGCACTTTCAAGGGCTATGTTAGGAATAGAGCTAGACCTGAGGGTTCCATTGCACAGGCCTACATTGCTACAGAAGCGTTGACATTCTACTCAAAATACATTGAAATAGCTGATCAGCTTAGCAAAGAGGTGGGTGAAGACAATCCCGAGCTCAATGTTTTCGATTGTTCTGTTCGAGTTACAGGGAAGAGTCGACAAGACGACAAACCTAAAGATTTGGACAAAATGGTTTGGTATGTGTTGAATAACTATCCTGAGATTCTACCTTATATCGAGTAAGTGCTAAGTACTGCAGCTTATACATCATAATCTACTAAACTTGCAGCACATTCTTATATATTTAGATGTTTGATGCGATCACTATGTTGTGCAACATCTACAAAAAGGAGTTACTGCCGCAAAATCCAAGAAACATTGACAAACTGGTTATGGCAGGATTTGCGAAATGGTTCAAGAGCCATGTAAGCTTTTGAATTGCACTGTCAGTTTTTTAATATATTGAGTACATAAGATGATCAGCTTGTCTATTTTCTAACCATAGGTTAAGAAGATGCGGGAGGATGGGCATGCAGTTAATGATGCCCTTTATGCACTAGCAATGGGTCCTAATACTCGGGTAAGACATTATGAATCTTGCATTGTTGGAGATGTGCGCTACAACACCCTTGCACGCGACGAAGGTAGGAAGACACAAAATAATGCCATCATGAGCACGGATAAGTACGGCGAAGAGACAACTTAAATGTATGCTAACATAGCAGACATTGTTCAATTGCAGTATATCTCCAGTTTTGAGGTTCATCGGTGTGTGGTTCTATTGTGCTGTCGTTGGTATAACCTGTTTTCCAGGATCGCAAAACCCAGAGCTGATGATTATTTCAAATCCATCAATGTCAAGGCGGCGTACCAGACCGACGAGCCTTTTATTTTGGCAAATCAAGCAACACAGACATTTTTCTTGGAAGACACATATGGACGTAGCAATGACTGGAGAGTATTGCCAAGGTTTGAGCAAAGGAATTCGTTTAATGAAGTTGCATAACAAGATGATGCTTACACTGCTCCTGTTGTAGAAGATTCCACAGATGTTCCTAATATCTTTGAGAACCATCACGTCAATGACGCTGGCGAAAAGATTGCCTGTCGGGCTGTGGACATACTAGAGTTGATCAATAAGCCGCCAATGTTCGAAGACATTGAGGATGAAGAAGAAGATGACACTAGGGGGAATTACGATTTAGACTGATACACATGGCGAAGATGTTGACGCTGCTGCTGCGGATGATGATTAGATTGCTTTTGTCGTATTTGCCTATCAGAAGACAACTTTTTATCTACTATGTGAAATTGTGTTTGCTATGACAACTGAAACCTGATGAAGTTGTTGTTTAGTATTTTGCTATGAGAACATCACTTATTATGTATGTTGATTTGTGTTTGGTGATTGTATGATGACTAAAACATGATGACATTGTTGTTTAGTTGTACTCATATTTGGCTGTGAAACTTGTATTTGATGACATAGTTTGCTGTTGGACTGCAATTTGCTCTACGTCTTTGAATGGGAACGAAGCTGACCCGACAGGGCCTCTGCTAATTTATTTATTTATTAGCAAAAGGGCCTCTGCTATTTATTTATTTATGAGAAAAAGGGGATACCCCTCGATTTCCGATAATAGAAATCATTAGATGTTCACAACACTACGCCCAACCTGCTAAACAGGTTTCATTCATTATTAGTTTCATCAAAGTGCTCATGTCTTAGCCACTGAATACATCACGAGTGCTACATACACTGCAAATAAAGAGACAATCATCCTACAGAGCACATCGATTTTGCCCATTATCTTCACAAGCTCTTTCATCTCCTCATTGCTGTCAAGGCCATTCAGCAGCTGTTGCTTGGCCATGATCAGAGGAACTACATCTTTAACCTTTTGCTCTGCATCTGCCATTCCTTCAGTTACTTGTCCAACACCCCAACCTGCTGGTATTGGGATTCCTCGGCTAACCAAATAATCAACATAGTTCCATTCCCCCACATCAGCAACTTCCCAGAAATATGAATCACACGAATCTTCCCTTTTCTGCACGAATGAAATTGGAAGATCATCAACCAAACTATTAAAAAAATCAGCAACTGAAAGCAGCGGAACAACACTTAAACATATTATTACCCCATGATTGGAGCATTTGTAGATGACTCGGCCAGGATTGAGGATTGTGGTTGAGACACAACGGATGACTCTGCGTGATTTGCAGCAGTGGCACCACACCAACGGCAGCGGGTTCCCATGAGCAACCGGATGCGGTGCGTGTGCCGGCGGGGGTGTGATGAGACCCACAGGCGATGGTACGGGTGGCGACTTGGTGCATATCTAGTTGTTGCCTGCTAAAGAGCAGGTGGACGAGCCACCAGCGGACATGGTAGCTGCGGCCAGAGCTTATGATGCTTGGCAGAGTAAGTAGAGAAGAGGAGAAGGGAGCGTTGGATATGTCAGTTTCATTACTTGCAGAGTAGCATAGCACCATATATAGTCATAGTCTAGGTTTGGATTCGAACTAGCTACAGGAGCACGTCTCTCTTTTTTCTAAAACTCAGCAATGTCACTTTACTGGTACACTAGCTTGTTCTGTACGCCTTCTCAAGTCTTTGATTTTCTTTATTTTTTGCGAGGAAGGAAGGAGGAGAAAATTGAGGGTTCCTGGGACTCGAACCCAAGACCTCTCGGTTGAAAACCAAGGGTGCTAGTCACTTATGTGGCGAACGTTCCCTGGGAGGAGGACGGCAAACGAATGCATTCTTCGCAGTTTTAGTTGTAACACAAGATCAAATGGTCGCAGTTTCGGGAATGTTATCTGGTGAACAAGCCCAGTTTTTCTTTTCTTCCTTTATATAAAAAAGTATGCTACTTGGTGTCGGCTTAGTCAACAAATGATTGTGCCAACCTTGACCGTTGGATTGACATTCAACGTCTGTCGTGTTTCTTCAGTGTCTTCTTCCTCCAGCCGCCATAGCCAAACCAGCACCGGCAGGACCGCCTGCTCCCGCCTCCCACGGCTGGCTATGCTGCCGCGCATGCATCGTGGCCACATCGCACCCTAAAACTCTGTGCATCTTCCCCGGCTCCTGTTCATTCCCATCCGAGGCCTCACCATCATCCTCCACCTTGGTTCGCTCGCCGCTGCGCCGCCCTCCGATGTTGTCAACATGGTCAACAACCGAGAGGAATAAGGAGATGACTGTACATGGTGAGGATAACAGTAGGGACCCACCAGGATCATGGCAGTAGGCAAGCAAGTGCCTCCTTTATTACAAGAAAAAAAGGGTTCCTCCTGATGGTTTCCTTACATCTGGGTCGCACGCCACTGTCAACGTAGTCAATAAGCGAGATAACTGCACAAGGAGCGGCAGACACCCGGGACCCAGCTGCGCGCAGTTTTTTCTTTTTTTTTTGTTTTTGGGACGGAGAAGGGTATCAACTAGGTTGTGCGGAGAGCTGTGGCCCATCTAGCCCAGGCTTTTATTTCATATGTTTACCACATGATCAGCCCAGGATTTTTTTCCTTTCTGAAAATGGCTAACCCAGCTATTTTGTTTTTTGTAGAATAACCAACGTAGGCCTACTTGCTTTTCTACGCCCTGCTGGGCCGGAAATCTTTCAAGACGAGGAGGGATGCATTGGGGCTTGCGCAGAAAATGGGATATAAGTAATAAGAAATGGGCTATAAGTTATAAGAAATGGGCTGTAAAATGAAAAAATACAGCAAACAGGCAATTAGTTCCAAAATACTTTTTTCTTTCGGAGTTTTATATTTTAAATTTCATTGTTTTTGTGCGGGTAAAATTTTATTGAATTTAAATTAATGTATGTTTAGTTTTTAAATTAATTTGAATCTGGCTAGAAATTTTGGGCTGTATGCTGTTTGAGACAGATTTGGAGGCTGACTTGTGGGTCTACTAGATTGACGTGTACGAAAGGCTTTGTCAACTTAGTCCACAAACGATTCTAGCAGTAGTGACCGTTGGATGTTAATCCAACGGCCGTGCTGCTTCTTCAATATCTGATCTTCTTGCTCCAGCCGCCCTAACCAGCGCCGGTGGGACTGCCTGCTCCCGCCTCCCGTGGCAGGCTGTGCTGCCGCACAGGCCACACCGCCCCACCCTACTCCATCGCTGGCCATGCCATTCCTCTACTCACCCACACCTCCTCTTATTTTCCGGCGATGGCAGCCGAACCAGTAAACCCTCGTACTCCCCACCGCGTGGGCAACCACTGGCGAGTCTTCCCCGGCTCCGGGTCGTTCCCTTCCTAGGCCTCGCAATCGTCCGCCGCCCTGGTGCTATCGGCAAGGCGTGGTCAACATGGTCAACGAACGACATCGATCAGAAGAGGACTGTACGTGGAGAGGCTGACAGCTGGGTCCACGGCCGCACGCCGCAAGGAAGTGCCTCCTTATTACTCACAAAATAATGATTCCTCCACTTGACAGCAGGGACCCACCGGAAGGGCCTCTGTATTTCATGAAAAAAATGTTCCTCCCGCTAATAGCTCGGACCCACCCGCTATATCTTCACGCGCAAGGAAGTGCCTCCTCATTACGCACAAAAAAATGAATATTCCCCTGCTATCTGGGACCCACCATAGTTGGAGCCTGACTTGTGGGCCTACTAAGTTGACGCGGACAGAGGGCTTTGTCAACTTAGTCAATATGAATGATTCTAGCTCCAGTGACCGTACGATGTCCATCCAACGGCTGTAGAGCTTCTTCAACCTCTGGTCTTCTTGCTCCAGCCACCCAAACCAGCGTCGGTAGTGCCGCCTGCTCCTCCCTCCCGTGGCCGGCTCTACTGCCGCGCAGGCCTCACCGCCCCACCCTACTCCCATCACTGGCCTAGCCATCCCTGTACTCACCCATACCTCCTGTTATTCTCCGGCGATGGCAGCCTCACACTGCAGCCCAACCAGTAAACCCTCTACTCCCCTCCGCGTGGGAAAGAACTGCCGAGTCTTCCCCGGCTCTGGGTCATTCCCTTCCTAGGCCTCGCCGTCGTCCACCGCCTTGGTGCTCTCACCGCGGCATGGTCAACGTGGTCAAGGAACGACTTACATCGGAAGAGGATTGTACGTGGAGAGGCTGACAGCTGGGTCCAGGGCCACAGCAAGGAAGTGCCTCCTTATTACGTGCAAAATAATGATTCCTCCACCTAACAACGGGGACCTACTGGAAGGGCCGTATTTTTCGGAAAAAACATTTCCCCCTGATAGCTGGGGCCCACCAGCTATATCTTCGGACGCAAGGAAGTGCCTCCATATTAGGAGCGAAAAAAATTGAATCCTCCCCCTGACAGCTCGGACCCACCATCAATAACTTCGCACGCAAGGAAGTGCCTCCTTATCCTCCCTGATAGCTGGGCCCCACCTGGTTGAAGCATACGTAGCGTTGTCATTCTGGTCGCGAACATGTACGTACATACTGGTCGATCGGTCTCTCTGCAATGCTGAACCGTGGCCGAGCAAGCAGCGGCACGTGTAGTAGTAGAGCCCCCGACGTAGCAGTTTAGGTAGTCCCTTCTAAACTGTGTACACGTACATACAGCCCGATCACAAAAAATACGGCCACGTACGTACATACGGGCGGGGTCTAGAATGCCTACTCGCGCATACGTACGGCCAGGGCTCGTGTACATAGAGAGTCAGCGGACGGTAGCAACGGCGTCGTGTTCATCGGGAGCCAACCGGCTTGGACAGAACAGCCGAAACAAGGTCTGGCTTACCGCAGAACAGAGGAAACGACCTTTCTGTTCGACCACATACGGTCGAAATGGGGTCCTATTCATCGGGAAGGATCTGGCGTACCGCAAAACAGAGGAAACCGACTTCTATTCGAGTGCCTACGGTCAAAATGGGGTCCTGTTGATCAGGAGGGTTGTGGCGTACCGTGAAATGGAGGAAACAGACTTGTGTTGGAGCGCTACGGTCGAAACGGGGGTCCTGTTCATCGGGAGGGGTGTGGCGTACCGCAAAACAGGACTCCACGGGCTACTGTTCATCCACCGTCGACTTCCTCCAGCCTCCACCTGCTACTGTTCATCCACCGTCGACTTCCTCCTGCCTCCAGCAGCAACTGTTCATCGACGGGGGTCCTGTTCATCCAGCCTCCACCGGCTACTGTTCAACCAGCCCTCCACGGGGTCCCTCCACCGTCTATTGTTCATCCACCCCCACCTCCTTGATCGGGGTCCTGTTCATCCAGCGGCAATGGCCTCTACTACCACGGGGTCCTGTTCATCCAACCCCCACTAGGAACTATTCATCCAACCCCCACCGGGGACTGTTCATCAAGAGGCTGCTTCGATCCGCTTCATTTAGCAGCAGTAGCGAAGTAATCACTCGGGTTCAGTTAACAGCCAATGGGATCGATCGGTTTTCAGTAACGTAGCTAGTGTAATCGCTTGGGTTCAGTTAGAGCCCACCGCCTCGGACACATGCGCGTACGTGTACGAGAGAAATGCGCAAACCTCCGTGCATCGCTCGGCCCCGACCACCCACCGTAACCGGGAACTCCCCAAAATTTTCCTCGCTCTCGCTTCTACCATGATTTTTTCCATCATGGACGTCCCAAAGAATGTTATGCAGGTGCGCCCCCGACCCGCCCAGGATGAAAAGCCCATTTTCTGTCAAGATTTTTTGTCATAGAAGTAGGAGCCCACCACATCTATGATGATATCGGGTTTTGTCACAATTATCGTCATAGAAGTGTCATAAGCATGACAAAAAAAATCGTTCGGGCCAAAATGTCATGGATGTGTCTTTTTTTTGTAGTGTTGCTTCGGCAAGATGGTTGCTGCGGCGAGGATTGGAGGAGAACGGGAGAGAAGACAGAGATGGGATGGGGCTCTGCCCCCCTCGCCTTCTTATAGGCAGTTGGAGGAGGCCAACCGGCGCCCCTCCACCTTCGCGCAATGATGGCCTCGCAGCATGCACGTCCAGACTTGTCAGTCTGGGCGGTTGCCGTGGCGACGTGGGGAAGTGGATGCGTCCGCGTCCCATCATGTGCCACGCATCAAGCTTGGCCCACAGGCGATTGGGGCCCGAGTCGCTTCGCCCTTCACTCTTTGCCTTCGCTTCGAAGCAAGGCTGAGCGCGCCTTAGGCCCGGGGGCTACTGTCGGTGCTCTGGGATCGGGGATACCCAGATGTGCCTGGCTACGGCCCAGCACGTGGCCCCGTCGATGGCCCGGTATGGCCTAGTTACAAGAATCTGCGAGCAAGATCCTCGCGAGGGCCCCCCGGCCTTGTGAGGGGAACGACGCCATGACCTCCCGAGGGGTGGCTTCCCGAGCCTGCTTCCCAAGGAGCGGAGATCTCTATGATGGTACCCGGCCTCACAAGGCTCACGATGACGTGAGCCATGACGACCAAGGCCAGGCGGGCACCAGCGGGCGCACAGGAGGACAGTTTCCCCTTTGGTGCTAAGGAGGCAAGGACCAGCGCGGGTTCCCGAGGGATTCTCCAAAGGTTTCCATTCCGATGCAATAACACCAAGACCATGAGCTCGGCAGGATGGATGACATCATCGAGGCCACCACTGCGTCATGGCCAGAAGTTTGCAGGCAAAGACCACCTTTCGTTAGGATAATATGTACTTCTTGTCCCCTTTCAAATTGGCCATTGTGGAATCCCTTCCCGCCTAAGCTATGAGGGAAGAGGACCAAGGCCTCTATAAATATAGGCTAGTCTCCACCATTTAGAAAAGGATCTTCTTGGGGCAGATCCATTCTCAACCACTGAGCCCTCGTGAGGCTGCTCACCCACTGTACTAGTTCATCCTCAACCTCCTTGTGAGGCCAATCCACCACAAAAGCAAGAGTAGGGATTTACACCGCAAGGTGGGCCAAACCTGGGTAAATTGCTGTGTCCCCTCTTTCCCCGCTCGCACGAACTCGACGAGGCCAAGCTATGAGGCGATGAGATTAAGGCTGCGGCTAGGCTAGATCTTTGTACACACCCCAGAGTTCAAACCTTGTTGGGTCCATGGAGCCCCGATTCCGATAGATACCATTAAAACTTGGCCACAACCAACCAATTTGCAATGAGTGCGTAGTTTCCTTGGCCTAGCAGGTTTTTATCGTCAGTTTGTTAAGGATTTTAGCACTATTACATCATCATTGCATGCATTGAGTAAGAAGAATGCACCATTTGTTTGGGGAATTCCCAAGACACCGCATTCCATGAGCTTAAAAACTTTCTTACGCATGCTCCATTACTTGCAATACACAAATTTGATAAAACATTTGAAGTGCATTGTGATGTTAGTGGTAATGGCATAGTGATGCGGAGCATCCTTCGATCATCCCCATGGGCTCTAAACCAACACACCAAGCACCATGTGGACCTATGACAAGAGCTCGTGCACGTGCCATCGAAACCGAGGTGAACTCCCTCCTCTTCGATATTGATATGGATGTCGATGGAACTTGGATGCTACCTCACCAAAGTGTGTTATGTGCCATTAGATACGAGGACGAACACCACCAAGCAGCTAAACGACATCCCAATGGCCTAGGAGAAGGACCCCAAGGCCATAAGGAAGAAGGAGGAGGCCATCAAGACGAAGACAACAACTCTTAGGCAACCTTGTGCGCATGGGCCTCCTCGACCCCGTGCCCACGGACCACCCACAAACCTTATGGAAGTGAAGACGCGCACCCCCGTGTGCACGGCCTCCAGACCCCATGCCCACAGGCCTCGCCGTTGTAGAGCCCCATGCACACGGGCATGTACCGTGCCCACGGGACCCCCCGTGCGCACGGGCCTCACTTACCCCGTGCGCATGGCCCTCCTAGGATTCGGTCGTGGACTTCCTGTTTCGCCCTCCAGCTCATTCCTCACCCCCATCTAGCTATATATTCCATGCTTAGGACATTGTTTAGGGTTAGCAAAGTGTATGCGAGACATTGAGAGAACTTTTCTCATCTACCACTCTTGTTGGAGATCAAGACCTCCTAGGAGAAGATTCCAAGTGGATATCAACACCTCCTCTTTGAGAAGACTATCATCAAGACCTCACCTCCTTAGGAGTGGGAAGAGCCATAACTTACTACTTGTTTCCTTGGATTGTTCTTGTATTCTTGTGGATCTCAATTATGCTATTCTAGTGCATGTGTGATTGGGTTTCTTTTGAGCGAATTTCCCCTTTGAGTTCTTGTGTTCATCCTTTTCCCCTCTCCAAGTGTGAAAAGCTCTCCACTTATGGTTCCACCCTACAACATCATGGTATCATGAGCAAGGTTGATTAACATCTTGGAGTCCCTACCTCCCATATTCTAGCTTAATTTTGTTTTTTTGAGGGAATTGATAGTAGGAGAGAACTCCTACTGTGTTTTCATATATCTATACAAATGGGGGGTTTACATAGACAAACACATTGTGCACATCGTACACAAGAGATTCCCACACCTCGTGTGCACCACCAGGAGTGGGTTAGTACAACATCACCAGTGTTGATCAACTGTGGCTAGCTAAGCATGTATAAATACTAAGTGTGTTTAACCAAGCTTAGCACAGTAGGAGAGGAGGGCAGCTCTATGAGCTTCTTTGACCCTATGTTGCAGCTGTCCGAGGTCTTCCTTGAAGCAGGCGTGCCAGGACCCCACACTGTTGTTGACTCCTCTGAAGTGCTTGTTATTTCTCTCTTTCCACAGGCTCCATGCATCGGTCAGAAAATATCTCGGTGAAAAAGGGGTTATGCCAATCATCCTGGACGGTTTGGAGGAGAGTGAGCCTATCCTCAAAGTCAGGCCAGTCAATGTGCAATTTGTTCCAACACCTCCTGCTGAACTGGCATGTAAAGATCATATGGTCCACCGTCTCTTCAATGTGTTGCCCACAGAGAAGGCAATTAAAATCGTTACCAATATTATAGTGTCTTCGCCGTAGCATGTTACGTATGTTGAGTCTGTCATGGAACATCAACCAGCCGAACACCTTGATCTTCATGGTGCATTTTGGCTTCCAGAGGCGCCCAAAGGCGGGGTGTGTCGGTGCATCGTGGAAGAAGTTGTTGTAGTAGTCTTTCGGTCTAAAATCCACGGTACCCCAGATATAGTGCCAAACATCAGTGTGAGACGACGAGGGGGATAGCCTGCTTGACGCTGCTTGTATTTCTTTGACCTCTTGCAGGGCAAGTGGCGATAGGGGCAGATGAAAGGTTTCATGTAGACTAGTGGTGGCCCAGAACTCAGCAACCGACATGTCTTCATGGATGGCAAACGAGAACGCACGTGGATGCGAGGCCTCAAAAACGTCATGTGACCAAAGATCTTTCCAGAGCAAACTGGTTTTGCCATCCACCACTTGCGCACGCGAGATCCCTCTGAAGATAGGCGGTAGTTTGAGGATATCATGCCACCAAAAAGACCCCACCGGTTCCGCAGCATGTGGTATTTGGTCTACATATTGGTTGTCCCATATTAGCTTAACCCAAGGCACGTCGTGCTTGTTAAAGAACTTGTGGAGAAATTTCAGCAGGAGGGCCTCGTTATGGATTTTGAGGTTGATCACACCCAGTCCATGTTTGTTCTTGGGCTTGCACACCATGTCCCATGCTGCCAAAGAATTACATTTATCACCCTGTTCGGTTTCTTCGTCCAGAGACAGCGTCGTTGAATCTTATCAAGTATCTCAATTAACCTGGGGGGAGGGGCGGAATTTGAGGGTGCACATGGAAAAGACAAGGAGGGAGGTGACAGATGAGTTTAACCATGAGAGCTTTCCCCCGTACGACATCATGGCTATGGTAGGAGTAAGGTGGCGCTCCATTTTGCAAACCAAGGGCATAAATTCTTGTATTGTTGGTCTTGTTGTGCCAAGGGGGAGTCCAAGATATGTAAACGGCATCGTACCAACTGTGCATCCAAAGATCCTTGCCAAGTTAGCAGTAGAGGTTGCGTCAAGATTTATCGGGATCAATGTGGACTTGTGGAAATTAATCTTGAGGCCTATGGAGGGATGCATAGTCAGAGAGAATCTATTTGACCAAGGATTCTTGACGAGGGCATGCAGCCAGTACAAGCAGGGTATCGTCCGCGTACTGAATGACGGGGTAGTCCGTCTGACCGTTGCATGGGAAGGGGAGGTCGATTTGCCCGTGTCTGAATGCATCGTTGATCGCTGCCTGAAGAAGTTCCGCTGCGAGGACAAAAATGAGGGGGGATAAGGGATCACCTTGTTGCACTCCACACCGGCATTGAAATTGTTGGTCGGGGACGCCATTAAGGAGTACAAAGGAGTGACCGGAGGAGAAGAGGCATTTAATCCAAGTAATCCATCTGTCATTAAACCCCATATGTTGCATAATGTTTATCATTGGCTCATGAGCAATGGTGTCAAAGGCCTTGGCAAAGTAAAGCTTGAGCAGCATGATCTCTCTGCATGAAGCTTGGCATTGATGTAAACATTGATAGGCCCAGGCAAGATAGTCTTGGATAGTTCGCCCCTTAATGAATCCATATTGGTTACGGTGGATCAACTTAAGGATAGTACCTTGCAATCTATCTGCTAATAACTTCGTGAGCAGCTTAAGACAGCAGTTTAGCAAGGTTATGGGTCTGTAATCATTAAATGTTTCTGGTGAGTTAACCTTGGGGATGAGTGTAATGATCCCATCATTGATATTGGTGATGTTTCGAGTGCCTTCATAAAATTGCGAGCACAAGGCGTAAAAGTCATGCCTGATGATGGGCCAGCAAGCTTTCAGAAATGCCCCACTGAAGAAGTCTGGGCCAGGAGCGCGGTTGAGCGGCATGTCTTTAACCACGCCATCAATTTTGTCATGTGTGAATGGCTCGGTGAGATGATCAAGGTTATCAGCACGATGGATAATGTCAGAGAGTTCAAACTTCATTTCTGACGGTGAAACAACACCTAATTTTTCTTGTTGCTTTTTGTCCCAACTCGAATATCCCCTAAAAAATAGCCCCAAATTTTTTCTTGCAATTTGTTGGTTCTTGTGAGATTTTGTTAAATTGGTCCACGAATTTCTTGTTTGACAAGCGGATCTACCCCTCACCACCATCCCCCACATTGTCCACCGACGATTTTGGCCGAATTTTGGAGTTTGTCACCGGATTCAGGCGTGTTCTTGCGCAGGCGGAGCACCACGTGTGCACGGGCCATCGGGACCCTGTGTCCACGGGACCCAGTGCACACGGGGACAACTTACCCCGTGCGCACGGACCACCTAGAGAGGTTGGCCGTCGCCCATTTTGCACCGTTTGGCCATCCTACCACCGCCATTTGCCTTCCGCACTACCTCACATTTTGTGTTTGAGATTTTGTGTGTGGTTCTTCATTTCCTAAGTTGTTTTGGCTAATTAGGGACGGTTCATCATCAACTTCACCGCTACTCATCATCGCCTCGAACGCGACATCCACAATGACCATTTCATCTTCATACCAACCGTAAACAAGGACGGTAACCTCGACGACATCTTGTAATCATTTCCTTGCCATTGCATTGCTAGCCTTGAGCCATTTTGCGTCACTTACCCATCGAGACTAGCAAGTTGAGAATTGCTGGGCCACGCTATTTGTGCACCTTTAGTGATAAGCCTATCACGCATAGCTACATTTAGCGTGCCATCATCTTGCTATCATAATTGTGCCGTTAGTCTCTCTCGTGCATATCATACATCGTTGTATGATACTCTGGCTCGAATATCAAGCATTGTGGTATAGTTAAAAAAGCTTTTAAGCGAAAGAAGAGAAACAAAGAGCTTGTAAGCAATAGCATTGAGCCATTTTGCATAGTTCTATCATCTTGGTCCATACACACATAGCATACTTGAGATGGAAAATGTCACGTTACTCTCATAGGTTGGTGCATAAGCGTATCTAGCCCATTTGAGAAATCGAGCTAGTGACTCTAGTATCCGTGCAACAAGAGCATTTACCATGATTTCACATTTTGAGCTCACTCCTTGGTTGCACGGATCCCACTTATCTTCCGTGTGTGTGTTCCCAGTGATACCTTTGGGTTTGATCTATTTGTCTTACTTACAATTTGTGCATCTTTTCAACATTTTCAATATCTTGACTAACACTTGCTTGAATTTTGTGCCACTCATCCTAACCAAGACCCTCCATAAGCCTTTACTTGTAGGTGTGAGAAACAAAACACAGTACCAATTCTACTATTATAGCATCCATTGAGTGATACTTGATACACCATCAATCTTCAGAAAAGGTAACTTTGGCTTTGACGCCCCCGATTCAATCATATACTAATCATACACGCAAATGTGTACGATCAAGATCAGGGACTCACGGGATGATATCACAACACAACTCAAGAAACAAATTAAAGTCATACAAGCTTTATATTATAATCCAGGGGCCTCGAGGGATCGAATACATAAGCTCGAATACAAATGAGTTAGCGAAAGCAATAATATCTGAGTACAGACATAAGTTAAACAAGCATGCCTTAACAAGGCTAGCACAAAATCAACAACGATCAAAAAGGCAAGGACTCCTACCTGGGAGCCTCCTAACTGCTCCTGGTCGTCAGCGGTCTCCACGTAGTAGTAGTCTCCATCGTAGTAGTAGTAGTCGTCGGCGGTGGCAGCTGGCTCTTGGGATCCGTCATCTGATTGTAGCAATTGGGTAGAGGGGAAAAGAGGTAGCAAAGCAATCATGAGTACTCATCCAAAGTACTCGTAAGACTTACATCAGATCTATTCTAAGTATGCATCAGTATCAAAGGAATGGGGCTATATCTTCGGACTAAATTGCAGAATGCCAGAATAGAGGGAAGGCCTAGCCTATCAAAGACTAGCATCTTCAAGCATCTTGCAGCATTTAGAAGAGTACAAAATATCATTTTATAATTAGCAAGCATGTTGTAGCATTAATGTCCAGAGATCCTTTCTCGACTCCCTGGGAGAAAGCAATCCCAGAGCCATCATATCCATATATTATCTCCAGTATCCAGTTCTAGTTGTATAGATTGGGATACAACTCCAAGTCGTCCTGTTACCGTGGACACGACTATTCGAATAGATAAACTTCCCTCCAGGGGTGCACCACATTATCCAACACGCTCGATCACTCTGGCCGGACACACTTTCCTGGGTCATGCCCGGCCTCGGAAGATCAACATGTCGTAGCCCTACCATGGCTCAATAGAGAGGCCAGCACGCCGGTCTACATCCTAAGCGCACAGGGGTCTTGGGCCCATCGCCCGTTGCACTCCTGCCCGTTGCATGGGCAGCCATGATCAGTCCTGACGACCTCCTTATACAAGGCAGGTGCTTACGCGGACCACCCGGGTGCGCGCCGCTCAGTCGCTGACGTCTGGAGAGCTTCGGCTGATACATACGACACCGAGTACCCATAACTGTTCCCGTGTGGTGGTTAGTGCATATAGGCTAGTGGCCAACTCAGATCAAATGCCCAAATCCATTAGTGTCTTGGGAGCTCGTGGTGACGATCAGTGCTCCTGACGCCTCATCTTGAGGACTTATGGCAAGGGCCTATCCCACCCCACTCCAGGGCGGTCTGCCTGCCTGGTCGTGCCTCGTAATTATCTCGCGGGTACCCTCCAGGTCAACCCAAGTTCAGTAACTCTCATGGGTACCCCTCGGGGCCGACCCGTATTTAACATGGTTCTGGGGTAAAGTCAAAGTAACCATGTGTCCATGACACCAAATGGGAATCCGAGGAACCACCCTCTATGGATTCCTACTCGATGTAACCGTCAAGGTGAACTTGGAGGAATCACCCTTGATAAGTTCACACTTGAGGTGTTGCACGACAGAGCCATTTTCGGGAGTGGTGAAGGAGGAATCACCCTAGATAGACCATGACTGATTAGCTACACTTCAGAGTTATCACCAAGAGTGCGTTATGAGGTATCATCCTTGGCACTCGATAGTAGCTCTGTAGAGTCGTACAACTAAAGGGGTGCGGTGATCTGTCGGGCCTTGGACATTGATCACGTTGATCGAGTCACCTGGTAATCCAGCGGGGGCAACAGGGACAAGGTGAGGGGCCACTAATGGATCACTAACCAACCTATACTAAGAATATAGGATAAGAAGGTAAGGTACAAGAGCAGGTTACAAAAGTAGGATATGCATCAGAATAGGAGCAATCAAATACACAAGCAAAATCTAATGCAAGCATGAGGGAGAAGGAACTGGGCGATATAGAAATGATCAAGGGGATTTGCTTACTTGGAAGCTCTGCTGCAAGTGGCTGAACGTCAGAGGCGTAGTCGTACCAGGCAGCATCGTTGGTCTCGGTGTCTACCGAGAGAAGAGGGGGAAGAAAAAATAAATACAAAGCAAGCAAGTGCATCACTATGCATGATATGACAATATGCAGTGCTAGAGGTGTTCCAACGCGGTACTACTCGTTGCAGATGAAGAGGGAAAACATCTGCAGGGGTTTTCCCAGCGTTTGGCATTTTTCGGACAGACGAAGAGAGGGGGACAGTTCCATGTTCATCATGCTAGATCCATGTGACAGATGAATGGATTGCATAATTGGAATCGTTGGTTTTTTCTCAGCAATTTTCATATACAAATTATTCTCATCGGAGTTACGATTATTTTTCTATGATTTTCCGAAGTTTGTTGCAATTTATTGATTTAATTTAATTCAAAAATAAAAAGCAAAAAGCTATGTGCACCCACTGGGTACACAGCCGGAGAGGCTGACCGGTGGGCCTGGCCAATCGCTGACTCAGCAGTTGACTGGGTCAACATTGACCGTTCAAAGGGGCCATGGGGCCCAGCTGTCAGTGGGCACTTACTTAACAATTTATTTAAATAGTCTAATTAGTTGTGGTGGTCCACTCCTCATTGACTCTAACTTAATTAATCGCTACAGTGCGGTGGGCCCGCCAGTCAGTGGATATTAGCTTGGATAATTTGGGTTAATGGTCGTTTAGATCGGCGTTTAGCCGCCGGAGACGAGCCAAGACGGCAGAGGCGCTCGGACTCGCGGAACCGGGCGTCGGCGGCCATGATGCGGCTGGAGCGGTAAGCGCGTGGGCCGGGGAGCTGTGGCAGCGGCGGCAGGGGCAGCGGTGCGGGGCCTGTAGAAGGAGGCGGCGCGCAGGGCAAGCAGAGGCAAGCGGGGCGAGCCACGGTGGCTGGAGGCGAGCGACGGGCAGGGGCGGGTGCGTCCCTAGGCAGCGAGCAGAAGGGCAGAGGCAGCAGCAACAGTGTGTGGGCAGCGCTGGCCGCGGTCGGGGGAGGTCAGTGCGCACGCGAGGCCGCCAACAGGAGCAGCGATAGCGTAGGCGTATGCGGGCGCGAACGGCCAGGGGAGCGGCGGTAGAAGGAGCAGGAGCAGTCAGCGCGGGCAGCGGGTGCCGCGGGCCAGCATGCGGGCTGCGCGGGGCTAGGCAGAGAGCCACGACAGGCGCGGCTAGGTCAGCCAGAGGCACAGTGAGCGCGGTGAAGGGCGCGGTAGTGAGCGCGATGAGCATGTGCTCACTGGGGCTTCGGCCAGGGTGGGACGGCGGCTTACGACGACGGATCGAAGGGGGAGAACAAGGGGGTGGGGAGACGAGCTCACCACTAGTCCGTTGGCATACTCGGCGAGGGTCGGGGTGGACCAGAGTGACAACATCGATGGCGGATGTGACAGCCCTAGAATAATGTTTGTAAATAGTGGCATTGCATCCATGCATCATGTCTAAATTATTTGAAATTTGAATTAGGGGTGATCAAACCCTAGCACCAAAAGAACTCAACTAGGTTCAACTTAACAATATTTTCAATGAACCCACTGTGCCCTTAAGAAAAGTTCATGATTTTTGGTTAAGGTGGAAACCTCTGCCAAAAATAATGAATATATTTCTAGGACATTATGGTAATTCATATTATATTGAGTTGGAGCAAATAAAAGCTATAAATAGTTTTATAGCTCCAAATATTTTGAAAATAATTGTGGGTCACTGGTATATTGCAGAGATCTCCCACAAATAATTTCAGAAATTATAAAAAAATGGTTTAGTGCCTAAACTAAACCAGAACAGAGAAAGAAAAATAGAAAAAGCAACAGAACAGAAATTAAGTAGAGAGGAGAGAAAGTACCTGGCGCCTACCTGGCCTGCTACTATAGCGGCCCAACCCAGCAGGGGCAAGGTCATCCTCTTCCTCGTGCTAGTGGGCACGAGGGCGTGTGCCTGCCGTGCGCCGGCACGCACTGGCCACCTCCTGCTTACCTGCTCACCGCTCGGGGCACCCGAGGGTGCCACACACTCCCCCTCAACCCCCGCAACCTCTACCTCATCCTCACGTCTCCTCCACCTCTCTCCCTGGTTCTCCTCGCTATCCTCCGAGATCACCGACGAGCTACACCGCAGCCACCACCTCCCCCTCGCCTCACCGAAGTTTCCCCGAGCTCCGCCAACTCGTAACCGACCTCCTCACCAAGCCACACGACCAGAAGGGTCCCGAAGCACCGCCCCCGACGCCTTCCCCCTCCTCGGCCGTCGGAGCTCCGCCTCGCCACCCCGCTTAGCTCCGGCCTTCCCCGAGCCCACTTTGCTGCCTGCTGCAACCGCTGTGAGCCCCTCTTGGTCCTCCCCCTGTCCTCTCACTCGCCTGCATGCTAGCTCCATCCCTCAGCCCTGGCCGAGCTCGCTGCCGCCGTGCCATCTCGCTGCTGTGGCCACAGCTTCCTCTGCGTGTCTCCGTGCTCACCGTGCTCCCAGGAGCCGAACACATGCGCCAGCTCCTCCTGTCGTGCTGCGTACCCCATCCCGCTTGACGCCATAGCTCTGGCTGCTGCACCTGATGTCGCCGCCGTTGACTTGGGTCGTCTCTGGCGAAACTAACAGGGTTGTTAGACGCACCGCACCTCCAGCTTCCGAACGCGACCTCCCGCGCGTCGTTTGGTCGCCAGAGGAGGTTTTTCGATGACCTCCGCCACGGCTGACCTCGCCGGCGGCCTTAACACCAGCTAAATGCCGGTTAGGCACTAACTAAATGACCACCTGGGTTGCTGAGATGTGGGTCCAGGCCCTAATTAACCTAGGTTAGTAGTTAACTTAGCGCTAATTAACTCTGCTATTAGTTGTGACACTGACACGCGGGTGCCGCTGGTCTGTTTGACCTGGACCACCCCTGTTGACTTGCTGATGTCGTAGTGACGTAATGCTGACGCAATAATGTTTTAGGAATTTAAAATAAATCTAAAATGATTTATGAATTTCAGAAAATGTTTAAAACTTCTAAAATCATAGAAAATCAACCGTAACTCAGAATGAAATAATTTATATATGAAAAATGATCAGAAAAATATGAAGAATCCGTTTATGCCATGTTCATGCATGTTTGAGCAAGCTAGCATCACCAAATAGGACAATTCATGATTATGGAATATATGGTAATTAATTTTGGAGTTGGAATTTGCTATATGTTTGAATTCCACTTCAATTAATATGACTAACTATTGCACTAGGTCAATTCAGTACCTTAATATGACATGTCATTCATTTGGATGTGTGTTGCATTGATTATGGTCCTTCTTTTGTTTGTCGGTGTTGTTCCTTCTCGGTAGATGGCGATTTCGATGATGTGATTGTTGACACCAATGAAGAGCTATACTATCTTCAGAAGTGCCAGGCAAGCAAACCCCCCTTTGAGCATTCCGATACAATCCCACTCTCTCACTCTTGCTCTCTTTTACTACATTAGGACAACAACGATTCAACTATTACATGTTGCGGTAGATGAACCCATTCCTCTGCATGACCTGTCTTTGCCACAGTATATAGTTGAAACCCACTAGCATGAGTAGGAGTTGTTTGAGCCATGATGTGCCTACTCATCCATGCTTGCTTGTTATGCCTGCTATGCTTAGAGTTGTGTCAGGTCTGATTCATCTGGGTGGATTGGAATGGTGGTGAACATGTCCTACTGTTGAGAGCTAAGTGTGTGAACGCGATTTGGTAAAGGTAGCGATGAGAGGCCATGTTGGAGTACAGGGTGGGTTGTCTCATTGAAACCATCCTCAGGAGCTGAGTTCTGTGTTTGTGATCCAAGACAGCTACTACCACACATTGGGATACTTAATTGACCCTCTCGACTTATTAATCGCCTTGATCTCTGTCCAGGAGTTGCAACTAGTTTTTGGTGTTTGTAGGATATGTATTAGAGGCCGTGCGTAGCGCTGACCCTAGGGGTGGGCTATGATGCGGTAGAGACACCGAGGCACGGTGTACCAGGATGATACCCGAACGGTGCTCTTGGGAACCCTGCTCTCATCATTTGGGGCCATGATGGAAACTTCGGCCGGACTTCCTTTGCGGGTTCAGCCTCGGATAGGCGATAAACCTGGACTAGAGTCTTGTGTGGTTAACCAGGTCGTGCTCGACACCCTCGCCAGGCTTCCGCTTGAAGGTTGCCGAGATACATGACGTGTACATGGTGGTAAGTGGTGAGAGCATGTGTGAAGAAGTAGACCCCTAGAGGGTTAACATGATCTATTCGAATAGCCACGTCCGCGGATATGGACTACTTGGAAAGCTTACATTGTTCATAGATAACTTGAAGTGGATACTGTAAAATGCGCAAGATAAGTATGAGTGCTATGGATGGCCTTCTTGTAGGGAGACGGGAGCGGATCCATAGTGGTGTATTGATATGGTGAATATGTGGACTCGTGTGCGCTTTCTCACCCCAAATAAAATACTGGTAGTCGTAGTATAGGATAGCCACTGAGTCAAAGCTGGCTTGCTGCAGTTAAACTCCACCACCCCTTTGTTGATACTGATGCATATGTAGCTAGTTCTGATGTAAGTCTTGCTGGGTACATTTGTACTCATGTTTGCCTAATTTATGTTTTGCAGAGAGATTTCAATCTCACTAGTAGTTCTACGTGGGCTTCGACGATTAGCTTGGGAATCCCAGACAGCGGTCTGGTTCCTATGGAGGGTCTTGTAGAAAGACAGGCTTCCTAGCCTTCTTTCTTTCAGCTGTCTGTACTCAGACAGGATTAGCTTCCACATGTGCTTGTTGCTTGTATGACTTTGTATGTTGGGTCATGAGACCCATGTTAGTAATATCACACTATGTATGGCTCGCCGAAGCCTTTCAAATAAATACTTTGAGTCATAGAGTTATGTTGTGATGCCATGTTGTATCTACACATATCAAGCATATTGTGTGTATGTCATTGAAATGCTTTGGTTTGTGTGGGATCCGACACCTAGTTTTTTATTCTTGGTAGTCGTCCTTATGGGGAAATGTCTCCTAGTGCTTCCATAGGAACACATGGATTGATCAGCATGTGTGCTTCTTTGCTCCTATGTCTGTCCCTATGGGGAAATGTCACGCGGTGTTTACCGGAGTCCTGATAGCTTGCTACAGCTCGGTTACACTCGTTGCTGACCGACACGTGCATTGCTGGGTCATGTATGCCTGTCCCTGTAAGTTTGTGCCATATTGGGTTTACGACTAGTCATGTCGGCCAGGGTTCTCTGTCATATGGATGCTAGCAACACAATCATATACGTGAGCCAAAAGGCGCAAACGGTCCCGGCCAAGGTAAGACTGCAACCATGGGAATACCGTGCGTGAGGCCGGAAAGTGATATGATTTGTTACATGCTAGATCGGTGTGACTTAGGATCAGGGTCCTGACAGTGGAGGACGGCGATGTCCGTGGTGAAAACCTCGGCGATGGTGAGCGTACGGACCGCCTCAACTTGAGTCGTTGCTCGGGGAAGACAAAGTCGACGATGGCGCTTCTCCTGGAGGTCTTCTTAGCCGGAGATGAGCATGCTATCCGCGACATGACAACGACGCATGCCGTCACCGCGCGACCTTTCGAGCTCAATGGGGGAAATGGGGGAACCGGACGAGAGATGCTAGGGTTTTCATTGGATGCGGTTATAGGCCACGGGGAGGCACATGGAGGCCATCCATGGCTATGGAAGCCGTGGACATGCGCCACGCACATTGCTCGGTCTCCTCCCCTGTACAGAGGTTATAGAGGCATGTAGATGGGCTGGGCTGCACTGTGGCTTTGGCCAGGCCAAGTGCACAGTAGCACTTCCGCTCTTTTCTTTCTCTTTTTTTTGTTTCTCTCTTTTGCTCCTATTTTGCAATTTATTTTGTATCAAAAGATTTTTTGCCTTGGCCCAAACTTGCCACATAATGCAGTTGCAGTATTCTGGGGTGGCACAAAAAGTTACAGACCATTTGGAATTGTATAAACATTTATTTATTTTAGAAAGGCCAATTTAAATGTTGTGGAACCACTTTATAATTTATTAGGGATTAATCGATCAGTCAAATGTTGAGTTTCTTTCAACATGACTAATGATCACAGGAATTTATAGAATAATGCATACATTTTTGTTTTGTTGTTTGAAGAAATAACAATTTCACTTACAATTTAAATTTGAATTCGACTTTGAGTTTTATTAGCTGGAAAATTGGATTAATAAAACATGATGACATGGCACATCGGGGTGAGTTTACTGTAGCATGATTCTCGGGGTGTTACATTTCATCATGCATTTGATCAGAGCCAAAACAGCACTTAAATGCCCTAATCATTTTTGAATGATTTCAAATGGGTTCCAAAAATGCCCAAACTTTTTGTGGCACTGCTGTATATTGCAATACACTAGTGTGAGCAACTTACACATTTTTGCAATTCCATTTGGAGGTTCAAAATAATACAAAACCCTCTCTATTAAAATGAAAAAGCAAAAATAGAAAATAAAAAGAAAAGAGGCACTGTGCACTGTGCCTAAGTGCACAGTGCCCCGATCCAGCCCACCAGGCCCATCTCCCCTTCTCTCTCCCATGCGTGTCAATGCCGTCGTGGACGAGCGCGCATGCACTGGCAGCACGTCGACAGTGCGACGGCCATTGACACCGCGGCTCGTCGAGGGGATAAGGCCGAGGCCTCATGCGCCCCCCTGGCCTCCTACGTCACTTTCCCCCTTCTCCTTCGCTCGCTCCTCACCGTTTCTCCCCCTCAGATCCATCGTCTGAGCGCCATCGCCGCCGTGCTTCGTTATTAGCCACGGCCACTGGCGCCTGCTCCTCCCTCCGTGGTGTCCAGACGGTCCGCCAGCGACCGCCTCGTCGATCGGTGCACCCAGCTGGAGCGGGGAGGCCCTGTAGCTGCTGGACGCCACCGCCCCTTTCTTCTCCATCTCCGGTGCTCGCCGACGGACCCGAGCTCCTCTACCGCTACTAATCCGTCGAAGGTTTTTTGTAACCGCTCGGTGAGCCCCTCCTTTGCTCCCCTATCTCTCTGCGGTGCCTTGTGCCGTTTGTAGCCGCCGCGTCATGGTTGCCCGATCGGAGTTCCGCCGCCGTTGGTCTTGCTTCGCTGTGGCCGCTGTCGAGCTCATCTGAGCTCGCAGTCGTGCTCGCCGTAGCCGTAGGATTCAAATGCATCGCCTGCCGCTGCTCGCTTTGCCCGAAGTCGCTGTTTCCATGCTCGCCCGAACGACGCCACTGCCTCCACTTGTCGTCGGCGCAGTTCCGTCCACCCCTGAGCTCAACCAACTACACCACGCGACGCGGCATCGAGTCCGCGTTCGAACGCAACAAACCGCGCGCGAGATGGTGCCCCCTAGCGCGTTTCCGAGCGACTCCGGCGACGCGCCGCCGCGGATTTGGTCGCCGGAGCTTCTCCGGCACCACCGCTAAGCTGGCAAGCATGGGGCCCACCCCTGTGAGGCTGCCAGTGGGCCCCAGCGCTTCGGTTGACCACGTTGACTTGGTCAACATTGGTTACTGTTCACCCTATGACTATGACATGTGGGCCCCCTGTGATAATTAAGCTAATTAGCAAATTAGTTAATCCTGTTAACAAACTGAGTCACTGACAGGCTGGGCCCACTCCCCTAATAACCCTGTTAGTCAGTTTAATTCACTGTTAGTGCTAACAGAGGCTGACATGTGGGTCCCACTGGACCCACAGGTCAGGTTTGACCCTGGCCAGCCGACTTGTTGACTGTTGATGTCATCCTCTAGTCATGCTGACATCATAATTCATTTTAGATAATTCTGTTAATTTAAAATAATTTTAGAAAAAAAGCAATAATCTTCGAAAATTCATAGAAAATAAACCGTAGCTCGGATCGAAAAACTTTATACATGAAAATTGCTCAGAACGACGAGACGAATCTTATCGTGTCGTCTGTTTCCATGTCGGAACCCCCTACGTTGGAGAACCCGTAACTTTGAGCCTGATTCTGGTAGATGAATAGTGCATATACACAGGTTAATAAATCCCACTTTAATCCTAAAATAACTAAAATGGCTTAGACAAATCTTTAGGCAACTCTGCATTGCATCCTAGGCATAGCATGCTCTGTGTTGCATTATTGCTATGTATTTATCTGTTTCCTCCCCCTCTTCTCTCTCTCGAAAGACTCCGACACCGACGTAGTCCCGGAGGCCGACGCAGCTCCGGAGGTCGACTACGCCCCTGACGATCAGACCCTTGCCGCAGAGCTTCCAGGCAAGCACCCCCCTTTTTGAGCATATCGATATCGCCTATTCTCTTCTCTCTTATGCTTGCATTAGAAGTTACTGCTGCTACTGTTATCCTATTTCTGCTGCATAGCCTATTTACTGTAACCTGCTATTGTTACCTACCTGCTTATCCTAAACTGTTTAGTGTAGGTTGGGTAGAGACCCATCAGAGACCCCACTTTATCCCGACTGCCCCGCTGGATTATCAGAAGACCCGATTAACGGGATCAAAGACCAGGCCACGGCACCGGACATCACTTTCCCCCTAGTTGCTCGACACTACTGGGTTACTATCGAGAGCCGAGGGTGATACCTCATCAGCACTTCTGATGATAACCTTGTAGGTTAGTTAATCGGTCATGGTCAGCGATGGTGATTCCTCCTACACCACCCCCGATAACGACGTCGTCGTGCAACTTCTCAAGTGTGGACCTCGAGGGTGATTCCTCCTTCGTTCACCTTGACGATAACATCAGGTGGAATTCCATCGAGGGTGATTCCTTAGGGTTCCCCTTGGTGTTAGACACACGGTTACTATGGTTACTATGACTTTACACTGAACCATGTTACTAAAGACGGGTCGGCCCAGAGGGGTACCCGCGCGAGCATATTTGCGAAGTGATGTGGAGACGGGTTGACCTGGAGGGTGCCCGAGAGATGAATATGAGGCGTGGCCGGGCATTCTTAGCCCTTGCCGCATGTCCTCGAGACGGGGCGACGGGGTCACATCTTTCATGAGTCTCTGCTCATTACCGCACTACCAACACACTAATGGTTTGGATATTTGATCCGACGGGCCTCTGGCCTGATAGTACTAACCATCACGTGGGCATAGTATGGGTGTTCTGCGTCGTATACATCAGCCAAAGCTCTATAGACGTCAGCAAGGAGCGGCCCGCTTTGGATTGAACTGGTTAAGCCCGCGCTTGTATTAAGGGGGCTAGGTCTGGTTCCTGAGCGTCCTTGCAATGTGCAGGGTTCCTAGGGCGAAAGCCCAAGACCCCTGGGGGCATAGGTTAGTCCGGCGTGCTGACCTCTCTTTAGAGCCTAGGTCGGGTTGTGGCATATCGTTTGGCCGAGGCCGGGCATGACCCAAAAAAGTGTGTCCGGCCGGAGTTAACCGAGCGTGGTGGGTAAGTTGGTGCACCCCTGCAGGGAAGAAACAATCTATCGATAGCCTGTCCTACGGTAACGGACACTCGGAGTTGTATCCCGATCGGTACAACTAGAACTGGACACTTGAGATGATAACTGGATAGTATGGCTCTAGGATTGCTTTCTCGCAGGGAGTCGAGGAAGAATCTCTGGACGAGGTTGATAACACTAATACTACTTTACTTTATGCTTATCTGCACTCTTCTAATGCTGCAAGACCGATGAAGATGTTGAAGATGCTAGTCTTCGATAGGACTAGGCTTTCCCTTCTATTCTGGCATTTCTGCAGCCCAATCCACATATATAGCCTCCCTTTTGATAATGTTGCATATGTAGTGTAACACCCCAAAAATATTCCTCTGGATTTTTAAATCTTTCCTTTAAAAAAATAAATGCTTTGAAAATCATTTTTGATCATATTACTTTTCTACCGTTTGGAAACCCTTTCAAATTTTTCTTTATTGATTCTATTTGAAAGGTTTAAAATTATTTGGATAATTAACTTGGAGGTTTTCAAACAATTTTCATTTAGAAAAGTTTTTGTGAATAATTAAATTTTCAAGGAAAATGGCCCTTTCACTTCCTTTTAGCCCTTCTAAAGTCTCCCAATAATTTTTTCTTCCACTCCAAATTATCCCACAAGTGAAGCACATCTTGTAGGATAGTATCCAACTCCATTCCACCTCACAAAAATATTCTTTCAATATTTTATAAATTCCAAAGTTGGAATTTATATTATTCATTATCCCTTTGGTTTACAAAGGAACCACAATTTCTACAAGGATTTTACCTCCACCAAAATTATCTCAGCAAATACATGGTAACCACAACCCATTTCTCCAAAAACATGGGGTGCCACAGTTCAAAAATTTCAAATTCTCTTCTGTTCAAATTTGGACCAGATTCAATCTTTCTGATACAAGTCTATTTTTAATAGCTCCAAAAATTCCAAAACTTTGCCAGGCCCTCTCATATGCATCAACACATCACCACAAAAATTCCACAAAATCCTAAAATACCTAGCACTCTCTGCCATAGGATCATCTTAGTGTGTGTGCACAGTTCATAACTGAAAGAAATTCAGTTAACTGAATTTGTTTTTCAGTGGCAGAGGTGCTCGGTGCCGTGCACTTCTCCCTTTCCTCTCTCCCGCACGGCGTCACCTTCCCTGGCCTTCAATGCATCTCCACGGGTCCTTCCTCGTCAGTACTTCACAGTCAACTGGCCGGTGGCAGGTCGGTGCACCTGCCACCGTGCTCATCCACGGCAGGCCGAGTAGAGCCGCCTCGGCCACCGACCTTCTTCACTGCCGTCAACGCCTTCTCCACCTACCAGCTCCACGCGTCGCTCCTCTCTGCGCCATCGCCGCACCGCCCAAGCCTCTGGACCCCTCCTACCAGTCACCGGAGCTGGGCGACGTCCGCCATGGCCGTACCTGAGCCACCCATGGATAAGCTCGGGGAGCTCGAGCCCGTCCACGCCGAGCCTTCCGGAGTTCTCCACCGCCCTCATTACTTCTTCGCCGCCCTTGACCATCGCCCCTAACCACCTCCGGCGGCCGGAGTAACTCCGGCGTCGCCCGCAGGCTTCTGACCACCTCGGGATCACCTATATAAAGGCGCCCGAGCTCCACTCGTTCCACCTATCGCCTCCACCACCTCCTAATCGCCCCCTCGCCACCTCCCCTCACCTCGAGGAGGTCTCCTCCCTCCTCTCCGGTCAATGCTCCGCCGCCCCTGTCTCCGATCGGTTCTATGCCGTTCCGCCACCTCCACCTCTCAAATCTTGCGAGCAGCTCTCTCTCACACCAAATCATCAATTCCTCACCCCAATTCCGCTCCTCGAGCTCTCTCCGGCGTGTCCCGACCATACCCGAAGCATCGACCGCCACCGTCGATGTCGCCGCCGTTCAGGTGCTCGCCGGTGACCACCACCACCACCAACCGACGCGGCACACCACCCTGATCATGTTCCAACCATCGCTGGCCACAGGAACCCCGGCGATCGTAGCCGGCGATCGCCGCACTCTCTTTGTTCTCGCGCGCGTGCTCGCTCAGATTCAAACCTGACGGGTGGACCCCACCTGTCAGCATTTTACTCTTTTCCAGTTAAAACAGAAGGCGTATTTCTCTGTTTACGTCTTCTACACTGGAAAGCGTACTTCTGCCCGAAGCATTTTCTTTATAAACGCACATGGACTGGCCTTTTTGCAGAAAAACCCCTGGTTTTGAAAGTTTAATAACTTTTAAACCACAACTCTGATTGAGTTGAACTTTTTTTTGAAATTCTTATTTTTCTCTCTAGTTATTTTAGTATTTATTTAAAAATGTTTTGAGACAACTTTTTGCACAGTGGTCAAAATTTTAATTTGAGTTGAATTTGAATATTTTCAGAAAAAGAAGAGGGAAACCTTGCCGAGAATTTCGAAGGGTTTTCACCTGACTACTTTGGACAAGGCAAGCATTATTGAACTTGGGATATGGTGATTGCATTTTGCATGTTTGCATCGGTTGGAATTGCACCACATATATCACAAGTGCATGCATGTTTGGTCATATCAATTCTTGCTCCTAGCTTGCACTTCACTCAAGCAAGAAATCGTTCTGACATGGTAAAGCTGTGGAAATTCAGGAGTGTGACTCTTGCCTTGGACGTGCTGGTGGGCACGGGTCATTATTTTTCACACGGTGATGTCACGTGACTATGTGGAACATACCGGTGATGATAATTAACACCTCCTGAGTCGACCTAGATCGAGTCTTGTTCCGTTACACCTAGCTGGATACTGTGCTGCCACGAGTCCTTCCGCAAGGAAGGTACAGCTGAGTATGTTGTGAACCCCTATCCAGGTACACACCGTATAGAGGGCCACGATGAGGGTTTCCAGGGCCTTGGACTAAATACTGTCATCGGGTCAGGGGGCATGGGTGTTTCCGGTTGTAAACAAGAGGGGGGCACCCCTTGGAATTCGCGTGTATTAATAGTGATTCCATGCAGGACGTTGGTCTCTCTGTCTTAGAGTTTTTCTTGAACGATGCTTTGGGTGATTCCTGGTATCCGGAAAGTTAATCTGGTGTGTGCTGGTCAGGTGTGTTTTCAAGCCAAAGACTGTAATGGGAATTAGTCAGTGTCACGGTACTGACTAAAGAAATCCTTTACTTGTGGGTAAAGAGTACACCCTCTGCAGAGTTTAAACTTATTCGAATAGCCGTTGTCCACTGTCAAGGGCGTTAGCTGGGTGGGTCAACTGTCCGTCCTGGTGTCGGTCTCCGGAGGAAATAATTTTAATATGCCTGAAATATTTTGCAGGATAATTTTTGACACCCTGATGCTACCATGAATATTCTTATGCATGTTAATATTATTATGGTTATGAATATTATTGAGGACTAACCCGTTTCTCTTATTTTATATTTCTTGAGTGTCTCAGGGGCTGGCTAGACTACCCCGGGCACTCAGCTTTATTTTCAAGACCTCTCGTGGCGTCTCTCGAGTTAACAGGCGGTTCCGCCACTACTCTTGTGGACACCCGATTGGCATTTCTCTTCAAGTCCGACCGTGGCGTCACTTGATACCCGACTGGCATTTCTCTTCAAGACCTTTTCGTGACGTCCCTCGAGTTTATAGGCGGTCCCGCCACTACTCTTGTGGACACCCGATAGGCATTTCTTTTATTTTGCTGAATGTCACTTAAGCTGGCTAGACTACCCGTGGCATTCATTTGCTTTAAGTTTGATCATGACTAACATGCTAAGCTCACGTTCATATCATTATTGTCATGATTTAAATTTTAGTCAGCATGAGCATATGCACCCATTATGTCTTTTGTTCATAATGTTTGCGAGTACAATCCAACGTACTCACTGGCTTGTCCCTGGCTATTTACTTGGCCAGACTTGGAGGAGGACGAGCTCGTGGAGGAGGATTGTGCTAGCAAGCCCGACGCTTAGAGGAGTCCCAGTCAGTCAACCTGTGAGATAGGAGTCTACCACATGTATCATCCGCTGCGCTTCCGCTACACAAATAAAATAGTCAAGCCTCACACTGACGCTTGGCTCTATTTTATTGTACTAGTATTGTATCACCACCACACCACTGTCATATTCCGCCACTGCCATATATTGGCGAATTTGTAATAAACTTTGTTGAGCCCTCAGACTCAACCCTGTGTAATATTATCTTATACTGGTTATCTGTATCAAGGAAGTCCACCAGTTGTGTTGATCTTGGGGCTGGTGTGACTTAGGGCTATTCTGGGATTTATTCTCGGAAATGGGCCCGATAGACATTGGTACCAGAGCCAGGCTTACTGTAGGAAGCCCTAGGCACGATCGCTAGCACTCGAGTCAGTACTAACCTTTTTTTAGCATGCATCTCATGCATCGTAGCATTTTTCCCATGGTCATCATATGCACATGATATGACTATTTGGATTTTTTTTCTACTGATGTAGATGTCTGGTGGCAGCTGCCCATCCCAGATTTTTGCCAATAAGCCTTCGGGATTTTCTCGTCTTCTTACCGTCACCGCTAGAGATGCGATGAGATCTCCGAGCCGTCCAGAGTACACCGTTTTTCCTGACAGGATCACAGACACTCTGACTATGTACCAGGCTTCGGTATATATTTGGGGTGGAAGTACCTTGTCTTTCTGCAACTACCGTTTTATGGGGAGATTCATGCCCTCTGAGAGGCATGCTATCTAGATGGCCGCCCGTGAGGCTATTGCTTGTCTTAGGGACATCCTGCTTGTCATGCAGACCCGTCCCTATCACTACCTTCCGTGCCATGTTCCTTATACCAACCATTATGCTTTTTCCTGCACCGCAGGAGAAAGGGATGAGGCGATCGAGCCCCTTGTTCAGTATATCATGGCACTAGAGTTGGTCTTCACCGCACTGGTGGACGACCATCTTGCTGCACGGATGGACTTGGCTCGTGCGAGGATCCCTCGCAGGAGTGAGTTCCGTTCGCCATCACCACATGCCCCTCGTATTCTGACTCCACCACACTATTCTCCTACTCAGCCCGCGGTTCAGCGCTCATTCCCGAATGATGAGGCTAGTCGCTTGGCTGCTCCTGTTACGATCAGAGCTCCGCTGCCGACAAGCACGGTGCCACCTCAGGCAGGCGTAGCAGCGACTTCTACTCGACTGGAGACCATTCCAGAAGAGGAGGAGGTTGAGTCTCAAGGACCACAGCTGGGACTCACCCTCAGTGGAGCTTATAGTGTCTCGGACACCGCGTGAGGACAGATCGAGCGTCAGCACCGCAGTAGTCTTTTTATGATAGCATGGTTGTAAGATATTATTTTCTGTTTCTTCTTCTTTTTGTAAGATGGCGAGTAACAAACTCAGACCACAGCCCGTTGAGAGGACGAGGTAGTACGTTAGTTGAATAAGTGGTCGTGTAGTATACAGTTTCTGCAAGCATCTTGTATAGTTAAGTCATGCTTGTATAATTAAATCCTGCATGTATGATATAACCTATTGTACTTGCATCCTGGGGGGGGGGGAGATTTATTTTCAGCCTCTTAAAAATTTTATTTGCTGTCTTTATAATTTCTTTTCTCATTGGTGTTACACAAATACCCACAGAAAGAAAATGCATCGCCCCTGGACCCGTTCTATGCCAAATCCGCCAGAGAACAACAATGGACAAATGGGAAATAATTTCACACAAGGACAGACTAGTCAACAGGGCAGTGACTCAGCGTTTTCACAAGTGTGCCGTCTGTATGAACAAAGCCAACAACAGCACCAAGAGATGATGCAGCATTTAATCAATATGGGAAATCACCAAGGACAAAATCAGAATAGGTCTAAATTGTCTGAGCTCCAGAAGACCAATCCTACTGTGTTTTATCACACTGACAAACCATTGGAGGCAGATGATTGGCTACGTGATATTGAAAGAAAATTGGTTATTGCCCAGTGTACAGACCGGGAAAAAGTACTTTATACCCCATACTATTTTTCTGGTACAGCAGCATCATGGTGGGAAAACTTATGCCACACTCACCCCAACGGAGCTAATATGACTTGGGAACAATTCAAGGAAAACTTCCAGGGAGCACACATTCCCAACAGTATCATGAAATTGAAGAAAAGGGAATTTGAGGATCTCAAGCAGCGAGGCACCACGGTAGCCCAGTACCTGGATCAATTTAACCAGCTGGCCCGGTACAGCAACGACGAATACATGACAGAAGACAAAAAGATGGAAAAAATTCTCGACGGACTTATCCCATCTTTAAAGTGCCAACTGGTAGTCCACACCTTTCCTGATTTCAAAACACTGGTGGACAAGAAAATTATACTGGAGAACGAGCACCACAACATGAACGAAATACGCAAGCGCCATATGAACCAGTCATCTCAGGTTCGCAACAACAGGCCCAATAATGAATTTCAGAAGCCTACAACACCCCGACCAGCAACTCCGCTACCCCGACCAGCAACGGTAGCACCACAACAGAACCGCAGTGCTTTCAACAATAGGACCAAAGATACGACATTCTATCCGGGCATCACCTGTTATGCCTGTGGAGAAGGGCATTACTACAGGCAATGCCCAAAGCAGGGAAATAATACAACCAAGCCCAACAACAATGGCCGTGGTACAAACACAGCTCCAAAACGCAACAACTCCAACCCCAATAACAACCCGAGGAAGGGACAGGTCAACCACGTGACATTTGAGGAGGCACAAAATGCACCAGATATTGTGTTTGGTACGTTTCCTGTCAACTCAATTAATGCTACAATCTTATTTGATTCCGGAGCTTCCCATTTGTGTATCTCAAAAAGATTCGCTTCGAAGAATCAATTTTCTTTTTCGCCTTTGCAAAATTCCATGGTTATTCAGTCCCCGGGATCGAAGCAAAGCACACAATGGTACTGCAAGGATGTGAATATTGAGATCAAAGGAATGATATTTCTAGCCAACCTTATTGTTCTGGAAGCAGTCGATCTAGATGTTATTCTGGGAATGGATTGGTTAACCAAAAATAAAGGTTTAATAGACTGCTACAACAGCACGGTGACTCTTACGAGCTGCCAAGGAGAAACAATAAAATTTGGCACAAGGAGGGTTTCCGCATCACAAGGAAAATTAAATCAAGTGGATGCGGCAGAATTAAAATTAAGTAAGGTTCCTATAGTCTGCGAATACCCCGATGTATTTTCTGAGGAGCTACCAGGAATGCCCCCGGACCGTGAAATTGAATTTATTATTGAATTGGCACCTGGAGCGACACCCATTTATAAGAAGCCGTACCAAATGGCTCCAATGGAATTGGCTGAGTTGAAGAAATAGATTAAGGAACTAATGGAAGAGGGATATGTTCGACCCAGCTCATCACCATGGGGATCGCCAGTTTTATTTGCTAAGAAAAAGGATGGTACCTTAAGGCTATGTATTGATTACAGGGCACTCAATATGGTCACCATCAAAAATAAATACCCGCTGCCCAGGATAAATGACTTGTTTGAACAGCTAGCAGAAGCCAAGGTTTTCTCAAAAATAGATTTGAGGTTAGGCTACCATCAATTAAAAATCCAATCATCAGATATACCCAAGACTGCATTTACTACAAGATATGGATTATACGAGTTCACAGTGATGCCTTTTGGCTTAACCAACGCTCCTGCTTATTTTGTGCATCTCATGAACAAGGTCTTCATGAAATATTTGGACAAGTTTGTGGTCGTATTTATCGATGATATACTTATTTATTCCAAGACACCCGAGGAACACGAGCAACACCTACGAATAGTCCTGGAAGAATAGAGGAGAAATCAACTATATGCCAAATTCAGTAAATGTGAATTTTGGTTGCGAGAAGTTGGTTTTCTGGGACATGTACTGACATAAGATGGGATAGCAGTGAACCCAAGTAAAGTAAAGGCTGTCCAAGAATGGAAGCAACCCACAAACGTGACAGAGGTCAGGAGTTTTCTTGGTCTGGCTGGCTACTACAGGAGATTTACAGAAGGATTCTCCACCATCGCTAAACCCATGACCCAATTACTTAAGAAGGATAAGAAGTTTGATTGGACTAAAGCTTGTGAGAAAAGTTTCCAAGAATTGAAAAAGAGGCTAACAACGGCACCAGTTCTGGTCGTGCCCGACATGCACAAATTTTTTGAGATATACTGTGACGCATCCAGGAAAGGCCTTGGATGTGTATTCATGCAAGAAGGTAAAGTCGTGGCATATGCCTCAAGACAGCTACGACGACACGAGGAGAATTATCCGACTCATGATTTGGAACTAGCTGCAGTAATACATGCACTTAAAGAATGGCGACACTTTCTTCTCGGTAAGCGATGTGAAATATACACAGACCACAAAAGTCTTAAGTATATTTTCACTCAGCCAGAATTAAACATGAGACAACATCGCTGGCTTGAGTTAATAAAGGATTATGACATCGGAATTCATTATCATCCGGGTAAAGCAAATGTTGTGGCAGATGCCCTCAGCCGAATTCCCCGCACCAACAATAATAGTGCGCAATTCTTACAGCATGAGTTTAATCAGGAATTTGCCAAACTCAATATGGTCCTAGTCACAGAAGGAACCGTTTCCCAACTGGAAATAAGACCAACCTTAGAGGATCAGATCAAGTAAGCCCAAAAGGGACACCCAAGTATTGAAGGGATTAAGAGGAAAATAAAATTTGGCAAGGCGACTGAATTTACCATAGACAGTCAGGGAATTTTATGGTTCGGGAGAAGATTGTGCGTGCCTAATAAGGAAGATTTAGAGCAACAAATTTTGGCAGAAGCCCATACCACTCCATATTCTATTCCTCCAGGAGGAACAAAGATGTACAAGGATCTACAAGAAAATTATTGGTGGCATGGGATGAAAAGAGATATAGCCGTATATGTCGCACGTTGTGATTCATGCCAGTGTGTAAAAGCTGAACACCAGAGGCCAGCAGGACTATTGCAGCCACTCAGAGTACCTGAATGGAAATGGGACATAATAGGAATGGATTTTATCGTCGGATTGCCAAGGTCACGACACAGAAATGATGCTATCTGGGTTATAACAGATTATTTAACCAAGGTGGCACATTTCATTCCGGTAAAAACCACATACTCCACACAGAGGCTTGCCAGATTATACCTCTCCCGGATTGTTTGCCTACATGGAGTACCCAAGACGATAGTCTCTGATAGAGGCACCCTATTTTTCTCGAGATTTTGGGAGCACCTACAGCAAGCCCTAGGGACTCAACTGATGTTCAGCACAGCATACCACCCGCAGACTGGAGGACAAACTAAGCGGGTAAATCAAATATTAGAGGACATGCTGAGAGCATGTGTGCTCACTTACGGAGTTAGCTGGGAAGACAGTTTACCATAAGCGGAGTTCTCATATAACAACAGTTATCAAGCCAGTTTGAAAATGTCACCTTTTGAAGCCCTGTACGGACGAAGGTGCCGTTCCCCTCTCAATTGGTCTGAGACCAGAGACAGTCGAATTTTCGGTCCTGAAGTTCTTAAGGAGGCAGAAACAAAAGTGAAGCTTATTCAGGACAGACTGAAAGCGACTCAGAGCTATCAAAAGAGTTACTATGATCAAAAGCACCGCCAAATCAGTTTTGAGCCCGATGAATATGTGTATCTCAGAGTATCTCCCACAAGAGGACTACATAGATTTAAAGTCAAAGGAAAATTGGCACCAAGGTTTATTGGACCATTCAGAGTAATCGCAAGGAGAGGCAAGGTTGCTTATCAACTAGAGCTACCGGCAGAATTATCAGATGTTCATGATGTGTTTCACGTGTCACAACTAAGGAGATGTGTCAGTAACCCAGAAAAGCAAGTTCAGCATCAGGACCTGGATATCCAACCAGATCTTACCTATAGGGAACGTCCTATAAAGATTTTGGAGGAGTCTGAACAGAGGACCCGACAGAATGTAACAAAATTTTACAAGGTTCAGTGGAGTAATCACACCGAGGAAGAAGCAACATGGGAAAGAGAGGATCACCTGAGGACTGAATATCCGTACCAGTTTGTGGGATAGCTGAAATCTCGGGGACGAGATTTTTCTTAAGGGGGGTAGGTGTTGTAACACCCCAAAAATATTCCTCTGGATTTTTAAATCTTTCCTTTAAAAAAATAAATGCTTTGAAAATCATTTTTGATCATATTACTTTTCTACAGTTTGGAAACCATTTCAAATTTTAATTGGGTTTCAAAATTTTCTTTATTGATTCTGTTTGAAAGGTTTAAAATTATTTGGATAATTAATTTGGAGGTTTTCAAACAATTTTCATTTAGAAAAGTTTTTGTGAATAATTAAATTTTCAAGGAAAATGTCCCTTTCACTTCCTTTTAGCCCTTCTAAAGTCTCCCAATAATTTTTTCTTCCACTCCAAATTATCCCACAAGTCAAGCACATCTTATAGGACAGTATCCAACTACATTCCACCTCACAAAATTATTATTTCAATATTTTATAAACTCCAAAGTTCGAATTTATATTATTCATTATCCCTTTGGTTTACAAAGGAACCACAATTTCTACAAGGATTCTACCTCCACCAAAATTATCTCAGCAAATATATGGTACCCACAACCCATTTCTCCAAAAAGATGGGGTGCCACAGTTCAAAAATTTCAAATTCTCTTCTGTTCAAATTTGGATCAGATTCAATCTTTCTGATACAAGTCTATTTTTAATAGCTCCAAAAATTCCAAAACTTTGTCAGGCCCTCTCATATGCATCAACACATCACCACAAAAATTCCTCAAAAATACTATAATCCCTAGCACTCTCTGCCATAGGATCATCTGAGTGTCTATGCACTGTTCATAGCTGAAAGAAATTCAGTCAACTGAATTTGTTTTTCAGTGGCAGAGGTGCTCGGTGCCGTGCAATTGTCCCTTTCCTCTCTCCCGCACGGCGTCGCCTCCCCTGGCCTTCAATGCATCTCCACGGGTCCTTCCTCATCAGTACTTCGCAGTCAACTGGCTGGTGGCAGGCCGGTGCACCTGCCACCATGCTCATCCATGGCGGGCCGAGTAGAGCCGCCTCGGCCACCGGCCTTCTTCACTGCCGTCAACGCCTTCTCCACCTACCAGCTCCACGCGTCGCCCCTTTCTGCGCCATCGCCGCACCGCCCAAGCCTCTGGACCCCTCCTACCAGTTGCCGGAGCTGGGCGGCGTCCGCCATGGCCGTACCTGAGCCACCCATGGATAAGCTCGGGGAGCTCGAGCCCGTCCACGCCGAGCCTTCAGGAGTTCTCCACCGCCCTCATTACTTCCTCGCCACACTTGACCACCGCCCCTAACCACCTTCGGTGGCCGGAGTAACTCTGGCGTCGCCCGCAGGCTTCTGACCACCTCGGGATCGCCTATATAAAGGCCCCCGAGCTCCACTCATTCCACCCATCGCCTCCACCACCTCCTAATCGCCCCCTCGCCACCTCCCCTCACCTCGAGGAGGTCTCCTCCCTCCTCTCCGGTCACCGCTCCACCGCCCCTGTCTCCGATCGGTTCAATGCCGTTCCGCCACCTCCACCACTCAAATCTTGCCAGCAGCTCTCTCTCACACCAAATCATCAATTCTGCACCCCAATTCCTCTCCTCGAGCTCTCTCCGGCGAGTCCCGACCACACCCGAAGCATCGACTGCCACCGTCGACGTCGCCGCCATTCAGGTGCTCACCGGCGACCACCACCACCACCAACCGACGCGGCACACCACCCTGATCACATTCCAACCATCGCCGGCCAAAGGAACCCCGCTGATCGTAGCCGGCGATCGCCACACTCTCTCTGTTCTCGCGCGCGTGCGCGCTCAGATTCAAACCTGACGGGTGGACCCCACCCGTCAGCATTTTACTCTTTTCCAGTTAAAACAGAAGGCGTATTTCTCTATTTATGTCTTCTACACTGGAAAGCGTACTTCTGCCCGAAGCATTTTCTTTATAAACGCACAGGGACTGGCCTTTTGCAGAAAAATCTCAGGTTTTGAAGGTTTAATAACTTTTAAACCACAACTCTGATTGAGTTGAACTTTTTTTTCAAATTCTTATTTTTCTCTCTAGTTTTTTTAGTATTTATTTAAAAAAAATTGAGACAACTTTTTGCACTGTTGTCAAATTTTTAATTTGAGTTGAATTGAATATTTTCAGAAAAACAAGAGGGAAACCTTGCCGACAATTTCGAAGGGTTTTCACCTGACTACTTTGGACAAGGCAAGTATTATTGAACTTGGGATATGGTGATTGCATTTTGCATGTTTGCATTGGTTGGAATTGCACCACATATATCACAGGTGCATGCATGTTTGGTCATATCAATTCTTGCTCCTAGCTTGCACTTCACTGAAGCAAGAAATGCTTCTGACATGGCAAAGCTGTGGAAATTCAGGAGTGTGACTCCTGCCTTGGACGTGCTGGTGGGCACGGGTCATTATTTTTGATACGGTGGTGTCACGTGATTATGTGGAACATACCGGTGATGATAATTAACACCTCGTGAGTCGGCCTTGATCGAGTCTTGTTCCGTTACACCTAGCTGGATACCGTTCTGCCACGAGTCCTTCCGCAAGGAAGGTACGGCTGAGTAAGTTGTTAACCCCTGTCCAGGTACACACCATACAGAGGGCCACAATGAGGGTTTCCAGGGCCTTGGACTAAATCATGTCATCGGTTTAGGGGGCATGGGTGTTTCCGGTTGTAAACGAGACGGGGGCACCCCTTGGAATCCGCGCGTATTAATAGTGATCCCATGCAGGACGTTGGTCTCTCCGTCTTAGAGTTTTTCTTGAATGATGCTTTGGGTGATTCCTGGCATCTGGAAAGTTAATCTGGTGTGTGCTGGTCAGGTGTGTTTTCAACCCAAAGACCGTAATGGGAATTAGTCAGTGTCACAGTACTGACTAAAGAAATCCTTTACTTGTGGGTAAAGAGTACACCCTCTGCAGAGTTTAAACCTATTCGAATAGCCGTTGTCCACGGTCAAGGGCATTAGCTGGGTGGGTCAAGTGTCGGTCCTAGTGTCGGTCTCCGGAGGAAATAATTTTAATATGCCTGAAATATTTTGCAGGATAATTTTTGACACCCTGATGCTACCATGAATATTCTTATGCATGTTAATATTATTATGGTTATGAATATTATTGAGGATTAACCCGTTTCTCTTATTTTATATTTCCTGAGTGTCTCAGGGGCTGGCTAGACTACCCCGGGCACTCAGCTTTATTTTCAAGACCTCTCGTGGCGTCTCTCGAGTTAACAGGCGGTTTCGCCACTACGCTTGTGGACACCTGATTGGCATTTCTCTTCAAGTCCGACCGTGGCGTCACTTGACACCCGACTGGCATTTCTCTTCAAGACCTTTTCGTGACGTCCCTCGAGTTTACAGGGGGTCCCTCCACTACTCTTGTGGACACCCGATAGGCATTTCTTTTATTTTGCTGAATGTCACTTGGGCTGGCTAGACTACCCGTGGCATTCATTTGCTTTAAGTTTGATCATGACTAACATGCTATGCTCACGTTCATATCATTTATTGTCATGATTTAAATTTTAGTCAGCATGGGCATATGCACCCATTATGTCTTTTGTTCATAATGTTTGCGACTACATTCCAACGTACTCACTGGCTTGTCCATGGCTAGTTACTTGGCCAGACTTGGAGGAGGACGAGCTCGTGGAGGAGGATTGCGCTAGCGAGCCCGATGCTTAGAAGAGTCCCAGTCAGTCACCTGTGAGATAGGAATCTACCACATGTATCATCTGCTGAGCTTCCACTACACAAATAAAATAGTCAAGCCTCACACTCACGCTTGGCTCTATTTTATTGTACTAGTATTGTATCACCACCACACCACTGTCATATTCCGCCACTGCCATATATTGGCGAATTTGTAATAAACTTTGTTGAGCCCTCAGACTCAACCCTGTGTAATATTATCTTATACTGGTTATGTGTATCAAGGAAGTCCACCAGTTGTGTTGATCTTGGGGCTGGTGTGACTTAGGGCTATTCTGGGATTTATTCTCAAAAATGGGCCCGACATGTAGTGTAGATCCTTGCTTGCTGAGTACTTCGGATGAGTACTCACGTTTGCTTTGCTTTCTTTTTCTCCCCATATCCAATTGTCGCAACCAAATGACGGAGCCCGTGAGCCAGCTGACCCCGCCGACGGCTATTTCTACTTCCCTCCCGGCGAGTACTACTACGAGGAGCCGTCCGATGACCAGGAGTAGGTTCGGAGGGTCCTAGGCAGGAGGCCTACGCCTTTCAATCGTAGTTTTATTTTGCACCACCTTTCTAAAGGCTTAGCTATTTCTATGTAATATCTGTACCCAGATATCTAATGCTTCCGCTGACACTTGTATGCCATCGAGCTATGTATTCGAGCCCTCGAGGCCCTGGCTTGTAATATAAAGCTTGTATGACTTTATTTATGTTTTAGAGTTGTGTTGTGATATCTTCAAGTGAGTCCTTAGGCTTGATCGTGTGCATTTGCGTGTATGGTTAGTGCATGATTAAGCCGGGGTCGTCACAGATTGGTATCAGAGCCAACTGCCTCTAGGAATCCCCATTTCCAACTCCTTGGCCGAAGTTTAGTCTAGTAACCGAAAACTGTTTTATTAACTTGGCTGTGTGGCTTATGGGCCCACGTCGCCAACTGAGTGGTATTAGGATCTTTTATTCCTCATCTTTACTCTGGGACTCAGATCACTCTTCTATTCGGGTTAAATAAATTTACTAACGCCGACACTTAGGATCTCGTAAATCTCGTCCTCCCGGAGAGCTGGATATCTGTGTGATTTTCCTATCATTGATCTGATTAGTCTGATAATCATTTTCCTTTCCATTGTTTTGTTTAACCTTTCTCTCCGAGATTTCTTATACTTCTCATTGTCGCATGACAATCCTGAATTTTCTTTATTTCAGATGGATCGTCTGTTTCCACCACGCCCTACGACGCAGCTTGTGCTTCGCACTTGGGCTCGTGATGCCCCTGGTTTTCCAGCTGTTCTGATCGCCCTCTTGACCAGACTGGGTTACCGCTGGTACCTCGAATACATGGTCTACGAGGTATATCGCGAGTTCAACCAGGAGCAGTACTATGCTGACGTTCGTATCTATGATTAGCAGGATGACTCAGACACTGAGCTGTACCTTTTCCACGGTAACGGCGTGACGATTGAGATGGCAGTCCATGATGCCGCCTACTCTGCTGTCACACGTCTTCGAGGAGAGCTCAGCGTTAGCTTGGATGCCTCTGAGTTTCGATACATTCCGTATGCCCCTGCTGGAGATGCTACTCGATACTACACAGCTATCTGTGCCCCGTACGAGCCTCGTCGCTATGACCCACATGTTCTGATTTAGTGCACTCAGGCTCTAGATCGCACTGTTCGGGCTCTTGCCGTCGAGTTGTTTACCACTCGAGCATGCCTCTACGATGCTATGACGCAGTTGCTACCAGTTGTTCGTGAGGGATACATCTGGAGCACATCCTTTACCCACACAGGACCGAGATATCACCAGGGATTGATTGGCCTACTGTGGGAGGTCACACACCTGCACGTGGACCTCTTTTTTCAGTTCGAGACCGGGTTCTGCATCAGAGTGCACATGGAGCGCAGGATCCTTCCGCGACGAACATTCATCGTCCGCACTTGCAGCTACCCCATTTCAGTGGTTTTCTCCGATGTTGATGTGGCCTTTGCTATGTCTCGTTGTGTACTTCCTTACCGCGTGCCTGCGTGCCGCCTAGCATGTCTAGCTTTTGAATTTGCGCCGTTATGCTGTCCAATTGCAACCAACTCTGTATGGACCTGTATGTCTTAAATGACTACTATTAAGCATCTGTTACACTACTTTATTATTGTCGAGTTACATCATGCTTGTTGCTAAACACTCGCAATAGCTTCTGCTAAACTACCCCTGTTGAATTTAGCAGGATGGGTGACAATAATCCACCACCGCCGCCACCGCCTGACTATATGGCAGCTATGATGCAACAATTCAAACTCAACCGCCAGTTCATGACTGGGATTATGGATCAGTTCCCTCGTCCCAATGCCAACCAGCAGCCAACTTCAATTACGCTGCCAGAGTTTGTGCGCCTCAACCCATCGATATTCCACAACACTGTTAATCCGCTGGATGCCGATGATTAGCTGCGTGACATCTTCTATGAGATGGAGTCCGCTGATGTTGTTCCTGCCAGCTATGTCACTTTCGCGACATACTTCCTGAAGGGACCCGCAGCTCAATGGTGGGCCACTCACAGACAGACCCTAGCTCCTGGAACTGTCATCACCTGGGTGGAATTCAAGGCTGCTTTTCGTGCCCGGTATATTCCTCAAGGTGTTATAGATCGGAAGAAGGCCGAGTTCCGTAGCCTCGTCCAAGGCAACAAGACCGTAGAAGTCTATCAGCGAGAGTTCCTTGATTTGTCTCGCTATGCTGAAGAAGATATCCCCACTGATGCTCGTAGGCAGGAGAAGTTCCGTGATGGGCTACACCATGACATTCAGCTAGCCCTGCTCGTCCAAGACTTTCCCGACTTCGCCACCTTGGTGAACAAGGCTATTATGGTCGAGACTGGTCTGAAGAAGCACAAGGAAGAGACCAGACGCACCCATGAAGCGGGCTCATCTTCAAGCTCGTCTTCGCAGAAGCGCCGCATCTGGATTCCACAATGCATGTACCGTCCAACAGCTCCAGTGTACATGCCTGCTTATGCTGCACCTCGCCTGCCTCCTCCACCACCGAGGCAGCCTCTTCGAGCTGCACCACCTCGAGCTCCTGCACCACATCTAGATAGTGGACTCTGCTTCAAGTGTGGCCAGCCAGGCCACTGTGCCAGAGACTGCTCTCAGGGTCAGAATCAGCTAGCACTTCCTCCTGCTGGCCATGGAATTGGTCGTGGAATTAATCAGCCCCGCAACAACAACGTCAGGCCTTCTTATGGTCGTGGATAGAACTATCATGTCAACATGGCTGAAGCTCAGGATCAACCTGAAATCGTGATGGGTACACTTCTTGTTAATTCAGTACTTGTATCCATTTTATTTGATTCAGGAGCATCGCATTCATTCATGTCGGAAGATTTTGCATTCATGCATGGTGTTAAGTGTGACAACCTGCATCATTCGTTAGGGGTTGACACTCCCGCGGGTAGATGTCGAGCCTCCCTGTTCAGCCCCGAAGTCACTGTTGAAATTGAGGGGTTGAAGCTTCAGGCACTCCCAATTATCCCGAGTTCTTCCAAAATTGACCTTATTCTGGGAATGGATTGGTTGAAGGCTCACTACGCCTCAATCAATTGTGCCACTAAAGTTGTTCATCTCCTACACCCATCAGATGAGATAGTAAATTATCATGCTCATATCACTCATAACGCCGAGGCTCAAATTTATGCCTTGAATGCGTTGAACGCTTCTCCGCTTGAGGGGATCGAAAACATTCCAGTCGTCTATGACTTCCAGGATGTTTTCCCAGAAGATCTTCCAGGAATACCCCCTGCTAGAGCTGTCGAGTTTGTTATCGACTTGAAGCCTGGCACCACTCCTATTGCGAAGCGTTCTTATAAGATGCCTCCACACCACCTTCTCGAGCTTAACAAAGAAATTGACAAGTCACTTAAGAAGGGTTTCATCCTCCCTAGTTCCTCTGCCTGGGGGGCACCATCTCTCTTCGTCAAGAAGAAAGATGGTACGAATAGGTTGGTCCAAGATTACCGTCCTATCAACCAGGCAACCATTCAGAATAAATATCCGCTTCCTAGGATCAATGATTTATATGATCAACTTGCTGGATCTTTGGTGTTCTCTAAACTCGACTTGAGGTTGGGTTATCACCAGATCCGTGTCTGTGAAGAGGATATTCCGAAGACTGCATTTGTTACTCGCTATGGCTCCTATAAATACACCGTCATGTCATTTGGCCTAACTAATGCTCCAGCTACGTTCTCCCACCTGATGAATTATATCTTCATGGATTACCTAGACAAGTTTGTCCGGGTTTATCTGGATGATATTCTGGTATACTCCAAGAATAAGGGAGAACATGCTGAACATCTTCGTCTTGTTCTGGAAAGGCTTCGTGAACACAAGTTGTATGCCAAGTACTCTAAATGTGAATTCTGGCTTTCTGAAGTAACCTACATTGGACATGTGATTTCCAAGGACGGTATTGCCGTTAACCCGGAGCGTGTTCAGGCTATCCTTGACTGGACTCCTCCGAAGAATGCCAAGCAAGTGAGAAGTTTTCTCGGCCTTGCAAGTTATTGCCGCCGATTCGTCGAGAACTTTTCCAAGAGTGCCAAGCCCCTGACTAATCTGCTTCACAAAGGCGCTAAGTTTGAGTGGACAGACAAATGCCAGGAAAGTTTCCAGACCCTCAAGGACAAGCCAACCTCTGCTCCAGTGCTTGCTCCTCCGGATTCTCGCAAGGACGTTGTGATATATTGCGACACCTCTCGTCAGGGATTAGGCTGTGTCCTAATGCAAGAACGAAGAGTAATTGCGTATGCCTCACGACAATTGCGTCCACATGAAGAAAACTATCCAGTGCATGATCTTGAACTCGCTGCTGTGATCTATGCTTTGAAGCAGTGGCGACATTACCTTCTTGGTAACCGGTGTGAGATCTATACCGATCATCAGAGTCTGAAGTATTTGTTTACTCAGCTGGAACTTAATCTCCGTCAACAGCGATGGTTGGAAACAATCACGGACTATGACTGTGGTATTTCTTATACCCCTGGCAAGGCTAATGTGATGGCTGATGCCTTGAGCCGCAAGTCCTATTGCAACAACCTCATGGTTAAGCGAGCTCAACCCCAGCTTTATGAAGAACTGCGCAAGTTGAATCTTTGTATTGTTCCACAGGGTTCTCTTAATAACCTGGTCGTGCAGCCAGATCTTGAAAAGGCTATTAAGAATGCGCAAGCTAAAGATGCTGAAATTGATTTGATGAAGAAAGAACTTCACCTTGAGAAGTACAAAGATTTCTCGGTTGCTGAAGATGGAACCTTGTATTTCAGAGACCGCATTGTGGTACCTCGCTTCGAACTTATAACTGACAAGGTCATGAAGGAGGCACATGATACACCGCTGTCTATACATCCAGGTAGCACCAAGATGTATCGTGATCTCCGACAAAGGTACTGGTCTAGAATGAAGCATGACATTGCTCGATATGTTGCTGAATGTGACGTATGCCGTCGCGTGAAAGCAGAACATCAGAAGCCTGCTGGAATTCTTCAACCACTTCCTATTCCTTTGTGGAAATGGGATAAGGTTCAAATGGATTTCATAAATGGTCTTCCCAAGTCTCAGAAGGGTCATGATGCTATTCTTGTTGTCGTCGACCAACTCTCTAAAGTTACACACTTTCTGCCTGTCAAGGAGACTATCACTGCGAATCAATTAGCAGAGTTGTATATCTCCAGAATTGTTTCACTCCACGGTATTCCGATGGAGATCAGTTCGGACCGTGGCGGTCTCTTCACTTCCAAATTCTGGGAAAGTTTCCAAGAAGCTATGGGAACTCACATTACTTGGAGTTCAGCTTATCATCCCCAGTCCCAAGGCCAAGTCGAGCGAGTAAATCAAGTACTTGAAGATATGCTTCGGGCTTGTGTTATATCCTTTGGCAAGAAATGGGAGGAATCTCTCCCTTATGCCGAATTCTCTTATAACAACAACTATCAAGCCAACTTGAAAATGGCCCCCTTCGAATTACTTTATGGATGAAAGTGTTGAACCCCTCTGAATTGGTCAGAAACTGGGGAACGACCGCTCGTGGGACCGGATATTATCCAACACGCTGAAGAGCAAGTCCGCATCGTCCGAGAAAATCTCAAGGTGGGTCAGGACCGCCAGAAGAACAACTATGATCACAAACGATGGGGTTTGACCTATCAACCTGGTGATCAAGCTTATTTACGTGTCACTCCTATGAAGGGCACTCATCATTTCGGAATCAAGGGCAAGCTAGCTCCACGCTACATTGGCCCATTTCGCATCGTTGCCAGACGTGGACAGGTGGCTTATAAATTGGAGTTGCCACCGCAATTCTCTCATATCCACGACGTCTTTCATGTGTCGAAACTTCTCCGTTGCTTCAAGGAATCTCCGCACCGCGCAGTGGATCACGAGATGCTCGAATTGCAAGATGATCTTTCTTATAAGGAGCACCCGATCCGCATTCTCGATGAAGCTAAACGTCGCACTCGTCAGAAGATGACCAAGTTCTTGAAAGTGCAGTTGTCAAATCACACTGAAGATGAAGCCACTTGGGAACGCAAGGATCATCTTCGGGAAGAATATCCCGACCTCTTTCCTTCTACCTCCTAAATTCTCGGGACGAGAATTTATTTTAGAGGAGGAGAATTTGTAACACCCCTATGTAATAAGCACTGTGACACTCTGCTAAATATGCCAAGTCACTTTCATTTGCAGTGCCTAGTCACATTGGTTAAAGATTCAATTCAACTCCCTCTCTGAAAATCAACTCAAATTCAAAAGTGCAAAACAAAGTTGCTCAAAACTTGATGGAAAAATGTTCACCTTTTTGCAAATAATCTAAAACTATTTGCTGTTAAGGAACACAACATCATCATCAAGTCTAGATGGGCCTAATGCATTTGATCAGAGCCAAAACAACACTTAAATGCCCTAATCATTTTTGAATGATTTCAAATGGGTTCTAAAAATGCCCAAACTTTTTGTGGCAGTGCTGTATATTGCAATACACTAGTGTGAGCAACTTACACGTTTTTGCAATTCCATTTGGAGGTTCAAAATAATACAAAACCGTCTCTGTTAAAATGAAAAAGCAAAAACAGAAAATAAAAAGAAAAGAGGCACTCTGCACTGTGCCTAAGTGCACAGTGCCCCGATCCAGCCCACCAGGCCCAACTCCCCTTCTCTCTCCCCTGTGTGTCAACGCCGCCGTGGACGAGCGCGCGTGCACCGGCAGCACGTCGACAGCGCGACGGCCACCGATGGCGCGGCTCGTCGAGGGAATAAGGCCGAGGCCTCGTGCGCCCCCTGGCCTCCTCCGTCACTTTTCCCCTTCTCCCTCGCTCGCTCCACACCGTTTCTCCCCCTCAGATCCATCGTCTGAGCTCCATCGCCACCGTGCTTCTTTATTAGCCGCGGCCACTGGCGCCTGCTCCTTCCTCCGTGGTGTCCAGACGGTCCGCCAGTGACCACCTCATCGATCAGTGCACCCAGCTGGAGCGGGGAGGCCCTGTAGCTGCCTGACACCACCGCCCCTTTCTTCTCCATCTCCGGTGCTCGCCGACAGACCCGAGCTTCTCTGCTGCTACTAATCCATTGAGGGTTTTTCGTAATCGCTCGGTGAGCCTCTCCTTCGCTCCCCTCTCTCTCTGCGGTGCCTTGTGCCGTCTGTAGCCGCCGCGCCATGGTTGCCCGATCAGAGCTCCACCGCCGTTGGTCTTGCCATCGCTGTGGCCGCTGTCGAGCTCGTCTGAGCTCGTAGTCGTGCTCGCCGTAGCCGTAGGATTCGAACGCGTCACCTGCCGCTGCTCGCTGTGCCCGGAGTCGCTGTTTCCATGCTTGCCCGAATGACGCCGCCGCCTCGACTTGTCGCCGGCGCAGTTCCGTCCACCCCCGAGCTCAACCAACTACACCACGCGACACGGCATCGAGTCCACGTTCGAACGCAACAAACCGCGCGCGAGATGGTGCCCCCTAGCGCGTTTCCGAGCAACTCCGGCGACGCGCCGCCCCGGATTTGGTCGCCAGCGCTCCTCCGGCGCCACCGCTGAGCTGGCAAGCATGGGGCCCACCCCTGTGAGGCTGCCAGGGGGCCCCAGCGCTTTGGTTGACCACGTTGACATGGTCAACATTGGTTACTGTTCATCCTATGACTATGACATGTGGGCCCCCTGTGATAATTAAGCTAATTAGCGAATTAGTTAATCATGTTAACTAACTGAGTCACTGACAGGCTGGGCCCACTCCCCTAATAACCCTGTTAGTCAGTTTAATTCACTGTTAGTGCTAACAGAGGCTGACATGTGGGTCCCACTGGACCCACCGGTCAGGTTTGACCCTGGCCAACCGACTTGTTGACTGCTGACATCATCCTCTAGTCATGCTGATGTCATAATTCATTTTAGATAATTCTGTTAATTTAAAATAATTTAAAAAAAGCAATAATCTTCAAAAATTCGTAGAAAATAAACCGTAGCTAGGATCGAAAAACTTTATACATGAAAGTTACTCAGAACAACGAGACGAATTTGATCGTGTCATCTGTTTCCATGTCAGAACCCCCTATGTAGGAGAAACCTTAACTTTGAGCCTGATTCCGGTAGATGAATAGTGCATATACACCAGTTAATAAATCCCACTTTAATCCTAAAATAACTAAAATGGCTTAGAGAAATCTTTAGGCAACCCTGCACTGCATCCTAGGCATAGCATGCTCTGTGTTGCATTATTGCTGTGTATTTATCTGTTTCCTCCCCCTCTTCTCTCTCTCGGTAGACCCCGACACCGACGTAGTCCCGGAGGCTGACGCAGCTCCAGAGGTCGACTACGCCCCTGAGGATCAGACCCTTGAAGCAGAGCTTCCAGGCAAGCACCCCCCTTTTTGAGCATATCGATATCGCCTATTCTCTTCTCTCTTATGCTTGCATTAGAAGTTACTGCTGCTACTGTTATCCTATTTCTGCTGCATAGCCTGTTTATTGTAACTTGCTATTGGTACCTACCTACTTATCCTAAACTGTTTAGTGTAGGTTGGGTAGAGACCCATCAGAGACTCCACTTTGTCCCGACTGCCCCGCTGGATTATCAGAAGACCCGATTAATGGGATCGAAGACCAGGCCCCGGCACCGCACATCACTTTCCCCCTAGTTTCTCGACACTACTGGGTTACTATCGAGAGCCGAGGGTGATACCTCGTCAGCACTTCTGATGATAACCTTGTAGGTTAGTTAATCGGTTGTGGTCAGCGAGGGTGATTCCTCCTACACCACCCCTGATAACGACGTCAGCGTGCAACTTCTCAAGTGTGGACATCGATGGTGAATCCTCCTTCATTGACCTTGATGATAACATCTGGTGGAATTCCATCGAGGGTGATTCCTCAGGGTTCCCCTTGGTGTTAGACACACGGTTACTATGACTTTACACTGAACCATGTTACTAAAGACGGGTCGGCCCTGAGGGGTACCCGCGCGAGCATATTTGCGAAGTGATGTGGAGACGGGTTGACCTGGAGGGTGCCCGAGAGATGAATACGAGGTGTGGCCGGGCATTCTTAGCCCTTACCGCAAGTCCTCAAGACGGGGTGACGGGGTCACATCTTTCGTGAGTCTCTGCTCGTTACCGCACTACCAACACACTAACGGTTTGGTTATTTGATCCGAGGGGCCTCTGGCCTGATAGCACTAACCATCACGTGGGCATAGTATGGGCGTTCTGCGTCGTATACATCAGCGGAAGCTCTATAGACGTCAGCAAGGAGCGGCCTGCTTTGGATTGGACTGGTTAAGCCCGCGCTTGTATTAAGGGGGCTAGGTCTACTTCCGGAGCATCCTCGCAATGTGCAGGGTTCCCAGGGCGAAGGCCCAAGACCCCAGGGGGCATAGGTTAGTCTGGCGTGCTAATCTATCTTTAGAGCCTAGGTCGGGTTGCGGCATATCGTTTGGCCGAGGCCGGGCATGACCTAGAAAAGTTTGTCCGGCCGGAGTGAACCGAGCGTGGTGGGTAAGTTGGTGCACCCCTGCAGGGAAGAAACAATCTATCGATAGCCTGTCCTACGGTAATGGACACTCGGAGTTGTATGCCGATCGGTACAACTAGAACTGGACACTTGAGATGATAACTGGATAGTATGGCTCTGGAATTGCCTTCTCGCAGGGAGTCAAAGAAGAATCTCTGGATGAGGTTGATAACACTAATACTACTTTACTTTATGCTTATCTGCACTCTTCTAATGCTGCAAGACCGATGAAGATGCTAGTCTTCAATAGGACTAGGCTTTCCCTTCTATTCTGGCATTTCTGCAGCCCAGTCCACATATACAGCCTCCCTTTTGATAATGTTGCATATGTAGTGTAGATCCTTGCTTGCTGAGTACTTCGGATGAGTACTCACATTTGCTTTGCTTTCTTTTTCTCCCCATATCCAATTGTCACAACCAGATGACGGAGCCCTTGAGCCAGCTGCCCCCACCGACGGCTACTTCTACTACCCTCGCGGTGAGTACTACTACGAGGAGCCGTCCGACGACCAGGAGTAGGTTCGGAGGGTCCTAGGCAGGAGGCCTACGCCTTTCGATCATAGTTTTATTTTGCCCCACCTTTCTAAAGGATTATCTATTTCTTTGTAATATCTGTACCCAGATATCTAATGCTTCCGCTGACACTTGTATGCCATCGAGCTATGTATTCGAGCCCTCGAGGCCCTAGCTTGTAATATAAAGCTTGTATGACTTTATTTATGTTTTAGAGTTGTGTTGTGATATCTTCAAGTGAGTCCTTAGGCTTGATCGTGTGCATTTGCGTGTATGGTTAGTGCACGATTAAGCCGGGGTCGCCACACCTTGCCGGTTATAAAGCTGGCTCAACACTGGCGGGTTCTGTTGCAATAGCTTCTCCGCTGTCCACTTCCCTGTGTGCTACCAAGGCTCCACTTACCACTTGATTTGTTGCTGCCATATAAAGCAGCAATGACCCTTGTGGTTGGGTGCGACCAAGGTTGGAGCAGAAGAAAGGTAAGCCTTCAAATCCTGCAGCGCAGCCTCGGCCTCTAGAGTCCATTTTACTGGACCGGCCTTCTTCAAGATTTTGAAGAACAACAAGGCGCGCTCAGCGGATTTATAAATGAACCTACTCAATGCGGCCACACAACCGGTCAAGTGTCTCACATCCTGAACTGTCTATTGCTCTATTGCTTTCATCTTGTCGGGGTTGGCTTCTATCACTAGCCAAGACACAAAGAACCCAAGAAGCTTGCCAGACGGAATGCCAAACACACATTTCTCCGGATTAAGCTTCAAGTTCATCTTCTGCAAGTTTGCAAAGGTTTCTTCTAAGTCCTCTATGAGTGAAGATTTGTTTTTGGTTTTGACCACAATATCATCCATGTATGCTTCAATGTTCCTGTGCAGCTGTGGCTAGAACCCAATCTACACGGCCCTTGTGAATGTAGAACCAGCATTCTTCAGCCCAAAGGGCATATGCACAAAGCAGTATATGCCACACCGGGTGATGAAGGCGGTCTTTTCTTCGTCTTCCTTGGCCATGAAGATCTGGTGATACGCAGAGGACGCATCCAAGAAGGATAGCAAGTCACATCCAGAGGTGGAATCAACAATCTAAGCAATGCGCGACAAAGGGAAGGGGTCCTTTGGACAAGCTTTTATCAAGTCAGTGAAGTCAATACAAAGTGTCCACTTCCCATTAGCTTTGCGCACCACCGCTGGATTCGCTAACCAAGTTGGATGGAGTACCCCTCGGACCAAACCTGCTTCCTCTAGTTTCTTGATTTCCTCAGCAATGAACTGTTGCCACTCGAAGGCTTGCTTTCTGACTTTTTGTTTGAAGGGGCAGGCATGAGGACAGACAGCAAGGTGGTGCTCGATTACCTCCCTGGGAACACTGGGAATATCAGATGGTTGCCAGGGAAACACATCAACATTCGCCCGTAGGAAGGTAACGAGCGCACTTTCCTATTTTTCGTCAAGTGGTAGCATTAGTGCCATCCTGCCACGCCGAAACTTTCTTGGTTGTCAGGGGAGCAGCCTTGGATCTCTTACTAGTTGAACTTTCTGGCAAGACGTTGCCGGGTGTGGCATATTTCGAAGAGATGCGCTTCCCGGAGTCCTTACCGAAGTCTTTGCTGGTTTCCTTGAATTTCTTCTACCTCTTGGCGGGAGCTGGGTCCACGACGACCTCTGCTGCAACCACATCCCTATACATCTTATCCACACAAATAACTGCATCTCTCTTGTCCGACGGGATGGTGATGACTCCCATAGGACCAGGCATCTTTAAAGTGTTGTAGGTGAAGTGGGACGCCGCCATGTAATTGGCCAGAGCTGGCCGGCCAGGAATCCCGTTGAATGGCAGGGGAAGTTCAACAACATCAAACACAATCTTCTCTATCCTAGATCTTATTTCCCTGCCAAATGTTACCGGCAAGGTAATCTTTCCCTTCAGCTGGCTCCTTCCTTTGGTTGATTCCTTGGAAAGTGCCAGTTTTCTTCAAGTCCTCATCTAGAATCTGGAGTTTCTTCAGCACACCTGGAGAAATCAAATTCAGGCCTGCCCCACCATCAACCAACATCTTAGTGACCTTGAGGTTGCAGATTGTTGGTGAAACCAACAATGGAAAACATCCTACCGCAGTGGTGCGGTATGGATGATCCTCAATGTCAACGATGATGGGCGTGCGGGACCACTTGAGGGGTTCTCGATCGCTTGCTACTGGTTCTGCTGCATTAACCTCACATGCCCACTGCTTGAGCTAGCGGTGAGAGGAGTGCAAAGATGCACCCTCGTCAATGCACATCGCCTCAGTACCTTTCTAGAATTCATGTTCACTGGTTTCATCATCTTCCTCTTCGCTGTCATCTTCATTTTATTTCCTCTCATGGCCTCTGGCGGGCTTTTCTTTTTGCTAATCAGACTTGCCATGGTGTCCGTTACAACCACCGCGGCCCTTCCCGCCAGTACCATTCTGGTTTCTCTCTCTGTCGCGCCTTTCATATTCATCTTTCTGTTTCTCATCCAACTGTTCAACTTGCTTGCAATCTAGGAGGTCATGACCCTTGGTCCTATGGACCTTGCAGTATGGCCCGTCAGACTTGCCGGTTTTTTCAGCAGCCGCTGCCGCCTGGCAATCAGTTCATGCAGTAGCTTCCTTGCCGGGCGCCTCAATTTTTGCCTTCCTGTCGTTGCTGAGATCACCAGTACTCTCAACGGCCATCACTGCCTTCTCCTTTCGCTTCTTGTTGCACTTCTTGTTCTTCTTCCTGGGGGTGGCAGTGTGGTCGTCATCTTTCGAATTGACTTCGATGCCAACCTCTTCCCCAGGAAGTCTTCTCCCTTCTTCAGCACAAGCACACTTATCTGCCAGTGTGTAGAGTTCGCTGACGATCTTGGGAAACCGGACATTCATCTTAGCCCGCATTCTGCGGTTGCGCACATTCGTATGAAATGCGGCAATCACAGCTGCAGGGTGTATATTTGGAATCTTGCAGTGCACTCGACTTAACCTCTGCAGATACTTGCGCAAACTCTCTCCCTCCTTCTGCAAAAGGGTCTGCAGATCACTAGGCCGCCCTGGTTCTTGGTGTCTACCCGTGAAGGCGCCCATGAACTCGTTGCATAGATCTGCCCAGGAGGAGATGGTATCTTCCGGCAAGTGCATTAGCCATGACCTCACATTTGGCTTGAGCGCCAACGGGAGGTAGTTGCCAAGCACTTTTTCATCCCTTCCCCCGGCAGCTTGGATGGCAATCATATAGATGCCCAAAAACTCTGCCGGGTTCAGTTTTCCGTCATACTTCTTTGGCAGGTTAGGCTTGAAGGTGCGAGATGATGGCCACTGGACTTGCTGCAGCTCACTTGTGAAGGCTGGGCACCCTACCTCGTAAGGTAGGTACCCGCCAGCATTGGTCGCAGGTTCGTCGACATCAGCCCCATTGCGCCTGTCGGATTGACGGCATGTCTCGCGATGTCGCTCAATGGTGACGCGAGCGTGTTCCTTCTTCCTTTCCCTCAACACTTGACGTTGGTCTCGCCGGAGTTGCGGATCAGATGAGGCCATTGATGGCTCATCATGATCATTATCGTCTGGCGGTCGCTGAGTTCGCCGTGGCTGCCCGTGGGAGAGCTGCCGCGGTGGGACTGCACTAGGGGTGCGGTCCTCCCGTCTTGGCCACCAGTGGGAGTCTCCGGCGTTGCCTGCGGGCGTCGCGACGGCTCCGCACATGTTGGCTTGTTCGCCTCAGTGAACCCGAGAAGACTTTGAATGGTAGCTTTCCATTCATCCATCATGTCTGCTGCTGGAGGGAAGTCCAGCAGTAGCTGAGCTCTCGCTACTGCTTCAACCACCATTTCTGGCATGGCGTGGGAGGCAGAGCGCGACACCCCTCAACTCCTGGATGAATGAGAAGGAGCGCTGTTGGGCTCTCGCCGCCTCGGACCAGTTGCCAGAGGGACTTGGTGCGACCGAAGCTGTTCTTGTTGACCAGGCTCTTGGTCAGTCGGGCCCTTCCCTTGCGGGCGTGGTCGCTGGGGGTCGATGGCGCCGCTCGGGGTGTTGTTGCGCTCGCTCAACATGGGGCGGAGCGCACACCCTGTCTCCGCCCCTCCGGGGGGCGCAGCCAGTGGATCTCGGCTCGCACCGGAGCAGGCGTCGACGTTGCATTGGTTGAGCACGCCGGTGGGATGAGCGGGAGGAAGCTGAGCGTCTCTGTGACCCACACCGGCGGGAGCTTGATCAGTGGCATGCTGAAGGGGCCGGGCCACATCCGCGACCCCTGTCCCTCCCTCAACCATGGTGGGAGTGTTAGTGGCACCGCTCGCCTCGCCGGCCCTGTCCGTTGTAGCTACGGCGCCCGTGGCGCTCGCAGCCATGGGTAACGAGGCCTTTGAGGAGGAATGATGCGCTCCTTCTCCAGTTTTCTTCTTGGGAGCCATGGATGATGAAGATTGACGGAGATCGACACGCTGGTAACTGTTTCAGGTTCGCACAAGCGACGCCCCCTACCTGGCACGCCAAAGATGGCGGCGGGGAAGCACGGTCACCTATGGGGCAGGGCTACCCCTTTGTGGTTCGGCATGGGGACGGCCGCGTTGCCCAAAGAGCAGAAACAGTGAGGGACAGCACGACGATGGACAGCTCGATTTTACCCAGGTTCGGGCCACTTTTCAGCATAAACCCTACTCCTGCTTGGGTGGATTGATTCTGGTGTAGGACGAAGGCACAGAGAGCACTAGCCTGGCAAGGGTGACTCGGGAGTGCAATCACGCACATACAAGTGCAGGGGGTCGAAGTGTTCGAACCCTTTGCTAGGTTGCCTTGGGCCTCTTTTTAAAGATTAAGGGGTGACCACAGTGGCAAAATAGTCATTTGGGTGTGATTAGATAGCTAACAGTGCCATCATACCTAACTCTGATAGTTAGGATAAAGTGCATTAAATGCACTGCTAGGTGTCGTGCTGTCACACCCTAGCTAGTTCAGGCATTAGAGTGTTGCATCATGTTTAAGTTTTTCCAGAAACTTGAAATGGGGATGATAGAACCCCCAGCACCCCCTGGTAACAACTAGGGTTTACTAAAATCTTTTTCAATGAACCTGAAATGCCCTTCTAAAATGTCCATCATTTTTGTCTTGGGTTAGAACCTCTGCCAAAACTGGTTCACATTTTTCTAGGTCATCATAAGGTCGTTGAATTAAATCACATGTAACTTGCATTTGGGCATTTAAATGCTAGTAAATATTTTAAATGTCCAAATAATCCCAAACTGAAATGTTCCATGTTGGATATACTTTATACAGTGGGCATGAGCAGTTTGGTGATTTTTGAAAGTGCTTGGGTATTTTTAGAAAAGACACAAAGTTGCAGAAAAATAGAAAACATAAAGAAAAGAGAGGGAGAGAGTTACCTAGGCCTCTTACCTGGCCAGCCCAGCCCACTGGCCTGGTGCCAGTCATCGCCTACCTCTGCCAGTAGGCAGAGGAGGGACACCGCGACACCGCCGAGCTCGCCACGCCACCACCCTGCCTGCCTGCCCTCACCCGCGCCAGCGCAGCGCCTCGAAGAGCCTCCTCGGCGCCTCCCCGACCCCCCCACACTCTCCCTCGTCCCCATCTCCTCCTCTGTCTCTCTCTCCCGCGATTTCCGCGACCGCCCGAGAACACCGACGAGCACCCCCGTGGCCACCAGCCCTCCCTCGCCATGCCGCCAGATCCAGAAGCTCCGCCATGTCGTCCTCGACCTCCTCGCTAAGCTACGCAACACCGGATGCCCTGAAGCCTCGCCAACGCCACCGTTTCCGACCTCGAGTGCCGGTGATCCCCTCCATCGTTCCGCTGGACTCCGAGCCTCCCCTGCCTCGCCAGCAGCACCAGAAGAACCGCGGTGAGCCGCTACACCGTTTCCCCCATGCCCCGTTGCCTAATTCGTACTCTAGCCGCATCAACCACCAGAGTCGAGTGCTCCCCGCCACCGGCCATGTCGCTGCCGCGGTTGCAACACCCGCACGTCACACCAGAGCATGTAGGCGTGCTCAGCGCCTCCTCAGGAAAGCGCAGATCCCACTAGTTCAGCTCGAAACGCGCCGTAGCGCCTAACCCGTCGTTGCCCGAACTCCGGCGGCCGCAAAAGAGCTCTCCGCCGTCGTTTCCGGCCACCCCAGCTCCACCCACTGCCACCACTCGACGCGGCTCACTCCCCGCATCACGTAGATGTGCTCCGCCGTCGTTTTGGTCGCCGGAGCACGAATCCCGCACTGCGCCGCCGTGTCTGGCCTCGCCGGCGGCTAAACGCCTGCGGGTTTGACCCCGCTGACCCAGTTTGACCCCCCTGGGTCTATGACAGGTGGGACCCGCCTGCTAATTAGCCAAAACACACTCATTTTGCCATGTCATAGCATGCATCATATTGTTGCATATTGCCATGTGATGATTGTGTTTCGATGTGTTCTTCGTGGTAGGTTCTGCCTCCGAGGATATTCACGAGTATCCAACTGAAGGGCAGTATTCCACTACCACTCTGTCAGGCAAGCAACACCATTGATCATTTCGATACCAACCCATCTTCTCGCTTCTGCTCTCGTTTACTGCATTAAGACAATGCGTTTCAAACTGCTGTGTGTTGCGGTAGTTGAACCCATATCCTCTGCATGACCTGTCATTGCCACAGTAACTAGATGAAACCCACTAGCATGTGTAGGAGTTGTTTGAGCCATGTCTGTGTTTCCTACCATGCTATGCCTGCTATGCTTAGAGTTGTGTCAGGTCTGGCTCATCAGGATGATTAACTAGAGTGAATGGTTGTGTCGGTAATGAGAGTGAAGTGTTGAACATGATTTGGTAAAGGTATCGATGGAAGGCCATGTAGGAGTACATGGTGGGTTGTTTCATTGAGGCCGTCCTTAAGAACTGAGATCTGTATGCGTGATTTAAGATTCAGCTACTACCACACGTTGGGCCCTGAAATATGACCCCGCTCGACTTACTGACCCCTCTCGTCCTCTGTCCAGGAGTTGCAAGTAGTTACTGGTGTTTGTAGTTGCTGGAGGCCATGCGCAGCGCTGACCTTAGGGGTGGGCTGTGATGTGGTAGGCAAGTGGCCGGTGTACCGAGTCGCCCGTTTGGTGTCTCGGGAACCCTGCACACATCGTTTGGGGCCGTTGAGGACACCCCGGCCGGATTTCCTTGCGGATGGAACCCGAATAGGCGATAAACCTGGACTAGAGACTTGTGTGGTTAGTCAGGTCGTGGTCTACACCCACGTCGGCTTTCGCTTGAAGTCTGCCGAGCACATGTCGTGTGCAGACGCTAAGTGGTGGAAACATGTGTGACAAAGTACACCCCTGCAGGGTATAAAACTATTCGAATAGCCGCGTCCGCGGTAAAGGACTACTTGGTTGCCTGTACAGTTCATAGACAAGTGAAAGTGGATACTCTAAAACTCGCAAGATAAGCGTGAGTGCCATGGATGGCGTTCTCGTAGGGAGACGGGAGCGGATCCATAGTGGTGTATTGATATGGTGAATATGTGGACTCGTGTGCGCCACCTCAAAAGAGTTACTTGCTGTCGTAGTTCAGGTTAGCCACTGAGTCAAAGCTGGCCTGCTGCAGTTAAACTCCACCACCCCCTTTGTTGATACTGATGCATATGTAGTTAGTTCTGATGTAAGTCTTGCTGGGTACATTTGTACTCACGTTTGCTTAATTTATGTTTTTGCAGAGAGACTCAATCTCGCTAGTAGTTCCGCGTGGACTTCGACGTTTAGCTTGTTACCTCAGCTACGATCTTGTGCCCTCGACAGGATCTGGTAGATAGTCGGGCTTCTCAGCCTTTTTCACTTATAGATGTCTGTACTCAGACATGATAGGCTTCCGCATGTGCTTTGACTTCTATGCTCTGAATGTTGGGTCATGAGACCCATGTTTGTAATACTTGGCTCCTCGGAGCCTAATGAATAAATACTCTGAGTCGTAGAGTCTTGTTGTGATGCCATGTTGTATTTGCCCATATCCAGCATATTGTGTGTATGATTGAAATGCTTGGTATGTGTGGGATCCGACAACCTAGTTGCTGGTCCTTGGTAGCCTCTCTTATGGGGAAATGTAGTCTTGTGCTTCCATGAGTCATAGTAGTCCACTACAGCCCGGTTCACCGGAGTCCTGCTAGCCCAGCACTACTGCTCCGGAACACTTAGACTGGCCGGCATGTGTCCTTCCTCGATCCTATGTCTGTCCCTTCGGGGAAACGTCACGCGGTGTCTTTCGGAGTCCTGTTAGCCTGCTACAGCCCGGATTCCCGGAGTCCTGCTAGCCCAGTTGTTACAGCCCGAATTCACTCGCTGATGACCGACACGTTCGTTGCTGGGTCATGTATGCCTGTCCCCGTAAGTTAGTGCCACTTTGGGTTCACGACTAGTCATGTCGGCCTGGGTTCTCTGTCATATGGATGCTAGCGACACTATCATATACGTGAGCCAAAAGGCGCAAACGGTCCCGGTCCATGGTAAGGCAACACCCATGGGAATACCGTGCGTGAGGCCGCAAAGTGATATGAGGTGTTACCGGCTAGATCGATGTGACTTGGAATCGGGGTCCTGACAGCGTTGGTATCAGAGCCTGACTGCCTGTAGGATTACCAAGCCAAACTGGTCGAAGTTGAGTCTAGAAATGCTTTAGTTATATAAGGGAATTGATTGTGGAAGGGAACGTAAGGCTCTTTTTACTCCTTTACCTTATGCCTTTCTGATCTGAGTCAACCTCTTCTTTTCTACGGGGATTAAGAACTAGGCTTTCTCTTCTTCTATCAGGATCACGTGTTACTAATCCGTAGACTTATAAGATTGCTGGATTCAAGACTCAGTTCAGTTTCTACTACTTCCGTATGTTCATAGCAAGCCTCAGAACCTTGATATTGTGATGTTAAGTGGTTATGCCACCAATTGTAGGATGTCTCAAATCTGTTGAGCATTTACAGCCGTTATGCTGTCCGAGTCATCCCAGGTTTCCAAACAATCTGATGCATTTGCAAAATCCTTTCCCTCTGTTTCCGCGTCCCTTTGGGCTAGATTAAGCACACAAACGGTCTGTTGAGGTATTCCATTGCCTTGACATATGTGTTGGAGCTAGTATTATGACCCTAGGCCTCCTAGAGAACCACCAAGTAATCTAGTAATGCTTTATATTCCTAGTGTGATGATTCTGGCTGTCATTCTCAAAAGCATCCCGTGATGCTATCTAGTTAGTAGGCATTCTATTTCTGGGTTCTTGAGCCCAAGATTCACTCTACTTACTTCCTGTTGTTAGTGTTCGCTAGTTCCTTTAGGATATTAGTAACCTTGCGACAGTCCTCGAGGTCCGTGGTATTTCCTTCTTCCAAATACCATGAACCATTAAGGCAGAAGTTCTTGAACCAAAAAGATCACAACCAGAGTGCTCTTGGTGAGTTCTCCATTCCATATTGTGACTCTGCCAGTTCTACCTTTCTGCATGGGTTATCTGGAAGAAACCTGTTGAACTTGCTTCGACATACTAATCTATGCATCCACAACTCAAAAAAAAGTTATATGTTCCTTTGAGTTGTCCCTCTTTAGTTGTATCCTGACCCTCTGTCTATCAATTGATAGTCAGGACTAGTTGTGCATTCGTGTTATCGATGCTTATTATTCTTGTGGTCCGTCAAGCCATTCTATTACGGAATGACTAGGAGAAACAAACTCCAGTACCTCATCCATATCTAGGATTTGGTCAAAGCGGTTGTATTCCACAGATCAAAATGCCAATCCAGCTTTTGATTTTGTTCTACCCTGAAGTATTACCGTCTTATGTCAAGAATGTCATGAAAATTGCACAACCTCTTATGAATTCTTGACGAAGTGATACTTCTCGCCATAGTTCTTCATTCCTCGGTCTCCGTGTTGTTGCAACCGGAATACCGACAAGGGAATCGCGATGTGTGAAATAAACACTCCCAGCAACCCCGTTGCTTGGTAGTTAATGGACAATAATCTCATTCTTAGCGTGATGATTGCTGAATCATCATCCTAAGATTTATCGTGCGACCTAGTCCTTGTTTCTGGTGCACTCTTCGATCAATGAGTTAGGATTTTGTTAATCCTTGCTTATTTGATCATGTCATCTTGCCTCGAAAGCAAGATTGTTCTCGAGCTTAGTTACATATCGGTGGTTCATGACTTTCCGAATATCTTCTCAGAAGTGCTACCAGGTTGTCACCTGACCGCTATGTTGATTTCTTGATCAAGTTGGTTTCTTGTAAACCACCCTTTCTCCAAGAATCTGTGTCGGATACCCTGAGCTAGTTGGTTAAGCTAAACAACAACTTGGAGAGTTGGAAGATGAGAGCTTGTCTGACTCAGTTCATTCCTAAGGGATATCCTCGTGTGTGTGTGTTGAAGAAAGATGATACTTTCATTGATTGATCCTTGTGATCAATTGTTGGACCTATTATCTTATCCAAACTTTGATTTGAGTATGGGCTATCATCAAATCAAATCAGAACCAACGATGTTTGTAATGTTGTCTTATCTGTGGTTGTTTCCTCGGGCATACACCATTACATCTTTTGGTCTGACCAATACTATCACATTGTTCACATAATGGTGGAATTCCAGTGATATGGAAAATTCCGATGAGTTGCTGTTGAGCCCATCAGCAGCATTTTGTCTCCTCCATGATTCATGTTGAACATCAACCTGGTGTTGGAAACTTTGTAAGCAATGCCTTCGTGTTCCGTTCATGAAGCTTATGCTTGGATGGAAGAAGTGACTTCCTCGAATTCATGTGCATTTGGTGCAAGTTGTCGCCGTGAGTTCGAGAAAGATTGTTTTTGTTTCCTCTGGTACCATCCGAAGTCAGTTATGCATGTGCGAATGTATTCTATGGTTTGGTAGATTAATTACCTCCACTCCATATGTATTCCTTAGCACAACAAGCCACTGATTGACTTGTTCAAGGAAAAGAAGTCTAGCGCGCGTAAAGACTTCGAAATCCTTGATGATGGAACCTAACCTGAACTCGATAGTGTTTTATTATAAGACTACTATGTGGTCATTCTTGTCTTGGACAACATGCTCACGTGTATATAGTAGAACCAGCTCGTGTTTTGGAGCTTGCTATCGTAGTTCATTTCCCGAGAATCCACAACGTCATCTCGTTGGTTTGTGTTGCAAATTTTCTTTCCAGAAATGACGTCTGAAATATTCCGTTGCCAACCAGATCTGAATCTCAGGCAGATATTATGGTTGGAGCTATTCCAAGATCTATGATGTAGGTCCCGACAAAGTTGATGTTCTGGCTGACACACCTAGCCTGGAGAGTTATCATTGTAGTATCTTGATTGAGCAATTTTACCATCTTTCTACATGAGGATTTCATGCGACTTATTCTAGAAGTTGCTCCCTAGGAATTCATGTGCTCCCAGTTCCTTCGATTTTGCTATAATCATTCGAATAGTGGAATCACTTTCTCCTGATGAGCTTCTCCCCAGTTACTAGAATCATTCCCAGCATTTGCATTTTGTTCCCAGCCTGCACCTGCCGTGGTGCCATCCTACCATGGGTTCCACCCATTTCCGGTGATAAGCAAAAATCATCCATTGCGTTGTCTTCAACAAGGTAGTCCACATCATTCATCCTAGTTCGACTATGTCATTCTCTGGAACTCCTTCAAATGTTCGATTGTGATTGCCTTAGGCTAGTTTAGAGAATTTTATTGATCTCTGTATCAAAAGTAATTCTTTTTTCCACTTAAGGAAATAACTCTATGAGTCACCTCCTCTAAGGTGTCTCGTTATGGTATCATGGCAACTCAAATCCTCGCTACGTTGACAACCGTTCACCACCTTGTTAAGCGTGAAATTGTTGTCTACCTAGTGAACCATCGTCATCTGCTTCACTCCATCCCTTTGGATGTGTGCTTCGTGTCTCAGCTCGAGAGATGTTGCTATGTCTCATTCCATGAGCTGATCCTGAGTTGTTCGATCTTCGAGAAGATCGATCCTTCTAGAGTTTTCCCTTTCCTATCGTTGTCATGTTAGTTGGAGTTCTCAGAGCAAGACATCGGGACAAAGATGGTGATCGAATCAACGTTCTTATGAAGTGCAACCTGGATCGTGAAGATTGTGTTAGTTTGCGTTCCTCCTTCCATCTTACCCTACGCTTGAATCTCGGGACGAGATTCTTTTGAGTGGGGGTGAGTTGTCACACCCTAGCTAGTTCAGGCATTAGAGTGTTGCATCATGTTTAAGTTTTTCCAGAAACTTGAAATGGGGATGATAGAACCCCCAGCACCCCCTGGTAACAACTAGGGTTTACTAAAATCTTTTTCAATGAACCTGAAATGCCCTTCTAAAATGTCCATCATTTTTGTCTTGGGTTAGAACCTCTGCCAAAACTGGTTCACATTTTTCTAGGTCATCATAAGGTCATTGAATTAAATCACATGTAACTTGCATTTGGGCATTTAAATGCTAGTAAATATTTTAAATGTCCAAATAATCCCAAACTGAAATGTTCCATGTTGGATATACTTTATACAGTGGGCATGAGCAGTTTGGTGATTTTTGAAAGTGCTTGGGTATTTTTAGAAAAGACACAAAGTTGCAGAAAAATAGAAAACATAAAGAAAAGAGAGGGAGAGAGTTACCTAGGCCTCTTACCTGGCCAGCCCAGCCCACTGGCCTGGTGCCAGTCATCGCCTACCTCTGCCAGTAGGCAGAGGAGGGACACCGCGACACCGCCGAGCTCGCCACGCCACCACCCTGCCTGCCTGCCCTCACCTGCGCCAGCGCAGCGCCTCGAAGAGCCTCCTCGGCGCCTCCCCGACCCCCCCTCACTCTCCCTCGTCCCCATCTCCTCCTTTGTCTCTCTCTCTCCCGCGATTTCCGCGACCGCCCGAGAACACCGACGAGCACCCCCGTGGCCACCAGCCCTCCCTCGCCATGACGCTAGGTCCAGAAGCTCCGCCATGTCGTCCTCGACCTCCTCGCTAAGCTACGCAACACCGGATGCCCTGAAGCCTCGCCAACGCCACCGTTTCCGACCTCGAGTGCCAGTGATCCCCTCCATCGTTCCGCCGGACTCCGAGCCTCCCCTGCCTCGCCAGCAGCACCAGAAGAACCGCGGTGAGCCGCTACACCGTTTCCCCCATGCCCCATTGCCTAATTCGTACTCTAGCCGCATCAACCACCAGAGTCGAGTGCTCCCCGCCACCGGCCATGTCGCCGCCGCAGTTGCAACACCCGCACGTCACACCAGAGCATGTAGGCGTGCTGAGCGTCTCCTCAGGAAGCCGCAGATCCCACTAGTTCAGCTCGAAACGCGCCGTAGCGCCTAACCCGTCGTTGCCCGAACTCCGGCGGCCGCAAAAGAGCTCTCCGCCGTCGTTTCCGGCCACCCCAGCTCCACCCACTGCCACCACTCGACGCGGCTCACTTCCCGCATCACGTAGATGTGCTCCGCCGTCGTTTTGGTCGCCGGAGCACGAATCCCGCACTGCGCTGCCGTGTCTGGCCTCGCCGGCGGCTAAACGCCGGCGGGTTTGACCCCGCTGACCCAGTTTGACCCCCTGGGTCTATGACAGGTGGGACCCGCCTGCTAATTAACTTAGGATTAGGACTAACTAAAAATTAGTTAGACTAATGACACTGACACGTGGGACCCACTGGCCAGGTTTGACCTGGACCGGCCGCGTTGACCGCTGACGTCATCCTGACGCAATGCTGACGCAATAAGTACTTCTCTGGATTTATTTTTATTCAGGAAATTCCAGAAAATACTACAAACTTCAAAAATTCATAGAAATTAATCTGTAGCTCCAAATCAAACAAATTATATATGAATTTGGATCAGAAAAATCCAATCTTTCCATCTGTACTGGTTTCATGCATGTCAGAACACTTTAACCTTGCCGATTAGATGAAACAAGTTAATGCACTAATATGACCTCTTATTTTGGGTTTGCATTTGAATCCTTGATTCAAATGAACTCAAACCAACTTGTTCTAAGATGCATTAGCCAAAACACACTCATTTTGCCATGTCATAGCATGCATCATATTGTTGCATATTGCCATGTGATGATTGTGTTTCGATGTGTTCTTCGTGGTAGGTTCTGCCTCCGAGGATATTCACGAGTATCCAACTGAAGGGCAGTATTCCACTACCACTCTGTCAGGCAAGCAACCCCATTGATCATTTCGATACCAACCCATCTTCTCGCTTCTGCTCTCGTTTACTGCATTAAGACAACGCGTTTCAAACTGCTGTGTGTTGCGGTAGTTGAACCCATATCCTCTGCATGACCTGTCATTGCCACAGTAACTAGATGAAACCCACTAGCATGTGTAGGAGTTGTTTGAGCCATGTCTGTGTTTCCTACCATGCTATGCCTGCTATGCTTAGAGTTGTGTCAGGTCTGGCTCATCAGGATGATTAACTAGAGTGAATGGTTGTGTCGGTAATGAGAGTGAAGTGTTGAACATGATTTGGTAAAGGTATCGATGGAAGGCCATGTAGGAGTACATGGTGGGTTGTTTCATTGAGGCCGTCCTTAAGAACTGAGATCTGTATGCGTGATTTAAGATTCAGCTACTACCACACGTTGGGCCCTGAAATATGACCCCGCTCGACTTACTGACCCCTCTCGTCCTCTGTCCAGGAGTTGCAAGTAGTTACTGCTGTTTGTAGTTGCTGGAGGCCATGCGCAGCGCTGACCTTAGGGGTGGGCTGTGATGTGGTAGGCACGTGGCCGGTGTACCGAGTCGCCCGTTTGGTGTCTCGGGAACCCTGCACACATCGTTTGGGGCCGTTGAGGACACCCCGGCCGGATTTCCTTGCGGATGGAACCCGAATAGGCGATAAACCTGGACTAGAGACTTGTGTGGTTAGTCAGGTCGTGGTCTACACCCACGTCGGCTTTCGCTTGAAGTCTGCCGAGCACATGTCGTGTGCAGACGCTAAGTGGTGGAAACATGTGTGACGAAGTACACCCCTGCAGGGTATAAAACTATTCGAATAGCCGCGTCCGCGGTAAAGGACTACTTGGTTGCCTGTACAATTCATAGACAAGTGAAAGTGGATACTCTAAAACTCGCAAGATAAGCGTGAGTGCCATGGATGGCGTTCTCGTAGGGAGACGGGAGCGGATCCATAGTGGTGTATTGATATGGTGAATATGTGGACTCGTGTGCGCCACCTCAAAAGAGTTACTTGCTGTCGTAGTTCAGGTTAGCCACTGAGTCAAAGCTGGCCTGCTGCAGTTAAACTCCACCACCCCCTTTGTTGATACCGATGCATATGTAGTTAGTTCTGATGTAAGTCTTGCTGGGTACATTTGTACTCACGTTTGCTTAATTTATGTTTTTGCAGAGAGACTCAATCTCGCTAGTAGTTCCGCGTGGACTTCGACGTTTAGCTTGTTACCTCAGCTACGATCTTGTGCCCTCGACAGGATCTGGTAGATAGTCGGGCTTCTCAGCCTTTTTCACTTGTAGATGTCTGTACTCAGACTTGATAGGCTTCCGCATGTGCTTTGACTTGTATGCTCTGAATGTTGGGTCATGAGACCCATGTTTGTAATACTTGGCTCCTCGGAGCCTAATGAATAAATACTCTGAGTCGTAGAGTCTTGTTGTGATGCCATGTTGTATTTGCCCATATCCAGCATATTGTGTGTATGATTGAAATGCTTGGTATGTGTGGGATCCGATAACCTAGTTGTTGGTCCTTGGTAGCCTATCTTATGGGGAAATGTAGTCTTGTGCTTCCATGAGTCATAGTAGTCCGCTACAGCCCGGTTCACCGGAGTCCTGCTAGCCCAGCACTACTGCTCCGGAACACTTAGACTGGCCGGCATGTGTCCTTCCTCGATCCTGTGTCTGTCCCTTCGGGGAAACGTCACGCGGTGTCTTTCGGAGTCCTGTTAGCCTGCTACAGCCCAGATTCCTGGAGTCCTGCTAGCCCAGTTGTTACAGCCCGAATTCACTCGCTGATGACCGACACGTTCGTTGCTGGGTTATGTATGCCTGTCCCCATAAGTTAGTGCCACTTTGGGTTCACGACTAGTCATGTCGGCCCGGGTTCTCTGTCATATGGATGCTAGCGACACTATCATATACGTGAGCCAAAAGGCGCAAACGGTCCCGGGCCATGGTAAGGCAACACCCGTGGGAATACCGTGCGTGAGGCCGCAAAGTGATATGAGGTGTTACCGGCTAGATCGATGTGACTTGGAATCGGGGTCCTGACACGTGCCGAGGGCGAATCCCGGCAAGCCTGTTGCGCTGCTTATCTGCCTCTTCTTATCAGCTCGACATGCCTCCTGGACAGGTGTCAATAAAGCTAATATCTTCTCCTTGATGCTACCACGTGCTTGATAGGATCCACCTGGTGGCTTAACACCTAGACACCGCACTGATTAGTGACTTGGGTGCGGTGAGGTGGAGCGGTGGCATCTTGGTGAAGGTTCCTTGTTGAAGGAGCTTGGCGGGGTTTGATCTTGGCGGCCCCGGCAAGCCTGCCGGGGCAAATCTGGGCTCGTCCTTGGGGGTGGCCTCGACCTGGCTAGGCTCTCCTGCCCGACAAGGGAGACCTTCCCAAGGTGGCCCATAGCTATCTTGTTCTTCTTAATGATTTCCTTGATCTCACACAAATCGGTTGTTCTGGCTTGTCCTTGTGTCATGCATTGGTGCTGGATGTATGATCGTCAGCACGCCTGTGCATGAGTCGGGTCGACAAATGTGAATGTTTGTAGACTAGACACCTGGTGCATTGGAATGAATATGAGGCTCTTCATGATCATCTTGAGCAACAAATTCAGTGTGCAACCGATCCTATAAATGAGAATGTGCAGAACATAGAGTTGGACCTGAAGGATGCCACTGAAACTATCACAGCAACACAACGGCAAGTTACTGAAATTCAGGGGACTCTAGTTACCTTGCAGCAAGCTTTGGCTGTATTGCAACAGTCCGTTGATCGCCAACAAAATCAGTAGCGTGATGATGATGATGGTGAAGCTAGTGTTCATGGTGGTAATGGTGGTGTCGCAACTGCTAATGCTGCCAATGTTGAAGGTGTTGCAGCATGTTGTGCACAATTACAGCAAGCTAATCGTGACCGGCAAGCTCCACATGAGCCAATTGTTGCTAGCCAAGATGGTGGTTGTGGTAATGGAGGCCATGATGGCGGCCATGATGGCGGCCATGATGGCGGCCATGATGGCGGCCATGGTGGTGCCATGCCTGTAGGCCGTGGATTTGCTACTCTTGGTGCGCACCATTGATTTGATGATGATGTTTTTGCACAACCAGCCAACCATGATGATGATGGGCTGGGCAAACCAAAGTTCACTGTCCCCAAGTTTGTTGGTTCTACTGATGTTGAAGAGTACCTCAATTGGGAGCTGAAGGTGGAAAAAATATGGCGCATGCATGAGTACACCATGGACAGAAAAATAAAACTTGCATCTTCTGAATTTGATGACTATGCTTTGCTTTTGTGGGATAATATTGTACAGTCCAGAATTGAAGATCGTGAACGTCTGATTGTTACATGGAGAGCTATGAGGCAAGAGATGTGTGCCCGCTTGGTTCCACGCAATTATATTCGTTCTCTGTATGACAAATTGCAAAATTTGAGGGAAGGTATTTCTTTTGTGGATGAATATTTTCAGGAGATGGATCTTATTATGCAGTGTGCTTGAGTACATGAAGATCCTGAACAAAAAATGCAATGATTTTTCTCTGGTAAGAACTATAACATCAAGCGTATTGTTTGTCTTCACCAATGTTTTGACATGACAGATTTGTTACACCAAGCACGTTAGGCTGAATTGCAAGTGGCTGAGGATGCTAAGTTTACATCTCGCACAATAGCGAGTAGAGGTCATTTTACACCACGAACAGCACCTAGTGTGGAGCCTACTCCTAGTTCCACTTCTGGCCTTCGTGGTACTGCTTCTTCCAAATCAGATTCGGTGATCTCCAATAGAAAGAAACAGGTGCACCTGCTGCTAGTGTTGTTGGTTCTACTATTTTTTTAGCAAGAAATAGGGACATGATGATGCGGAGCATCCTATGAACATCACCATGTCAAGAGTCCATTTGGCAAGTGACACGGGCGACATCTACTTCACATACATAAAGGTGAGTCATCTCCTTTACACGTGTTCACTTGACCCCTTCGAGGATGGTATACTACTTGACATTCCTCTCGTGTGCATGCATAGGTATTGTCGGAGCTTCATGGATGTTGAGGAGTACATGTGCCAAGGAACAACTACACAATCCGTGAGGGAAGCATGGAAGCAAAGACGAAAGAAGATGGAGCTGCTGAAACTATAGCAGACGGGCATCCGGGCGTTGCACCAACAAACGGCCGGAGAGCCTCAGCGGCCGGACATCCGGCGACTGCCCGAACATTCGGGCGACTGCACGGACATCCGGCACCACATCAGCAGCCAGACATCCAGCACCTCCCTTGATATCCGGCGAAGGAGACCCGAGGCCACCGTCGGGCCGGACATCTGGCCATGCACCAGACATTTGGCGCCTCACAAGAGGCCGGACATCTGGCCCCCTATAGGACATCCGGCGCCTGCCTGCGCATGGACAGGGCCCGAGGCCCATGTATCCCTCTCTCACTTACCCCTTCGTGGACTAGCCTATATATAGACATCCCCCTCCTCCATTCTAGGGTTAGCAAATATGATAGATTATTTCTAGTTGAGCTTTGCTCCTACCTCTACTCTTCAGAGAGAGAGAGAGAGAGAGAGAGAGAGAGAGAGAGAGAGAGAGAGAGAGAGAGACCATTCCATTGGAATTCAAGACCTCCTTTAAGGAAGATCCCGTGGGATATCAAAACCAACATCGGGGAAGGATCTATCAAGATCATCAAGACCCCATGTCCTTTGGATTTGGGATGAACTTTGCCATTTATCTTTCCTTTTGTTGTTCATGTACCTCCTTATCTTGTGCGTTTGTTAGTCGACTGGATGTGTGATTGGACTTGTTCTTGAGTGTTCCTCTTGTGGTTTCTCCCCGTTCTTCCCCATGTTCATCATATTCTTCGAGGAATCCCCCTCCAATTCATGAAAGATCGGCCCCTAGGGTTCCACCCTACATCATCTTGGTATCATGAGCCACGTTGATCACGAATTTGGAGTCCTTCCCTTTTGTTTTGTAGCCCAATTTTGCTTTGTTTCGTCCTAATTTTGAAAATCCCCACCAAAAATAGCACCAATTTTTATATTGATTTGTTGATTTGATGAGATTATGTTGAATTTGATCCATGGATTCATTGTTTCTTGAGTGGATCTAACTTTCCCCCATCTTTTCCCCACCATCTATCCACGAAATTCGCCCTATTTAGACCTTGGAATCATCCACTGCCGCCCCAAATCGAGTTTTGAAGTCCAAATCCTGATCTGGAATCGTCGGGCCGGACATCCGGGCCATCGGGCTGGACATCCGGCTCTTGGAGGGCAAAATCGCGCAAGGTTTTGGACATCAGGCCCCGAAAATCCGGCCTATGCCCCGGATGTCCGACCCCTGGAGATTTCACCCTCCCGTGTTTCACCGTTTTGACCATAACTCTCGCATCCGGAGTCTGATTTTGACGTTCTTTAGCTTATTGGATAGCTATTGACATCCATCATCCATTTAAATAGGTTCCAACACCATTTTACTCTATCATATTTTTCGAATTTTGGCATGTTTGCCTAGGCCTTCCACCATATCATCTGCAAAACCACCATAGCTTTCCTCAACCTAACCCATTTTGATCCATATAGCATTTGTGGTTGCTTGAGTTGTGATTTGAGTCTCCTAAGGCATTTCGGCTACTTAGGGATGGTTACTTCTTCATCAACCATCCACCTCCACTTCTGCATTGCCACCTCCGAAACCACCACTCCACTCCGCTACCACCATTTCACATTTGACATTTGAGATTTTGAGTTCGCGGTTTTTCCATTTCCTAAGGTGTTTCGGCTAATTAGGAACGGTTTGACATCGTGAACACCGCCAGTCATCATCGCCATGAGGTCGTCATCGACATTAACCACTTCACCATTTTGACACCATCAACCATGCATAAGGACAGTAACTTCGACGACATCCATTGTATATTTCCCCTTGCAATTGCATAGTTAACCCCTAGCCATCTTTGCATTACTTTCCTATTGAGACTAGCCATTCAGTATTACCGGTAACATTACTTGTGCACTTTAGTGATAATCAGTCCGCACCTTCCATTGCATACATAACTCATCTTTGTATCATCGTATCATCTCTTGTGTCACAAGATTGTTCCCGCATGTACATAATTGCTATCTTGGTTCGAGCATTTCGCATAGTGGCCATATAAAAAAAAGCCTTTTAAGCAAAGAGAAAAACAAAGAGCTTGTAAGCAAGAGCCATAGCATCAGGCCACATTGCATATCAAATTAACATCATTGATCATCTTGGATCATCGTGTGCGAGACACTGAGAACCATACATAAATAGCATACTTGGGATAGAAAGTCGATACATTTTATCTCTTATAGGTTGTGCACAAGTGTCGTATCTCGCCTATTGAGAAATCGTGCTAGCGTCACTCTAGAGTTGTGCAACAAGAGCATTTTTCGTGGATTCCACATTTTGAGCTCATTCCTTGGTTGCAGGACCCCGTTTATCTATCCGTGTGAGCATTTCTGTGTGCCATTCATTGCTATTGGTCTACTTGTTTCACTTGCGAATATGTGAATCTCTTTCAACATTATTGGCTCTTACTAACAATTGCTTGAATTTTTTGCCACTTGTCCTAACGAAGCCACTAGATAAGCTTTACTTTGTAGGTGTGAATGAGCAAGTATGGTACCAATTCCACTATTCTTTCACTTCATATTGAGTGAAACGGAATACATCCTCAGCTTTGGGAAAAGGTAGCTTGGTATTGTTTATCTCATTTCCTACTCACCTCTACTCGAGTCTTGTGATGGATAGGCAAAGCACATCTACTTCAGTCTACACGAAAAACGATGAGTTCGGCGCCACGAAAAACTTCATCTATGCTAAGATGGATGCTCAAACGGAGGAGCTCAAAGCCCTCATCAAGAATGCCAAGAGGTCTTCATCATCTTTGAGAAGATGCTCAAGTGCACATGCTACCGAGCTACCATCTTCGGCAAGATCAAATCGGCATCGACACCATCATCGACGAGAATGTGAAGGTCAAGAGATCAACACCAACCCCCGCTCTACAGCTTCACCATCTACCTTGGCATCTTTCCCAAGCGACTTCAAGCCATCTTCGCCTTTCGACATGTGGCATCTTCGCCAATAAGTACCTCAAGATTATGCTCAAGATAATCTCCCCAAGCTCAAGTCCGCAACTTCCATGAGCTACTACGACCTCGACACCAACCACGAGATTCCTTTCTATGGGACTCAAGACCCCGAGGACTACCCCAAGCTACATCAAGTCCCCTCCAAAGACCAAGTGAAGTGTCCCACAAGTAACTTCTACAACAATGGGTAGACATGGTGGCTTCACACACCTTCAAAGAGCTTCAACATGAGTTGGCCCAAGACGAACAAAGCTATGCGCAAGAGTTTGTTCCTTCCACCTACACGGAACAACTTCAACGCCAATTGGAGAACACCATCCAAGGAACCAAGTCAATCGATGAGTACTTCAAGGAAATGAAGATAGTCTCGTGGTCTGACACGATCACCTATGGGGCCGTCGGCCCCTTTGTGGTTCGGCAAGGGGGAAGGTCACGTTGCACAAAGAGTGGAGACCATAGAACAGCAAGACAATGGTGATGCGGGTGGTTTTTACCCAGGTTCGGGCCACCGCGAGGTGTAAAACCCTACTCCTGCTTTGGTTGATTGATTGGAAGACCGTGACGAATGCGTAGCGCTCAAGCCCGGTAAGGTTGCCTCGGGGAGAGCAGCTACGCGCGTATGAGTGTATAAGGGTCCGAATCCTTTCTAAGGTTGCCTCGGCCCTCCTTTTATAGGTAAAGGGGTTACCACAGTGGCAAAACAGTCATTATCCAGTGATTAGATAGCCACAGTGCTATCATACCTAACTCTACAGATAGGATAAGGTGCATTAAATGCACCACTTAGGGTCATGTTGTGGATGCAGCCCGACAAGCCTTGGCATGCCATTCAATCACCTTCTCGCCTGTCTGCGTGACACGCCCCTGGACGGGTGTCATTTAGGGGCGATCTTCCTCAGAAATGGCTGCCACGTGCTGGATGACTGCCACTTCATCACTTGGGGGCTCGACACCGCACCGATAAGCAACTTGCGTCACTATGAGGTGGAGCGGTGGAGCCCTGGCGGCATAGCCGGCCGCCAGTGCCCCGGCAACCCTTGTTGGGGAGGTCTTGGGACTTGCTCTTGGGGTGGCCTCGACGTGACCAGGCTCGCCTGCCTGGCAAGGGAGGTTTCTCCCTTAGTGATACCTTGTTGTTTTGGCTTGTCTTGGATACTTGGTGGAGCTTGCCTCCTTGCTGCCGTGCCTGTGTACGGTCTGAGCAACACACGCAAAGGCTTGTTGCACCGACAGGAGCCCCCGGGCCTGGTTCAAACGTTCTTGTTGAGCACCGTTGGAGTAGGCCCTATCAGGTACACAGGCAAAGGTCTTGTGCTGATATTCTCCTCTTCCTTGATATTTTCCTTGCTTCTTCGTTAATCTGTGCTTGAGCCAGTTTCCGGTTTTTCCGTGCGTCGTGCAAGATGTTATGGGGGAGTTTTAAGCCATGATCCGTGGCTACCCACATCCCTCGTTCATGGAGTGGTAACTCCTATTCCACTAGCTTCTCCGCTTCTAGCGTTTCCGCCATGTATGCTGCATGCATTGCGCAGGGTTGGTGGCGGACGTGGGGAGCGCGGAAATGTGTGCCATGGTAGAAAGCCTGGTGCCACGGATTGGTGCACGGGGTCGGCCTTGATTCCACGAGCCGTTGGTGGTGCGGAGGAGTCGGATTGGCAGAGCGGGGCGGTCGATGGGCTCGGCCACAATCTGTAGTTTGGACGGGTCGGATTCGGAGGAGCCCTTGGGAGTGGGTGAAAGACCAGCCCCGACCCCGGCTCGCCTATAAAAGGGAGCACTAAGGGGAGCGGAGGCATCCACTCACGCACTTCTTCCTTGCTTCATCCTTCATTATGCCGAAGGGAAGAGACTGGGCTCAGGCCCCGGGTCCCAGCTCCAGGGCAATGACGCTGAAGGCTAGTGCCGTCGCTCGGGGAGTGAGTCTGGTCCGGGGCCGCGGGAGGCGCAGCGATAGTAGTAGGGGTGGTCAAAGCCCGCGGCGGCGTGCCAGTGAACGCCATGCCGATCCCGGCGGGGAGGGTGCTATGCCTCTTTATAGTGACGGAGTGCTTGCCCCTCCAACGCGAGCTCGCTGCCCGGGGGAGAAGTGTCGCTTCTGCTGCAAGCTGTGAGAACTTGTCGAACCATCGGTGGGGCCCCCAGGGCTCCTGGTGCTCGCCTGCAGGATCATGCTTAGGATCTTCAGCAAACCCAGAACTGCTCTCTTCGGCGAGGCCGGGGGTGACGCTGAAGATGGCGGTGCCCTCCTGCCCGCCAAGGTGGGGAACGGTGCCCCCTGTGCGCCTTGGGCGCCGCCGCCGTCGTCGGCCGCTCCTTCGGGGGAGGTGACTGGCCAAGGGCCTGGCGCCTCCCTAGAGCGACAGTGACGAGGAAAAAATGGGCGGACATAATGAAGGCGGGGGGCAGGCCATCAGGTTGGAGTACAATGGAACCGACGCGTTTGTGTCATTCCTCCTGCTAGCCGCCCCGTCTTCCAGCTTTCCGCCACCCTCCCCAGCACCATCATCACCAGCCTCTTCCAGGTGGTTACCGGGGGGAGGGGATGTTCTCTTGGTGCCTTCGCCTCCTCCAGCAGTCTTCCGGCTGGTCCCCGGCAGGCCTTCCCCGCCGGTCCTGGAGGTGGTGACCAGGGCACCGTCAAGCTGCTCTCTCCGTCTCCCTCCTTCGCAGCCTCGCCACTCCCGATCTTGTCAGGCTGCTCCTGGCAGGCCCTGATGGGGTCAGGCTGGGCTTCTGCTCAGGCACTCCTTTTGCCCTCTTCACCTCCCACTGTAGTTTCTAGGAGGAGTGGGGCAAGAAAGGGATCATGAGGCACTTATCTTTTTTCAGTCTAAAACATGTAGGTATTTGCCAAATTTTAGTCTTAAATATGTAATCTTCTTTATCCATGTTTATGCTCTATAAGATCTGTACTTGTTTATTTGCATATTAAGGAAACAGACAAGCTTTGCTGGGTACTGGTGCATGTATTACGTCCATGCAGAGGTGGAATGCCTCTATACGTACAAGTAAATAAGTTTTCTCCGGCAAGCTATCCTGCTGGTGCCTTTCGTTTGTTGCCACGGGGCTTGGCCTGCCAGGCTTGAAACTATGAAAAGGGACCAGCCCCCTGTCGAACATTCTCTGTCAAAGGCCACTACAACCACCTTGACCGAAGCGACGTTCGGGTCAAAGGATGGGAGTACCTATGCTTTGAAGGCAACGAGGTTTCTATATGCACAAGTTTGCTTCTTACAGAACATGTATGGATAAGAAGAAAACTTATCTATTTGGCTTGTCGGGGACCGGTACGTAGGCTCCGCTTCCTCTCTTCGAGACCGAGTCCGTGGCAAGAGCCCTGTAGTTTAGTGTAGAGGAAAACAAAGCTACATATGACCTTATCTACATGATCATGCCATGCTCATGTTATGCTATGCATGCATGCAAGTTTTTGGGGCCCCCAGTGCTTCATTTATTTATCTGCTGCTCAGGGTCTACGCCTGGCTTTGTACAAAGGGTTACATGCAACATCGGCAAGGCTTGTAAAAAAGGGTGGCTGTCAGGCCTGCCCGACAGCCGCGCCTTACGGGTAGAACTTACGGAGATGCTCAATATTCCATGAGTTTTGCAATTGAGTGCCATCTCCGGTCTCCAAACAGACTGCGCCAGGTCTGGTGACTCATACCACCCGGTAAGTGCCTTCCCACTTCGGCGTCAACTTGTTTGCACCCTTGGCGGGCTGAACGCGCCTAAGGACAAGGTCGCCTTCCTCAAGGCTCCGGCGGTGAACCCTGCGGCTGTGATAGCGGCGCAGGGCTTGCTGATAGCATGCAACACGTGTAACAGCCCGGAGACGGTTCTCCTCGAGGAGCACGACATCATCATGCCGGTGCTGCTCTTGCTCTACTTCATCGTAGGCAAATACTCGAGGTGACCCGTATATGAGTTCCGTGGGGATCACTGCTTCTGCCCCATAGACTAGGGAGAAGGGAGTCTGGCCGGTAGCTCGATTTGGTGTCGCACGGAGGGACCAAAGAACCACCGGCAGCTCATCGATCCAGCGCCTTCCGCACTTTCGCAGCTTATCAAATGTTCTTGTCTTGAGTCCTCGCAGCACTTCAGCGTTTGCCCTCTCAGCTTGTCGATTGCTTCTGGGATGAGCAACCGAGGCGAATGAAACCTTGCTTCCGAGGGCTTGAACGTATTGCATGAAGGCGCGGCTCGTGAACTGGGAGCCGTTGTTAGTGATGACTCTGGCAGGTACTCCGAAATGGCACACCAGTCCTTTCAGAAACTTGATAGCTGACTGTGCGGTCACCTTCCTCACGGGCTCCACTTCAGGCCACTTTGAGAACTTGTCGATGGCAACGTACAAGAACTCAAAGCCCCCGGTAGCACGGGGGAAGGGGCCCAAGATGTCCAGCCCCTAGACCGAAAAGGGCCATGACAAAGGGATCGTCTAGAGAGCTTGAGCAGGTTGATGGATATTCTTGGAGTGGAACTGGCAGGCTTCACATCTAGTGACTAGCTCGATTGCATCTTGGAGGGCCGTGCGCCAGTAGAAACCTTGCCGGAAAGCTTTTCCAACCAAGGCCCTTGATCCAATATGAGAGCCGCACATGCCTCCGTGTATCTCGGCCAACAGTTCCTTCCCTTCTTCCCGGCAAATGCACTTCAATTTCACACCGTTGGGCCTCCTTCTGTATGGGGCATCATCGACGAACTGATACATACTGGCCCTCCAGGCTACTCTTTTCAGCTTCTTCTTGCTCTTTGGGAAGTTCTCCTGTTTGGAGGTAATGGACTATGTGTCGTGCCCAAGTTGGAGCCTAAGGCTCGACAACAAGGATCAGCGGCACCTCCTCGTTTGTGGGAGCACATGCCTCAACCGCAAAGACTGGTAGCTCGGCGGGAGGGTGCTGCTCGCCAAGCGAAGTGGAGTTGTTCCCGCCAACCTCTCTGCCGGGGGGTTCAGGAAGGTCTACCTGGAGAGGCTTGCCGGAGTCCAGTTTCCTCCTCTTTCTGGCCATTGTTGCCGGGGATACGGAGGGCTAAGTCAGGTGGAGAACAAAAGTCCCTGGTTCCATAGGAAGCTTTTGCGCAGCGCACTTTGGCAGATGATCAACAATGTTGTTTTCCGCACGTGGCACGTGCTCTGTTTGCAATCCGTCAAAGTGCTCCTCTAGCTTTCTGACTTCCTCCACGTATGCCTCCATCAATGGACTCTGATAATCGTTGTTCACATGCCTCACCACGAGCTATGAGTCTCCTCGTATGATCAACTTCTTAATTCCCAACTCCGACGCGATTCTAAGCCCGGCAAGGAGTCCTTCATACTCTGCAGTGTTGTTAGTTGCCTTCTCTGGGGGGAAATGCATCTGGATCACATACTTGAGGTGCTCTCTAGTGGGTGCGACGAGGAGCACGCCAGCTCCTGCACCTTGAAGTGAGAAGGCACCATCAAAGTACATGATCCATTCTTGGGGCGCTTCCTTGCCAGGGATAACTGTTTCCAGTGCCTCTTTGTATGGGGTAGGTGTCCACTCCGCAATAAACTCCTCCAGTGCTATGCTCTGAATGGTTGATATGCTCTCAAACTTCAAACCAAAGCTTGATAATTCCATAGCCCATTCCACTATTCTGCCAGTGGCCTCTGGATTCCTCAGTATGCGTTGCAAAGGGAATCGGGTGACAACTGTGATCTCATCGGCTTGGAAGTAGTGGCGCAGTTTCCTTGAGGCCTTGACAAGGCCAAAGATCAACTTTTCTTTTACCATGAGGACTGCAGGGCTTACACCCCACAGCATTTTATTAAAAAAGAGAAGAGCACAAAAACAAAGATCCTCAAGATGAGGAAAAGAAAATAAAGAGAAAAAAACTAAAGAAAACTATACAAAAGGGAGAGGGGGCCTATACCTAAATAGGAGTACAAAACTGAAAATACTAGAGTCCTCCTCAATGAGGTAGGAAATCAATCCATCTAAGCAGGGCATCCCTATATCTTTTTTTGATCCTGTGGGAGAGGAGTGTAACATCATGTATGAAACCATTTCTCCATGCCCTAAAAGAAGGCCTGATATGCCTGAATGCCCTGTCATTCCTGACTTTCCAAACATTCCACCAAGCAAGAAAGACCACTTCTGCAAAGAAAGGTTTATTGAAATCCTTTCTGGCATGCATAGCAATTTCAATGGCATGCATAGCAATTTCAACCATGTCATCAGCATCCTTCCAAACAATCTGCAGATAGTTCCACACACGTACACTGAAATTGCATTGGAAAAAGAGGTCATTTCTGTCCTCCAGAGTCCCAGTTGGACAAAGCACACACTCAGGCCCATCATTAATCCTCCAGTGTATGCGTTGGATCATATCTTTGGTGTTAACTCTGTCCATTATGACCAGCCAGGCAAACATTTTGATCGACATGGTACAGCAGCTCTTCCAGACCCACCTCAAGATGGGATTTGCCATAACCTGCTTGTACACAAATTCATAAAACTTTTTAGCAGAATAGTTTGCCTGCTTACTATGCCTCCAAACCCAAGCATCCGGGCAACCTCTGTCCAAATGACAAGATTCCATCAAAGAAGAAAGTTGGTGAAACTCTTGGAAAGCTAGTTCAGACAGAGGTAAATAAAACAGCTCTTGAAAATTGTCAGTCTGAAAAGCTTCCATGACAGACAGATTTTTGTGGAGACAAAAGGAATAGAGCCTGGGAAATCTTTCCTGAAGAGGGGTGCAAGTATTTTCAATCTGCCAATGATCTGACCAAAACAGCATAGTGTCTCCTCTGTGAACAGTGATAGAGGTAACAACCCTAAACTTATCCATTAGCTTGCAGATATCTCTCCACCAGAAAGAACCACAAAGTGTTGTATCATGGGGAACTCTTTGGAAATAATAAGAGTCCCAAACCAGGTTAACTCATGGCACATCCACCCTGTTGTAGAATTTGTTGAGATGTTTTAAGAGCAGAGCATCATTTTGTAAACCCAGGTTGAGGATTCCCAAACCTCCCTTGGACTTAGGTCTACAAACAAGGGGCCAGGCAGCCAGGGAATGGCCCTTCTCCTGACCATACTTTCTCCATAAACACTGTCTCTGAATTCTTTCCAACTGCTTCAGAATACCCTGAGGTATTGACAGGCTGCAAAGGAAGTAGATAGGCAGGGAAGAAATAACTGAGTTAACCAGTTGCAGTCTGCTCCCTTGAGGCAAAAACCAAGAGCTAGTTGTGAGCCTTCTCTCCATGCAATCTACCAGAGGTAAAAGATCAATAATTTTAGGCCTAGTAGTCCCCACTGGCAAGCCCAAATAAGTGAAAGGCATTGAGCCTAACTGACATCCAAAAAGAGCAGCAAGACAAGTAGCATCTGCAGCATTCGCATTAATAGGATACATTGAAGATTTATGAAAGTTGATCTGTAGACCAGTTGCCTTTGAGAATGAGTAGAGCACTGATTTGAGGGTCTCCAACTGCGAGCTTTGAGCATTTATGAAGAGCAATGTGTCATCAGCATACTGAACCACTGGAAAATCAGGGTCATGGGTGAGCAGTGGCAAACTTAGAAATCCCTGATGCAACCTATCATTTATCAACGTCTGCAAAAGATCTGCAGCAATTACAAACAGTAAAGGAGAAATAGGGTCTCCTTGCTTAACCCCACACTTGCATTTAAAATGATTGCCAGGTACACCATTAAGTTGTACTGAAGAAGTTCCAGAAGACAACAACTGCTTGATCCATGTAATCCATGTATTATCAAACCCTTTTGCCAACAGGATCTTCAGAATAGCCTCATGCTGAATGGAATCAAAAGCCTTTTCAAAATCCAGCTTTAGAAGGAGAATGGGCTTTTTAGACTGGTTGCATTGATGGATATACTCAAAAGTCCAAGCTAGGCAGTCCTGTATAGTTCTGGATTTAATAAAACCATATTGATTTTTATGCACACATTTGGTGATCTCCTCCTGAAATCTGTTTGCAGCCAGCTTTGTGAGGAATTTAAGACCAACACTAGTGAGAGATATTGGTCTAAAATCACCCACAGTCTCAGGATTCTGCTTTTTTGGGATCAACATAATGAAAGCATCATTGAGATTCTCCAAATGTGCAGATCCAGCATGGAACTCATGTACCAGTCGGATGAAATCAGCAGAAATGATGGGGCAACACTTCTTTAGGAAGAGGCCATTGAATCCATCATGTCCAGGAGGTTTATCAATGGGCATTTCCTTAATTACCTATTCAATTTCTTTGACCTCAAAGGGTTTTGTTAGCACTTCCAGACCCTGCACTCTAGGGATTAAAGACAATATATCTCCCTCCAGAGTTATTGGCAAAACTATACCCATTCTTGCTTTAAAAGTATTTAAAAAAGCCTTGGCCATTTCCTCATGATCTGATATAACAGAGCCATCAGACAACAACAAACTAGCAATAGAATTCCTTCTATACCTCTCTGTAGCCATGGCCTAGAAAAACTTGGAATTTTCCTCTCCCACTTTGATATATCTGATGGTACATCTCTTTCTCCAGTAAAGGTACTGCAGGTGTAAAAGGTGTTCATGATGAAGTTTTGTAATTCTCCTGAAGTTGGCCTCAGGTCTGGATAGAGGTCTCATGTCCTCAAGATTATCCAACCAAAGAATCACCCAGTTGCAATTTTCAATCAGCTTCTTGACATGGGACAAACCTTTCTGCCACTTCTTAAGAGCAAAACGCAAGGCCTTTAGTTTATCCACAATGATAGCTGAAATATGTAACTTACTGGAGGGCCTCTCCCAAACCTCTTGCACACAATCCATAAAACCTGGTTGATGAATCCAATAGTTTTCAAACTTGAAAATATGAGCCTTTGGTATGGAAGTGCTTATAGAAATCAGACAAGGCACATGATTAGACACTGTTTTTGCAAGAGGAGTCACTTGGGACAGAGGATAAATGCTGATCCAACTAGCAGAGGTAAAAACCCAGTCAAGTTGCTCCAGAAGAGGCATGTCTTGCATGTTTGACTAGGTAAATTTCCTGCCCTTTAAAGGAAGTTCCAGAAGACCCATGTGACCTATGATTTCATTGAAAATGAACATGTCATTCACATCGCCATCCGGGAGATTTCTATTATCAAGTGATCTAATGAAATTGCAATCCCCCATTAAAATCCATTTCTGCTCCGGTTCAATCTCTAACTTATAAAGCCAGTTAACAAAATCATCTCTCATTTGACCCTGACAAGGACCATAAATATTTACCAGAAACCACTGTTCATTGTTATGCACTGAGGTGATGTGTATGATAATAGCATATGGTTTTACTTCCACCGAAGTACCCTGAAACATGTCCGATCGCCACGTAGTTAAAATACCACCTGAAGCACCCCTCGAGGGAGATTCAACAAATTTACCAAAGCCAGAAGGACAGATGCTTTTCATAATGGCACGAGTGCAAATGGAGAGCTTCGTTTCCTGGAGACAAACCACAGCATAATGACTTTCCGTCACCTTTTCTCTGACAGAACGCTGTCGAGCTTCAGAGTTTAGACCTCTGACATTCCAACAAAGGATTTTCCAACTACGCATTGCCACACTATTCATTAACAACCAAAACAGAATAAACCAAAAGTAGCACGACATACAATGCCATACATCCCAAAATATAACCGAGTTCACGAACGCAGTCTGCAGCAATCATAATCAGACCCAACGCGATAATAAAAGTATCAAAATTAACAGGCTCGTCAAGCCAAAACAAGCTAGCTAACATAATCATTTAAGCTGTGGAAGAAGTAGAGTCCTCCTTTGGATCAGCCATAAGCTTGTCCATCGACAGAAGGGAGGGATCAATCTCCAGCTCTGCTCCCACCGCCTGCAAGACGTGAATCAGAGTGTGTGGAGGAGCATCATCTTGCTTGTCTTGGCGAGGAACTTCTGCAGAAGTGGGATGGGCCTTATCGTCCATGGGCTTGGAGCGAGGACGCTTCTTTGTGGGCTGAAGAGAGAGCTGCTCAAAAACCACATGTTTGAAGCCATCCAGCTTTGCCGCGCTTCTGGTGCAACGCCTGAGTGACCTATCCATGATGGGCGTGCGAGACCATTTGAGCTGTTTTCAGCTGTCCGCCGCTGGCTCCACAACATTGACCTCACACGCCCATTGTTTCAGTTGGCGGTGAGAGTAGTCCAAGGATGTGCCCCCGTCAATGCATAGGGCATCAGTGGCTTTCTGAAACTCTTGCTCACTGGTTTCCTCTTCATCCCCTTCATCACTTTCGTCACCACATCCCTTCTTCTCATGGCCTTTAGCAGGTTTTCCCTGATGTTGGGGGACCTAGCCGGGGCAGCCTCCTCGGCCGCCTCAGCCCTTCCCGCCAACGCCATCTTGGTCTCTCTCCTTATCACACTTCTCGTACTCAGCCTTCTGCTTCTTGACGAGTTGCTCAACTTGGTGATGTTCTTGGAGATCATGGCCTTTGGTTCGATGGATCTTGCAGTACGGCCCGTCAGCCTTCCCAGCCTTCTCGGCCGCCGTGGGCTCCCGGCAGTCGGCGCAAGTGGCAACCTCCTTGCCGGGGGCTTCGGCCTTGGCCTTCTTGCCGGTACTAGGAGTACCTGACCCCTCGACAGCCCGCACTGATTTCTCCTTGCATTTCTTGTTCTTCTTCTTCTGGTTGGCGGCATCATCGTCATCTTCTGAGTCAACGGCGATGCCATCCTCTTCTCCGGGGCGACGCCTCCCCTCCTCCGTACGGGCACACTTATTCGCCAAGGTGTAAACCTCGTTCACAGTCTTGGGCAACCGAACATTCATTTTGGAACGTATCCTGCGGTTGCGTGCATTGGACTGGAACACAGCAATCACAGCTGCCGGGTGGGTATCTGGAATGTTCCTGTGCACCGGGCTGAACCTCTGCATGTACTTCCGCAAACTCTCCCCTTCCTTTTGTGGAAGGAGCTGCAAATCGCTAGGCCACCCTGGTTCTTGATGGCCGCCCGTGAAGGCACCGACAAACTCGTGGCACAGATTAGCCCAAGTCGAGATGGAGTTCTCCAGCAAGTGCATCAGCCATGACCTCACATTTGGCTTGAGCGCCAAAGAGAAAGTAGTTGGAGAATATCTTTTCATCTCTTCCTCCGGCGGCTTGAACAGCAATGGTGTAGATGCCCAAGAACTCTGCCGGGTTCAGTCTTCCAACATATTTTTCTGGTACCTCTAGCTTGAACGTACGGGCAGATGGCCAATAGAGTTGCCGCAGCTCGCGAGTGAAGGCAGGACACCCAACCTCGAAAGGCAGGTATCCGTCTCCACCGAGCGCAGGCTCGTAGACGTTGGGGACATTGCACCTGTCTGACTGGCGGTGGGTTTTGTAGCACCGTTCTATGGTGATGCGCGCGTCTTCCCTCCGCCTGTCCTCCAGGACCTACCGCTGATCTTGACGGGCTCGAGGATCAGATGAAGCCATTGATACCGCATCGTGTTCTTGGTTGTGCGGCTCTGGCTGCGGCCCTTGCGCTGGCTGTCGTGGGAGGGACTGCAACGTAAGGTTGGCCCCTTCGGCACGGCCAGCGGCTTGGGCAGTTGTCGCTGTCTGCGGATGCCGTGGCGAACCCGCTCGTTGTGCTCCCCCTGCCTCAGCGAAACCAATCAAACTTTGAATGGTGGCTCCCCATTCATCCATTTGGTCGGCTACTGGCGGGAATCTCAACAGGAGCTAGGCTCGCGCCATGGCTTCCGAAGCAGTACTTGGCATGGACGACAATGCAGATCGCGACATCGCCCGACTCCTGTCGGATTCAGGGCTTCGCTGACCCAAGAAAGGTTCGAACTCTGGGGCGTGTGCGAAGAACTCGACCTCTCCAGCCAACCGATTCATCGCACTCATGGCCTAGCTTGATGAACAGGAAAGGAAGGAGACACGGCAATTTACCCAGGTTCGAGCCACCTTGCGGTGTAAGACCCTACTCCTGCTTTGGGGTGGATTAGCCTCGCGAGGGGCTGAGGACGAACTAGTACAGAGGAAGAACAACCTCACGAGGTCTGTTCTTGTGTGGGTTTGAGCTGAGGATTCGATCCCCTTCCTACGGTGGTGGCTAACCTATATATAGTGGCCTTGGTCCTCTTCCTCCAAAATGAAGGCGGGAAGGGATCCCACAATGGCCAATTCTGAAGGGGGACAAGTAGTACATCTTATCCTGACGAAAGGAGGTCTTCGACTGCAAAGCTTCTGGTCATGACATCATGGTGGGCTCGGTGATGACATCCGCCCTGCCATCCTGGCGGTCTTGGTCTCGTTGCACGGGAATGGAAACCTTTGGGTGATTCATCGGGACTCCGCGCCTGCGCTTACCTCCTTAGCACAAAAGAGGAAACCTGCTACGCTGCGCCCGCTGGCGCTCGCCTGGCCTTGGTCATCATGGCTTGCGTCACCCGAACCTCATGAGATGGGTGCTGGCATAGGAATTTCCACTCCTTAGGAGCCAGCCTAGGGAGGCCACTCCCTCCGGAGGTCTTGGCGTCATCCGCCTCGCGAGGCTTGGCCCCTCGCGAGGGTCTTGTCTTGCCGATGCTGAAGAAGGGCCGTACCAGGCCGTCGATGGAGCCACGCCGTGGGCCGCAGGCAGGCAAGTCTGGGTACCCTGGTTCCCAGAACACCAACAGTAGCCCCTGGGCCCAAGGCGCGCTCGGACTTGGCTTCGGGGCGAAGCCAAAAAGCAAGGGCGAAGTGCTGCGAGCCCCAATCGCCTGCGGACCGAGTTGACGCGTGGCGCCTGACGGGACGTGGGCGTCTCCGCTTCCCCACGCTGCCTCGGCAACCGTCTGACTTGACAACTACCTGTTGCATGCAGAAAAGCCGTCATTACTCGAGATCGTGGGAGGCCGGCGGTTGGCCTTCCTCCGGCTATAAATGGGAGAGGGGCGGAGCCCCCTGCTCATCTCCGTCTTCTCGCTACTTGCTCCTCCTTCCTTTCCATCCCACCATTTTGCCAGCGAGTCCATGGCGCCAACGAAGAAGTTTTCCGTCGCGGAGAAGGGGAAGGCCCCCAAGGAGGGGCCAGGCTCACCGCCACGCAGGAGAGGCCGCAGACACCCCCACAAGTACGCCGCGACTCCAGCGGTGCCCCTCGGGGGCGCGGGCGCAACCCTTCAATGGCCAGCATCGCCTCAGGCAGCTGTGGTGGTGCTTCCTCCCGTGGTGGGAGCTGCTGTGGATGGGGCGGCCTCAGCGATGGGGGGAGACGCGTGGCGATCGCCCGGCCACCGCGGTCGCGCTCCCACTCGGCCGACGCGTCCCCGGAGTTCGTCATGAGGTCAGGGAGGCCCACGGGCATCTGGTTCCAGCTTCCGTGCTTCATCGCGGGTGTGCTGCTGGCCGGGGGGCCTGGCGGCCTTTGGCTGCAGGCCGACGGCTGCTACAGCAAGGCCTGATGGGTGGAGGTCAAAGTCACCGCCGCTGGCAGCGGGTTCCGGAATCACGGGTGGCAGCCGTTTGCCTGCGCACGGGGCTTGCACGGGAGGTGCACCCTCCACTTCAGGTACGACGGCGTCGCGACCCTCTATGTCAGGGTGTTCGGGGAAGACGGCCAGCGGTTGGGGTGCTGCTCGGAAAGCGACAGCGACGACGATGATGGTGACGACGACGACCGGAGGGGTGTCACCATCGCTGGCGGTGAGCTTGCCCTTGGCGACAGTCGCGCCGCCTCCAGCATCGGTAGCTTCTCCTCTAGGGAGAGCACCAGCACCAGCGATGGCGACTACGACGAGCTTCCGCGTCGCCGGGCTCGAACTAAGGAGGGTGATGAGCCGCGTCGCCATCGTGCCCCGGTGAAGCAGGAGGAGGACTCCAACTGAGCTCGAGTGCTGCTAGAGCCGGGCCTCAAGAGCCGCTGTAGTCACGCGGCTTGCTTTTGTTTCTTTATTCCCCCTGCATTAAAAAAGGTAGAGGGCCCTCTCTGGGCATGTAATGAACTATGGCGCTTGTGCCGTTATGTTACCGTTTTCATGTTGCATTGCGATACCCATGTTACTGCTGATTGTGGTTGGAGCGACTTAGCTTGATATTCTTGTGGTGCACTCCCCTGCCGCAAGAGCGTGCCTTGCCGCGAGGAGACTCAAAAGTCGCTGAGCCACAGGAGGTACCCTGCAGCAGTAGGATTAGGAAAACTCTGGAGGCATCGTGCCCGTGAGCTTGTTTGAGAGCGTTGCGCAAGGACGAAGGTGCCAAGAGGCCAGGGTACTAAGGCTTTGGTGAGTTGTGTTCGCGGGCGGGCACGAGCGCACACACCTGCCCATCCCCCACGCGCGGGACACGTGAGGAGGAGCGACGGGCAACTGCCACTCCTCCTGAGGCAAGAGCTGGAAGAGCAAATGGTGCAAGGGGAAGAAATTTTCCAACCCTCAAATGAAACGCGGAAAATCTCAAATTCCATTCAAGAAGTTGCAAACCAACTACAGAAAGCAGGCAAAAGAATAGCCGCGTCCGGCACCTATACTAGTCTTCTTGTCTTCCCACCAGCACGGAGCATGGGGCCTCCACTAGGACGTGGGTGGGAGCCCCCGTGAGGCCCAGGGGCGGCGCTCAGGAGACTCCGGGGCGTGTATAGCCGCAACTCATTAGTACGTGAGAGTGTCACGAGCGGAGATCTTCACAGGCGCATGGCCTTGGTCATGGGTAGAATTTCCGGAGGTGCTGGACGTTCCAAGCAATCTGGATGGTGACCCCGTCCTGCATCTCCAAGCGTCCTGCGCCAGGCCTGGAGACACGGGCGATCCTGAACGGGCCCTCCCACATGGGTGAGAGCTTATGAAGCCCCTCCCTGGAGAACACCCGCCTCAGGACGAGGTCACCCACCTCGAGAGTCCTAGATCGGACGCTACGGCAGTGATACCGCGGCAGCACCTGCTGGTACCTCGCTGCACGGAGCGAGGCTTGGCGGTGGCGCTCCTCCCCCAGCACGAGGTCCATCCCCCGCGAGGCATCCTGGTGCGCTTCGTTGAACGCCAAGACCCGCGCGGAGCGATGCTTGACCTCGTGAGGGAGGACCGCTTCGGCTCCGAAGACGAGGAAGAATGGAGTCTCGCCCGTGGGCTTGGTCGCGGTGGTGCGGATGGACCACATCACGGACTGGAGCTCATCGAGCCAGCCCCTACCGCAGGCCTCGAGTTTCTTCTTGAAGCTCCTCGCCTTGAGGCCCCTCAGGACCTCCGCGTTAGCGCTCTTAGCCTGGCAATTGCTCCGCGGGTGCGCCACTGAAGCATAGCATATCTGCGTTCCAAGGTTAGCACAATATGTTTTGAAAAGGTTGCTCGTAAACTGAGAGCCATTGTCGGTGATGATGCGGTTGGGAACCCCGAAACGGCTCACGAGGCCCTTGACGAACTTGACGGCTGAGCCAGCTGGGATGGTGCGGATGGCTTCGACCTCCGCCCACTAGGTGAACTTGTCAATGGCCCCCAGGCGCTCGAGGGAATGGGCCCAGGATGTCCAACCCCCAGACCGCGAACGGCCACTAGAGCGGGATGGTTTAGAGGCCCTGAGCAGGCTGGTGGATCTTCTTGGCGTGGAACTGACAGGCCTCAGAAGATTTCACCAATTCAGTGGCATCATTGAGCGCCGTGGGCTAGTAGAATCCACTGCAGAATGCCTTGCCCACGAGAGTGCGCGATGAGGAGTGATGCCCGCAGTCCCCACCATGTATGGCGGCCAGCAGCTCGCACCCCTGCTCCCTGGAAATGCATCATAGAGAAACGTCGTCCGGGCGCCTTCGGTAGAGCTCACCATCCTGGATGCAGTACACGGTGGCCTGGTGGGCCACCCGCTCTGCGTCTTCCTCCTTCTCCGGCAAGGTACCCCGGAGCAGGTACACCTTGAATTCCTCGGTCCAGCACCCCTCCTGAGGCTCGAACGCGAGAAGCAGGCGGGCTCAGGCGGTCGGGCCGCAGGCTGGGGCGCCCGAGGGAGGTGCCGGGGGTAGATCCTCCCGAGGCAGCACCGGTTAAGCAGTAGGGGGAGCTGCTGATGGCTTGAAAAGCCATTCCTCTAAGACGCCAGGCTCCTGAGGGTGGCGCCGGGATGCCCTCTTGGCGATGTCGTCCGCCTCCTTGTTTGTGCCACGCGGCACGTGCTGCAATTCCAAGCCTAAGAATCGTTTCTCGATTTTGCATACCTCCTCAAGGTATGCCTCCATGTGCTTGTCCTTTGGCTTGTACGCCTTGTTGGAGAAGTTGACGAGGAGCTGGGAGTCATCCCTGATGGTGAGGCGCCTGCCCATAGCCGCCGCAGCCCGGCGATCAGGCCCTCGTACTCAGCGTGTTGTTGGAGACCTTCTCACCATGCTGGAAGCAAAGTTGCAAGGCGTAGTAGAGCTTGTCCTGGGTAGGTGAGATGAGCACGGCTCCAGCCCCCGCGCCTTGGCGTGCGAATGCGCCGTCGAAGTACATGACCCAACCATCTGGTGCCTCGTCTATGGGCACTAGAGAATGGTCCTCGCCCATTTCTCGGCCACGGACGTCGGTCCATTCTGCCACAAAGTCAGCGAGGGTCGTGCCCTTGATGACTCAGGTGGTGCCGAACTCCAGCTGGAACGCCTGCAGCTCAATGTTCCATTCGGCGACCCTTCCTGCGGTGTTGGGGCTCCGGAGAACCCTCTCCAAGGGGTAGGCTGAGACAACCTTGATGGGGTGGCCTTGGAAGTAGTGACGCAGTTTCCTGGAGGCGATGAGGAGTGCGAGCAGGAGCTTCTGTAGCATGGGGTAGCGTGCCCGTGCGTCCCGCAGCACCGTGCTGACGAAGTACACGGGATGCTCAACAAGGAAGGAGGCGTTGGCGTGGTTCTGCCCCTCCTGAGGCTGGGGAGTCTCAAGAGCTTTGTCATCTGGCGGGGTGGCCATGGCCTCAGGAGTGCCATCCTTGGGAGCCCCACCGCCTGGAGGGGCGGACGAGGCCTCTGGAGCGCCGTCCTGAGGCTGCGGTGCCCTGGTCGGGTGCGGGGTGCTGTGCCACGTGCCCCCAACCGCATGCTCTTCTCGGATAACCACGAGTGCCGTGCTGGCCGAGTGAGGCGTGGCGGCCAGGTAAAGCACCAGGGGCTCAAGAGGGTGAGGCGCTACCATTACCAGTGGGCTGGTGAGGTATCTCTTGAGGTCTTGGAAGGCCACTTCGGCCTTTGGAGTCCACTCGAACGGGCCCTTCTTTTTCATCAGCTTGAAGAACGGGAGGGCGCGCTCACCTAGCTTGGAGATGAAGCGCCCCAACGAGGTTACGCAGCCCGCCAGCTTCTGCATCTCTTTGAGGGTCTGTGGTGGGCTCATCCTCTCTATTGCCTTGATCTTTTCCGGGTTGGCCTCGATCCCTCTGTGCGACACCAGGAAACCCAACAGCTTGCTGGACGGAATGCCGAACACGCACTTCTCCCGGTTGAGCCGTAAGTTTACCTTGCGCAGGCTGGTAAATTTTTCCTCCAGATCTTCGAAAAAGAGTTCTTGCCTCCCAAGATTTGACCACTATGTCGTCGACGTATGCCTCGGTGTTCCTCCCGAGCTGCCGGCCCAAGGCAATGTCCATTAGTCGCTGGAAGGTCGCCCCAGCATTGCGCAGCCCGAACGGCATGCAGGTGTAGCAGTACACCCCGCATGGGGTCAAGAAAGCCGTCTTCTCGACATCCTGCACCGCCATCTTGATTTGGTGATAGCCTGAGAAGGCGTCCAGGAAGCACAGTAAATCACACTCGGCGGTGGAGTCGACGATCTGGTCGATGCACGGAAGAGGGAAAGGGTCTTGAGGGCAAGCCTTGTTGAGGCTCATAAAATCGACGCACATGCGCTCCTTCCCGCCCTTTTTGGGGACGATAACCAGATTCGCCAGCCAATCCGGGTGCCGCACCTCCCGAATAATGCCGGCTTCTTGCAGCTTGCGGGTCTCCTGGACGATGAACGACAGCTTCTCCGGGGCTTGCCGCCGTGCCTTCTACTTCACAGTGCGCGCGTTGGGGCACACCATCAAGTGGTGCTCGATCACCCCGTGTGGAACGCCAACCAAGTACGTTGCCTCCCACGCGAACACATCCTTGTTCGCGCGGAGGAAGTTGACCAGCGCCTCTTCCTAGTCCAGGGTAAGGCTGGCGCCTATTGTGAAGGTAGGGCTTGATCCCCCGTCTTCATCGACCGGCACCTGCTTCGTCTCGGCCTGGTCTTGAGAGAACAACTACTTCTTTTTTGCCAGTGCTGCCCCTGAGCCCTCCGGAGCATTCTCCGCGTCCGACCGCGCGGCCGCCGTGGCCTTGAAAGCGAGCTTGAGGGCCATGAGCGTGTCCCTGGTGTCCCCTGCCATGGTGAGGACACCGCTGCTGCCTGGCATCTTCATGACGTTGTAGCCGGGGTGAGTTGCCGCCATGAACTTGGCGAGGGCCGGGTACCCAAGGATGGTGTTGTACGAGAGACCAATGCGAGCGATGTCAAACTTGATGAGCTCGGTGTGGTAGTTTCTACGCGTGCCAAAGGTGACAAGGAGGCGGATCTGCCCCAGAGGATAGGTGTAGCCGTCGACGACCCTAGAGAATGGCTTTGTGGGAAGGAGCCGGTCATAAGGCACATGAAGTAGGCCGAATGCCTCCACAGAGAGGACATTAAGGCCTGCGCCGCCGTCGATGAGGGTCCTGGTGACTACTACGTTGCAGATGGTGGCGGTGCAAAGCATAGGGAGCGCGCCGGCGCCGGCCATGGTCTTGGGGTGGTCCCTTTAGTCGAAGGTTTGGTCGGCCTTGGGCGCCGCCCAGCCCAGAGGGGCCCCCCGCCGTGACTGGGCGGCCCCCGCCTGGTGAAAGAACTGCTTGATGTGGCGGTCTGAGGCCGGCGCCTGCAACCCGTTGAGGATGGCTGCAACGGCGTGGGGCGCCGGCGCTGCGAAGCGCTCGATGAATAGGCCGCGCAGCTCTTCCCAGGAGGCCACTGAGGACTCCGACAGGTCAAGGAGCCAGGCACGCGGCACACCCGTAAGGGCCATAGGGAGCCAATTCGCCATGGTCTTGTCGTCACCGCCGGCTGCCCAGATGGCCTCTGCGTATACCTGGAGGAACTCTGCTGGATCTTTCGCGCCATCATATTACGGCTGCATCTCCGTCCTGAACTTTGGCGGCCATTGCACTCGCCGTAAGGCGGGGGAGAAAGCCCGGAGGCCTGCGAAACCTCCAAGCACGCCCGGTGGCCCGGCGAGCGGAGCGACGCCCGCCATGGGAACCGAACGGCGAGGGCGGAGCACAGTTGATGAGGAGGCGAACCTTCGACACGCCCCTACCTGGCGCGCCAAATGTCTGATTCAGGGCTCCGTTGACACAAGAAAGGTTCGAACTCTGGGCCGTGTGCAAAGAACTCGACCTCTCTAGCCAACCGATTCATTGTTCTCACGGCCTAGCTTGATGAAAATGAAAGGAAGGAGACACGGCAGTTTACCCAGGTTCGGGCCACCTTGCGGTGTAAGACCCTACTCCTGCTTTGGGGTGGATTAGCCTCGCGAGGGGCTGAGGATGAACTAGTACAGAGGAAGAACAACCTCACGAGGTTTGTTCTTGTGTGGGTTTGAGCTGAGGATTCGATCCCCTTCCTACGGTGGTGGCTAACCTATATATATTGGCCTTGGTCCTCTTCCTCCAAAATGAAGGAAGGAAGGGATCCCGCAACGGCCAATTTTGAAGGGGGACAAGTAGTACATCTTATCCTGATGAAAGCTGGTCTTCGCCTAAAAAGCTTCTGGTCGTGACGTCGTGGTGGGCTCGGCGATGACATCCGTCCTGTTGTCCTGGCGGTCTTGGTCTCGTTGCACGGGAATGGAAACCTTTGGGTGATTCCTCGGGACTCCGCGCCTGCGCATGCCTCCTTAGCACAAAAGAGGAAACCTGCTACGCTGTGCCCGCTGGCGCCCGCCTGGCCTTGTCGTCATGGCTTGGGTCACCCGAACC